>JAJHZJ010000566.1:486180-1086180 GCA_023548195.1 Bettongia penicillata ogilbyi
GAGGGCCCACCACGGGCATATTGCATGTGGAGTCCAAAAGCAGAGCAGCTAGGGAGAGATGAAGCACTGACTGGAAAATTCTGAGCCCTTTATAAAGGGAAGTTTTCAGAGGAGAGCAGACAGGCAACAGAGGGCATGGAGAAGTTGAGTATTAAAGATGAAGCCACCTCTACGATGGTGAGATTTCTGGTGATGAGTTCATGTCATGGGGAAGCATGATGCTGTAGAGCTGAAACCAAGCAGAGCAGCAGGTAGGAATGAAATAGCTGCTTTCTCCTGGTTTTGGGCACATGGGTTTCTGAGCTTGCCTCCCCACATCCATACACACATCCAGACCTTTCTTATCTTCTTGCTTCCTTCCCATCTCTTTCTCCCCTGCCTTTGTAATTCAAAGAATTCTTCTAAGGGGAGCATATCCCAGGGTGCCCCTCTCAATCAGCCCAATAGCCCTGTCACTCTACATCAGTTCATTCTCCCTTTTAAAACCACATTTTCATCAATAAACTTTCTTAGGACTTCACATACGAGGTCTCCTTCCCCCTACAGGAGCCAGTATATTGGATTCTCAAAGATTCAGTGGTTTCAATGCCCAATAAATATGTTTACAAATGTTATCATTATCATCTTGCCCTGGTAAATTGCCACTGTCTCCCCTAAACCATTTAAAGTACATGTAATTCCACATTTACATTTTATACTATTGACCTCTGCAAGTGATGGACAGCTTTGCCCTTCTCTCACCAAAAAAAAAGAAAGAAAGAAAGAAAGAAAGAAAGAAAGAAAGAAAGGAAGGAAGAAAGAAAGAAAGAAAGAAAGAAAAGGAAATAAAAACCCTATGATCCTAGAACTTAGAACTGGCATGATATTTAGGAAGCTAGTCTTCCTGTCTTCCTTTCTTATTTTGAAGCCTAGAAAGGATTATGCCTCAGAGTCAGAATCAGACCAGGTCTCCTGATTGTTTTCATAAAAACATCAGTTTATATTTGTCTTTATTTTCATTAATCTTTTCATCATTTTATTTAATTGTATTTTCATAAATTAATTTACACCAGTATTCCAAAGGATATGATCTCGTTGATATGTCTGCCTCAGTTTCCTCATCTGTTAAAGGAGTGGAGTACTTATATTGTTGTGAGGATAAAATGAGATATTTGTAAAATGCTTTGTAAACCTTAAAGTCCCATATCATTGCGGCCTATTATTATTCCAATAGTATAAATTAAAACCTGTCCATATCTGCCCATCTTGTGTGACTTTTATTCATGGCCTCTTGTATATCCACTAAAGGTATCCCTGCAATTTTAACACATCAGAAACTTTCTTTTTTTTAATACCTTAAGAGTTACATTGTAGCTCTTGGCCTATCCATATATTATCACTCATTCTCACTACTCACATTCATATAGCAGTTGGCAGTCACAAAGCACTTTCAAAGCCATTTTTTCACTTGATTGCTGCAACAACCCTGCGAATCATTGAAGCATAGAATTTTCTAGTTAGAAGTGACCCTTGAGACCATCTGGTCCAGCCTCCTCATTTTACAGATGAAGAAACAAGATTGAGATGGTGCCCTTTTCTCTTGCTGCACACTCTCTTTTGGTAACCTAATTAGCAACCACGGATTTAATGTTCACATTTATTTTGATGATCATATCGCTATATATGCATACGCATGTATTTATATGTATATATGCATGTAGACACATATGTGCCTGCATGCACATATACACATATGTATATAGTCTATATAATATACATATACATATACTCATATGTGTGTATATATATTATATATATATAATATATATGGAATGGAATGTATGTTACCCCCCTTTTTACAAGCTGTGCTTCCATTGAAGTGTTCTTCTCTATATTCCTCATTGTGTCATTCCATTTCCTGTCTCTGTCCTACGTGTTTGAAGTACAGTCCCTCCTCATCCTTACCCATAGAATCCCTCTGTTCCTTTAACATGTCGCTCAACTACAACTTTCTCCATAAAATCTGTCTTGTTCCTTCCAACCACTAGAGCCTTCCCTTCTAAATGTGTTGTTGTTTAATCAATTACTCTTGATCAAGTCTTCGGGACCCCATTTCGAGTTTTCTTGGCAAAGCTACTGGAGTGGTTTGGCATTTTACAGATAAGGAAACCAAGGAAACAGGGGGTAAATGACTTTCCCAGGGTCGCACAGCTAGTAAGTATCTGTGGAATCCCGGCTGGGAAAAAGCCACAATACACAGTAAGAAGTGAAAAGCCATTAACTTAAACTCTGTGAAAGATGGAAGACCAGACATGGTGACCTGTTAAATAATAAAAGTTTAAACTGTGAGTCATAACTTAGGTACTGTAACTGATGAAAGCCATAACATGGACACAATGACCAATTCATGTCCAGTACATGACTGGTACACAATCTTGCATTTGGGCATTTACCCATCAACATGGGCTTAACATTCAAGTTCGGAAATGAGCTCATTCATAAGCAGGCATCCAGAATATCCACCGATTTGGAATGAAGCACCCTATGGCTCCTCTTCTCTTGATTTGATTTCTATAATTGCCACTGGACTTTTTTGAGGTCTTAATGGAGATCCACTATTGGTTTGACCACTGCCCCAGACTGAAGATTGTTAAACTCTTGTCAGGGGTCCATCATTCTGCCCCAATGTAAATAATCTAATTGCTACCTATAATCAATCTGGAACTCCTTGGCCTTTTCCTTTGATATCAAACTCGTCCCATGGTTATGGGGAATGTACAGGGTTCCCCAGCTGGGGAAATGCTGGACCTTATAGTATTTGAGGCTGGATTTGAAGTCAGATGCTCCCGATTCCAGGCCTGGCACTCTATCTACTATGCCACCTAGATGCCTTCCCTTCTAAATTACGGTTGTATTTATTTCTTTATACTAATTCTGTATGTACTTATGTATGTACTCATATCCTCAATAAGAATATAAGATCCTTGCAAATGGGGGTTATTTCATGCATTGCACTTGTATCCTCAGAGCTTAGCATAGTACATGTCACATGGTAGGTGCTTAATATATGCTTGTTGATTGACCCATATGTCCATATTCTTGGTCTTCATAATTGTCATATCATACTGTTGGTTCATATTGACTTTGCACACTATGAAAACATAAGATTTTTTTTTTCATAGTGTTATCTAACCATGGCTGCTGCACCTTATACTTGTGAATTTGATCTTTTGAATGCCTGTGCCCTGGGATTCCCTACTAAATATCCTCTTATTAGATTTAAACCAATTCAACTGGAACAATATGATGTTGTCTAGTATTAGCTATCCCTCCCAGTTTTGTGTCATTTGTGAATTTGAAAAGGATGCCATCCATGCCTTTAATTCATCAATAAAAATATGGACCATCATAGGACCAAGTATATTTCTTTGTCATTTCACTGGAGAACGCGATCTAAGTTGACATACAAAGAAACATTAATGACTATTCTTTGGGTCCAGCCATTCAGTCAGTTTCAAATTGTGCTGTTATTTAGCTCATACTGCATCGTCTTTAACACAAGAATGGTATAAGAGGCTTTCTCAAATGTTTTGCTAGAATATAGATAGATACTATTTGTTCTTCAAAACTATTGATAGTTCCTCCAGGAAGGAGATGTGAGATGATGAATGATGAAGTTTAATTTAACTCTTTCTTTGTTTGGTGATCAAGGAAGTATTTATGTGAAGGATTCATATGTTGAAAAATGACTTTCTTATAGAAAACAAAAGGCAGCAATAAAATCTTATAATAACAACAAAAATAAAGATCTGGGGTTCTTAAGCTTTTTTGTGTGTCATTGGACCCCTTTGGTAATCTGGTGAACCCTATGGATTGTTTCTTAAAATAATGGTTTTAAATGCATAAAATAAAATAGGATTACTAAAGAAACCAATTACATTGAAATGTGGATTTCAAAATATATTAAAAAATAAAACAAAATGCATGAGTTTACAGATCTATGTTAGGAACCTCTAACTTGATCTAGATAAAATATATCTTCAGCATCCCCTGACCTACTGTTCTGATTACCTCGTCAAACAGAGAAATGAGTTTTGTCTGACTTGACCTTTTCCTGATAAAGCCATGTTGACCCTTTATGATCATTGCTGTCCATATCTTTAATAATACTATTCAAGAATTTTGCTAGACATTAAAAACAAGTTCCTTGGCTTGTAGATTGTAGATTTCATTCCCTTCCATTTTTTCCTTAGCGTTTTGTGAGGGTACAAGTAGAAAAGATAGTATTAAACCTACTTTTTTTTTAATGGATGAGGAAATTGGCTTAGATGTAATCCAAAGTCACTTGAGGTAGGCAGAACTTGAATTTAGGACTTTTATCTCCAAGGAAAGCTAGAGCAAATATCTCTGAGGTCCTTTCCAATTCTGGAATTCTAAATGTTCGAGGTTATGTGATGGCAGCTAGATGTCACAGTGGATAGGGGTATGGGGCGTGGAGTCAGGAAGACTCATCTACCTGAGTTCAAATATAGTCTCAGATATAGTTATGTGACCCTGGCAAGTCACTAAACCTTGTTTGCCTTAGTTTCCTCATCTGTAAAATGAGCTAGAGAAGGAAATGTCAAATCATTTCAGTACCTTTGCCAAGAAAATCCCAAATGAGGTCACCAAAAAGTTGGACATGACTGAAAAATGACTTAACAACAGAAATATATGTTTGGAGGTTCCATACCCATTGGGGTCAATTAATTTTATGCTATGGTTACACATTAGTATATTGGAGCCCTTAGCCTCCGCAAATCATCTCGCAAATGTGTGTCTTTTGTCCCAAGAAGCAGGTGATAATAAAAAAAATGATATTCATAAAAATGATAGCAAATATTTTTATAGCACTTACTATGTGCCAGGTACTATGCTAATTAACTTCATAATTATTATCTCTGATTCTCACAACAACCCTGGTAGAGAGGCTATTATTTTCTCCATTTTACTGATGAGGAAACTGAGGTAAGTGGTGGTTAAGTGACTTGCCCAGGGTCACATAGCTAAGAAGTGTCCTATTACAAATTTGAATGCATGTGTTCCTGACTCCAAGCCCAGTGATCTGAAGGTGAGACATATATTAGCTCAAAGTGCTCTTTGCATAGGGAAATAAGCCTCTACCTTAATTGAGGATTTGTCACTTTTTCTATAGACCACTGCAATTGCTTCCTAATTAATTTCTCTGACCCTAGTCTCCACTTCATCCACAGCTACCAAATTCCTAAAAAACTAAACCAAAACAAAACAAAAAAACAGATCCAGCTGCACCAAGTTCTTACTCAAAAATCTTCAATTGCCTTAATCTCTTCTTAATTGTTTTTAAAGCCTGGCATTTCAAGTCCTCCGAAATCCACATCCCACCTGCTTTCCTCTCTCACTGAATATTTTCCCCCCTTATGCTCTCTCTTCCAGTCATACAGATGTGCTAGCTGTTCCTACTATAGCATGTTGCTTTTCTCAGCTGTCAGTTTTTATACTGGCTGCCTCCATGCCCATGCCTGCAATATGATGACTCCTCATTTCCATCTCTTAGAAGCTTTAACTTCTTTCAAAGCACAGCTTAGATACTCCCTCCTATTTGAGGTCTTTTTCTGGTCTCCCTAGTTATTAGTGCTTTCTTTCTTAAACTTACACACACACACACACACACACATACATATATACACATATGTATTTAGACACACACACTTTGTCTTTATTTCACATGGTTACAGATTCAGAGCTAGAAGGCACCTTATAGACCATCTAGTATAATATCCTCATTTTACAGATGACGAATTGAGGCCAGGAGATATTAAGTGACTTATCCAAGGTCACAGGTTAGTAAGTTTATGGACATAGGTTTTGAATCCAGGGCCTTTTGACGTTAAAGCCAACATACTTTTTAGTATGCCACCAAGAAGTACTGCAGTAGAGCGGGAGCTGAACTAGATGACATTCATTTTTATATTTGTATACCCAATATTTAGTTTGATGCTTTATAGGTAGTAGCCGTTTAACTAGTATTTGGTGAATTGAGACAAGTTGGAGTTGAACTGAATGATACAAAAGAAAGTTATTTGAATATTGAGAGTTGGAGGTAAGGAACACAATTATTCCTTTTTTAAAAATTATATGTCATGTATTGCTCATGTAAAATATATGCATATATATGGAATATATAAAAATATAGACACAATTCTAGGGGAGGTATAGATAGATACTATGGGTGTGCTAGAACTAGGTCATACTAGCTCTCATTGTTAAATTTTCACACCTCAGAAATTAGCAAGTGGTACAAACCTAGGCTTGGTTTACCTACTTTTATTGATTATCACTCTAGATTTAAGAAATGATGGAGAAAGTGTTAATAATGAAGATGAAATTTAAGTGTGTTTTGCATATACTTCCCATCCCCAGTCAGTTGTTGAACATCCCAGCATCCCCCTGGATAACCCTCTGGAATCTTGCCCATTCTTCTCCAATAGAAACTGTGATTCCACATTTGAGGGGAGGAGAAGGGACCATGAGATAGGCCATTCTGCTCTTTTCTGAGAGAGAGGGGTATAGGACTAGAATTATATCCTTCCATCCCTCCTTAGTACTGCTGGTCTAGGGGCATGGTTTTTAGGTTCCAGAGTTACTAACTTTCCTGTCACTATCGTTTAAAGGGAGAGAGTGCCCCCAAATTTAAACCCGCTAGATTGTCTCCTTGTTACCACATGCTAGCCCAAAAGATTAGTAACACTAAATAGTTAATAGTGAGCAAACCTGCTTATTCAAGCAAACAATGAGAAGTTTATACAGCTTAAAATATGCCAGAAAATACACGAGTGTATTCAATCAAGGAATGATGGCAATTGCAATAGAAACAGAGGAATTTAGAAAAGAGCTATTTTCCTGATTTAAAAAAAATAGAAACCAGAAACTGGGTTTCAACATCTACAAAAGGAGTCACGAAAAGCCAACAGAAATTCATCAAGGTCAGGTTAACCTTATTATTTTCTATTTTTGACAGGATTGTTGCTCAGTTGTGTTTTAGTCATGTCCAACTCTTTGTGACCCCATCTGGGGTTTTCTTGCCAAAGATATTGACTGGAGTGGTTTGCCATTTCCTTCTCCAGCTCATTTTATAAAATCAGGAACTGAGGCAAACAGGGTTAAGTAACTTGCCCAGGGTCATATAGCTAGTGTCTGAGGCCAGATGTGAATTCAGGGAGATGAGTTTCTGACTCTAGGCCCAGCTCTCTGTCCACCGTACCACTTAGCTACCCTTTGACAAAGTAACCAAATTGATAGACTGGAAAATGTTGTAGTTGGTCCGGATTTTATTAAAGTGTTTGGCAACACTCATGATATTTGTCTGGAAAGATGCAATCCTGTGAACTAGAAAATTGTCCAATTATATGGATTTAGACTCCAAGAGTGATCACTGATGGTTCAAAGTCAGTTTAAAGGAAGGTCTTTAGCACAAGGGACCTGTGTTCTACTCTGTGCTTTTGGACTATTTTTGTCAATGAATAAAGGCAAGACATTCTTACAACTTTGAAATGATGCAAAGTCTGGAGGGATAGCTAACCCAATGGATGATGGAGTTGGAATCTAAAAAGTTTTGTATAGGCTAGAACATTGGATTAAATGCTATAACATGAAATTTAATAGGGATAAATGTAAAGTCTTATACTTGGGTTCAAAAAAATCAATTTCACAGTTTAGGCTTGATGTGAGGGAAAACTTCCTTAATAGCTAGAATTATACAGAAGTGGAAGGGGCTGCCTTGGGAGGCAGGGAGTTCTCCCTCATTAGAAATTATCAAGGAGAGACAATGACCATTTGTAAATTCCATTTGTAAATCTTTTCAGTTATGGGTTAGACTAGCTGGCTGCTAAGGTCCTTCCCTACTCTGAAATACTGTGATTTTGTGTCTAGATGACTTCCACTGTTTTTACTAATTAGGTAAGTTTATGTTGCTGTGAAAACTACCTCTGCGAAATTGGAGAAGTCACTACTTTCTGGGTTTCAGTTTTCCTTCTTTGTTTGCAAAATAAGATGGTTGGCTTATGTCAAGGTCTCTTACTTTTTTTGTGTTATGGATTAATACTGGTGAGGCCTATGAATCCCTTCTCAAAATAATGTTTTAAAAATAATCCAAGGCAATGGTAAATTTTTGGTTAGAGGTTAGTGAGGCTAAAGATGCAATTCCCTCTCCCCCTAATCTAAGTTCGTAGACTCCTTGAAACCTATCCATGGACCACATAAGAATCTATGGATTCTAGGTTAAGAACCTCTGGCCTAGATGATACCCAAGGCCCTTTCCTTCTCTACCATCTTCTGCTTTTGTAATTTGTATGCTACATGGTATATTTCACTGCCTGCTTCCCAGAGAAATACTAAAGAGAAGTTGGAAAATTGCTATAATGCGTTCGTGCATCAGCAAAAGATACCATATAATTAACCAAGTAATGATTATTCTGGGAATGGGGATTTAGCTGTCATTCATCATCAGAATCCTTAATTAAACTCAATTTCTTCCTCTCTTTGGTTTCTACTTTTTGGCCATTTCATTGGTCTTCGCGTACCCGTCAATGAATGGAGAGAAATAAAGGCTATAAAATTCAAATCCATGGGAAATGCTAAAATGACTTGTCAGTTTGAATTGTTTTGCAGGTGATGTTTTACTCCCCCTTCCCCCAATTCTCACTTATATACATGGATATCAGTTATAGAATTATCTCTATCTATCCGTTATCTATGAAAGATGGAATTATTAATGAATGACAGATATTGCTTAAACTAGTTGTATTTTCAAAGATTTTTGTAGAAAGGATGTTCCTTTTTTCACTTATCACAGAGTTTTCTTTCTCCTCTATGATCACGTATCTCTTCTGAGAAGTTTTATTTGCAAATTAATGTGTGCTGCCCTGTGCAATGGGAAACAAAAATCTATCGTTAATTATTTCTGTAGAATACATTTCACATTGTTGCCTCACATACATGTTAGACTTAAAAGGGTTGGTTTGGAATGCTTGTAGGTCTGTAGGGATAGACAAAGAAACAAGTAGGAAATTGGAAATATTCCATGGAAAAACAATAAAAATGTAATTGAAAATGAGCTATTATAAATAGGATGAGTCAGAAACTTGTAGGCCCCCTAAAATAATGGATATGATTTTTCAAGAAGAAAAAATTAACTCCAAATGTAGAGTCATTTAGGGAATTATTATTCCCTCTTATTACTTATTCTTATTCACAGACTACCATTAAGAATCTACATCAGCTCCAGATGTCATATCCATCAGATAAACCAAGAAGATCCATTAGAGAGCCTGAGCTTCAGGGCAGCAAAGTTGCTAGAGGGCCTGCATTTTGGGGACCAAGAGAGAGACTGAGATCTTGATCTGCATAGAACATATTGTCCTGGTGTGCCTCATCCCTTACCATATTGGGATAAAGCTGTAGGACTAGTATCAAGTGTGAGCTCCTTTTGATCTGAGGGACCAGATTATCAGGTATTTGCTGACGCAGAGGTCAGAGATTCCTATTGACGTCATGTCCTGGTAGCTGTGAAGTTATATCCCCATATGGACATTATGCTCCGTAAGATCCTGGGGGGGGGCAGTATCCTCATCAGTTGGTTTATCATCCATACTGTGATTGGCAGATTTTTTCCCTCTGCTTTTCCTTACCTTTGTGACTCAAGCTAGTAGTCTGCTTAGTCAAAAGTCCTTTAATTAGACTATCGGCATTCATCTAAGAACCACATGGTTCATCATCCCACCCATCATTACTAAAGGTCTAGTCCATTGCTGCTACCAGATGAAAGACCCCGACCCCAGTGACCAGAATCACTTCTTGGGATTTCCATGTGTTCCTCATTAGCCAATGCAATTAGTATAGAAGAGAGAAAGGAAGGAATTCAAACTCCTGATAACGAGAATTCTGGGTAAGAATTTAAAATAAGCTGACCTACAAGAACAGTATTATAAATAGAAATTGGGTTCTATCACATTATTAATGCACTGCCATAGTTTGGCAATTGACTTAATAAGTCAAATAGACTTTTTTGGGCTCAGCAGAGGGAACTGGGGGACCTTGCTACTACTTATAACATTATTTCTATAGGAAAATATATATCAAGTTCCAAGTATTTGGCTTATAAATAAATGGACCTTGGGAACATGTTAATTTTGGTATTCCTTTCTACAGTGAAATAATGCATTGGAATAATTTTCTAATACCAGATTTTCTTTAGTGATCAGTGACACTTAGAATGCCTGACTGGGAATATTGTGACATTTAATTAATTATTCCCCTATAGTTTCAGTCTCTTGTATCTCTTCTTCAGTTGGTTTTATATATTAAAAGATGTATTTTTTTGTTATGCTAGGTTTTGTAGGTACTAGTTCAAAACAAAGTGAGAAATGGTAATTAAAACTGGTTAAAGGTATAATGAAAGGGCTTCACATGTTCCCATTCTAAAACATTTCAGTCTTGGCCTGCAAACCTTCTTTCCCCTTAGCCTCACTGCTTTGATGAGCTGGGACCTCTAGTTATGTGAAGGTTTTTATGATGTGGATAAATGCCCACCAGGGGCAAGCATCAGACCACCAAACTCATTTTCACTTGTGATCCAAGACCAAAATTTAACTCTTCTCTCTAGAGAAGGTAATGCATTAACACATGGAACTACTCAAGTCTCAGGGTACAAGGGGATAGGGATATAGAGCCTTCTGTGTAATTTCCATTAGCTTCCAATAATCACAGTCTGAGAGATTATTTTGAACTGGAGGGAGAGGTGAATAGAAAGTCACAAGGAGCCTTCTCTTCAGAAACAGTTCTTTCCTGTGTGGTAAACTAGCATAGGCACATTTCCTATTAAATAGAAAGGGTAATTTGATTGGATTTCTCCAGAGGTATGCTCCCTACTCCCTACTCATGAATATGACTCATCAGCTCCTTTAGGAATAAGGAAGGGAAAGATCATGTTGATAACTATACAAAATTGTCCAAATGGATTCATGGCTGTTGTCTGCTGCTTTGTTAAGCTTTACATGAAGCATTTCTTTGGAGTAGATGATATTGACTTTTGGTCTGGTCATTTCCCAAAATGCAACTTACCATTTTCTTTTGGTGAAAGATTAATATTTGATCAGGGGATGTTCATCCACATCAAATCTGAGCCAATCAAGCTCAAGCAGATGGCAGATATTGTTTTAGTACCTTGGGCACCTTCCTGAGCTGACATACTCATCTCTGGTTCAAAGGATAGGAGATGTCCAGAGATGCTACTGGATGTTTCATCTGACATAAAATGATGAAGTGATTTTATAGCTTATGATTAAATGAAACAGATTCCCTTCAGATATATTTTATTTTTGGTTTAACTTCCCCTTCAAAGCAAAAAGGAACGGAGGATCAATGGCAAAATACTACACTTGATTTCCTTCTCTCCTTGATGAACCAAGAGTCCAGATTCCAGTGTGAGCTTGATTCCATAGCTTTGACCTTGAGGTCAGACGTCTGGAAAGTGTTGGAATGGGAGCAGAGGAAGAAGTAGTAATAAGGCTAATGTTGATGAAAAGAAGAAAACATAGGGAGCAATGGGGGAAAAGTGCTAAAAGGCAGGAAGGTGGAAGATGAAGATGGAAGAAAGATGAAGACAAAAATTTTGAGGATGGACCAGGGACAACTAAGGTAATGTGCAAAATAACCCATTTAACAAAGGTGTCACCACAGAAGAGGGCAAATGGAGATGCGTAACAGAGAGAACTTTCTAAGATAGAAAGGTGTGGGTGCCAGAGTGGGGGACTGGGGATTACAGTCCAGGAGAGGTGAGCAAATGTGTTAGATAACGGAGAGGAAGGCACAAGGAATTCTTTTCAAAAATTGAATTTCTCAGGGGCAAATTTCTAAAACTTATACTACTGTTCTAAGAGAGCAAGAGTTTAGGGAGATCCAGAATTCCTTAACACAATAGAAATCCAATAACTTCGATTGATCTGGTCATTATATAGAAAATGATAACTTCTCTGTATGTGCCCACAGTTCCAAACCTACTTAAGGAGGATGGCAGCTAGATGTAAAACTTCTAGTTTATATTCCCTTTTAAAATCCCCTGCTTATATACAGGTGCCCTGCCTAAACTAGACTGTGAAAGCCTGGTCAGACACCGATGAATTGGCTTTAAATCCAGAGGGACTTGTAGGGGAGCAGGTAGGTCTGCCCAGATGAAACCCTCAAGCAGCTTTTGGAGCATGCATTACTAGGGGTCCTCTGGCTACTGAAATGATTAACCTTCCAGTGGTAGTCCTTGATTTTGGCCTGTAGACTTCCTGGGCACTATGTTGACTCATTAACTCATGCTTTGTCCTTAGTATTTAACCCCTTGTAATCCAGACCAGCAATGCTGAGACTGTAAATCCTTAGCCAGCAGTACTGGCAGGTTCATGCGCAGAAGGGGTCAACTATTCATTCTTTCTAAGGGGAAACAAATCTGTCTTTTCTATGGCACATGGGTTATGAATTACTTGGATAAAAGAAAATTCCTCCTGGCCACAAGGAGTGTTAAATTCTAGAATGCCTGAGGGAGGAGTGGAATATTTTTCTTGTGACCAGGCAGTATAGAAGACATGGTATTTAGATAAGAAGGAATCACTGGAGACAAAAAAATGTGGTTGGGGGAGGAGGAAATGATGCTAATATAACTGTTAAGATATTAAATACTTAAATTTTGAGTTGGAAAAAATAGGAATAAAAGGCAATAATAGAATAGTAACGCCAGCTCATCCTTACTAATATCGGTGGCTAGACATTATCAGAAGATAATTATTAAACTTGTATGTACTTATATCTTGAGAACTACAAAGTGTAATTTATTAGATTGTGTCCCTACCATGTCTAACTCTTGGCCCTATGTCCCATACTCTGGGTCCCTGAAACCCACTGGGGTCTTGTGGTTTCAGTTGGACTATGGAGAATGACTCAGGAAGGTCAGTTTCTCTTTTTTGATTTGTTTTGCCCTTACCTGGAGTCTATTTTAGGAATTCTCTAAGTATAATTTCAGTAGAGCTTATGTCTAGGTGACCTTAGAAAACACAATCCAGGTTAATGAGTCCCCATATCTGGTACAAGCATTCACAGTAACAATATCATAGTAGGTAGAGGACAGCCTTTTTTTTCACCATATAGATAATACAAAATTCTTAAATTACCCAGATGAACCCATGGACAGAAACTAAAAAATATTTAAACCTCATCGTTCCTCTCAGGAGGAATTCAACTTAAGGTTGCCATCAGAGCAAGAATTTTGCCAGGCACAATGGTAAGTTCTGTAGACATGAAGAAAAACAAAAACATAGGCCCTTCCCTGAAGAAGTTCATATTTTATGGGAGAAAAACATGCAAAAAACTATGTACATACATATATTCATATATAAAAACTATGTACATATGTAAGATATACATACTGGGACAAAACAGAAAACAGTCTTTCCCTTTGGGGAGCTTCCAATCTGTTAGGACACGCTTTACACTATCCAGAGGTGGGGAACTTGCAGTCTCGAGGCCACATGTGGCCCTCTAGGTCCTCAGGTGCAGCTCTTTGGCTGAATCCAAACTTTAATTCTGTGATCCAACTTTTGATTTTTGCTCCAAATCCTTTGTTCTGGGCCACATGTGACTTCAAGGCCACAGGTTTTCCACCCCTGCCTACCATGGTTCCTTTCACTCTTACAATAAATTCCTTAGTCATTGAAGGGCATTGCCTCAGGCAATGAGACCTGGGAAAGATCTTAATTTAGAAAAGCCAAGGTCACTCACTACCTCCCAGGCCATTGCCAGTCCTCTTGACTTTTGTCTTGCCACCAAAATTCCACGACCCTGGAGGAGTGTGGCTGATAGCTCTACACAGTTCTGCCTCACTTAAGTCCAGTTCAAAGTCAAGACCTCCAGTTCTTGATGTCATTGGTTCTTTTTCCAGGACAAAGGCCCAGCGGCAATAACAACAATACAGAGTTGGTGGGAGGCAATCTGAGAAGCAAAACACTAGCCAATCTGGGTGGGAACCTGGCAACAACCTGCCAAAGGTAGGATTGAAGATGATATTTGAAGGGAGCCAGAGAAGCAGGAGATAGTAAGAAGGGAAAGGTCTCAAAGCATGGGAGGACAGCCAATGAAGAGGCACACAGGAGGGAGATGGAGTCATATTGGAGAGGAACGACAAGGAAGCAGGTGTTGATATGTCATAAAATACATGGAGGTGAGTATGGAGAGGAAGGATGGGGTCAGGCTGTGAAGTGATTCAAATGACTGTATCATCAAGGACCCCGGCATACACAGGAGGTTCTTAGATCTGCTTTTCTAAAAAGAAAGCAACTTTGGAGGTGGGGGGTCAACAATCATTTTAATCAAGCACATATATCATTCACTTAGTTCAGGGGAAAAAGTCAGCACCCTGAATTGCAGGGAAAATACAAACTACAAGCAGAAATAATAAACCGAAAGACCAACAGACAGGGCTTTCAACTGTCTGACCATAAACAATACATACATCACAGATCAACAACTGTCTGACCATGCATAGTTACCAGAAAGAGAAACACCAACATCTGGGTTTTCAAACCCAGGGGTACTTCTTAGTGGCTGCCCAGAGTCTCATCTGGCACACAAACACTTACAATGAGTAAGCCCCAAAGCAAAACCTCACCTCAGAGTACATATATACTTTTCAGAGTCAGAAGGCATCACAACCTTTGTGAACCAGTGTCTCATTAGAAATTAACAAAAAATGTGAGCATTCCTACAAAACAAATCTCCCCTAATCAAACTTCCCTTGATGGCTGGCCCCTTAGTGGGTGGGAAGATCTTTAACTCTCATAATTAACATTACAATGCCAAACATAGCCTTTTGTATAGAACTTTAAAAACTTGATCTTTTAGGTAATCAGGAGTCACTGGAATTTGACTGTGGTGGGGTAAAAGTTGCATGGTCAGACCTGAGCTTTAAGAAAATGACTTTGGCAGCTAAGGATTAAAGTGACAAGAATTGAGATGAATTAGGAAGCTCATATTGGAATAATTTAGGTATGAGGTCATGAAAGTCTACACCAGAGTGGAGAGAAATACACACACACACACACACACACATACATATATACATATATATAATATAAATTTATATTTTTATTTATATAATATTATTTTATATAATATTATATATACATATACATACATATGTATATATATACATACATATATATATATATATGACATTGTGAAAGTAGAAACTATAAGATTTAGCAATACATTGTCTTAGGTAATGGGTACTCAATATGTGGAGTAAGTACAAAAAGAAATTGAGGATGATGATGAAGCTGTGAGCCTGGATGATTGGGAGTATGTTAAGTGTCCTTAACAGAAAAAGGGAAATTTAGAAGAGGGGAGAATTTTTTGAAGAAAGATAATATATTCTATTTTGAATGTGTTGAGTTTGAAAGGCCTGAAGGACATCCAATTAGCTGATGATGTGAGGATGGAGCTCAGGAGAGAAGTTAGGACTGGATATATAGATCTGAGAATCATTTGCATAAAGATGATAACTGAACCCATGGAAGCTGATGAAATTACCAAATGATGGAAGGAGCAATAGGGGGAAGAGAGGGAGAAGAAAAGAGGGTGCAGGACAAAGCTTTGAGGGACGCCCAAAGTTAGTGGGCATGACCTGAGTGGGCACGGTCCAGCAAAGGACACTGACAAGAAGCATTAGGACAGGTAAGAGGAGTATCAAAAGGGAGCAATGTTACAAAAACCTAGAGAGGAGAGAATATCCAAGACAAGAGAAGAATCAACAGTGTTCATGTCTGTAGAAAGCTCAAGAAAGATCAGGATTGAGAAGAAGTCATTAGATTTGGCCAGTAAAATAGCACTGTTGACATTCTAGTGAATACACCTCCTCACAAGGTCATACATGGTCCTCCCAAGATTTATATTCTCTATAGTCTAGACTTCCCCTAGAATATAAATACATCTTTGTCCCACTGGACAGGCAATGACCTTCCCATCAGACATTGCACAGACCTAATTACTTATTGTGATTGAAAAGTCTGGATCCCTTACTTTCCCAAGTCATATGTCCTCTTTCTTGGTTAACCTCCACCCTCACTCCCTCCCCCCATATCCTCCCTCCCCCCACAACCATAAGGTTCTCATGGACAACCTTCTCTCCTTCTCTCTTCATGAAATCCTGGGTCTCTCCCTAGAAGCCATGAATCTCATAACTCTTGAATTTGGGATTATCATTTGGCACCTCCTCAGGCTGTTACCTCTCTGACTAGAAGGATAGATTCTGGAATTATTCTGCCTCAAAAAGAATCCTAGATTTGGAGATAGGTCTTGGGTTTGAATCTTGGTTCTGATATTTGACCCCCCCCCATGTGATCTTGGGCAAGTAATATTACCTTTCTAACCCTTGATTTCTTCATCTTTAAAACGAGGAGATTAGATCAAATGATCTTCTTGCTCTAAATCTATGCCTCTGGATCCTGTCATCTTACCATACGTTTGAGGATAGAAGCAGGTTACAGGAAATCACCTTTCTCAACTAATGGAAGATAATTGATTTCATGGGATGGAGGAAATGAGGCATAAGATTTTTTCTTGAATGATGGAAGGAAGAGAGGGAAGAAGCTCCTACCATTTCTCTGTATTCCAAACTCACTACATGTTGGTTCTGAATGTTGCTTTTTTATTTTAACTTTCCTACCTCCCTTTCTTCCCTACTGGTTCCCAAAGTTCTGTGGGAATAAATATGCCGTTCTCATTCTACGTCTGCTCCTCACATGTCACCCGGGCCCCCTAAAAAGGGCTCTGATGTTTGCTTGCTGTGCCTTGTCAGTTCAAATAAAGTCACAGTAGCTCAAACTTACCCCACAGGCGAGGGTTTGACAGCTCTCCTCATAGCCTGCTCAAAGGCAGCAGCAGAGAGTGGAACAAGTTAATTAGTAGTGACTACTACCAGGTTGGAGGAGATTTATTTTTTTTAATGCTTAGTTAATTTCCTAGTAATTGAATTTGGTCTCAGTGTATAGAGATGTGAATAAGAGATACTGCGTGTAGTGTCAGCATCCCTTTAGCTATGAGGAGGAGGGCCATGATTAACAATAATTCTACACTGCTTCCTTCCATGTATGGTATTGTGTGTGTGTGTGTGTGTGTGTGTTAGAGAGAGAGAGAGAGAGAGAGAGAGAGAGAGAGAGGAGAGAGAGAGAGAGAGAGGAGAGAGGAGGAGAGAGAGAGGAGAGACTAAGTGACTGAGGCAGGGGAGATTGAAGAAGGAATGAGATTGCCTTCAATGAGATTCAAGGAATTGGATTATGTATGTATTGGAAAGACAAATAAGCCACCATAACTGCCTGCGTTTTGCCCTTGCCTATTGTCCTATTTTATTGGCCAGGGTCAGAATTCAATTTGGATTTGACTGATTCAGTTCAACCTAGTTCAGTTCAATTCACCAAACATTAATAAGCATTTATGCTGTGCTAGACACTATGCTAAGTTCTAGTCATACAAAGACACAAGTGAAACAGTCTGTGCCCTCAAGAAACTTATATTCTAATGGGAGGGTATAGTGTAACTACAGATAAATAAATACAAAGTAATTTGAAGAGGGAAAGGAATAGGAAGAAGAAGGGAAGGGGAGAGGTCTTCATGGAGGAGATGGCACTTGAGCTGAGCTTAACAGGAAGGTAAGAATTCTGAAAGGTAAAGAAAAGAATGTATTTCAGGCATAGGTGATGGTTTGTGTGGATGCAACGAGGAGGTAGAGGGAATAACACTTCTAGAGAGCATCCAGAAGGCTAGCTGGAGCTGAAACACATGTAATGAGAGATTGGCCACAGTCATTATGAACATGTATGAGGTATCATGCATGGAAGGGACCTATATAGAACTGTTAGCACCAGTTCACTTCATTTTCATAGCTAGGAGATGCTGCAGGTGCCATCTAGTACATCTCAGCCATTTCTCTATACACGGATCTAGTACATCTCAGCCATTTCTCTATACACGGATCTAGTACATCTCAGCCATTTCTCTATACACGGATCTAGTACATCTCAGCCATTTCTCCATACACGGATCTAGTACATCTCAGCCATTTCTCCATACACGGATCTAGTACATCTCAGCCATTTCTCCATACACGGATCTAGTACATCTCAGCCATTTCTCCATACACGGATCTAGTACATCTCAGCCATTTCTCCATACACGGATCTAGTACATCTCAGCCATTTCTCCATACACGGATCTAGTACATCTCAGCCATTTCTCCATACACGGATCTAGTACATCTCAGCCATTTCTCCATACACGGATCTAGTACATCTCAGCCATTTCTCCATACACGGATCTAGTACATCTCAGCCATTTCTCTATACACGGGATCTAGTACATCTCAGCCATTTCTCTATACACGGATCTAGTACATCTCAGCCATTTCTCCATACACGGATCTAGTACATCTCAGCCATTTCTCCATACACGGATCTAGTACATCTCAGCCATTTCTCCATACACGGATCTAGTACATCTCAGCCATTTCTCCATACACGATCTAGTACATCTCAGCCATTTCTCCATACACGGGATCTAGTACATCTCAGCCATTTCTCTATACACGGATCTAGTACATCTCAGCCATTTCTCTATACACGGATCTAGTACATCTCAGCCATTTCTCCATACACGGATCTAGTACATCTCAGCCATTTCTCCCATACACGGATCTAGTACATCTCAGCCATTTCTCCATACACGGATCTAGTACATCTCAGCCATTTCTCCATACACGGATCTAGTACATCTCAGCCATTTCTCTATACACGGATCTAGTACATCTCAGCCATTTCTCTATACACGGATCTAGTACATCTCAGCCATTTCTCTATACACGATCTAGTACATCTCAGCCATTTCTCTATACACGGATCTAGTACATCTCAGCCATTTCTCTATACACGGATCTAGTACATCTCAGCCATTTCTCTATACACGGATCTAGTACATCTCAGCCATTTCTCTATACACGGATCTAGTACATCTCAGCCATTTCTCTATACACGGATCTAGTACATCTCAGCCATTTCTCTATACACGGATCTAGTACATCTCAGCCATTTCTCTATACACGGATCTAGTACATCTCAGCCATTTCTCTATACACGGATCTAGTACATCTCAGCCATTTCTCTATACACGGATCTAGTACATCTCAGCCATTTCTCTATACACGGATCTAGTACATCTCAGCCATTTCTCTATACACGGATCTAGTACATCTCAGCCATTTCTCTATACACGGATCTAGTACATCTCAGTCATTTCTCCATACACTGAGACAACTTGCTTGACATGATAATGTGGAATGGAGAATAAGACTGGAAAATTGAAGCCAGGTTATCAATATCCTTAAAAGTCAGGCTATGGTTTCTCCTTGAAAAGTGACACCCGAAAATGAAACTTTGACCTGGGCTGCCTGACTGAGGTAGACGTGCCGTCTGTATAACTCCTTTCCTGGTTCACTTTAGCTTAATGGCAAAAACTACTGAAGTCTAGGGCAAGGAACGGTCTGATCAAAAGGAAGATTCTAAGCTAAGAATTGAAAGAAGGGGAAAAGGGGATCTTAATAGAACTTGCAAATGCCTAGTTAATATATTTAGAATATGTTATTTTAATGTATGCTATCTTAATTTTTATTGCATGAAACGCAAAAACTTTAACATGAACAAAATCTTTGGAAACTGTTATTTGGTAATGCAATTTTTGCATCAGATATTTCTAAAAATGTCTGATATGCAAGATGTGTATAAAACTAACAAAATATTGAACAATTATCACTGGGTAAGTGGTCAAAAGATGTGAACAATTCTCAAAAGAAGAATTACAAATTTTTAATAACCATATGAAAGATGATTCCAAATTACAAATAATCAAAGAAATACAACTCAGTGCCATTCTGAGGTTTCGTCTCATATTGAACAAATTGTTAAAGATAATAAAGGATGGGAATAATCCATGTTGGAGGAGTTGTGAAAAGACAGTTATGCTAGTATACCATTGGTATATCTGGAAATGTGTCTGATTATTCTGGAAAGTAGATTGGAGCTTTAATAAGCCCAAACTATGTGCCAGACATTGTAGTAAGCACTCTGGATTTGCAGAGAAAGTAGAAACAACCTCTGTCCTCAAAGAGCTAATATTCTTATGGGGCTATTCAGCATGTATATATATTGATCCATGCAGAGTGCATAGAAGGTAACCTTAGAGGAGAAAGCACTAACTTTTGAAGGGTTTGGGAAAGATCTCCTGAAGAAAGTGAGATTTGAGCTGTTGTGAAAATAAGGGAGATTTGCAAAGAACATTAAATGATCTTAGAAAGTAAAAGATAATCAATAGAGTAGATGGTCAGACCTATACTGGAAATCACTGACAGCTGAGTGGAACATAGATTTAAAATGTGATAGACTTGAGGCAGGGAGATCAATTAGATTATTGTAATAGTAGAGGAGAGAACTGTCAGTCATTTTAGTTGTTTCTGACTCTTTGTGACCTCATTTGCAGTTTTCTTTTTCTGTTCCACTTAACAGAATTTATTTTTTTTCAATTACATGTAAAGATAGTTTTCGACATTCATTTTTATAAGATTTTTGAGTTCCAAGTTTTTATTCTTCCCGCCCCCCTACCTCACCCAAGACAGAAAACAATCTGATATAGGTTATACAAGTGCACATTAGTCATATTAGTTATGTCATGAAAGAAGAATCAGACCAAAAGGGAAAAACCACAAGAAAGAAAACAATCACAAAAAGTGAAAATAGTCTGCTTTGATCTGCATTCAGACTCCATAGTTCTTTCTCTGAATGTGGATAGTATTTTTCATCATGAGTCTTTTAGAAATATTTTTGATCCTTGCATTGCTGAGAAGATCCAAGTCTATCATAGATGATCACTTCACAGTTTTGCTATTACTATGTACAACGTTCTCCTGATTTTGCTTATTTCGCTCAGCACCAGTTCATGTAAGTCTTTCTAGACTTGAAATTCACTTGCTCATCATGTCTTAGAAAACAATAATATTCCATTACATTCATATATCATAACTTTTTCTGACAATCCCCAATTGATGGACATCCCCTCAATTTCCAGGTCTTTGCCACCACAAAAAGAGTTGCTCTAAATATTTTTGTGCTTATAATTCCTTTTTTATGATCTATTTGAGATACGGACCTGGCAGTTGTATTGCTGGACCAAAGGATATGCATAGTTTTATAGTCCTTTGTGCATAGTTCCAAATGGTTCTCCAGAGTGGTTAGATCAGTTCACAACTCCACCAACAATGCATTAGTGTTCCAATTTTCCCATATCATTTGCAGTTTTCTTGGCAAAGATACTGGAGTGGTTTGAATTTCCTTCTCTAGCTCATTTTGCAGATAAGGAAAATGAGGCAAACAGGGTTAAATGACTTGCCAAAGGTCATATAGCTAGTAAGTGCCTGAGGTCATATTTGAACTCAGGTCTTCTTTGATTTCATGCTGGGTGTTCTATATACTGTGCCATCTTGCTGCGTATGAGAGAAGTGATGAGGGACTAAACTAAGGTGAGGGCTATTGACAATTAAAAGCAGACATATGCAAAGGGTATTGTGGAGGTGAAATGAGTCA
Source organism: Bettongia penicillata ogilbyi (assembly GCA_023548195.1). Taxonomy (NCBI): domain Eukaryota; kingdom Metazoa; phylum Chordata; class Mammalia; order Diprotodontia; family Potoroidae; genus Bettongia; species Bettongia penicillata. The sequence goes on from JAJHZJ010000566.1 coordinate 507,897, forward strand.
AGGATGATACCATGATTGGGAATCCAATTAAGAGGATGATGGTGTCCTTGATAGCGTAATGAATGAGAGATCTGAGAGACATGATTTCTAGGCATTTAATAATCAATCTTATTGATTATGGCTAGCAAATAATTAATAAAATTATGGTTATTGGTTTTCTCTCATAAATTCTCATTGAAATATGACCTCAGGTACTTACTAGCTATATGACCTTTGGCAAGTCGTTTAACCCTGTTTGCCTCATTTTCCTTAGCTGCAAAATGAGCTAGAGAAGGAAATTCAAACCACTCCAGTATCTTTGCCAAGAAAACTGCAAATGATATGGGAAAATTGGAACACTAATGCATTGTTGGTGGACTTGTGAACTGATCTAACCACTCTGGAGAACAATTTGGAACTATGCACAAAGGACTATAAAACTGTGTATATCCTTTGATCCAGCAATACCACTGCCAGGGCTGTATCCCAAAGAGATCATGAAAAAGGAAAAAGGAAGCATAAGTACAAAAACTGCTCTGGAGAGCATTCAGTGCTTAAGAAGGCTTTGGAAAAGGAGGTGTATCTGAGTGTGGAAATAAACTCTGATTGGTTAGTAATTAAAGAGGGGTTTGACATATTAATGAGGCATGGGCAAAAAGTCTTCAGCTCCTCTTGCTGAGAATATGACCCAATCATGAGACTCAGCTGCCTCCAGCTACCTGGACAAAGGAATCCATCTCTACCCAGCCTACTGTTTATTTTCCCTTCATAAACTAGGTCATCATCAATTCTACTGGAAGGTCCTAAGGACAGGAGCTCATTTCCTAAGAGTTTCCTAAGAGTAAGATATCTCCTAGACTGGACTCTGTTTGTAAGGTCTTCTAGGTAGGTTGGGTCACACCCAAGATTGATAAACATGTACCTTGAGGATTTGGGCAACCTCATCTATCAGCAATGTCCTCCAGAGGCTGGCTAACCTACACCAGTTGATTTCTAAATGAGGAAATAGAAAAGGAAAACCTTTGCCTTAATTTAGTAATTAGTTTTTAATATAAGAGAAAGATAATTTCTCTCAGTGATAGGGAGGTTCAGAAGAAGAGTGAGTTTTGGGGAAAATACAATAGGAAATGCACACACATATGTATCACCCACAGAATATCCAATTCAAAATGTCTAATAGACAGTTGTTAATGCAGAATTAGAGTTTAAGGATAAGATTAAAGCTGAATATATAGAGCTATCAATCATCAGAATGGGAATTGTACTAAAAGAGAGACTGTATCTTTCAACCCAGAGATTCCACTGCTAGACATATACTCCAAGGAAGTCAAAGACAGAAGAAAGGTAGCAGATAAACAAAAATATTAATTGTAGCACTTATTGTGGTATCAAGAAACTGGAAACAAAACATATCTATTTTCAATCTATCTGCTTCTCACATGGAGAATGGCTAAAACTGTGATACATGAATGTAATGGGATATTGTTGTGTTATAACAGATGATGACTTAAGAATTCAGAGAAGCATGGAAAGATTCATATGAACTGATACAAAGTGAAGGAAGCAAAGTCAGGAAAACTGTGTGTGTGTGTGTGTATACACATCCATCAATACATAAGTATATGTACAATGTAAATGTAAAGAACAAAAACAAAATGAAACTTAGCAATTTAATTAAAATCACCAAGCTTGAACTGGAAAGAGGAGTAGGAGAGTATACTTTCTCTGTTCTTGGTAGAAGTGGGGAACTATGGTATACAATATTATATATACTATAAGATATGATTGATATATTGGTTGGTAAACTACTTTTTTTCTTTCAGCTTTATTCTTTGTTACAAGGGATTGATCTCTGGGAAGGGGAGGGGGAGGAAATTTATTTGGAAATAAAGTGAATGTGAAAACAATTATTTAGAAAATTCCCCATAAGGTATGAGTAAATTTTTTCCCAAATGGGAAAAAATAGAGTCCTTTATTTTTAAAAACTAATACTAGTTCTGTGGTTACTGTTAGTCATTGTGACATCACAAATTTCTACAAATAAAGCAAGGGTGTTCTGGCAAATGCTTATCTAGTGAGATTTCTAAAAAAAAATCTAAATATGACACACTTTTAAGTTTAATTTGCATATTAAAATTTTCTCCATCACTTTCTTTAGTCTAGACATTCAGCAAAATAAATCAATCTATGATCTGTAGCTTACCTATATATAAAGGTTACACTAAAGTTTAGCAATCAGTTCTCCTGAGCTAGTATGTACCAACTGCAGCACGCCATGGAACATAAGTAACAGCTCAAAAGAATGCTCAACTTTTTGCCATCTCTAAACTAATTAGCTTATTGAGTAACTGTCTTCAGAAAATGGTATTTCATAGCCATCTTTTAAATAAAAGCTATAGCTTCCATTTGTATATCACATTAAGGTTTGCAAAGATGTAGGTGATATTATTCCCATTTTACAGATAAGGAAGCCAAGGCAGACAGAAGGTAACTTGCCCAGTGCCACATGGTTAGTAAGCATCTGAAGCCTGATTTATATCTGGGTCATCTGGATTTCAGAACCAACACTTTATTCACACTGTCACCTAGCTGCCTTTTCCCTAAATATGCTGCTTTTTTGGTAGTAAAAGTAAAATAAATAAATAAAATAAATTGACATGGCTGTTTTTCATCGTGGTTGGTACTAGGCAAGATTTATTATTGATCCCTTCCTACCTTCCATCAGTTTATTGCCCCTTTCTTCTTTCCAACGCTGCCTTCCTTTCCAGCACCCTAAGGTATGTCTTCTTCTGCTCTAATTTCATCCTGGATCACAATTCTTGTAATCCAAGCCAAGATATTAACAGATAACTTAGATGATAAAATGTGATCCTGTCTAGTTATATTGCACTTTAAGGGAGAATTTTGGATTCTTATAAAGCCTTTGAGATGCCAAAGAATAAAGCTATAGTAGTGGAATAATAGGCAATGAGGTTGGCTCTTTTTTCAGGTCAAGGGTTGGGCTAGATGGCTTCTGTGATCCTCTGTAATACTAAAATTTTATAATTCTAATGATTCCATGTTACTTGTAGATAGAGGATCATGTGCGGGCTCCTCATGTCATTTTTCAAAGGATAATTATCAGCCTTTGTCTCTTTTCCATAAGGCTTTCCTCATTTCCTAGATACAAAAAAGCCCTTGGACAAACCAGATAATTGATGGGGAAACGAGACATAAAAGCAGGTCTTTCACTGTCAGACTGTTCAGCCTGTTGACTGTGAATGAGCAACCCTAGATACTTGGTAGTGGTTTCTCCTTCTCTTCTCCTAATCATGTAATTACCTTTGAGAGAATGATTTAGATCACTTTAGGGCTTCCACAAGCAAAGAGAGAGTTTTGTGGCATATATAGTTTGCTACCAGGGTATGTATACGTAACAATGATAGGTAATCATAAAAGCAATAGGAGGGCTTGGTTATTATACATAAATAAATCAGCTAAATTGGGGACAGAATAAAAGGTCCAAGGAACTACATCTGTCAGACTCTCTAACTGCATGCAAAAGAATCAGACATTTAATTACTAAATATTAATTAAGGGAGATTTGGAGCAATACTCTAACTGAAGCACTCTGGCCAATCGTAGTCTTGGAGTCATGGGCAATGAAACATGGGGAGGGGCGATGCACATGCTGTATAATCCCAACTGAATAGCTGTCACCTGACAAAAGGGAACCCCAGAATTTGAATCTTAGAGTGAATCTTTCCTGTAACTGGCCTGAGAAGTTCAGGTTATTTTCTATAGACCAGGTATTCGATCTTTCCCTTGAGCTGAAAAGAAACATTTTGGGGAAATGGACTGACTGAGAAACTAGCTTATGCTTCCAGTGTTTTAAACACTCCCTTGAAAGAGTTTATGATCCTTCCAGAAGTTAACTTCTCTGAGACCTTCTCTTGGGAGCAGTATGTTTTCACTATCTTGAACTATCTTACACAGACAAGACTTTCAAAGTTTCAGGCATACTAGCCATTCCTCAAATAAATGCACAGGAAACCTAAAATCCCAGGATGGGAAGGAAACTCAGATCCATTTGGATCCGATCTACACCTGAATAAAAATCCCCTCTACAGCATATCCAACAAGTGGTCACCTAGCCTGCAACTGAATATGCAGGGAGGCTTTGTCAAATGCTTGCTAGAATCTAAAGAAATCATATTAAGAATACTTTTCTGATCTGATGAACTAGTTTACACCATGAAAGGATCAAAAACCTTTCTCTGGCATGTCTTGCTCTTTAGTGAAGACATACTGCTTGTGTGTGTGCGTGTGTGTGCGTGCGTGTGTGTGTGGTTATCATTCCACTTACAAATGTGTACTGATCATCTCTTTAGGTAAGGAAGGAAATGGAATTTACAAACTCATTGGCATATAGTTTGCAAATTCCATTTCCTTCCCTTAAAAAAAAACAGCTTAGGACAACATTTGCCTTTCTCCAGTGATGTAGTTGTCTTTTATTAAACAAAATAAAGCAACAAAACTTTTATAATGATTCAATAATATAACTTCTAATTCTTTTTTCTATGATGTAGTTCATTTGGACTTGGCAATTTAAATTTATCGAAACTCATTGTATGTTCTTTTATGATCTCCCTACTTATATTGATTATTAACACCTTATTAGTAATTTTTATTGTGTTCTTTTTAGTCTAAAGATAATTATCTTTGGGAAAGGAAAGGATAGGGACTGCATTTATGATTTTATTGGCATAGGAATCTCCCAGGGGAGGGAATTCCCTCTCTTAATGTAGATTGGCATCTTCTTGGTAACTTATAGTTCTAGAGAGAACTGCCAGGGACACTGTGATATTAAATGACTTATTGAGGGGTCACATATCCAATATGAGTCAGAGGTAGATTTTGAACCCAATTCTTTTTGACTGTAGGGCCAACTTTTTACCATGTTGCTCCCCTATGTAGAAACTTTCTGAATATTGCCAACAAAACCTAGCAGGAAGAAATAGAAAAAGAAATTCTATTAAAAATAACCACAAAATGTAAAAAAGAAAAATATCTAAGAATCCAATTCACCAAAACACACATAAGAATTATATGAACACAGCTATAAAGCATACCATTAAAATAAAAAAAGACAGTAAACAATTGATGAGATATTGATTGCTCATGGTTAGGCTACGTCAACCTAATAAAAAGACAATGCTACATCAGTTAATTAACTTACTGAGTGCCATATGAACCCAATTACCAAGGCAACTACACTAGAGAGGTAGAAAATATAATAACAAAATTCACCCAGAGGAACAAAAGTTCAAACATCTCAAGGGAAATAATGAAAAAAAGAGTGGGAAGAAAGGTGGTCTAACAGCATTACAAAGTAGTAGTTGTCAAAACTATTTGGTACCATTTTAAAAATAGAAAAGCTGATCAGTGGAACAGATTGGAATTGATGTCTTTAATTATTATTCTCCATAAATTGTAGCTTCTGTCCATGGTATCTCGCTGGGGCAATTTTCATCCTATCCCTCCCTTTGCAGTTTAAATTGCTTTTGATTAGCTTTGTGGGACTCCATGCAAGTATATTCTCACAAACCCTTGGTAGAAATGCTCCGTCTCTTTCCAGGAACCCTTTAATTCCCATACTTTAAGCCATGGTCCAAAAATTCAATCATGATTAAATTGCTAATTAATTTATGGAATTATGAAGTGGGAGCAGGTACAGGACTGTGATGGCAGTGGAGAGTAATGCTTCAATCACATAAGGCACAGAAGGTACAATGGCAAATTGTACAGAAAGTACAGAGACAAATGACACAGAAAAGGGAGTACAAAAGCAGGCAGCACAGAGACAAGGTTAGGGTGCTAGAGGAAAGCAGACAGCTTGAGGAAGAGAACAGAGAGGGGGCAAGTCACCAAGAGTCACTTATATAACCACGGGTTGGTGTGGAGAGCACTCAGTAGTGTGGACCCAGATGAATGAAGAGTGCTCAGGGTACAGGAGTTTGGAGTCTTATTCTTACAGAGTTTTAGTGGAGGACAGACTAACTCTTACCCATACCACCTTGGAGTTAGCTCATTAACATATCCATATCACCTCAAAATTATCAGCAATACTTTGGAGTTGGTTCACTAACATATCCACATTATTCAAGTTATCAACAACATTTGGTGTTCTGCTGCTCTTACTGAGGCTATCTAGAGCTTATTTGAGGTTTACATATCACAGGACGAAAATGGGCCTAATTTAGCACATAGCCTCATGATGTGATTTTTAGTTAATATATGATACAGTTTGAAAGTTATGCTTCTTTGATCTTTGGCATACTTGATTAGTTACTTCTTACTGCTATTGCTATTTTATACTGGCTACTTATAAATTTATTTACTGTACTAACTAGAAGGGGGGGTGGGTAGTAAGTGGGACCAGAACAAGATCCAGTTTTAACACATATGCTAATATTGGTGTTGACAGAGGAAGTTTCCATGCCAGCAGTTCTCTTCATTGAAGAAATTACTGATTCTTCATGTATTCTCATATTACATATTCCCAGAATCCTCCTTAAAATATTTGTGCTAGTCAATTGCGTCACATTGACCTACATTCTTACCAACAATAAATTTGGAAAGCTATATGAAGTAATTTAAAATTAGTTCAGCAGAAGACAGAAATTGATAACTACTTAATAAAACTACTTATGCAAAAGAAAAAGTCAAAGATGTAGATATGGATTTTGGAAAGGAGGTACAGAGCAAACATTTCTTTCTCTTTTTTTATAATTAGATTCTAATTTGTTAAACGCAAAGGTTTTCTGTAAGACTTTACTATTTATTTTGTACATGTTATATTTTGTCTTTGATGATTCTTGATTTTAACAAATGTGCAAAAATGCAAAAACAAAACAATTTATAGCCAAGTGACATTTATACAGTGCCCATCATGATGTAGACACTCAATATTTATGGAGTGGAATGGAAATTTGTATCTTGGACCTTTATCCCAAATACTGAACACAAAACACACTGAAGTGGAAGTTTGGAGTTCAAATAGAAGCACAAGGCAGAGATTTCAAGTAGAAATCTTGGTCACTGTTGGATTTGCCAAAGCTGAAAGAACCATCTGGGCTAGCTGAGGGAGGGTAGTGGTTGCTTTTGTCAATGGAAGCCCTAATTTATGATCCTTGTTCCAAGAACTCAAATTCCAGTTAGAACACAGCAGATTTGTCAATATGTATATTCCCTCTTCAGGCATTACACAAGTGTTGGGGAAGAGTTCATTGTGTTCCCTGTCCTTTATGTAATGACCGACTAAGCATATTTATTGCTTGTGAACAGATTGCAATATGAAAACAAGAAGACTAACCCTTTCCTTTCTGTATGGATGCAGCTATTCTACTATTCCCCTGAAGGAGCCCCTCAGGAGGATAACAGCTAATTGTGTTTTCACCATGCTCAAATATACCTCATTTTTCAACTCTTGAAGTTCCTGTGGTGTCACATGACAGGGCCACATGTGACAACAGGGAGGGTGGTGACTGTCTAACAGTTCCTGATCTCAAAAGTGTGTAAATAACTCAGCATGGGCCCTGGGATTTGGCAAATACTAACAGCTTGTAAAAGAAATAAACTCTTCCCAGTATGGTGCCCTTTCCAAGCATTTAAGAGAATGAAGAAGGATCTGTTTACAGCCCTGTCTTGTCCTATAAAGGATGGCAAGCACATGCTTTTTGAGTGGAATAAGAAATAAAATGGAATACAATTTAAAAATGTTAATTGAGATCCTATAATAGAAAGATTCTGCTGTGCTAAGGACCGGGATGAGGCCCAAAGATACATACATAAGGCATGGTCTCTTCCCTCCTAGAACTTAAGAGATTTTATAAAGAAGATAAGGCATACCAATACAAAATAGAGAAAGGAACATTGAATGTGGCAGAAGTACATAGAACTTTGAGAGTTCATAGGAGAAAGAGATCATTGCATCTTAGAGAGTGAAGACTTCATGTAACTTGGTGACATTTTTACAGCACCTGTGTAGACAACAGTTGGATACGAAAATCGCATTAAGGTGCACAGGTTAATGTTGCTAGAATATACTTCCTCTCTCCATGAAAAAAATAGCAGCAAGAGGTGTTCCCAGGAAAAATTATTGCCTTGGTTAGACACAGTTTCCATACTTCATTTACTCCTAAATGATTTCTGAGATGATGGCATCCTAATCCTCCTTTCCTTATGGGCTATTTCTCTTTATCCTTACTTTAATTCAGATTTACATTGGAACTTAGAGACTTCCATGCACTCTCCTAGCTTTTGTCCATCAAACCCTCTGTCTGTCTTCCCTGGTTCTCAAAATAGCAATATTACTAGCAGCACTATTTAGGGGTTCCAGCAATGACCCCCTCCCAACAAGCTTTCCCCCTTAACCCCTCACTTCTTGCTTCATAGCCAAGAATAAGACATGACAGAGCTGAACCAATTAAAAGTGCAGTAAGGATGAATCTACTAATTAACAAGCATTTATTATTACAACTGCTGTAGTGATATGCAGTGTGGTACAATGGAAAGACAACTGCATTTGGAATTTAAAAAGAAACTACAGGTTTAATTCATGTCTCTAGAACAACTTATGTGACTTTGAGCAAAGTACTTAAATGCTCTGGGCCTCAGTTTCCTCATCTGTAATCAATGATGAAGTTGAACTTGATGACTTCTAAGGTCCCTTCTAACTCTAAGTCTGATCCTTTTTTAGTACAGCTACCACTGGTCTCGGGTCATATAGGCTGGTAAAATCCATCAATCCCTTTCCTTTACTTACTCTAGTACTTTGCTCTGGGTTCATTGCTTTAGAACTTCCTGGATTAGAACTACCTGATAAATATGAACCAGTACAATCCTTAATTTCAAAGAATCCTGCCAATCTCTATAGTTACTTTCAACCTATTGGCTTTAGAAGTGGCTAGACTTCACTCATCATAGATTGGAACATCCAGTTTCCTTTGTCCACCCCCTTTCTAAAGTCCCAGATCCCCTGATATTGAATTATCCAATCGCCTAAGTCTAGTTGGTTCCCTGGGATTTAGCTAGGCACATACATGACCTTACTTGTAGCATGGCATAATGGATAGAATGCTAGATTTGGAGTCAGGAAGGCCTTGGTTAAAATCCATTTTCAAACACATTAGTTTTGTGACTCTGGGCAAATAATCTTTCTGACTCTCAGTTCCTCATTTGTAGAATGATATGTGTCTAACTCAGAAGATTATTGTGAGAATTAAATGAGGTGTTTTATAGATAGTACTTGAAGGCTTGTAAAGTTAGATGCATGTGCATATAATATGTATATGATTATGTATTTATTATTGTGAAAATCAAATGAGGTATTTGAGAGCTAACTAGCTGGATAGCATTTTAAACTTTGCAAAGTGATGTTTTAGAAATCTTAAAGTGTTATTTATCTATCAAGAACCTCATCTGAGCCTCATAATAATATATATTACATATGTAATATTGTATAGTTATTTTTTCCACATTGCAACTTTGCCCATTGAGGTTTCCATATTTCACTGGTCGATATAAGATATTAAAAAGGAAATTTTGAGGAGTTTTGCAGAAGTAATAGATGACAAAGCAAAGACAGCAGATCACACAGAGGCTATGACTAAATATTTAACCCAAATTTTACAATAAGGTACTGTAAACAGCCCATAAAAGAAAAAAGAAAAAAATCCAGTATTTTCCTCTGGTACGAAGGGAGGGCCAAAAATTTTACATAGATTTTTCTAGCTCTACACCCCCCCCCGTGATGGGAAAGGAATAACTATATACATGATGTCTTACACAAACACACACATACGAACACACATACATATACATAAATATATCACTTTGTAAACCTTAAAGTATTATCTCTTTGTAAACCTTAAAGTGTTTTCTAAAAGTTACCTATAATTATTATTCCAAGAGTCAGACTAAATGGGGATTTTGGGATGATAGTGAGGCAGGGATGTATGCATTTTCTTGTTTCCATCTTGTTTTTTTTTAATTTTAAATGTTTATTAATTTTTAGTTTTCAACATTCATTTTCACAAAATTTTGAGTTCAAAATTTTCTCCCTCTCTCCCCTCCCCCACCCCATAATGTCTTGCATTTGGATTACCCCTTTGCCTCCATATGCCCTCCCTTCTATCGCACCCCTCCCTTCCCTTATCCCCATCTTCTCTCTTTTCTTGTAGGGAAACATAGATTTCGATACCCCATTACCTGTATTTCTTATTTCCCAGTTGTATGCAAAAACATCTCTAAACATTCGTTCCTAATACTTTGAACACCAGCTTCTCTCCCTCTCTCCCCACCCATCCCCCCTGAGAAGTTAACCAATTCAATATAGGTTATATATGTGTAGTTTTTCAAAAGACTTCCATAATATTCATGTTGTGTAAGACTAACTGTATTTCCCTCCATCCCATCCTGCCCCTCATTTATTCTATTCTCTCTTTTGACCTTGTTCCTTCCCATAAGTGTTTACTTTTAATTACTCCTTTCTCCCATTTGCCCTCCTTTCTATCATCCCCCTCACCCCATTTGTCTCCTTTTCCCCTACTTTCCTGTAGTGTAAGATAGATTTTCATACCAAATTGAGTGTACATATTATTCCCTCCTTAATCCAAATGTGATGAGAGTAAGCTTCACTTTTTCCCTCTCACCTCCCCCCTTTTTCCCTCCACTGAAAAAGCTTATTCTTGCCTCTTTTATGAGAGATAATTTGGCCCATTCCATTTCTCCCTTTCTCCTCCCAATATATTCTCCTCTCACCCTTTAATTTTTATTTTTTTAGATATCATCCCTTTTTAATGTGTTTGTGTGTGTAATCCTTCCAACCATGCAAACACTGAGAAAAGTCTCTTTTTGGATCTTTCAGGAGGTGATCAGTGGATTCTTTCAATATTTATTTTATCTTCTGGTTCTAGAATATCAGGGCAGTTTTCCTTGATAATTTCATACAAGATGGTGTCTAGACTCTTTTTTTTGATCATGGCTTTCTGATAGTCCCATAATTTTAAAATTGTCTCTCCTGGATCTATTTTCCAGGTTAGTTATTTTTCCAGTGAGATATTTCACATTGTCTTCTATTTTTTCATTCTTTTGGTTTTGTTTTGCAATTTCTTGGTTTCTTATAAAGTCATTAGCTTCCATCTGTGCTGTTCTAATTTTTAAAGAACTATTTTCTTCAGTGAGTTTTTGAACCTCCTTTTCCATTTGGCTAATTCTGCTCTTTAAAGCATTCTTCTCTTCATTGGCTTTTTGGGCCTCTTTTGCCATTTGAGTTAGTCTATGTTTTAAGATGTTAATTTCTTCAGCATTTTTTGGGTCTCCTTTAGCAAGCTGTTGACTTGCTTTTCATGATTTTTTGCATTGCTCTCATTTCTCTTCCCAAGTTTTCCTCCACCTCTCTTCATTGATTTTCAAAATCCTTTTTGAGTTCTTCCATGATCTGAGACCATTGCATATTTATTTTGGAGGTTTTGCATGCAGAAACCTTGACTTTTAGGTCTTCCTCTGAAGACCTTAATTGTTCCTCCTCATCCAAAAGGGTAGAAAAAAATACCTGCTCACCAAGAAAGTAACCTTCTATTCTTTTATTCTTTTTCCCTTTTTTGGGGCATTTTCCCAGTCAGATACTTGACTTTTGAGTTCTTTGTCAGGGCAGAACTCAGGGCTGAGATTCAGATCAGTTGCTCAACTCCCCCAGGGGCTTTAGGTGGAGATCTCCCAGAGCTACCACTCCAGCCAACTCCCCTCTCCTGGCTGACAGAGCCCTCCCACTGACCTTTGAAGCTGTATGTAGCATTTGTGGGTTGAGCAATCTGGGAACTGCTGCTTCTGGTGGCTCCCTGAAATCTGTTCAGGGTCCTTGCCATGTTGAACTGTGCTCCACACTTCTTGGGCTGTGACATGTGCCTCCATCTTGTATTAGTGAGTATATCCACAGGACTTTGTATATTATCCATTGAACCTTGCAATTAGGTCAACTTAGATTGAGTTTGCTCCTTGAAGACAGAATTATCTTATTCTTCTACTGTACCCCCAGTGTTAATGAATGTTTATTGATTAATTTGTTTATGTTATATCATATTCTGATATCTGAATCTAACACTCCTATGAAATAAGGAACCATGATTTGAACCCAGAACTATTATCAAGTTCAGAGCTCATTCCACTATACTGCATTACCTTCTGTTAGTGTAACAATGAAAAGCCCCAAAAGATAATACCTGGTCTAGATAATATCTAGGTTTCTATGAATACTGGGCATTTTTTGCCAGTTTAAATGACTGGATGATGCTATATACAGTGGAGGGGGGTTATTGAGTTGGAACCATATATTTCAATAGCTACATTATTTAATAGTATTCAAGTGACTGAGTAGTAATATGGTTACATTTTTCTAAGCAATACCTTCTCCCATTGCTACATATCAGGGAAAACTGCACTATTTATTTTTCAATGGTTAGTATTAGTTATTTCAAGTCAAGATGTTTGGAATTTGTGGATCTGTATTGGGCTTTCTATTTAGGCACTACTCTAAAGAACTAAAACAAGTTGAGAATGTCACCATCAATTTTTTTTTAGTTAATAATTTATAAAGGGCACCACTGTGAAACATTTAAATCACCATGACTCTGGATTCATGCCTTAAAAATGGAAGAGAATTTTAGTTCTCATGGAGTCAGTGGTGATGTTACTGATGTTTCTTCATTACAGGTGGATTTTGCTGTAAATGATTTTAGCTGTTCACCTCTGTCCCCACTCCTATTGTACTGCTGGCCATCCAGTATTGGGAGATGGGCAAATCCCCAGGGAGGGAGAGACCTGCATATGTTTTAGCAAAGTAGAGCCAACTCCCCTGAGGAATTCTTCCTAAATATTGTGTTAGGATGTATTTTTAACAAACAAGGGCTCAAGGTGGGGATTCCTAGTGTTATCTGAAAGGTAACTGGTGCTGGATTGATATAATGTGAATGTATATAATGAGGATGACAAGTTCAGGGATCTCTCCTCAGTAACTGCACATCTGCAAAGGGCAACAGAATCATCTCCCAGTATTACGTCTTGAGGTAGTAATTTCTGGCATCCAGTCCCAATTACCTATGAACTTCCTCACTATCAGACCAGGTTCCTCTACTCTGTTCTCATTGGTGATTAATTTACCGGGCCCACAAGAACTCATAGAGATAGCTGTTCATGAAGTGGATAGAGTGCTGGGTTTAGAGTTCGGACAACTGGAGTTCAAATCTGATACCAAGCACTATCTGTGTGACCTTGGACAAGTCACTAATCTCTGTCTGCCTCAGCTTCCTCAAGTGCAAAATGGGGATAATAATTGCACGTATTTCTCAAGGCTCTTGTGAGCATCAAATAAGATAATATTTGTGAAGCACTTAGCACAGTGCCTGGCACATAGTGCTTAGTAAATGCTAGGTTCTTATTCCCTTCCCTTCCCTAAAGGAGAGAATACCCAGTTTATTTATGGCATAGTCTCCAAGCTTATTGAGCTTCTAGTCTAGTAGTGAATAAGATAAAGATAAGATAAAACCCCTTCCCCATCTAATAGCATCTGGGGAATGGGGTTAATAGTGAGATCCAATTCTATGTTCTGAAGAGTCTTTCCAGATGGAAAAAGATAGTCTCTGGGACTATCTCCAGTCATCTTGATCTATATCTGGCTACTGTACCCAGATGGCTCCAGAGAAGAGAGTGAGGCTGGTGGCTGTCCACAGCCCTGCTTCACTTAAATCCAATTCACTTGCAAGTCATGGCATCAGCTTCCTGTTGTCATGGTCCTCTTCTAGAATGAAAGACAAATAATGACAACAGCTTTCCAGATGAGCTAGTCTAAGTATTTTGTAGACCAGTATGTGCTCCTCCTGTCAACTACCTTCTAGCACCTTCATGACCAATGAGATTCCATCATAAAATATCAATGTAGTTTTCTTTTTCAGTTCATTAGTTCTAGGAAGCAGGACTGCATTTATTCTCTAACAGTATGTGGTAACATTAACATTAAAACACCTTTGGTCATCAGTGGCACCAACAACATCAACCACTGCAGGCATTTTTAATATGTAATCTATATATACACACTCTTATTATCTGCCTTCGAGAAGACTATGGTTGTGACCAATCAGCAGCCTTGCTCTTCTTGTTCCAGTTCCCAACGCTATTCCTTTATGCTGGCCACCTCTCATGTCAGGAATGCTCTCCTTTCTTATCTTTGCCTCTTGATTTCCCTGGATACCCTCAAGATTCAGTCAGATTCTCCTGTAAAAGTCCCTTCCCCTCTCCAAGCCTGTGCCTTCCTCCTGAGACTACCTCTCATTTATACTCTCTATATTTTGCAGATACTTAGTCATTTGCACATTGTCTCCTCCATTAGATGACAAGCACCTTGAGGACAGGGACTTTTTTGCCTTTCTTTGTATCCCAATGACTAGCACAGTGTAGGCACTTAATAAATACTTAGCCATTGACAGACATCAGTATTTCAATGCTTTAAGAGTTCCATGATTCCACTGGTATGGGTACTCAGTGTAGCGGTACAGATCCTCATGTATCCATGCCTTCTCATCCTGTACATTACTGTCTATGTCTTTTCACAAGTGTTCCATGTGGACCAAGCTAACGTTCTGGAGGCCCTTCCTGTGGTAGACCTTTTAGCGTTCCGTGGGTACCAGTGCAGCACAAGGACTCTCTATATGTTATCCACTGCTCCTAGTACGTGACCAGCTCACTTCCATTTTCTGAATAAAACCTTCCTGGATGTGTTTTTCTCTGCCATTTCTTACATGTCATATAGCGGCCGTTTGTTCCCATCATTTGTCTCTTGGTTATTCTTTTTGTCTACTCAACATTTTGATACTTTCAAATATCTTATTCTGTGATTGGTAGGCATTTAAAAGTGTTAAAAAAAGAAAGATGGGTGTGTTTACTCTCTGCTGTTTCTTAATTGTTGAATTGGTGGCATGGAGGTCATCCTTACCATTTGGCCTACCTCCTATAGGTGGAAATTTTGAAGAATTATGAAAAATGCTTTGAGGAAAATTCTCCAAAGGTAAAAGAGCATAATTTTCCCTTGATTTTTATTCTAGGAACTTACAAAGTCCTACAAAATTTTGCTAGAGTGTGAGAAAACAATGGTTGAATATTAGCCTTGATTATATACATTATTTCAGTCATAAATACTTGAATAGCAGTGAAAAGGTCAAGACTTCCAGAGGAGATTACATTTTCAGAGTAGAGAATTATATCCAGACTGGGTTAGAAAAACTCTTAACAGACCATGCATTTTTATCTTCATCCTACAGGCTGAGATGATGTCTAACCTATTCCAAATTTTCCACATATATATTCATTCCATTTTAAAGTGGTCTATGCATACACTCTTCTACTATAATCCTTTGCTATAGTGAATGACATCTCATGTTCAGGAAAGTTCTTCCAGATATCTGATTTCCTTATTTTGTTTCCATGAATTTTCTTTGCCCCATTCCTGTCCTGTAGTGAAAATAGAGGCACATATTTCAATATGACAAAGTAACTCCTCTAGCTTCTTATATTTTTGATCCTATCAATATCCTCTCTAGATTCTGTAAATGCCTCTTTCCTTATGAAACTCAGACTCCTCAGTGAGATAGCCTGGCACAAGGGACTTGTACTTGGAGTGGGGGACTTTACTCAAATGCCACTTCAGGCACTTTCATACTTTGTGATCTTCACCAATCACTCCATGTCTCTGAGTATCAGTTCTTCATCTGTAAAATGGTTCTACTTACAGTATCTGGGCAGCTAGCTGGCACAGTAGGTAGACTACTAGAACTGGAGTCAAGATGACCTGAGTTCAAATCTGGCTTCAGATACTTACTAGCTCCATAATCCTGGGTAAATAATGTTAGCCTACCTCAGTTTTCTAATCTGTTAAAGGATTGGAGAATGAAAAGACAAATCATTCCAGTATATTTGCCAAGAAAACCTCAAATGGGATTATGAAGAGCAGGACTTCACTGAATGATGAAACAATGCTATTTGCCTGCTTCAAAGTATTGTCATGAAGAACAAATGACATAAAGTGAAAACTTTAAAGAACTATGTAAATATGAGCTATTATTATCAGCTCAGAAGTAAGGAGCTTCCTTTAATAAGGGACTAGCTGATCCATGCTGGAAGTAATGGGAGAATTATTTTACAATTAAAATTCATCTAGTCCCTTATTAATGGGAACAATATGAGTTAAGGCAAACAGTTCCAATTCTTCATGGTTGCTGGATATCACTGTATGATGACGACAACATACCTTGACAGGGTTAACATCTCTTATAATGTGAAAACCTCCTAGGTCCAATAGTTGCTGGATAAGACTGGCAGTAACCACTGCAACCTGTAAAGAGTACATGTGTGCATGCTCAGGTATGTGGGTGTATGTGTGCATGTATACGAAAAGCTGTCACCTCTACTTTTCAGCCGCACAAAGATACTTGCCTCCTCTGTTTTTACCATTTTGCTAAAGTATCATGTTATGTGTTGACTTGATTGAAATTAAATACGAAGAGGAGTCTAGGTCCCTGCTGAAGACAGCAGTGGCTACCAATGTGTGTGAGGACCTGGTGTCTCCATCAGCCATGCTGGCCCAGCAGCTGAAGAAGAACTTTGAATTCTCAGTATTGTGGACCAGTTCAGTTAGATATGATCAGCAATGTGTACAGAATCTCCATGACATACCTTGTATGAACACCTTGGTTGTGACAATCTTTCCATTAGTGTTACATACATGACCAGTTTTTCTCTTTCAGAGTTTTCCTTTCTGCATTGTTCAAGCTTTAGTAGGATTGGACTGGGTTTTGTACTCAATTTCTTTTATCCCCTTGATATTTTATAGATAAGATATTTTTTGTTAATTATTTGAAATAAACTTTTGGTATCCCTTGAAAAAGTGAAGTGGTTACATGTGTATTTAAATTTGCATTATTTCAAGTTGTAATTATGTAAGATATGGTCATTGGTTCCAGCCCAATGAAAGTATGCAAGTGCAAATTCAAATAATGCGATCACTTCAGGGGATTCATTGTTTATACTAATCATATTTCACATGTTATATCATGATTTATATGCCAAGGTTCACTGGCTTTTTGAATACAATGCTATATGGTGGATCCATTGTCATTTGTTTTAATTTTGTCATAACAACTGATTAAGTCGGTATTTCACATGTAAATTAGAATGGTCTCCTTCTGGATCTGACAAATCCCTATTTTGTTGATCATAAGAGCACAGAATGACAGACATGTCCTTTCAGGTTGGTTTCCCAGATGGATGGACTATCACTTGTTAATAGGATTCGATTAAATTCAACCAACGTTTATTGAGTGTCCTCTGTGTAAAGTATTGCTCTTGGTATGGAAGAAACAGAGATATGATTATAGACCCCATTCACATGGAGCACATAATTTTATGTGGGGAAGGACAACTATACAAATAACTACACTATGAGAGACAAATGTGGAGTAATGAATAGAAAGTTGACCTTGGAGCCAAGAAGATCTGAGGGCAATTTATCCTTCCCCATTTTTGCTTCTGACTCTTTTCACTGGGAAAGACCTTAATTTAGAAAGGCCAAGGTCATCTACTGCATTCCTAGCCATTGCCAGTCATCTTGACCTTTGTCTTTCCTCTGGACTTTGATGACTTTGGAGGAGAGAGTGAGGTGGATAACTTTGTAGAGCTCTGCCTCACTTAAATCCAATCCATGCACAAGGCAAGACATCATCCTTGTGATGTCATTGGTCTTCATCAAGAATGAAGAAAGAACAACAACGATAGCTGCCTTCCCTCAGATGCCTTCTCACCTTGGACAGTTCCTCCACCCTTGTCCCATGTCTGAATTCCTCCTAGAATTTTCTTTTATTTGAGAAAGAACCGAGGTCCTTCATCCTTCGTTCCTTTCCCAACTGTGCTTATGAATCTTTGGACTTTGCTATCATTCTTCACATGGATACTTTCTCCCATTTTTTTTGCCTTACTTTTCACTTCCCTTTAATGTGTTGTCTTCTCTAGTTAGAATGTACACTCCAGGAGGTCAGGGATTGCCTTTTCTTTTGTTTGTATTTGTGTCTCCACTACTTTGCTTAATGCCTGGAACATAGGAAGTGCTTTTTGACTTATTGATTTAAACTCGCAGTGCTCTAGACAAATCTTTTAATACTATAAATTACAAAAAAAAAAAAAGATTCTTAACCTACATTGGATGAAGGACTTTACTAAAGTGGAATTTGTAGCATCAACTAAATCACATGCCTAATACTCCCTTCAAGCAGTTATTTCAAAATTGAATATATTACCTAAGGAGATAGTAGATTCTCCTAATTTTAAATTTTCAAGCCAAAGTTGGATAATCATTTCTTAGGTATGTTGTGTAGGAATTCTTTTGGAGCACCTAGGTGGCACAGTGGATACAGAACACTGGACTTGGAAGCAGAAAGACTCATCCTGACCAGTTCAGATCCCATCTCAGGCACTTACTAACTGTGTGACCCTGGGCAAGTCATGTAATCCTCTTTGGCTCAGGTTCTTGTCTGTAAAATGAGCCGAAGAAGGAAATGGCAAACCACTCCGGTAAATTTGCCAAGAAAACCCCAAGTGGGGTCATGGAGAACTGGGCATGAGGGGAAGGCTCAATAACAATTGAGATTCTTTTAAGAGTATATCTCGGGGGGGGGGAGGAGCCAAGATGGCGGAGTAGAAAGATACACATATGCTAACGCCTAACCCACAGCCCATAAAATACCTGTAAAAAGGACTCCCAACAAATTCTGGAGCAGCAGAAGCCACAGAACAACTGAGTG
Organism: Bettongia penicillata ogilbyi; assembly: GCA_023548195.1. NCBI lineage: Eukaryota > Metazoa > Chordata > Mammalia > Diprotodontia > Potoroidae > Bettongia > Bettongia penicillata. Next base: position 526,760 of record JAJHZJ010000566.1, read on the forward strand.
GAGGAGATTTCTGTTCCAGAGAGACCTGAAAAACTGGCACAAAAGATCCATTGCACACTGGACCCAGAGCAGAGCCCAGTCCTGCTTTGGCCATGGCACCTACGGGACCAGATCTGAGCAGGCTTCAGGGACAGAATCTCCAGCAGCAGCGCAGATGTCTCCACCTACAGACACCAAAGGTCAGTGAGAGGGTCTTTTCAGCTTGATGAGAGGGGAGCAGGGTGTCCCCATAACACAGGCCCCCACAGGAGGCAGCAGTGGAGGCAGCAGCTGACATGGGCTCCCAAAGCAGACAGGAGTTCAGATCCATTGTTGAAGTTCTCCGCATAAACCCCCTGAGGGAACTGAGCCCTGTGTGGTGGCCCTGCCCCAACCTGAGCACCTGAACTTAATCTCACACTGAATAGCAGCCCCATCCCGCTGAAGCCCTAAGGCTGGGAAGTAGCATTTGAATGTCAGATCCCAAGCACTGGCTGGGCAGATCTGGAGGCCAGGTGGGTGTGGAGAGGAAACTCAGAAATCAAGTAACTGGCTGGAAAAATGCCCAGAAAAGGGAAAAAAAATAAGACCATAGAAGCTTACTTTCTTCGTGAACAGATATGTCTTCCCATCCTTTCAGATGAGGAAGAACAATGCTTACCATCAGGGAAAGACAAAGAAGTCAAGGCTTCTGTATCCTAAACATCCAAAATAAATATTCAATGGGCTCAGGCCATGGAAGAGCTCAAAAAGGATTTTGAAAATGAAGTGAGACAGGTGGAGGAAAAACTGGGAAGAGAAATGAGAGAGATGCAAGGAAAGCATGAAAATCAGGTCAACACCTTGCTAAAGGAGACCCAAAAAAATGCTGAAGAAAATAACACCTTGAAAAATAGGCTCACTCAATTGGCAAAAGAGGTTCAAAAAGCTAATGAGGAGAAGAACGCTTTCAAAAGCAGAATTAGACAAATGGAAAAGGAAGTTCAAAGCCTAACTGAAGAAAATGGTTCTCTGAAAATTAGAATGGAACAGATGGAGGCTAATGACTTTCTGAGAAACCAAGAAATCACAAAACAAAACCAAAAGAATGAAAAAATGGAAGAGAATGTGAAGTATCTCACTGGAAAAACAACTGACCTGGAAAATAGATCCAGGAGAGGCAATTTAAAAATTATTGGACTACCTGAAAGCCATGATCAAAAAAAGAGCCTAGACATCATCTTTCATGAAATTATCAAGGAAAACTGCCCTGATATTCTAGAACCAGAGGACAAAATAAGTATTGAAAGAATCCACCAAACACTGCCTGAAAGAAATCCAAAAAGAGAAACTCCTAGGAACATTGTGGTCAAATTCCACAATTCCCAGGTCAAGGAGAAAATCTTGCAAGCAGCTAGAAAGAAACAATTCCAGTATTGTGGAAATACAATCAGGATAACACAAGATCTAGCAGTTTCTACATTAAGGGATAGAAGGGCAGGGAATAGGATGTTCCAGAAGTCAACGGAGCTAGGACTAAAACCAAGAATCACCCACCCAGCAAAACTGAGTATAATACTTCAGGGGAAAATATGGTCTTTCAACGAAATCGAGGACTTTCAAGCATTCTTGGTGAAAAGACCAGAGCTGAAAAGAAAATTTAACTTTCAAACATAAGAATGAAGAGAAGCATTAAAAGGTAAACAGCAAAGAGAAGTCATAAGGGACTTACTAAAGTTGAGCTGTTTACATTCCTACATGGAAAGACAATATTTGTAACTCTTGAAACTTTTCAGTATCTGTGTAGTTGGTGGGATTACACACACACACACACACACACACACACACACACACACACATATATGCATGCACACACACACAGAGACAGAGAGCACAGAGTGAATTGAATAGGATGGGATCATATCTTAAAATAATGAAGCAGTGAGAGAGAAATGTATTGGGAGGAGAAAGGGAGAAATGGATTGGGGCAAATTGTCTTTCATAGAAGAGGCAGGTAGAAGACTTTTTAGTGGAGGGAAAAGGAAGGGAGCTGAGAGAATATCATGAAGTTTACTCTCATCACATTCGACTAAAGGAAGGAATAAAATGCACACTCATTTTGGTATGAAAACCTATCTTACAATACAGGAAAGTGGGGGAGAAAGGGATAAGCAGGGTAGGGAGGATGATGGAAGGGAGGGCAATAGAAGGAGGGAGTAATTTGTCAACACTCTTAAGGAGGGACAGGATCAAAAGAGAATAGAAGCCGTGGGGGCAGGATAGGATGAAGGGAAATGTAGTTAGTCTTACACAACATGTCTATTATGGAAGTCATTTGCAAAACTACACAGATATGGCCTATATTGAATTGCCTGCCTTCCCAAAGGGAATGGGTGGGGAGGGAGGGATGAAGAGAAGTTGGAACTCAAAGTTTTAGGAACAACTGTCAAGTATTGTTCTTGCTACAAGGAAATAAGAAATACAGGTAATGGGGTATAGAAAGTTATCTGGCCCTACAGGACAAAAGAGAACATAGGGACAAGGGAAGGGAGGGATGCTAGAAGAGAGGGCAGATTGGTGATAGGGGCAATTAGAATTCTTGGTGTTTTGTGGTGGGGGGAGGGGACAAATGGAGAGAAAATTTGGAACCCAAAATTTTGTGAAAATGAATGTTAAAAGTTAAATAAATTAATTAAAAAAAGAGTGTGTCTCAGATGAGATATCTACCAAGGTTCCTCCCAATTCTATAATTCTGTGATATTAAAATTAGGAATTTCTGATAAAAATATGCTCTTGATTTCATAAACTCAGAGAAGATTGTCAAGTATACAGTGATATTTTAGATCTAAAAGAATATAGATAAAATTTTCTTCACATTGTCTTTCTCCCTCAATCCTTTCTCCTCCTTTCAGATATCCCTGTTACTACTGAGGGTATCACCAGCCTTCATATTGCCTAGGCTTATAAATTTATAGTTATCCTTGATTTCTCACTTGCATTTACCCCCATGTCCAATCCATTGCCAAATCTCACCATTTCTGCCTTCACAACATCTGTCTTATATATTCCCTTCTCTCCAGTCACACAGACATTACACATGTACAGGCCCTCATCAATTCTCTCCTAAACTACTACAATAGCCTTCTAATTGGTTTTCTTGCCTCAAGACTTTCACCACTTCAATCCATTCTCCACACAGCTGCCAATATGATTTTTCTAAAGCATGGGCCAGAACATGTTACTACCTCCGTTTTCCCATAACAAGCCTAAGTGGCTCCCTATTCCTCCAAAAACAATTGTAAGCCTTCTTCTTGATCACTTTATATCCTGGTCCTACCTTTTCAGCCTTCTTATACTTTAGTTCTTTCCAGGGGCAGCTAGATGGTGCAGTGGATAGAGCGCTAGTGCAGGAGTCAGGAGAACCCGAGTTCAACTCTCACTTCAGACACTTGACACTCACTAGCTGTGTGACTTTGGGCAAGTCACTTAACCCCAATTGCCTCATCGTGGATCACCTCCAGTCATCCTGAGGAATATCTGGTCACTGGATTCAGATGACTCTGGAGGAGCAGTGAGGCTGGTGACCTGCACAGCCCTCCTTCACTCAAAACAAAGTCAAGTGCAAGTCATGTCATCATTCTCTGATGTCCTGGTTATCTTCAGCAGTGAAGGACAAACACACACACTTTAATCCTTTCCACACATTCCATAATCCTATTACACTAACAGTTCCTTGAGTAAGACACTCCATTGTCCCCCATTCCTGGAATGCTCTGCTCCCTCTTTTCTGTTTCTTAGTTTCCCTGACTGCCATCATTCATCTCAAACACTGCCTTTTTCAAAAGTCATTTCCCAGTCCCTCCACCTGTTAGTGTCTTCCCTTTTAGATTACCTTCCATCTATTCTGCATATATTTGAAATATCCTGTTTATTTATCATCTCCCCACTAGAAGGTTTACTCTTACAGGATGGTGGCTGTCCTTACCTCTCTTTGTATCTACCTTCAGGTCTTAGCACTGTGCCTTGCACATTATGAGTTTGATAAATGGTTGTTGCCTAGCTGCTGCACTTCTAGGTAGAGTAAGCTTTCCCTGTTCTGGTTCATTTGACCTTCATTGAACAATCTAATGGTGTGTTTATTAAACAAATAAATTTAAGGAGTTGATAGTTCTCATTAGTGGATGTTAATATATTAAGAGGACCAATAAATTAAGTTGTCTTTACTCTGGTATTCCCCAGCCTTATTATTGCTTTAAGAAACACTTTTAATATGCCCTAATGAAGACTAACATCCTTTAGTGTCTGTTTGCTCAGTACACAGACTCTCAGATTGTGAGCAGAAGGTCAGACTTACAAACCCAGGACATTCGTCAATTGCCAGAAATGCTGTTGATCTTGTTGATATATACTATACATTGCTCTGTGATTTTCATTGATCTTTGTAGGAGCAACTTAGACCTGCCAGGGATGTCTTTTTGTTCGGTGAATTCAGTTTAAATCCTTTGTGTAGGAAGAGAGGCAGTGAAACTCAAAAGATCTGGTCTCCAAAGGCATTACTCATTTTTCTTCTTGTAGTAGTTTGCTATATGGACTCAGACATGAAAAGGGTATCCTTGCTCTTCTCTGTGTGCCATCCAGAAAGTGGAAAAGATAAAAGAGTCTATGTCTTTATAGATTTTTTTTCTGTATTGTATCAGGATGTCTGGTAGAGTTAGATACTATGTCTGAAATATTATGTATGGGCTGTTGAGATTGAAGTGTTATGTAATGAGTACATCATATAATTATTGACAATAGCATTGGGAAAGGACCTTAAAGGTCATTTAGCACAACCTTCTTAGGAAACTGAGGGCCAGACTTAGGCCCAGGTTCATAGGATGACTGAATCATTGATTTGGAGATCTTAGAGTTTATCCAACCCATTCGCATTACAGATGAGGAAACTGAGACCCGAAGAGATAAAGTTGTGACTGGGGTCTCATGGGTAATAAGTGGTAACGCTAGACTTTGACCCAAAGTCCTCTGACTTCAGACACAACACTTTTTCCACTTTTTCATCCTCCTTCCTGAAAGGTAAATAATGTCCCCAAGTTTACAGACCTAGTAAGTTGCAGAGCTAGGACTTGACATTCCAACAGCATTAACATGAATGCCTTCATTTGGTCACTTAATATTTTGTACTTGTTCTCTATCCTCTCCCTTATTCCCCCTCCCCCAAATGAAGAAAGACAAAAGGAAAACAAACCCTTTAAAAGAAACACATAGCGAAGCAAAACAAATTCTTACATTGGCCATGTGCAAAAACATGTATTTTATTCTGAATCTTGTGCCCATCATCCGTGGGCTGCATGCTTTGTTACTGGTCCTCTGAAAACATGGTTGACCATCACGTTGATCAGAGGTTGTATGTAAGTCTTTAAATTTTTCTTTTACAATGTTGCTGTTATCCAAATTGTTCTCTTGGTTATGCCCAGTCAGCATAACCAAGAGTCAGTTTATAGACATCTCAGGTTTGTCTGAAACCATACCTTTTTTCATTTCTTAAAGTACAAAAATATTCCGTTACATTCATATATCATAATTTATTCAGTCATTCCCTATTTATGGGCATCCCCTCAGTTTTCAGTTGATTTTTATGACAAAAATGTATTGCTCTAATTATTTTTTTTTTATCAACAGATCCCTTTCTTCTTTGCTTAATTGCTTTCCAGTCTAGTAATAGTAGCATTGTTGCTGGTACAAAGAGCATTCACAGTTTAATGACTTTTTGGATATAATTGTAAATTACCTTCAAGAATGGGCAGGCCAATCCACAGCTTCAGCAATGTTGTATTAATGTTTCTGTTTTACCACAGTTTCTCCAACAATTGTCATTTTCCTATTTTGTCATTTATGCCAATTTAATGGATATGAAGTAGAACTTCAGGGTTATTTTAAGTGTATTTCTCTAATTATTGATGATGTGGATAATTTTTAATATGAATATTGATAGTTTTGATTTCTTCTTTTGAAATCTGATTTATATCCTTAGACTATTGAGGAATGACTCTAGGATCATAATATTTCAAACTGGAAGGCACCCTTAGAGGTCATCCTATCCAACCCTCTCATGTTACATATGAGATAACTGAGGTTCGGAGAGTTTAAATGACTTGTTCAAGGTCACATAGGTGATAATAATGATAATTGAAATTTTTATAGTTTTACAACAACCCTACGAGGGAGATACTACAGGTATTATTATCCCATTTTACAAATGAGGAAATTGAGTGTCTTGCCTCTGGTTACATAACTGATAAGTGTCAGAATCTAACTCCAGGTCTTCTTGACTCCAAGACCGATACTCTATCCCATCAACCAATCAACATTTATTAAGCACCTATTTTGTGCCATCCTTGTGCATATATGTAACTGATTGATGTCACTAGAGAGCCAATATGGAGTTACAGTTTTTTCTTTGAAGTCCTGGACAAATGGCCCTAGAGGTTCCCGTTGTCCTTTTCCCTTATTGTTTCTGATAGTTTAATTATGCTAATGATTAATGCAAGTCCCAGATTAGGGAAGAAATCTTTTCCTTCCCTAAACATTGGGCAGATACTAATCTCTCTGACCTTCTGTAATGTCTTGTAGTTTCTCATAGTTTCCTTTATCCACAATTTTTGTAAGTGACATTCACTTAGAAAACAGTAACATTAGATTTTCTTTATCTGGAGATAAAACCTGCAATAAAAGTACAAAGAGTAAGTAAATGAAACTTAAAAGAAGTCTTTTAAGGAAACTCCACAAAGTAAGTAATAGTAGTTTACCAGGCAGCGCCAATGCAGTGAAGAGGAAAATGGAGAGTGGACAAATTCATCAGTTCCCAAGAGTGAGGTAGGCATGGTATGGCCAATGGGAAGTGCTGTCCAAAAATATCACTCCAGCATTGGATCAGCAGTAAGACTCCAACTACTCATTATGGTCTGTCTGATGTAGTAGCATTTTCCACTTGTGGTTTGCTGCCAGCACTCACATGTAACCACAGTCTAAACCTCTTCTCTACAAACACTTCCGTATTTCTGACTTGCACCTAGGCAGAACTCTTGATCCTTCAGTATTTTCTTTGCCTGGAAAAACTACATTTCCTAATAGTCTCTTCAGCCAATACAAGGTTAAATATAAATATCAAAGCTGGGATACAAACCAAGGCTCCCTGATTCTAAATCCAAGACTCTTTCTACTATAACACACTACTGGTTGTTTTTATTATTGATATAAAATATTATTATTAACTTTTATTGAACTCCTATGTTTAAGTTCTTAAATAAAAAAATTTAAAATGCTAAAGTGCTAAAAAAAGAATAGAAAACAAAAATGAATTAATTTAAGAATTTGCTGCATTTGTGAAATCTCTCAATAACCAGAGTAACAAACTACGTTAGTTGAATTAACCAATAGACACATTTAAGTACATCTAGAAAAATGCAACCTGAGAATATGTTTGTTCTTCTTTATCATCTGTCTAAAGTCCACAGATTTGGGTTTGAATCCTGGCTCTTGCTCTGCCACTTACTGTGTTACCTTAGGCAAGTCATTTAATCTGTCTATTATTCCTCTGTTTATTCCTCTGTAAAATGGTGAGGCTGGTCTTCTAGATTTCCTCCTAATTGAAATCTGTAGTCCTATTACATGTACCACTATTGCTTCTAATGACAATGTTGTGTACAGCAAAGATACCAGGTTAGTCATCTGGAGTCCTTGGGCAAATCAGATTAGGAGCAAACAGGTTGCACGATAGGTTGTGTGCTGGATTTGGAGTCAGGGCAATCTGTGTTCAAATTCTGCCTTAGGCATTTACTAGCAGTGTGTGACCTTTTAGCCTCAGTTTCCTCATCTGTAAAATAAGAGGATTAGACTTGATAACTTGTAAGGTTCTCTCGAGCTCTTATGATCCTATATTTTCATCCCTCTGAATTTCATTTTCTCCTGTCTAAGACAGGACAATGACACTTACATTGACCCTACATGGTTCACAGGGGTGGTGGTGTGAAAACAACAGTAACAGAAAAATGTGTGTGAAAGGGCTTTGGTGATTTTCAAGTACTCTCCAGATGTGGGTTATTATTATACATCATAATACCAACCGCAGTAATATGGTCTGAGAGTTCATAAACATTTCTAATTCCATGATTTTCCCCTGGGGATCTTTGAGAGGTCAAAGTCTTTGTAATTTTCCCAGCATGACTTTGCTTCGTTGAGAAGAATGGGAAATCTGTTTGTGCAGAACAAGGGACCAGAAGAACCAATACTTTGATGAACTGGTGGCAAGATGAGAGCGTTTCCCCCCCCTCCACCGTCCTAAAGAGATGTCTATATTTTGAATGTTTCTGTTTTTCATAATAATGTAAAAAGCCCCACTAAGAATAGGAAGTTAGTGTAGGAATGAAACTCCCTCTCTGGCGAACAAGGCTGTGTTTTCCTATGCAAATGTTGCAAAGCCCAGAAATTAGCAATGACTGCTAAATTAACACACTTGAAGAGCTTGGCTGGTTCTAATAGGCAGTCAAATGGTCTTGTTACATTGTAATGGTGCCAAGCTAATTGAAGTGATTACTGTTGCTCCTGAGCAGCCTTGCTGAAGTACAAGTCTTTTAAATTATCCATAGACGTTAAATGTCAGACACTATTGTGTAATTATACTTTGTAAACGCTGAATGTCATAAGGCATCACAGGTAATTGAGGTTTACAGAGAAGAGCTTTTTCTAAACCTAATTGGGCATCAACTCTTTGTCACTTTTTCTAAATCTAATTGGGCATCAACTTTTTGTGCCAAAGGACACTCCGGTGCCTCATAGTCCCTCTTCTTCTTTCACCTTTATCCTGGCAGGTTTGCCCATTGGGCACTATAAAACGTGACGATTTTGACCACTTTAGCCCAGGACAGTCCTCTCATTGAATCTCCATCGCCTTGTCTATTTCTGTTTGCCCGTCTGTCTTTTTATCCCTCCCTTCCCCCAACCCTCATTGGCACTTGAACCTGCTGGACATATATTATTTAAGGTCATCGGAAAGGCATAATGGAGTACTAATAGTAAAAATATAGCAATTTAAGTTTTGCAAATGCTTTATATGTTTATACATTTGAACCTTACAAAATAACCCTATAAGCTAGGTGCTATTATTGCCTTTACTTTGCAGATGAGGAAACTGAGGCAGAGAGAATCTAAGGGACAGTTAATAGCTGAGCAGTACTTGAACTCAGGTCATCTGAACTTTAAGTTCTATGCGCTATCAATTGTGCTACCTGTTTCCTGGATAGAGCAATAGACTTGGAGTCGGAAGAAGTGTATTTAAATCCCACCTGACACTGATCTTGGCCACGTCAATGAACCCTTTCTGGCCTTCATTTCCTCATCTGAATGAGGTTAATAATACTCTTTAGGGTTGTTGTGGGGTCCAAATGAGAGAAGCTTTGCAAAGCTTGCAGTGATATATGCTCATCAGCTGTTACTAAGAGGTAAATCCATTTTGAAACCTCAGAGTGACAATCTATCGGTCACACTGGGGTAATGAGACTGCAGGTGACCTCAGAACAAGCTGCTTACAATAATGATGATGCAGAGATGTTTTTCATCCAGGTTCCCATTGATTAAAAAAATAATGTTGATGGTCAGAGGAAAGGAGATGCTAATGGCCCTAGTCATCGGTGTCATAATTAAAACAAGGCCATTAAGCAGTCATTTAGCTTTTTTCCCTTGTGCTTTCTTTTCTTGACTAACATGGAGTTCATTTAGTTTAAAAGAATTCTACAAACATTATTTGATTTGCTTCTGTGGTGGAAGAGAAATTGATAGTACACAGACAGTAAGTTTCTTAGAACTATCTTGGAATTCTTTCTTCTGCCTGGGCAGCCCAGCCCACTGTATAAAAGAAACCAAAGAGTCAAAATTAGAATTTTAGACATTGGCATCAAGATTTGTAATTGACTGGGGATTTTTCTCTACCTTAACTCCTCAGGGATACATTCTAAATTTTACTTCCTGTGGGTAACAAGAAATACACAAAAAGGTTTTGTTATTACATAATTCCTAGAGCTCATGTTCTACTGGTCACCAAATTTCATTAACTAAAACTGCTATTATCTCAATATGATTTCATGACAGTTTCCCCATTGTATGCTTTTAGTGGGTGGTAATTTATGGAAGTCTTAGCTTATTTGTAGAGCTATCTTTATCTGTGCTTTTTTAAAGAAAGCATTCATTATTCTTTATGATAAATTGTGTCTGAATAATTTTTTTTGTCATGGTGTGAAGAGCCAGATGTCAGTGCATAGAAAAAGGGTATGTGTGAATTTTCAATAATGGGAAAAAAGATAACAAGCCAAGAGAGTTTTTTCCTAAGTCTGTTCAGAGATCATTATTTGGTGGGTATCACTGCTAGAAGCTGTTGGCATGTGGGTGCTTTGGATGGGCAGTGTAGCTTTAAATTAAATGCTTAAAAGCTGCTGTTTTTTTCCTGTTGCCTGATTACACTTCTGTTTGTGCAGTGATGGTGTGAAGACACATTGAATGAGTGCTTTCTACTTATTAGTTATCATAAAGGCAATTTTAGAGGATGCTATGCAGGGTGGTAGAAAGAGGGCTGACTTGAGTCTGAAGATGTGAACTCATATCATGTCTGTTATTTATGACTTGTGTGACCTTGGGAATGGCATGTGACCACATGAGCTGGAGCCAGCCCAGATTAGCTAATTGTACAATTTTTAGTGTGAGCATTTGTACACAGGAAAATGGCAAATGCTATAAATTTGGGCTAGGTTTATTGTTTTGCTGATCTAGAGATTCCCAAAGTTATTTGGTCTACTTCCATCTTTAAAAAAATTACTCCATGCTTCCTACCCCTGGAAATCTTTCTTTAACACTTTAATATTTGTTTTAATTTGAATCATTTCAAACTTCTACACTTCCCCTGAAACACCTGATCATTCCAGTGCCCCTCCAGTGAGCAGTATTACCCATTTTTTTGAACCTATCTAGACTTAAGAAAGTGAATGGAGAACATGTTAATAATGTAAGTTAAACTTAAATGTAGGATAGCCAGGTAGAATAGTGGACAGAGGACCAGGCCTAGAGTCAGAAAGATCTGGGTTCAAACCTGACCTCAGATATCTACTAGCTGTATGACCTTGAGCAAGTCACTTAATTGTTTGCCTCAGTTTCCTCATCTGTAAAATGGGCTGGAGAAGAAAATGGCAAACCACTTCAGTATCTTTGCTAGGAAAACCCCAAATAGGGTCATAAAGAGTTGGACATAACAAAAAACTGAAATATATATTGTCTGTACATGTCTCCTCCTGAAGAGCCAATTGTTAAATGTTTACCAGCACACCATTGCATATAATCCTGTGAGTCTGTTTCTTACCAGTAGAATGTAGCCTTCTTGAGATCACCAATATTTTATCTTTACCTTTATATTACCAATGCCTTACACAATTTTAGGTGGAATTATAATTCCATTAGTATATGAGTAAAATTTTTTTTAACATAATCATCATCTTCTTTGCAGCTTACAGTCTTAGAGAGTTGCTTAATTTTTGAGATGTTAAAGTGATTTGCTCATTGTCACCCAGCTGTTTATATTAAAGGCAGAACTTAAAGTCAAGGCTTCCTGGCATTAGCTTTCTATACAGTATGCCAGGTGTCTCTGAACTTTTAAAGTCAAAATAAAAGGTCATAATAGTAAATGAACATGAGAGTTGAATTGAGTCATGCTCCTCTGTGTACAGATATTTACCAAATACAGTATAAAATCAACAAGCAAATGTACTTTGTCTCTGATTTCAACTCAGCAGGAGCCTCTTAATAGAAATCCATTCTCTTTCCTTATACAGTTCTGCTTAATGGCTGGTATCATCACCAAATTTCCTGTTTACTTTTCAGACATTTAAGTTCTATTTTTGTATTAATGTAAGAAATAGCAAAAAAGACAATTTGACTGAATTATGGAGTGTAGGAAGTGGTGTAATAAATAATAATACTGGAAAAGTAGGTTGGGACTAAGAAGAAGAGGAATTTTAATGCCAAATGGAGAAGCTAGCAGTAGTAGAGAGCCATTGGAGTTTATTGGTAAGGGGAATGACATGGCCATCGTGAACTTTAGGAAAACCGCTTTGTCATATGTGTGAAGGGAACGAGGGGGATTGGAGTGAAGAGACACTTGAGTTATGGAGATCATAGAGGGAGGCATTGCGTTAATCTAAGGGAGAGGTGATAACATTCAGAACTAAAGTGGTGGCCATGTGAGTTGAGAGAAGAAAGTGGATTAGAGAAATGTTGGATAGATAGAAATGATAAGATTTGGCAACTGCTTATAAATGTGGAGTGAGTGAAAGTGATGAGGTGTGGATAGCACCAATGCTGTGAATCTGGGTGCTTGGAAGTACCATGGTGCCCTTGATAGAAAAAAAGAAATCTGGGAGAGGTGTGGGTTTCAGAAAAAATGTAGCAGGCTTTGATCTAGGATTACATAGATTACAATCACTGTCATATTCAAAATGAAGAGGGTGGGATGGGACTTTGACTGGGTCACTGTCCCAGGAGGTAGAACTCACTCTCTGAGGAACACATGCAAAAACCATAGAGTTCTAAGGGAAGTGGTGAGGGAGACTAGATAAACCAAGGATATGAGGGGTGGGAGGGATTCCTGGTGGTGCCTACATTTCCGCTGCTGTAGGTACTCAGATAAAGGCTCTATTATAACTGTCCTGAAGGGCTAACATTCTACACAGAAGACCAAAGATTGAACCTTATAAAAGAGCCATACAGCAATGGGAGGGAGTTGAGTGGGGGTGTATAGAACTGTTAGGGAGAAGGATAGTTGGATGCTGAGGGGAGGGTGAGATGAGATCCATAGCACTAAGCCAAGCTGTCAGTCACACAATTAGAGTTTAATAAATGCTTACTGAATTGAATTGCATCAAATCAGCTCTGTCATTATCCTTGGAAGGTTTTCCCAATGGCTTCACTCACCATTCTGGGACCTTTCTGTCCAAGACTGCCCCATATGTGTTGTCTTCAATTATAACATAAGCCACTGAAGACAGGGATTGTCTTTGCATTAATATTTGTTGTCACAGAGTTCAGTGCATAAATGCTGAATAAATATTTTTCATTCATTGACTCATTGATTCAGAAGAAGGTTGGACTTTTACTAGGTCTATATCTGGGATCCTGTGAATTAGTGCTTTGAGTTTTTCAGGCTGTATCTTTGAAGGTAACTTCTATATTTATTTCCTGAGAAGAAAAGGAAGGTTCAAGGATGTTTTCAAGGTTATTTAACAATTTTTCAAGAGCCAAAAATATACAAGACGACACATGAAATATTGCATTAGACATGGTCTTTGCCCAATGGCTTATACATCTCATCTAATTTTGCTTTCTTTCATGAGCAAATTACACCTCTCTTGACATAGTCCTCACTACTGTGGTTGGAAGCCTTCCCTTTCTTATCAGTCAGCTTGTACACAGCACCTGGTGTAACAGGGGCCTTTTAGATTACAGGTGCTGGGTTGCAAATATAATTTATCTTGGAGTTAGTGGGGATGAGACACAGCACCTTTCTTGTTTACATTATGCTAATGGTGAGATGTGTAGGATGCTACATCATTCTCCACCTATCTGTAATACTTTTCATTCAGCTATCTCACATTGTCAGTGAATGCTTAAGGAGAAGTGACAGTTGAAAGTGAGGCTGTACTCACTGCCCTATGGCTTTATAAAGAGCTTTTTGTGAACCTTGAAAACCACTTGGGGATTAGAATGAAGTGTTCAGAAATGGCTGCTTTCTTGCTGTATGGATCTATGCTTTTAGTTTTCCTCCTGAAGGTAGGAATAGCTGTCTTAGCCTCAAACTTTTTCTCTATCCATCTCCTATGTTGAGTCACTGGGAACTTACATGTCTGTGCATATAGTAACTAGATGGTCTGCTATTCCCACTTAAAGTAAATGCAATTTCTACAATAAAATATTATGTTATAGAATGTAAACAATTTAATATTGTATGGGACAAAATGATGTGAAGTGACAAATAATTGATCAGCTAAGATAAATCACCTTTAAGGAGAACTTTGAGAATTGGCAAGTATTCACAACCTGGTGAGACTGGTAGTGTAAATATTATAATTCCCATTTTATAGGTGAGGAAATTGAAATTTGGAGAGCTTAAATGACTTGTCCAATAATACATGACTGATAAGGAGCAGAGTCAGGATTTAAATTCACCCTCCATCACTTCATGTCTAGTCTTGCTTTTTTCATCTGTAAAATGGACTGGTAGAGTTTGAGAATTCTCTTCCAAATCTCAGACTCTGTGGTTTTAGAAAACAGGGAGCCACTGAAGGTTTTTAAGTTGGGAACTGATGTGATCGAATGAGTGTTTATGGTATTTGGAATAATTGGGTAGTGGAGAGACTGAGATCAGGGAAGTATCAGGTTCTGTTTGCCTGGTGGAGATGAAAAGAGCACAAGTCTTGGCTTTACAAAATAAGATTTTAGTTCCTGGCTCCAACACTTTCCAAGGGGAAAATCACTTTGCATTTTTGAACCTCAATTTCCTTATCTGTAAAATGGCATAATATCGTGAGTTGTAAGACCCAGTTCATGGAGTTATTGAGCAGATAGAATTTTGTAAACCATTTGCTGTGAAAAGATGGACTGTTTTTGTGTACTCTTGTCTCTGACTCCATAAGCTTCAATTTAATACTTTAGCATTTAATGAATCTGTGCTTTCATTTGTAGGATTGCTTTGTCCAGTGGTGCAGATCCAGCATCCAACAGCCCATTTGTACCTTCTCATCCAATGCTACATTTGTCCAAATTTTCCTTGGAATCCTAAGTGGGGGCTTTACTCAATATGCTTTGGGTAATCTATTCTTGATATTATGTTAGTACTAGTATATAACACATATCCTCTCTGTTAAATCTTTGTTCTTGCTAGAAGAAACTTCCTCACAATCATCTATTGATGATATTTTCTATGCTGTTTCTTCATGCATTTCTTTGTTGGTAATACTTTGCCACCTATTTACATCTATCATACATTTTGTCATGGTTCTTTGAATAACTTATGGTATTTATTGGAAGTTGTTCTTCCACATTTCACAGTCATATATAACCTCATTGGAAGAATATTCGTATTAAAAAAGAAAGATTTTGTTTCATGGGGGCCTTGGGATTATTACAAGTGTTATGTAGGTACTCAAATACAATACTTCTCACTTTTTCTTTCCCATTTAAAATGACATCCATCTCATTGTCCATCTGCAAGGTATGTCTGAGACATATGTATGGATGGTCTTTTCAATCTCATATCATGATCTATAATAATAGGCATCCTTTATCCACTTAGTTTTTCCTATGTGGGTAGGGGCCAAACTCTTTGAAGCAATTTTAAGCCTTATTTGGGAGATTCTCAAGTTTTCCTGGGCTTGAAACAATCAGTACAATGATATTTGCAAAATGGAACATCTGGAGGAACTCATCTATTGGAAACCCAAAAACTTTACTGGGTATCCTTTATCACTTTGGCCCTTATTTGTCCTTATTGTATTATATCATCTCTCTGTTTTATGTCTCACTGTATATTAACAATCAGAGCACAGTTGAACACTTGGTCTAATCATCTCATGTTCCAGTTGAGAGTTAAGTAACTTGTCCCTATAGTACCAAAACCTAGATGTAAATCTAGGTCCCTAACACAAAATTCAGTATTCTTTGTACTACGTCATGGTGGGTGTCTATGAATAAGTAAATATGTTAATACAACATTTACAATCTGCACCTTATTCATTTGTTAATGCTAATAAGAGATATGAGAGCTGGTAATTGGAATTGTTGGATAGTAAGAAGGAGAAAGATAGAGAGATACAAAATGGAAATCCTTACATCACTTCTGCTTGGTCAACTGAAAAATGGAAATATACCATGGAAGGAGTAAAATTTTAGAAACTTTTTGAAGGAAAGACAAGGTGATGTTTTTGGCACCTGCAAAGATTTAGAATTGAAGTTGAGAAATCTGACAAAAGGAATGATGAGATGAGGCATAAAAGTGCCAACAAGAGAGTAGAGGTGTGTGAAAAATGCCGGGTAGTATAGTTTATTTCCTTTAGGAAGAAATTTATTAACAGGATTGCAGTAAAAATAGAAACAATCAATTGAATAGGATAAAATAATGATTTGCATATAGATAAATGTAATACAGATTTAGTCTCACATCTGGAACTGAATTGCTCTTTTACTCAGTCTACTTCCTTCTACATATACTCTCATCTCTCCTCTTCTTGAGCTTAGAGAAAAATGACTTTTTTTTTGTATTTGACTAGGATGTGTTCAAACTTGTTGTCAAAGAGTCATTTCAGTCTCAATTGTCTAAAGAAATAGCATGCACAATTGCTAAAATATCAAGGAATGAAATTAAATTTGATAACCCTGCAGTTCCCATAGGACCAGAAAACTGACTTCAATTGAGGTAGAATGCACTAATCCATTGTATTAGCAACTTGCCAGAATTGTCTGAATCAGTGTTTGCTTTTGTCAGGAGCAGGAATAAGGTAAGGCACACATGGGAAAATACGTGCAGAGAAATTAATGGTAAATTAAGATGTGAGCAACAATGTTCTCATATGTCCTGGGGATGGAAAATAATTTAGAGAAATAAAACAATAGGTAAATAGTGTTTGTTACATTGATAAATGGGATCTGGCAGACCTCCAGGATTTTCATTTAATTTGGAACCAAAATGCCTTTTGATTTGACAAAGCAATTTCATCTATAGTAGTGATGGCCCAAAGGTTGCCAATTGGTGGTATATATTAGTAGGAAGATATTTGAACAGCATCACAGAGGTGATGATGGAATGTCCCCTCATAGATTTATTTGTATGTCACCATTAAAATTGTGTAACTGAAACTGATTTCTGTAGACCAGGGATATCAAGAATATGATAAATATGGTTTCACCACCAGCTGTGAAGAAAAGGAAATGTGAATTCTCATTTATGCATTATCTAGGTTTTGGGCCATCTATCAAATGACGGAAAGGGAAAGAAAGATGGTTGATACACAATCCAAAATGAAATCAGATCAGCACAATTTTATCAATTGCCTTCCATGTGAAAGGAACTGTGCTAAATACTGTGAAGAATTCAGAACTCTAAAATATAGTTCCTGCCTTCAAGAAGCAGAGAATTTGGGATAAAATTTCTAACCTGATTGCTTGCTTATGTTTTTACTTATACTAGAGCTAAAGATTAGCTTATTTATGAAACTTTACCGAGAGGGATGGTGGAAGATTTTGAGAAACATGGCCTCATAAAAGAGAGAAGCTGGGGAGGGAAACTAATTTAAAGATAGTTTGGTCAATTAAATAAAGTCAGTATCCAAGAGTAGTTTCACATGAAACAAGAATGATAACAAATAGACAAAAAATGGAAAAGATCTGTGAATATCTTCATCATAGACTCTTGTCATCTTTGTGGAAAAGAGTGCAGAACATTTAAATTTTAAAAGCACAGTCTCAGATGTGGAAATAGCTCTGAAAAGAACCAAGGTGGGAAAAGCAGCTGAATTAAGACAAATGTAAACAGAGGAGGTTGGGTTGGAGGTAACGCAATTTGGAAGGCACTAGGTTACTGATTCTCATGATATCTGAAGGAAGGGAAGATACTAACAGTATGAAAAGAAATGTCATAACTCATTATTTGACCCAAGAAAGGTACCTGGGAACATAACTAACTTCTGTCCATTTGACTGCTTTCTTAGTGATATAAATTTTTTTTGTTGATTCTATTTTTATTTTTTTAAATTTATTTATTTAACTTCTTACATTCATTTTCGCAAAATTTTGAGTTGCAAATTTTCTCCCCATTTGTCCCCTCCCTCACCCCAATACGTCAAGCATTCTAATTTCCTCTATCACCAATCTGCCCTCTCTTCTATCATCCTTCCCTTCCCTTGTCCCCATCTTCTCTTTTGTGCTGTAGGGCCAGATAACTTTCTATTCCCCATTACCTGTATTCCTTATTTCCTAGTAGTAAGAACAATACTCGACAGTTGTTCTTAAAGCTTTGAGTTCCAAATTCTCCCCCTCCCTACCTCCCCATCCATTCCCTTTGGGAAAGCAGGCAGTTCAACATAGGCCATATCTGTGTAGTTTTGCAAATGACTTCGATAATAGATGTGTTGTGTAAGACTAACTATATTTCTCTCCATCCTATTCTGCCCCCCATTACTTCTATTCTCTCTTTTGATCCTGTCCTTCCCCAAGAGTGTTGATTTCAAATTGCTCCCTCCTCCCATTACCCTCCCTTCCATCATCCCCCTTCCCTGCTTATCCCCTTCTCCCCCACTTTCCTGTATTGTAAGATAGGTTTTCATACCAAAATGAGTGTGCATTTTATTCCTTCCTTTAGTCGAATGTGATGAGAGTAAACTTCATGATATTCTGTCAGCTCCCTTCCTTTTCCCTCCACTAAAAAGTCTTCTACCTGCCTCTTCTATGAGAGATAATTTGCCCCATTCCATTTATCCCTCTCTCCTCCCAATACTTTTCTCTCTCACTGCTTAACTTCATTTTTTTAAGATATGATCTCATCCTATCCAGTTCACTCTGTGCTCTCTGTCTCTGTGTGTGCATGCATGCATGTACATGTGTGTGTGTGTGTGTGTGTGTAATTCCACCAACTATCCAGATACTGAAAAGTTTCAAGAGTTAAAAATATTGTCTTTCCATGTAGGAATGTAAACAGTTCAACTTTAGTAAGTCCCTTATGACTTCTCTTTGCTGTTTACCTTTTCATGCTTCTCTTCATTCTTGTGTTTGAAAGTCAAATTTTCTTTTCAGCTCTGGTCTTTTCATCAAGAATGCTTGAAAGTCCTCTATTTCATTTAATTTCCCCTGAAGTACTATACTCAGTTTTGCTGGGTAGGTGATTCTTGGTTTGAGTCCTAGTTGCTTTGATTTCTGGAATATCCTATTCCATGCCCTTCTATCCCTTAATGTAGAAGCTGCTAGATCTTGAGTTATCCTGATTGTATTTCCACAATACTTGAATTGTTTCTTTCTAACTGCTTGCAAGATTTTCTCCTTGACCTGGGAATTCTGGAATTTGGCCACAATGTTCCTAGGAGTTTCTCTTTTTGGATCTCTTTCAGGAGGTGATCAGTGGATTTTTTGAATACTTATTTTGCCCTCTGGTTCTAGAATATCAGGGCAGTTTTCCTTGATAATTTCATGAAAGATGATGTCTATGCTCTTTTTTTGATCATGGCTTTCAGGTCGTCCAATAATTTTTAAATTGTCTCTCCTGGATCTATTTTCCAGGTCAGTTATTTTTCCAATGAGATATTTCACAATATCTTCCATTTTTTTATTCTTTTGGTTTTGTTTTGTGATTTTTTGGTTTCTCATAAAATCATTAACCTCCATCTGTTCCATTATAATTTTGAAAGAACTATTTTCTTCAGTTAGCTTTTGAACCTCCTTTTCCATCTGGCTAATTCTGCTTTTGAAAGCATTCTTCTCCTCATTGGCTTTTTGAACCTCTTTTGCCAATTGAGTTAGCCTATTTTTCAAGGTGCTATTTTCTTCAGCATTTTTTTGTGTCTCCTTTAGCAAGGTGTTGACCTGATTTTCATGCTTTTCTTGCATCTCTCTCATTTCTCTTCCCAGTTTTTCCTCCACTTCTCTCACTTGATTTTCAAAATCCTTTTTGAGCTCTTCCATGGCCTGAGCCCATTGAATATTTATTTTGGATGTTTGGGATACAGAAGCCTTGACTTCTATGTCTTTCCCTGATGGTAAGCATTGTTCTTCCTCATCCGAAGGGAAGGGAGGAGATATCTGTTCACCAAGAAAGTAGCCTTCTATGGTCTTATTTTTTTTCCCTTTTCTGGGCATTTTCCCAGCCAATTACTTGACTTTTGAGATTCCTATCCACTCCTGCCTTGCCTGCAGATCCGCCCAGTTAGTGCTTGGGGTTTTAGATTCAAATACTGCTCCCCAGCCTCAGGCCTTTTGATGGGATGGGGCTGCTATTCAGTGTGAGTTTAAATTCAGGTACTCAGGTGGGGGCAGGGCTGCTATTCAATGTGAGATTAAGTTCAGGTGCTCAGGTTGGGGTAGGGCAGCCACCAAGGGCTCAGTTTCCTCAGGGGGTTTATGTGGAGGCCTTCAACAATGGATCTGAACTCCTGCCTGCTTTGGGAGCTCCTGTCTGCTGCTGCCTCCTGAGGGGGCCTGAGTTATGAAGACACCCCATTCCCCTCTCGGTCAGCCAAGCAGCCTGTCTTACTGACCTTTGGCGTCTGTGGGTTTAGGGACCTTCGTGGCTGCTGGAGATTCTGTCCCTGAAGCCTGCTTGGATCTGCTGCTCTTGGTGCCACGCAGTCAAGGCAGGGCTGGGCTCTGCTCTGGGTTTGGTGTGTGACAGACCTTTGGTGTCAGTTTTTCAGGTCTCTTTTGAACAAAAATCTCCTCCACTCTCTTGCTGTGTGGCTTCCACTGCTCCAGAATTTATTGGGAGCTCTTCTTTACAGTTATTTTATGGGCTGTGGGTTAGGAGCTAGCATATGTGAATCTTTCTACTCCACCATCTTGGCTCCTCCTTGATATAAAATTTAATGAGAATAATCTACACATATATTGTGGGCAGCTTTGGTTGGGGTATTAGGAATAGGAAGTGATTGAACAAAGTGATATTATAGAATAAACCATATCTTCACCAGTGTGTATTTGACTAAAAGATATGAAGACCACATGCTTTTTCTGTGTTTATCATTTGTTGGTGATAAAAACATAATTGAATAAAACTCTGCCTTAAAAGCATTTCACCAATAAGGTATATTCCAAGAATATGAGAAAATTATGCAAGTTTTCTTGAAAGATATGGTGATAGAGATAACTTTGCTCCATAATCCTGTGATCATTAATATCAAGAGAGAAATAAAACAGAGAAACATACATACCAAAGTTATTTGCTATTGTCATGGAGAAGATCCAATGCAGAATACAAGTCTAAGAGAGATTTCTCATAGACAGTGAGCACCAGTGCACATATCCTCACAGTGTTGCTTGAGAATTGTTCTTAATAGTATCTGTAGCCCCTTTCTCTTTCTCTTAGATTCCCTGCAGCTTCCAGTTTGGTTTGCCTCAACCATTATCCATCAGATTCTAGTAGTGGTCATCTTTATGTTGCATCAACATTTTCCCCCCTTATTCACTGTCAGACACCTTTATTTCTCCTTCATCTTTTCAGGCTTCTTATTTTTTCAGTCTTTAACTACTATGGAGGCATGTGGTCTCTTGTGAATTGGAGTCATTATTTTCCTCCATATAGTGCTTATGCTTGGTGCCCAGGCATCCTGGAAAATGTAGTCTGTTTCATGTCTATGGCATCCTTTTTGAGTTTAAAATTGTGTATATGTTGTTTAAAATTATATGTATTACATATGTGAAATTACATCTATATATCTTTCACCAGATCCCATTTTTACCAGAAAGAATGTGTGTCCTTGCCTTAAGCAAGGCAAAGTAACTCCATGGGTTGGAGAGAAAGAAAGACAAAAATTGGCAACAAGTCCAAGATGACGAGTAACCATGGATAGAGTTTCGAATCATACCATGAATTTTGTGGCATCTCAGAATTTAGAAGTAGAAAGTGACTTAGAGATCATCTGTTACAGTGGTGCTTAATCCGCGTGCGTGCGTGCATGTGTGTGTGTGTCTATTATGGACCTCTTTGGCAGTCTGGTGAAACTTATGGACCACTGATGAGAATAATTTTAAATGCATAAAACAAACCACATAAGATTGAAGAGGAGACCAATTGAAGAGGATGAGAATAGTTTTAAATGCATAAAATAGAGCACATTAGATTGAAGAGGAGACCAGTTATCAAAATATATCTTTTAAAAGAACAAGTTCATGGACCTTAGATTAAGAATGAGACTCTAATACAATCTAATTCAAGCCCTAAACATTTCTCATCTCCATAACATCCTGGCTAGTCTCTCATAATTCCAATTTATCTTCCATTGCACTGGCAAAGTGATTTTCCTAAAGTACAGGTCTGACCATGTCATCCTACTCAATAAACTCCAGTGGCCCCATATTGCCCTAGAGTTAAATATAAAGGCATCTTTTTGGAATAGAAAGTTCTTCACAATGTATTCCCTTCTAGTCTTCCTGATCTTTTCACATATTATTCCCCTCTACCCACTCCACCGTCCAGCCATACCTCACCATACCTGTGCTTTTGCCCTGGATATTCCCCATGCTCTCCTAACTTTCCTCCACTCCTTGGAATTTCTGATCTCTTTGAGACTCAGCTCAAATGTCACCCTCTTCAGGATGCCCTTTTTGGTTACTGCCTTTCCATCTAGGATGACTTTGTATCTTATATATACCCTATGTTTATGTTTTTTGTTGTCTCCCCGTTTCTCAAGGAATTTACTTTGTGTTTTTACTTTTCTGTGGATCTTAAGCACCTAACACAGTGCTTGGCACAAAGTGGTTCTTAATAAATACTTGTTGATTTCAAATTCTTTATTTTAGTGGTAGGGACATTGAGATCCAGAAAACTTGCCCAAGTTATCATGGGCAATGATCAATGACTTGTCAAAAATCACACAGGTAGTGAATCAACAGAGCTGTGATTTTGAATGTAGATCTTTGACCATAAAGTGTGTATTCTTTCAGATCCACACAGGAAATAGGTAATGAGGGACTGAGACAGTGGGAACAAAGACAGTATAGATCAATAACAGTCATTTTAAGGCTAGAGGGAGAAGTACAAGGCTATAGTCAATGGGACCTGACACATTTTAAGGTGTACTCAGTAAACAATTGCACCAGTAGTCTTTTCTTGTCAAATGAGATATTTATGAATAGAGTTGGAGCAGATTTTCCAGTTTTTCCTTTGAATTGGAATAGAGCACAGTGTATCTTATAGTTAGATGAGGGTTGTGGAGAAGCCAACTAAATTGAACTCCCACCCTCTTCCTCAGGATAATGCTAGAGGTGGGGAATATATGTTATACTAGAGGAAAGGCTGGACTTGGAGTGCGAGGAAATTGGTTTGAATCCCTACTTGGCTATTAATTACTTGTGTGACCTTGGGCAAGTCAAATAATCTCTTGGGGCCTCAGTTTCTTCATCTGTAAAATAAGGGAATTTTATTAGATAAGGTTCCTTCTAACTCTAAGATGATGACCTTGTGTCCTAGGGAAGTCTCCATTTTCTAGTGTCCCTCCAGAAGCTCGAAGCAGGACTTTATTCAAGAGTGGAGTAGGTCTCAGAGCTCTAGTTTCTTCCCAAGGGAAGGACTTGATTCAACAGTGGGATAGGTTTCAGAGCTCTAGTTTCCAAAGGGAAGGATTTGTGGACCTAAGTCCTAACAAGGAAGTATGCTAGGCATCAGCTAAACAGATTAGGGATTCCCAGACTTTTAACAAGGCAATCTTTGCTGAAAAATTTTCCTAGTGGAACCCCATCCTATGTAAAAATCACTATATCATATACCTACAGGGCAGCTGGTTCATATAGGTCAGATCTGATCTCAGACACTTATCTATGTGACCCTGGAGAAGGTGCTTCCTTCTATTTGCCTCAATTTTCTTAGCTGTAAAATGGGCATAATGATAGCACCTACATCTAAGACTTGTTGTGATGATCACATGGGATAATATCTATAAAGCGCCTGGTTCATAGTAAGTACTTTTTAAATGTTGCAGTTATTGTTATCCTTACTGATAGGATCTCAAAAGGAGCAAAACACAAAGAGAAACTCAAAAGCAACTGCTTTTTTTGGGCACTGTATCCACCCCTAGTCCTACAATCCTTGTTCAGATTGTGCCTGACTCTTTGTGACCCCGTGGACCATAGCATGCCAATACAGTCTATGGGATTTTCTTGGCAAGTATACGGGCGTGGCTTGCCATTTCCTGGTCCAGTGCATTAAGGCAAACAGAAATTAAAAGTGACTTTCCCAGGGTGATACAGCTAGTTAAGTATGAGGCCAAATTTGAACTCGGGTCTTCCTGACTACTGCCCTGTGCTCTATCCACTGAGCCACCCAACTGTCTCCCGCTGTGAGGCAAAAGAAAAGAGGTCTCTATGTGCTACTAGATGAAGGGCTGTGATTAAGTTTTTCTCTTCTTTTTGATTTAAACCCACTGAGGACAAAAACAGTGTCTAGCTGAAAGGCTGAATCAATATAGGATAGATGTACTGTTAGGAAAATCTAACCATTAGGAAATTTGTGATTTAATTTGAACTAGAGATTTTTATCCCATTACAAAGGACCATACTCCATCTCTCACTCTTTCCTTCCTTGGTTGGCCCTCTGCCCTTTCCCCTCTCAACACACACTTTCTTTTATAAACTTTTACTGGGACAAGAAGAGCCAGGAGCAGGAAGAGCAGGAGCCAGAAAGGCAACCACTTTTTGATGTTTTCCTGGGGAATATCTACCTTTGTTCCCTTTCTGGGCCGGGCTAATCTTGCCTTAATTTTTTTTTCTTTGTTAAACTCCTCATGACTTAAGTTAAAAGAAAGCCATGACTTTGGCAGCTTCACTAGATCTTAGGGAGTTTCTGAGACAAGTAACAGGAAGGGGACATGAGTTAAGGAAGAGATCACCTTGGAACAAGATTCCAAATCACAAACAGTATCTCCCTGCTTTCAATGCCTTATGATTAATTAGGTCCTATTAGGATAGCGGCTTTTTACCTGGGATACATGGACCTCTTAGATTTCAGGATGTATGTAACCTCGCATGGGAAAAAAATCTTTCTTTTCACTAACCTTTAATTTTCTTTATATTCTTATTTTATTTTTCTTTTGTTCATCTAAAATATTATTCTGAGAAGGGGTTCATCAACTTTTCTAGACTATCAAAGGGATCTGTGACACAAAAAGGTTAAGTTCCCCAGCATTAGGAAATTTCACCAGAAGAATTGCTGGTCAGAACATAAGTATTAGAGGAGGAATTTGGAGTCCAGTAATAGATAGCACTTAATAAAATTAAAAAAAATTATGCAAAAGTCAGTCACCCATAAAATAAAATTTCATACTAAGTATGAACCCATAATGTGTAGATTAGAGTATGGAGTTGTTATTGGGGTGCAGATTTCAATTGCATTAAAGGTCCATCTAATTACGATGAAATGTAATAATCTCTCAGGTCGGTGTACAAAAGTCATGCACCATATCTGATGCCACTTAGAATGCTGAGAGAAATTTTTTTCTAATGTATTTTAAATGTATTGATGCAGTCTAATGGCAGAAGGTTATTGGATAAAGTGTTGGGAAAATTCTCTCAAACTTGATTTAATTGACAAGTCTAATAAATATTTCTAGCTTTATCTTCCAGAAAGGGCTGCCTTTGTTCATTCACTCTTTGGCTTTTGAACATAATGTGGCTGAAATACATACTTGAGGCTTCACTTAAGAAATTCACCAAGTCTTTCCTGAGCACCTTGTGTGTCTCTAATTTTGTGTTAGGTGCACATTTGTAGGTAGGGAGAGGGCATCTGGAGCATCAATCCAGGGCACCTCTATTTAGAGGGCAGTCACAACACTTATAGTCCTTCAGGCAGGGTACGATGAACTGACCTTAGTGTCTGGTTAGCAAGCATCATTATGTAAAACAGGAAACCTTCGCATAATCATTCTTCTCCACAGTGCCTAGCTGTTTCTTTGGAGATTCTGATTCTTTGCTCTCTGTGTCTTAGTTCCCACTACCATCCCCCCCCACCTTTGTTTTCCTCACCTGTCATGGGCTGGTGTGTTCTAGGTAGCCCCTAAGTCTCAGCTGAACTGGTCTTAAAAAGATGATCTAAACTTGTGCTTTATACAGCTTGCCCGGGGCTCCTTTTGTAGACATTCTCCTGGGTAAAACCAATGATTGGTATGGCTCTGGCTTGGCATTGTGGGGGATTTCAAAGAAGTATCTTACAAGGTTCTTGCCCTTAGGAAGCTTTTGGTCTTTAAAATTTCCCCATGCAGATTTAAATGTATTTTATTTGTATCTTTTATGTTATTTCACCTTCATTTTCAACTATATCCCTCCTTCTCTATTATGCAAACATGCCATGCCTTGTAACAAAGACTAACAGCTGAAAAGTTATCAACCTCACCTGGTAGTATATTCAGTGTTTCATCCTTATAACCCCTTACCACAGCAAAGAAGGGAGGAAGGCAGATTTTCTTATCTCTTCTCTGGAACCAAACTTGGTCACTATAATTATACAATATTTGTGTTTATCATTGTTATTTCTGCTTATAGTGTTATAGTCATATATACTTTTTTGCTACAGTTTGGAAAAAAGGAAGAGTTGCCATTTTGTGGTATTACTTCTTATGTTATATTATTCAGGTGTAGGTTAATAATGACATAGTGGAAGGTCAACCCCATGCTCACCAATTTAGGTATCATTAAAGTCCTGGAATTGGCCAGGCTTAGAGTTTCTGATTTATATCCTTGCTATATTTCATTTTTTCAGCATGTTTATACAACCCCATTCCTCTCTTTCAGATGGGCTTCTTTAAATTTGCAATGTTCTGGTTATAATTTTAATCGACTCTCTTGGATCAGTCAATAAGCCTTTATTTAAAGGGCCTACTATGTGCCAGCAGGTGTGCTAGGCATTGGAGATACGAAGACAAAATGCAATATATTTGCCCTCAGGAAACATATGTTCTTATAGAGGAGCCAACATGCACGTATATAAAACAGATACAGGATAACATACACACACACACTCTGTGTGTATGTGTGTGTGTATGTGTATGTGTGTATGTGTGTGTGTGTGCATGGTGTGTGTATGGAAGGCACTAGCAAGTGAAGGGACCAAGAAAGGCCTGCTGTAGAAGGTGGTGCTTGAACTATATGTCATGAAGGAAACCAGAAAGTCCAAGGAGCATAGGTTAAAAATGAGAGAACATTCTAGGCACTGGAGACAGCCAAATTAAAAACCTAGAAGTTGTGATGAGAAATTGAAAGAAGCCTTGTACAGTTGGATTGTAGCGTGCGTGGGAAGGAGTAATGTGTGATAAGCCAGGTCCAGGCTGAAGAAGATTTTAAAATATTTTATTATTTTTTCCAGTTAACATTCATTTTCCTTCCCTCCCACTAATCTTTAACTGAACCACAACACCAAAAGAAAAATAATGCCCTTATGTTCAAAAATGTGTCTCATTCTCCATTTTAGGTCTATTACCTCTGGCAGGAGTGGGTAACATGCTTCGTCTTTAGGCCTCTGAAATCATGGTGTGTCCTTGTATTGGCCAGAATGCTAAAGTGCTTTCAAGGTCTGTTTCTTTACGATGTCACTAGATACATTTTTGTGTCGGTTTTCCTACTTCATTCTGTATCTTCATGGAGGTTTTCCTAGTTTTTTTTCTGGAATTGTTCATTTAATAACTTCTTATGGGACAATAATATTCTACTACATTTATATACCCTAATTTGTCTAGCCACTCCCCAATCTCTTAATTTCCAGTTTGGGGTTATTTTGAAAATAGAAGAGTTGGTATAAATATTTTTGTATATATATTTTTCTTTCATTTCCCCGGAATATATGCCTAGTAATAGTATCACTGAGTCAAAGGGTACAAACAATTTAATGACTTTTGGGAATGGTTTTAAATTGCTTTTGAGAATGTGAGAGACTCAGTCGACAATTCCATTTCTCAGCTCCACTAATATTACATTAATACTCCTCTTTTCTTATTGCCTCTCCAACATTTGTCATTTCCGTCTCATCATCTTTGCCAATCTGATGACTCTGAGGTAGAACTTCAGTTGTTTCAATTATGAAGGGCTTTAAATGCCAAACAAAAGAGTTTATATTTGATCCAAGAAGTGGGATCCTTTGGAGTTTAGCAAGCAAGAGGGTGATATCATCAGAAAAGTCACCTTGCTGAGGTGGGTACAAGATGGATTAGGGTGGGGAGAGACTGGAGATAGGGACCACAAATAGGAGACTTTTGTAGAATGTCTAGGCAAATCTAGTGTAGGCAAGAGGTGATGAGGTCCTGAACTAGCGAAGACACTGTGTGAATGGACAGAAGTAAGAATCAGTAACTGATTGGATATGTTGGGTGAATAAGAGTGAGAAATTGGAAGTGGTGCCTAGGTTGTGAACAAGGGTGATTGGGAGGACCATGGCATTTTTACAGAAATATGGAAGTTCAGAAGAAGGGGAAAGATAATGAGTTATGTTTTAGACATGTTGAGTTTGGGAAGCTTATGGGGCATCCAGTTTGAATTGTCCAATATGTACTTAGAAATAGGGACTAGATCTCAAGAGAGGGGCTAGAGCTAGACTTTTATATCTGAGTGTCACCTGCACAGAGTTGATAATTCAATTCATGGGAGGTGATGGGGTTACCAAGTGAGAGAATATAAAAAGAAAAGAAGAGAGGGCCAAGGACAGAGACTTTGGGTACAATTACAATGAAAAGGTATGATATAGATGATAATCCAGCAAAGAAGTTTGACAAGGAGGGATCAGACAAAATCAATGTTAGGAAAACATGCAGAGAGAGAGAGAGAGAGAGAGAGAGAGAGAGAGAGAGAGAGAGAGAGAGAGAGAGAGAGAGAGAGAGAGAGAGAGAAAGAGAGAGAGAGAAATATCCAGGAAGAGAAAAAGGAGGTAGTCAAAGTGTAAAATATCACAGAGATGTCAAGAAGGAGAAATGACGAAAGGGTATTTGATTTGGCATTTAAGAGACTATAGGTAACTTGGAAAAGAGTGGTGTCAGATGAGTTGTGAGATCAGAAATTTAGAAGTAGAAACAACAATTATAGATAGTTTTAATATAAGAGTTTGGCTAAACAAAGGTAGATGTGAGTTGACAGTATTTTTTTAAGGATGGATATGTTTGTAGGCAACAGGAGAGAAAACAAGAAATATAGATTAAAGGTTAGATTGAGGAAAGAGGATAGCAAGGATGATTTCTAGATGGAATCAAGGGCACATAAAGAGGGGTTGGTCTTGATGAGAGACTGTGGGACAAATGGGGCCTGCTGCCTATTTTTGTCCAATTCCGTGAGATAAGAATGGTTTTTATATTTAAAAAACATATTTTATCATATTTAAAATTTAGGACCTGGCTCAACAACTATAATTTGATGACCCAGAATCCAGTTTCCTATTTTAAAAATAAGGAATCAGAGGGTCTCTAAGAGTTGAAGTAATTTGACCAAGTTTACACAGCAGTCTCAGAACTTTAACTTACAGCATTTCATCACTTTGGGTAAAATGGAGGGCTTGGAATGGATAACCCTTAAGGTCTCATCTAAGTTTAGAACTCTGATCCTGCAGACTTTTGTCTCCCAGTGCTGTGCTCTTTCTATCCATGAGTTTATGTAGCATAAATAGTGAATTTCAAAGCATAAGTGGAGTCCCAAACTCATATTAGGGCTCATTTAGAGAAAAATCTTAACTTATTTAGAGTAAAGAAACATAGGTCAGGAACATTGTTACTTAAAAAAACACTTTAAAATAAAAGAATGAATGTGTGAGAGTGGCAGAAGACAGAAGATGGTTGACTTCTAGTCCAGCTGAGATCAGTTTCCAACTCTCATGAAAAGAAAACAAGCTGAGGTATAAGAGGGTAAACCACAACCACTGGGGCAGATCTTGTGGCAACAACTGAGCTGCCACTTTCTGTCTCCATCCTTGGTTTATCCTTCCTGTTTCCTCACTTATCAAATATTTATTGTCAACAACGGGCAGTTCTGTTTGCACACAGTGCAATGGGGTAATGAGATAGTTGGGTTCCCTCCTGTTATTGATGGGGAGTGCTGATGGCATGAATAATTTCCTCTTTTTATAAATGGGAATTTAATTATTGATGCCTTGTTTAGGCAGTGACAAAGGTGTTCCTGATGCAGAGCTACAGTAAGAGGAAACTGGCAGTCAGCAGGCTGATGCCTATGCTTCATGAGGTTTATGAAATAAAGTTATTTGGTTGTTTAGAAGATACAGGTGCTTTTTAATTAAAAAAACTGATCTACAGAAAGTGCATTTTTTAAACAAAACAGAGAGAAGAAAAAAATCAAACCAAGCCTAGAAAAATGCGTTAGGAAGAAATCAGAGGAGAAACAAACTTTCGTAGCCAGTAGAATGTAAGCTTCCTCAGGGCAGGGACAGTTTTGGTTTTGCGTTTTTGTGCCTTGCCTAGATTATGCCCAGCTATACTTCTCAGCTCCTCCCAAGAGCCTGGTACAACTGTTTGCTGAATTGAATTCAGCTTAGATAACAAACGATTGAATTTTTGTGACAAGTGTAATTAAGAATGATTTAAATTTAACTGGAAATACTCCAGACTTTGAAAGTACTTTCAAGTTCCTACAGTTCGATGTAATGTAAAAATAGACAGCCAGGTGGTACAGTGGATAGAATGTTGGGCCTCAAGTCAAGAAGACCTGAGTTTAAATGTGACCTCAGATGTTTATTAGCTCTGTGACTCTGGGCAAGTCCCTTAACCTCTCTCTGCTGCAGTTTCATCTGTAAAATGGGGATAATAACAGCATCTCCTAGAATTATTTAGAGGATAAAATGAGATAATATTTGTAAATTTTAGATAGACCTTAAATTTGTTGCAGTGTAAATGCTAGTTCTAAGAACCAAATTTTAAACCCCAGTAGTATTGGAGTTTTAGACAGGTGAAAGTAGAAAGAATGTCCGCAGTTCAGTCCTTACATTTGTTGAATTTTTCATCTTCATTTCATCTTCACCTTTTACATCTTCACTAATATGCTTTCCCCTGTCTTCCCTGCATGAAGCTTGACTTTGTAAATAAAGTTTAGCGACAGAGACCACATTTGATTTTTATTAGTTTCAGATTTGTGATGGCATTCAGTCCAGACAAAAAGTGTCTGGGAATATATTTCAGAATGATGGCATTTGACAGAGTTTTATTCTTGGCAAAAATTAGGATGTTGGAGAGGAGGTTACAAATTCAATGTGTATCTTCCCCCAGCCCTTGATTCGCTTCCTTCTCCTCCTACTTAGTCAATTTTAGGCAGTCAGCTGTCAGGTGTTCAGGATATTTTCTCTGTTGTGTCTCGTCTTTTTGTCTGCTCTGCTGAATTATCCATTCTGTCGAATGGTCTTCTATCAGCTGTGATGTCATGGCTTTTATACCTCCACAATTCTTGCCTGCTTTTCCTCTAGAACTATGCATGTCCTTTCAGCTTTTGGTATCAAGCATCTAAGCCAACTATACTAGGAGAGATGGAAAGGCAGTATCACAGAGTGGAAAGTGCTGACTTTGGCATTAAAGAAGCTGGGTTCAAATCCTACCTCTATGACTTATTACCCATATGACCTAGAGAAAAATCACTTTATCTCTTTGACCTCAGTTTCCTTATCCATAAAATGAAGATTGAACCGCATGAACTTTGAGGTTTGCTCTAGCTCTAAATCTATGATGCTATGAATTAAGAGAAAAGAGAAGGGAAAGGATCAATAGATAATGATTCAAAGGGTATCAACATAAAACAAAGGACTTAATTGCTATAAAGTGTACTGGACAATATTCTGTCAACATGGATCTATATCTAATTTCACTAGCCTATGAACAAACCAACTTTAAACTCTCAAAGATGGGTTTAAATTGTGGGGATTTGCAATGATAAATTCACTTTTGCTTTCACTCAGAAAACTGGATGCTACTGAAGTAAATTTAGGTCTGGGTATTCAGTTAACCCACAATGCCAATAGGTCTAGGCAAAATACAGCATTGAAAGAGTAAAACATTTAAATCAGATGGAAATGATTAATAAAACAAAAGAAAACAATATCAACACTCATTTCCCAAACAAGTAAGAACTAATTCCACTCCCCATGTGGTCTTGAATAGTTTTGGAGATGAGCTTTTCTGAAATCTGCAGAAGGCATGGGCAGAGACTCAGCAGCCTGAGCTTACTCTTGCAAAGGCTTTGGAGTTGACTTTAGTGGAGGACTCCCTCCGTGTTCTGTGATTGCCTACTTCTTGATAAGCATCATTCCTGTGCCCTTCTTCGCTTGTCCTGACTTAGACCCTGTTCACTGCATCCAGCTCTCCCATGTACCCACAATCTTTTCTGTAGTTAAGATACCTTATTTCCGTGTTACATACTGGTGGGGGCTCTCTACGTAGGGTCTAACAGCAATATTTTCTGCTATGGCTACCCTTTTCTTGGAAGCTTTTATTGTTTAGCATAGTTTGGCAAGGATCTCTATCAATCTCCACCTTCCCCCAGACTCCTCCATCAGCTCCCCACATTAATGGTCTATGCCATGAACAAATATCCTTATGAGGAATGGAGTCCTTGTTCTTCTCTGGTGAGTGCTTCTGCTATAGGTCCAACAAAGGTCCTAGTCAATTGAGTCCTTCTGCTATCAGACAGACCTATACATCCTCCTCTTCCTTATAGTAGTCCTGCCCATTATGTAAGTGAAGTACAAATTACACATACAATTTAATACTACTTTCCTAGTCATTTTGCACACTTTGATATATGAACTTATTGTAGCAAAGCAACTTATTATTATTTTTCTCTTCTGAGAAAAGTGTCAGCTAAAGGATGCCTCTCAGCTTTCTGCCTCCAGGTGATCAGTGATGGAACTCTAATGGGTTGTTCTGAGGCTTACCTCCGGATCCCTTCTTCCCTTCCCCTGGTAGGAAATGGAAGCAATGTGTCACAGAGAGTCCTGAATAGTCAAAGATCAATAATTCCAGAGGAAAAAAATTGTAGGGATGGGATGGGAAAAGGGGAGCATGAGATCTCAGACCAATTATTTTTCTACAAAATACTTTATGTGACAACGAAGGCAGGCCCCAAAGGGCAGCATGTAACAACAGAGCCTAATTAGAATGATTTCGGTGTAATCATTAACTCGCATCTAACACCTACGAGAATATTTCTGTTTAAACTACAACATGACCTGCATGGTGGAGAGGCCTTGTAAACTGTCTATGAAATAAAAAATGTGACAGTAAAGGTCAGAGCAGCGCTCATTTGAATTTCAAGTAGGAAGCGGGCTCCACAGTCATCATGTAAGGCAAGACTGGCGACTCTTTTTCCTGAGCTTTTCTTGCCAACTGTAGCAGTTGGAGAAATCCTCCAGGACTAATTACTAGGGCTGCAAAACACGTATTCTTCTCTCTATTGCCTCACCCATCCCTCTCCCACCCCCAACCTATTCCCTTCACTCTTTCAGATATGGAGAAAGGCTTGGGTTCCTAATTATACTGCATAAAAGAGGTGGCTTTGTTTGTTGTCCTGCACAGGACTGAAGGTCATTGCTTGAGCCTGCCAAGTGGCCCCTAACAACTCACTCCAGCCACCTATAGACAGCATCCCTGGCATCGCCTTCTCAGCACGTCTCCTGCTGGCAAAGCGGGGGAGGGCTTGCTAATAAACTCTCCTCCCAGCAAGAGTGATGCTAACGCATTGCCTTCCGCTGGGCCACGTAAAAAGCAGCTATCAAATCAGCAAGATGCAACTTGATTTGCAGGTCTCCAGTGAAATTTAAGAAGGCGAACCGTAAAACGTTCAGGGAAAAGGAAGCATGAAAACATTTTTAAGGAAAGCATTTAAAAAGTCAGAGACAGACATAATAATAAAAAAAAAAGTTGGCAGGGAAGGTTTTATTTATTCATTTTGAAACATTGCAAAGAGCTCTGTTAGCAGCATTTATCTGTTTTTTTTTTTAAACAGCCCAGAAAGAAGTGAGTTGAATTCATTTCCTATTTCCTTCTGTGACTTTTAAAAATACTGTATACACAGAGATCTTCTTTTGCACTTCTGGGAATTTATAAAGCTATAACATTTAGTACATAAGCCTTACTTCACTAAATCCTACTTCATCCTGTCCCATCTTCCCATTTTTACCTTTTTCTTTCTTCCCTAGCAGTCAGTGCTGTGATTTTCTTTGTTATTTACAGTAATTGGTACCTTTGTCTCAATCCCATTTTTTTCCTTGTTACTTCCACCTTTTAACTTTCATCTTTCCCTTTTGTTTCCTTCCCCTCCCCTCCAAACTCATTTAAAAATAAATATGGCAATGGTGAGAAGTAAAAATCAGGAAAACCCAGTGTTTATTCTCTAAACTGCATAAACTGGGGAGGAAGCTAGCTATTTACTGCTAAACTGACAAAGATGGAGGCCTCCCAGTTGAAGTCAAGGAGAGCATTAGAATCTTTGTTTTTTCCCAGGGTCCTTTGCTGAGGTTGCCAATTGCAGTGCTATCATCCCTCTACCTTAGATGCAGTAGGGGTTTCCTAAAATATATACTGATTGGTTGATATGTACCAGAACCCTGGAACCACAAGCATTTCTTCTAGCAGGGCCTTCCTGTAGCAGCAGCCCATTCCAGCAAGAAGGAAATTGAATTTGTTTCTGAAGATTTCTAGAAAAGGATATTCCACAACCCCTCTTCCTTATCCAGTCCCCAAGTTTAATAGCTCTTCACTCCTTTCCTACCTCTAAGTTCTTGGTTGAGGTGGCCCCTATTCTCCCCTTTCTCCACTCAGCTTTCACTTTATTCCTGGCTGTCCCTGTGCTGAGATCACTTCATAACAGCCACTAATATGGGATTGGGCAAAAGGTGAGGGGAAAGGGGGCCTCTTATTCCAGAGCTTACCAGGGGAAAAAAAGAACTCTTGACATTTTAATGATAAAAGGATATTTGTTCCCAAGGAGATGCTGTAATAGGATCACATCTTGCTAACCAGGTGGGCAAAACCGTATTTCAGAACTGGTTTTAAATGAAAGGAAAAATCATAGTTGAACCTTTAATGCAGTTTCTTGAGAAATATATGTGAATAACTTTCCAGGAAAAAATGGAAAAGACGCCTTGTATTGGGGAGTGGATGTCTCTAACTCCCTGCCACATTAGTACATTGTTCATTAGCATGC
Organism: Bettongia penicillata ogilbyi; assembly: GCA_023548195.1. Taxonomy (NCBI): domain Eukaryota; kingdom Metazoa; phylum Chordata; class Mammalia; order Diprotodontia; family Potoroidae; genus Bettongia; species Bettongia penicillata. The sequence goes on from JAJHZJ010000566.1 coordinate 561,668, forward strand.
GCCTAATTTATTGCATTACACGTATCGAATACATACAAGTAAGCAGAGGTTCCTCCCACCACATTGTCCGGTGAATCCCTCTCAGAGCTGTGTTTCTACTCAGCCTTTGGTATTCTTAATGATATATGATTGTATGGGGTATAATATCTGTCTCTGTTAGATCACAAAGGAGTATAAAAATTCATAAAGAGACATTAGGTTATATTTTACAGGAATCTTTGTGTATTCTGTTTAAAGTTCCATTAACACTTTCAGGGGTTCCACAAAGCAATGTCATTTGAGAAATTTATTGTTTTAGACACTGATTCAGTCAAGCTTCATTTTCCTCTTTGGGTGTAGGAGGAATGTCGCTATGAACCAATCTGTGCACTGAAGGGAGTTGAATCACCATTCTGGGTTATCAGTTCTTGGGTCATCTCCCCTCTAGCTAGCAATCCAATTCAATTCAATTCAGTAAAATTGTATTAAGTGTCTTCTTAATTGAACAACACTGACAAGAATATGACACTACAGACAGCTCTCATAGTAATTGTAGTGGGTTGCTTCAAGGTAGGAAAGGAGATGTTCCGATTAAGTTCTTAAAAGGGAACTTTGCTAAAGTTGACCCTAAGGCTACTAGAAATTGTCTCAGATGTGTTTTAGTATCTTTGCTTCACCACATTATTGTCCTTGCCATCTCTGAGACAGCCAAACGTGATGTAGTTACTGCGTACAGATAAAGTACTCAAGGCATATTTGATTAATTCATCACCCCTCTTCTCTTTCTCTCCTCTTCATTTCCTCACTAGTTATAATAGCTAGTATATATATATATAGTACTTTAAGATTTGCAAAGCACTTTACACATTTTGTTATCACAACAATCCTTGAAAGTATTATCATCCCCATTTTACACATGAGGAAACTGAGACAGATGAGGACAAGTCTCAGGGAAATTATGGTTTCACTTTTGGAAATGCTGAGTTTGAGATGGAAGCAGGTCATTCAGATAGTGATATACACAAGAGAGTTGGAAATGCAGGATTGGAACTCAGGACAGATATGAGAGCTGGAGATAGAGATTTGGGGGTCATCTGCTGATTGACAAATGCTTGCCTGGGATGGCTATTTCCAAAAATGGCCCCAACTATTTTTCACTTTATTATCAGTCTTCTTCTCACAATTAGGTGTGTAAGTTCCTTGAGGGTAGGAACAGTCTTGATTACTTTTATTTATATACCCAGTGCTTAGTACAATATGTGATGTGTAGTAAATGCTTAACAAATGCTTTATGTTCCTAGAAACTATGGAAATCATTGATAATGACAAAGGAGAAAGTTCAGAGTGGGGAGAACTGAACCAAAGACAAAACTGTGGGTAGACTTATGGGGCCAGAGAGAAGAAGAAAAGCTGTGATAAGATGAGAGTGGAGTAAAAAAAAGAGTGTTATAGAAATAAAGAGAAGGGGAAGTGTCAAGTATATGTGATAAAACTCCTATGTACATGCATCTATGTATATACATACATATATGGAATTAGACATATGCATATCATTCACATATATTTGTGTGTCCATTTGTCTACTTGTCTCCCTTGGCTCAAAATCTATTTACATAAAACTTTCCTCAGTAGTAGAGATTGACTATTCAGTGCTCCTTGCCTGCACATGAGGGCACAAGATGGTAAGAATTTGGGGAATGGAAATCCTGGTCTTCTGGCTTTTAGCTTTTTGAAAAAAATTAATTTATTTATTTTTAGTTTTCAACATTCATTTCCACACAATTTTGAGTTCTGAATTTTCTCCCCATCTCTCCCTTCCACCACCCCAAAACACTGGGCACTCTGATTTCCCCTTGCCCCAATCTGCCCTTCCTTCTATCACACCCATCCCTTTCCTTATCCTCATCTTCTCTCTTTTCTTGTAGGGCAAGATAGATTTCTATACCCCATTACTTGTATTTCTTATTTACCAGTTGTATGCAAAAATAATTCTCAGCATTCGTTCCTAAAACTTTGAACTCCAACTTCTCTCCCTTCCTCCCTCTCCACTCATCCCCACTGAGAAGGCAAGCATGTCAACATAGTCTATATATGTGCAGTTTTGCAAAAGGCTTCCATAATAGTCATGTTGTGTAAGACTAAGTATATTTACCTCCATCCTATCCTGCCCCCATTTATTCTATTCTCTCTTTTTGACCTTGTCCCTCCCCAAAAGTGTTTACTTCTAATTACTCTCTCCTCCCATTTGGTCTCCCTTCTATCATCATCCTCACCCCACTTATCCCCTTCTCCCCTCCTTTCCTGTAGTGTAAGATAGATTTTCATACCAAATTGAGTGTGCATGTTATTCCCTCCTTAAACCAAATGTGATGAGAGTAAGCTTTACTTTTTCCCTTTCACCTCCTCCCTTTTTCCCTCCCTTGAAAAAGCTTTTTCTTGGCTCTTTCTTGAGAGACAATTTGCCCCATTCCATTTCTTCCTTTCTCCATCTTAATTTTACTTTTTAGATATCATCCCTTCCTATTCAAGTCACCCTGTGCTCTCTGTCTGTCTATGTATACATATATATATATGTGTGTGTGTGTGTGTGTGTGTGTGTGTGTGTGTGTGTATAATCCCTCCAACTATCCAAATACTGAGAAAAGTTTCAAGAGTTACAAATATTATCTTTCCATGTAGGAATTTGAACAGTTCAACTTTGGCAAGTCCCTTGTGATTTCTATTTCCTGTTTACCTTTTTATATTTCTCTTGATTTCTTGTGTTTGAAAGTCAAATTTTCTATTCAGCTCTGGTCTTTTCATCAAGAATACTTGAAAGTCCTCTATTTCATTGATATTCCAATTTTTTCCCTAAAGTATTATACTGTTTTGCTGGATAGGTGATTGTTGGTTTTAATCCTAGTTCCTTTGGCTTCTGGAATATCATATTACAAGCCCTTTGATCCTTTACTGTAGAAACTGCTAGATCTTGTGTTATCCTGATTGTATTTCCACAATACTTGATTTGTCTATTTCTGGCTGCTTGCAATATTTTCTCCTTGACCTGGGAACTCTGGAATTTGGCTGCAATATTCCTAGGAGTTTTTCTTTTTGGATCTCTTAGAGGAGGGGATTGGTGGATTCTTTCAATATTTATTTTACCCTCTGGTTCTAGAATATCAGGATAGTTTTTCTTGATAATTTGACAATTTTCCTTGATAATTGATAATCCAAGATGATGTCTAGGCTATTTGTTTGATCATGACTTTCAGGTAATCGCATAATTTTTATATTGTCTCTCCTGGATCTATTTTCCAGGTCAATTGTTTTTCCAATGAGATATTTAACATTGTCTTCTATTTTTTAATTCTTTTGTTTTTGTTTTGTAATTTTTTGATTTTTCATGAAGGCGCTAGCTTCCATCTGCTCCATTCTCATTTTTCAAGAACTATTTTCTTCAGTGAGCTTTTGAATCTCCTTTTCCATTTGACTCATTCTACTTTTTAATGCAGTCTTCTCCTCATTGACTTTTTGGTCCTCTTTTTCTTTTCCTTCAGCATTTTTTGGGTCTCTTTTAGCAAGCTGTTGACTTGCTTCTTATGATTTTTTCGCATTGCGCCCATTTCTCTTCCAAATTTTCCGTCTACCTCTCTTACTTGATTTTCAAAACCCTTTTTGAGCTCTTCCATGACCTGAGACTATTTTTTTGGAGATTTTGGATGCGAATCCTTGACTTTTAGGTCTTCCTCTGATGGTATGCATTGTCCTTCCTCATCTGAAAGGATGAAAAAAAAATACCTGCTCACCAAGAAAGTAACCTTGTATAGTCTTACCTTTTTACCTTCTTGGGGAATTTTCCCAGCTGGTTACTTGACTTTTGAGTCCTTTGTCAAGTGGAGAGTATACTGTAGGGACCTGTAAATTCTCAGTTCCTCCAAGGTAGCACAATCACAGGAGTGGAGTTTCCTCCTCTCCTGGACTGTGCTCTGGTCTGGGAGCCACAACAAACTTTTCTGCCCAGGATCTATGAGTAGAATTTCCTCTGCAGAGCCTCCTCCAGTTCTACCACGCAGGTGCTCTTCCTCACCCCAGGACTGTGACACAGGGCTGAGATCCAGATCAGCTTCTCAATTTCCCCAGGGTCTTTAGATGGAGTGATCCAACAATGGATGCTGCTGCCACCTGGGACTAGGGCTATGGGAGGACCCTATTCCCTTCTCACCCAGGTGAAAGAGCTTTCTCACTGAACTTTGAAGCTGTCTTTGGCATTTGTGGGTTGAGAAATCTTGGAACCACAGCCACTGCTTGTGGTGCCCTGAAGCCTTCTTTGGTGTTGTCTGATCTGCGCCACGTCTTCAAGGCTGAACTGTACTCTGCTCTGAGCCTGGTGCGATAGACTTGTCCTGTCAACCTTCCAGGCTGCCTTGAACTGGAAATCTCTTTCAGTCTCTTGTGGCTTCTGCTCCTTTAGAATTTGTTTAGAGTCATTTTTTACAGGTATTTTATGGGCTGTGGGGGGAGAGCTTCTACAAATCTGTCCTTCTACTCTGTCATGTTGACTCCACTCCCTGGCTTTAAGCTTTGAGAAAGAAGACACACTATTCTAGATTTTTCTTCAAGGAGAGGTTCCTGAGAGGAGAGGGATTCTCTGGGAAGAAACTAACATGTAGAGGATCTGGTACCTTGATCATGTCCCTATCACCAGCTTGCTACACTAGAAACTTCAAGGAATTTATCCTTGGATGATATCTGGAAACCTCTCCCTCTCTCTTTCCTTATTTCTCTCCATCTCCCTTTGTCCTGATCCTAGTAAGAGAGCTCATTCACTTTGTATTGTATGGTATGTTTTCATTTCTCTTTTGCTATCAATTTGTATAAATGTACTTATTTCCCATTTACTACATGAATTCACCATGCAACTGCATTTGGTGGGAAGGGGATCAAGCCTTAGATGTATAGTTTGGGGGCATTTCTTCTTCCTTAAAGGATGGTGATCAGAAACTCAACTTGAACCTAAAATTTGTTTCCCTTAGACTAATAATCTTTAAGGGGAGAATATAGATATAATTCTTGCCTAGTACCTTTTCCTGAGAAAAGCAGAGTGGTCAGGGGTTAGTGCCAATATCTTCCCATTGTGGCAGGAATTGAAATCTCCTTGAAGAAGGGTGGGTGGAGTAGACTCTTGATGTTCCTTCTCATTCATGCCCTCCTATAAGCCACATCTGGACAGACCCATGCAGACATATTTGACCTACATGAGCAAAATAGCACACACTGCCTACCACATACATGTGCACAAATCGAGGAAGAGAGACAGACAGACAGACAGAAGATAGACAGAGACAGAGACAGAGATGACAGGGAGTGAGATGATCATAGAAACATAAGATCATAGGACTTAGAAATAAAAGGGATCTTAAATATGACAATATGCTGGATTTAGTTAGTAGGGACCTTAGAGTTCATAGCTAATACTCCCCTAAATTTACAGATGAGAAAACAGAGCCAAAGAGTTTAGGCAACTTAACCAGGACCATACAGTTATTAAATATGAGGCAGGATTTGAACTCATGTTTTCCTGACTCTTAGTACAGTGTTGTACCCACTATGATATCTAACTGTCCAGATCACCCAATTCAATTCTTCTTGCTCCTTTCCTTCATCTCCCATCTTTCTTTTCAACAGATGAGAAAAATGAAAGGTAGAAAGAGGTCACATAGCCAGGGTAACACCGGTAATAAATAATACAACCAGTATGTGAATTTGTCTTCTGACATAGAATCCATTGTTTCGATATGGAGCAAAGTCCCTGAGAAGATTGAAGGGTACTCAAAGATTCCACTTTGACTTTCTTTTCCTTTGCCAATCTCTTGTTTACATCAAGCACAGTTTTTTTTTTATAAAGAGTAAAACCTCTTAGGCTTGAAAATAGACTCAAGGAACAAGTTACTACAGTCCAGATGTCATACACATCTGTGAAGTTAAAGGACTTCACTTGACTGGGCATTTTCTACATATAGTTACAGTTTGATTTAATGGAAAACAAAACAAAACAGTTTAAGACAGAGTACTGTCAACATGCCATAAATTTTTTCTTAAAGTTTTTTTGTCATTGCCTTTTTTTAATAGTCACAATTTCTATTGCTAGTCAAGCAAAAATAAAAGCATAAAATGTTCCCTGACATTCTCTTTCGCAATTCTCTCCCCTTGCCCTTCCTTCTTCATCTCTTATGCTCAGTTCCTGTACTTCCTTTCTCCTTCCCTTTTCCCTATATTAACAGATTCTTGCTGTAAAAGAAATTGATTCTTCACTCCAAAGTAGGTCATTATAACAGAGGTTTTAAATCATTTGGTCCTCCCATTTGTGAAATATAGACTTCACTTTAATCTTCTGTGCATTACCAGCAGTGAAAAAAAGAAGCCCATAATTTGTGAAAAATGGGATTTTTCTCCACAATCAATCCTCTGGACAGATATGCAACTTTTCTACTTCTTTTTCACCCATCCTCCACTCTCTTATATACACCTGGAAGTCAGAAGGACTAGTGCTCATCCCATATAGACTGAATATATTTATCCTTATTATCAATGCTAAGTTTAGAAACTTAATGGAACATGTAGGTTCTATAAGCAAATTGCTATAAGCCCTGTTTTCTTTTCCCACTCTTTCCTTCCTCCCCTTGTTCTCTTCTATCCCCATTCTTTTACCCTCTCCATTATCTGTAACTGTTTAAAGATAACTAGCTTCCCCTAAGGGTGATGTTGGTAGTGTTTACTGTCATTTTCCAACCAAGGCATATATGGACATTTTGGTATACATGACATATGGTCCAAATCACAAGGTAAGCACTCATAAACCAAAAAAGCCAGACCTGTGTGCTACCAAAGGGGTGGCAAAGTGCCAAAGTCCACAGAGTTGAAATGAGAAAGGGTGGAGATTCAAACCATGGTGAATCAACTTTGGGTCAGAAGGCAAAATTCAGAAAGTATTGAGGCGATAGCTATTTGTTTGGATCTAAATCCTAGGTATAGCCGATGGTGTCTCTTGTCTCCCTTCCTAGTACATTGTTGTAGTGTGTAATTAAGAGCAGACTGCTCTATATCCTCTTTGACTAAATTATGCCCATTAGATTACCAGGGTAGATGACTCAGGCTCACCTCAAATCCTACTTTATGCAGGAGGTTTTTATCTCCCACTGTCTTCCTTCTTCCCCTACTTCCTTAAAGCCTTATACCATTTACATCTTATATACGTATTTGTATACATATTGTTGCCTCCCTTAGAATGTGAGCTCCTGGAGAGTAGGGATTATATATATTATCTCTTCTAGAAGAATGTCTTCCTACACCTCCAGGTTGCAGTTTTACAGAATGTCATTTTGTGGAAGGACTCTATCAATTCTAGGGAATGCACACTGAACACAAATTTCCATCTTCGCTCCTCTACTCCACTAGGTCTTCAAGGAGGTTGCTCTGTTGCTTCCATGAGTCAAGGATGTCTTCAATAGAGTATTCTTTATGCCTATTTATAATGAGTGAGAACACAAAGGGTGTAGTTTGGCATGAAGTTTGCAGTTTGTAATGAAGACCAATGGGATATAGAGTGGATGTAAAGGGAGGAGAGTATCCCAGGTAGCAAGCTACCAGACTAATAATGTGAATGACAGGGAAGGAGCCTACAACCTTTCCCATCAGTTACTGAAGAGGTCTCTTGATGTAGAGGATAGTCATACTTGGAACACTATATAGTGAAAAGCCCCACCTGGTGCCCTGATGGAAGCCAACACCCTTTAGCTTCTTGTGGAGTCAGCCCGAGTAATCTCCAACTCCCCAAGGTTGTCACTGACTATAGGAACTGTAGTGAATTATTACGTTAAAAAAGGGAATGGAATTCATAATTTGTATAGATGGGCATGTGCTGGGTGGAAAAGTGACTGAGTACAACAAAATTTCCTAGTGAGCAGCAGGAGACACAATTACCTTGAAGTAAGAGATCTAAGAGATATTGTTTCAGGATTTAGCTTGTATGATCTATCTGCCTGTTAATTAATAATCTGTTGTGAGTCTACTATGTGCTAGGCATTGTGCCAGGGATATGAATGTAAAAGTGACAGATGTATTTATGCATATCTCTATATGTGTATATGTATATATACACATGTACATATGTATATATATATATATATATATATATATATATATATATATTTATATGCAGTACTTTAGCTTGTCCCATCAGTCTTCAATGTAGGAAGCTTGGAATTTCCCACGATTTTTGACTGTGAATGGTCTGAGAAGAAACCAGCAGGGTGGAGATGCAATCTTTGGTCAATGGAGGCTCAGGTTAGGGCATTCCTAGTTTCCATTCCAGATCCTTCAAGTACAGAGAGGAGCAAAGATCGGGAATGGAGGATGATTAGATTAAAAAGTGAGGATAAGAATTCATCCTAGTTGCTAACTGGATGTGAGCTGGGAAGAATGAGATAGTGATCTCTAGTTCCTGGGTTTAGGAACATCTACCTTAACAATAGCTTTCTTTACCTTCTTTTTATCCCTCCAGGAAGAAGCTCATTTTTTTTCTTTTTCTTTGGCAACCAGTTGCTCTTTTTGGTTTTCCTTTTGACACTCTTTGGCTCCTAGGAAAAGCTCCTTACATTTGGGAGTTTGGTTTCCCTGTTTATTTTTGTATATGTATGCTACATTTTAAATTGTTATAAAACTTGATGGCCCCAAACCCAAATCTTTCTCATTGATTATTAAGTGCATGATGATAGAGAAAGAGGAAATTTGAGCTATGTAATAAGAATAGGAGCTGGAGGGGAGAAGGTCAGAGAAGGCTGCATGGAGAAGATAACATTGAAGTTGAGTTTGCAAAGAAGGGAAAGAAAGGATTCTGAAAGGTAGAAATGATGGAGGAACGCATTCCAGGCATGGGGCATGGCTTGAGTGGATCCTTGAGATGGGAAGTCTAGGAAAGAATTGGGATGCTGGTTTAGCTGCTTTGGAATTTGTGGTGGGGACAGACATGTGGCAAGATTTAAAAAGTAGGTAGGAGTCAGACTGTGGGAGACTTTGAATAAAGGCATTTGTAATTTTTCCTAGAGTTTGGGAAAGGAGCCAGAAAGTTTGGAAGAGATGCAGATTTAGTTTGGTAGCTAGTAGCTAGTAGCTAGTTTAGCTGGTAGATAGTTCAGCTAGTAGCATCTAGAGAGAAGGGGCCCACTAGGCAGTTAGAGATGTGAAAATGGAGTTCCAGGGAGAGATTAGGACTTGAGTATAAAGAATTAGAGGAAATTTATACAGAGATGACCATTAAATGGATGGGAGTAGAGGTGATCACTGAGTGATAGAGTGTAAAGAAAAAGAGAAATCCTGGGACAGAGCTTATTTAGTGGGCAGGAGATACATAGCATTTCAGCAAGGGAGCCTGAGAAGGAGGAGAACTTGGACAAGCATTCATAGAAATCATGGCATGAAGATTATAGAAATAATCACAGAATGATAATTAATTGGGAACAGGCTGATGAAGAAAAGAGTCTCAAGGAAGGGGTGTTGGACAACAGTATCAAAAACTTCCCAGACATCGAGAAGGATGAGGGACTGAGAAGGGGTCATTAAATTGAGTAATTAAGAGATCAATGGTAACCTTTCAGTGAAGTATTCATAAGTTGAAAGAGCTGAGAAGTGAATGAGTAATGAGAAAATGAAATCAATGAGTTTAAATGGGGATATTTAAGTGGTACAGAGAATAGAGAGATGGGCCTGGAATCAGGAAAAACTGAATTCAAATCAGCCTGAGACATTTACTAGATTATGGCCCTAGGTAAGTCTATCTGATTCCATTTCCATATCCGTAAAATGAAGATAATAATAGCACCTATCTCACAGGATTATTGTGAGGAAAAGGATGAGATATTTGTTAAGTGCTTTGCAAATTTTCAAATACCATCAATGCTGGCTATTGTTATTATTAGACATCTTTCTAGAGGTTAGAAAGGAGGAGAGTTTTAGGACACAGTTTGAAAGGATGGAAGGGTCCAGTGAAAGACTTTTAAGCATAGAAAGATGGAGAAACCATGCATATTCTATAGACAATAGCAAAGGCAGCCGTAGGTAAGAGACTGAAGATAAAAGATGAGTGATTATGACCAAAGTGGATTGCTCTTTGCAAAGGAGGAGGGTACCATCTTGCTCAGAGGATGACTCAAAAGACCGTAAGATCACAGATTTACAACTTAATGGATCTTAGAGTTATTTTGTTGACCCCCTCAATGTATGAATGAGGAGACTAAAGCCCAGAGAAAAGAACTTGTTCAAGGTATGAGTAGAGAATGGCACAGGTTAAAGATGTAGAGTGGTTTTGAGGAATAGAATGGGGCTGAGAAGGGAGCTCAAGATGGATGGATGACATTTTCTAACCTGCATTATGCCTACTTCTGCTCCCTGGAGACATTCTTGAGCTCAGAACACCTCCATTCCTGCAGCTCCTTGCTCCAGTTGGAGAGTTCCTCTCCCAAACTCCATTTGAGGAAGCACCTATGCTTATTTCTTAAACTAGCTCATCCTCTCACTCTCCAGACTCCCTTTCTACTTCCCCACACCTCCAAATCTTTCTCCTTTCTTTCATATATTGTCTTCTCTCATTAGTCTGCAAGGTCTTCAAGACAGGGCTTTTGCATATATTTATTTACATTTCTAGTTCTTAGTATGGCGCCTGGTATGTGGCAAATGGTTAATAAAGCAAATGGTTGAATCTAATCGAATGTTTTTGCTCAAGGTATGAGAGGAGAGCATCTAGTCATGACGAGGTGGGATGGAGGTGCTGCTAGGAGGCTTGAGGAGGGTGTTTGCAATAGACACTGGGACTACCTGATAAAAAAACAATCAGAGAATAATACAAAATATTGTCATGGCACAGAAAGGGCCCAGCTGTAATGAATTTGGAGCGGGACCAACAGGAGGATTTTATGAGTTCCTCTTTAGGCAAATCACTTAGCTTTTTGCTGCTTCAGTAGAGGATTTATGAGATTCCTTCCAACTAAGCCAAAAAAGAAAACTATGAGTGTGTTTTGTTTTCTAAATCCCTTCCTCCCTTTTCCCTTACTGTCTTCTGAGTTATTCCTAATAGCTATTACAACAGAAAATGTAATATTTTGAGGTTTAGTGAGTGTAAGAGTATTTCTCCCTATTGTTCTGCTCACCATCCCTATGATTTTTTTTTGATGAAAATGTCCTTTGAGGACCACCCCCTCCCAACCCTCTTACCTATAAGTGGTCAGAATGTAAGCTTCTTAAATATAGGGACTGCATTTTGCATTTGTATCCCAGAGCTTAGCACAGTACCTGGTATATAAGCACTCATTCATTTGTTTGTTTTTCTTTCTTTAGAGGGTGACATTAATTGACTGCATCAACTAGGCCAGTTTTGGGTATACTGATACATGTTATTTAGTCATTTTCAGTAATATCTAACTCTTGGTGATCCCATTTGGGCTTTTCTTGGCCAAGGTCTTGGAGTGCTTTGACATTTACTTCTCCAACTCATTTTACAGCTGAGGAAACTGAGGCAATCAGGTTTAATTGACTTGCCTAGGGTCACACCATTAGTAAATATTTGAGGCCAGATTTGAACTCAGAAAGATGAGTCTTCCTGGAAGATTCTCTGTACACTATGGGGCTGCCTAGCTGCCTTTCACCGATATAAACTCAGTTGAGCAAGAGGGTCTAATACTGAGAGAAGAACAGTGTTGAATAGTTAACAGGATATGAATAGTTGACAATTGCAGAGTGCTCTAGTGTTGGTAAAACCCTTCATATACATTATCTCATTGAACCTCTCAACAATGCTATAAGATATTTATTCCGTTTTAAAGTAATTCAAGTCAGTAACTTACACACTATCACAGACCATAATCATATTGGAGGCCCCTCCATTTCCGGCTGCCTCTAATCTAATTCAGGCTTTTTCCTTTGATGTTAGTTAAGGGCTAGAGTGGATCACAAGCATCAGAGAGGAGAGGAAAGGAAGGGAAATGAGGGAAGAAAAAACAGAGGATGACAAAGTCAGGATTGTGGGGAGAATGAAGGTAGACGGTAAAAGGTATTTATATCACTTACATGTTATCCCCATTTTATAGAGGAGGAGACTAAAGTTTCCACGCTAAATGACTTGCCCAGGCGCAACTTTTTAATAAATCAGGATTTGAACTTGGGTTTTCCTGATTTTCAGTTCAGCGTTCTATCCCCCCTTCATCACTCTGCCTTTCTGAAGTGAGTGTTTCATTACTGCAGGGCCTTTAGGCAGAAACTGGATAGGATCAAAAGACCGTAGATTTTTGAGATGAAATGGGTCCTAATCCATCAAAAACATTCCCCTCATTTGATTCAGAAGTCATCACTCTTTTCATTGTACAACCTTTTGAGTATGTTATACAGGGAAGCCCTTTTCAGATATGGTTTGGTCTGGAGGGCCTTTCATGTCCTTTCCTGCAGTGAAACTCTGTGGTTCTATTTCCTGTGTCCAGGAAGCAAATTTCTTTCCTTCCTGGATCATTCCCAATATTTGTGACAAATACAACTGCTGTGGGCTTACAGTTAAAGAAACAACATCTTTGTTTAAAAATATATATATACATATGTTTAGCTCTCTAAATAACAGCATCACAATATGGTGTGTTGGAAATTACAGCCAATTCTTGATTTCTTTTCATTGCAAAGCAAAAATTTTGCATAATCTAGAAAGTACACCCTGGGTTGAAAACCATGACTATCAGAGATCTCTGAATTTAGAATTTTGATTCTAACTTATGTCTCTTCTATGTTGTGTCTTATTTCCCTTGTAATACTAAGAAAAAAGGTACATTTCACTACTTGGGTTACTTCAGTATTGACAAAATTCTTCCCTTCTTGAGCCTTATTTACCCCTATGGTACCCCTGTGGAACAAGAGCTAATAATCGCTTTTCTTTCAACTTTCTTTTCTCATTTATATCATAACAAGTTTGAAGGTTAAAAACAAAGCCCTTTTTGAGTTACCCAATCACAAAAAAGCTTTTGAAAAATGTCTGAGCAGGTGATAAACATCCCCCCCCACCCTCAACCCTACTTCATGCTCTGACAACCCTGAAATGTCCAGCTGGATTCTGAGTTGAGAACAAGCATGAGAAATTCCACTACAATTGGCAATTGCCTTCAATAAGTCATAAGTGCCAGAAATCAGTATACCCTTGAACATCAAAAGGCCTTACCCTACAGGAGTCAGAAAACCCAATTTTTTTAAAGCAACTTTCCACTTGAATGGGGAGGGGGAAGGCTGCATATCTGTAAGTGTCTTGGAAATATAAAAAAAGGCATTCCATTAAGAAAGATAAAAAAAGAAGAAACAAATTATATTTGTTTTTATTTTTTTGAAAAAAATCTAAAGAATAAGACTAGGATACAAATAATTTGGACAGGCCAGCTGGTTGTACCTTGACCTAATTGTGCGGCCTTGGCAATACTGGCTTGAGTATTTAAGCATATTAAGATGAGCCATGATGAATCCAGTAGACCAAATTTTCTCTTAGACAACCATCTACATCCCACCCTAATCTAGTGGGCAGAACACATTAGATTGAGAGTAAAGGGATATAGTTTTTAGGTCTAGGTCTATCATTGGACTTGTTGAAGTGTTGTCTAATAGTTATCACCCATGTATGTCTTTGGTCTTATCCTTCTAGAGCTGAGTGTACCAAGGGACCCGGTGATGTTGATGCTGCTATTTCACATTCATCAGAGCAGAACTTTATTATTGAGTAGTTTCTGACTCTTCATGACCCCACTTTAGGGTTTTCTTGGCAAAGATACTGGAGTGGTTTGCCATTTCCTTTTCCAGCTCATTTTATAGATGAGAAAACTGAGGCAAACAGGGTGAGTGACTTGTCCAGGGTCACACACCTAGTGTCTGAGGCTGGATTTGAACTCAGAAAGATGAGTTTTTCTGACTCTAGGCCCGGTACTCTCTCCTCTAGACCATGTAGATGCCCTCAGGGCAGAACTGAAGTCTAGTTGAGAGTTATTGTATACCACAGAGCTCAGGGCTCTTCCTGGAAACCTCCCATTGCTGCTGCTACCATGAATTTTTAAATCAGTGAGTGGGCAGTGGTTGCAGGGGAACCTTCCAGTGGTCAAAAGGTGGACTTCTACTGTATGTGGTAATAACCGTAGCTTCATGCCTTCTTAGGCAGATAGAGAAATAGATATGTACATAGGTACATGGATAGATAAGGCATTTATTAAGTATTTATTCTGTGCCAGGCACCATGCTAAGCACTAGAAATTCAAGTACAATCAAGCAAGACAGTCTGCTCTCAAGGAACCTACGTAATAGAGCTGAAAGAGAAACGGGGGGAGTACACTTAAGTGTACTGTGGCATGGTGTGGAGATGGTTAGGGAATGGTGTAGAAGCCTGATTTTCAGCAAGATAAGGTGAAGGCTCATCTATCAGAGCTGAGAGAACCAGCAGTAGAGTCAAAGATTCAAATGCAGGGAAGATGGGCATAATGTCTGGAGTGTAGGTAGCCTGGTGCAGAGATGGAGGCCTGGATCTAGAAAAGATCAGATGAACTCTCACCTATCAGAACCTAGCCTAGAGACTGGATAGAATCCAAAGTGGATTCAGTCAAAGGGTCACACCTGAGGACCTAGAGGGCCATGTATGGCCTCTAGGCCCCAGGTTCGCCACCTCTAGACCAAACCCAGGCAATAATTAGCAATAATGTGTTCAGGAATCCACTGTTACATTATCCTCGCACCTGAATTATTTCAGGATTGTCTTAACCTGTCTTGCTACCTTGACATTGTCCTTCACCCAGCTGCCAAAGTAACCCCTCTAATGCCCAGGCCTGGCCTGATCATGTCACCATCTTGCTAAAAGCCTTTCAGTGTGATTGCTCAGGACTCCTGGCGTAATAACAAGAGTTCTATCCTCTTTGAGGACTCCAAACCGGGGACCACTCACCGGTCTTCACACTTGTGCTACCCTTTCCCACAGAAATGTAAAAACTAGAAGATAATCATGGCAATATTCTAGGCTGCTGCCTTTCCTCATTCTGAGGATGAGGAAACTGAGGCCTGTCCAGCTGAAGTGATTCTAACGGGTAAATAGTAGAACCAAGATGTGAGCTACAGTTACCTCTTCCACATTGTGACTTACCCTATCACGATTTTGGTATATTACGGGTCTGCATAAGAAATTAGATGGGAATTTTTGGTGAGTTTTGTGGAAGCTGCAGGTGACGTGTAAAAGGCCAGCCAATGACAAAGAGCCTATGATCAAATACTTAACCAAAACCTTACAACAGGGTACTAGAAACACCCCATAAAAGAAAAAAAAAACCAGACTTCTCTAGTGCAAAGGGAGAGCCAAAAAATTTTATGTGGATTTTCCAGATTGTTATGGGTTCAAATGGATGCTGTGCCCCTAACCCTAAGATGTGGAAAGGATAACTATATTCTAAATGTTTTGACACACTGTCTAGTGTTCCTTTAAATACACAATGTTTCACTGCTCTGTGTGTTTTTGCAGAACAATTGTAGAATGGAAAAAGCCCTGGATTTGAAGAATCCTTGGCCTTGAAATAGGCTTGGGCAGCTAGGTGGCATAGTGGGCATAGTGTAAGGCCTGGAATCAAGGAGACCTGAATTGAAATCTGGCCTCAGACACTTACTGACTATGTGACCCTAAGGGAGTCACTTAAACTTGTTTGCCTCAATTTCTTCATCTACAAAATGAGCTGGAGAAGGAAATGGCAAATACTCCAGTATCTTTGCCAAAAAAAACCCAAAACTCCAAAAGGGGTCAGGAAGAGTCAGACGTGACTGAAACAAATGAACAAGAGCCTTGAATATCTCTGTTGAAATTCTTCTCTTCCTTCAAAGCTCAGGCAATGAAGAAATCATCCCTAATTCCCTTGGTGAGAAAGGATTCCTCCGTTCTTGATTCTCTCAAGCCACTCTGACCTTGGTTTGAGCTTAACTCTTATTCTAACTTTGGTCACAGTTACTTGTACGTTTATTTCTGCTTTCTTACTAGATTAGAAGCTAATAGAAAACAGTCACTGTGCTTTCATTTTTGACATGCCCAAGACCTGGAACAGTGTTTGTTGCATAGTATGCCAACATATATGTTTGTGGAATTGATTCAAATTGAATAGGTTAATGGCAAAAAGTTAAAATTCTGGGTCTCCAATCAGAAAATTCAGAAAAGTTAAAGATGACAATAGCTTTTTGTTTGTATTTTTTAAAAGGCAGATCTTTAAACCTGAGAGTATTTTCATTTTCCTTCCTTCATGGAATGCAGGAATTGCTAGAGGAGTGTTTATGTCTGACATTCATTGAACATTAAATGTGTGTTCATCCTTCGTTGCTGAAGAAGACTGTGCCGTCAGAGAAATAATGACGTGACTTGCACTTGACTTTGCTTTAAGTGAGGGAGGGCTGTGCAGATCACCAGCCTCACTTCTCCAGAGCCAACTGAATCCAGTGACCAAATATTCATCAGGATGACTGGAGATGACCCAGGATGAGGCAATTGGGGTTAAGTGACTTGCCCAAGGTCACACAGCTAATGAGTGTCAAGTGTCTGAGGTGAGATTTGAACTCAGGTCCTCCTGACTCCTGCACTGGTGCTTTATCTACTGCACCACCTAGCTGCCCCTGAACATTAAATATGATGTCGTGGGAAGGTCATTGATCTTTTGGTAGAGAACTTGAATTTGAATCTTGCCTTTGCCACTTAGTCTTTACGGAATGATGGACAAGTAATTTACTTTCTCTGATCCTCAGTTTCTCTATCTGTAAAATAAAGAAAATAATGCTTTCAGTATTTATATCATAGGAATACTATGAGGAAAGTGCTATATAAATCTTAAAATGTTATCAATATGTGTAATTATTATTAAATATTGATAGAGCAACTATTATGTGGTAGGCTGGAAAGAATACTGAACATATGGGATTCAGTTTCAAAATATGGCTTTTCCATTTTCTGCCCATGTGACTAAGGCAAGTCATATAACCTCTCAAGTTTCCATATCTCCAAAATGAGGAGGTAGCAAAAGATGACCTCTCAGACCACTACTGGCTCTAAGTCTGTGAACTTAGGAGAAAAGCATTGTGTTAGGTTTTACAAAGGATATAAAAAATTATGAAATACAGTTCCAGTCTTCCTGGACCTTATTACCAGTTAAGTCAACAAACCTTTATTAAGTACTTCCTACGTACCGGGCAATACAGAAAGCTCTGGGAATACAATTATAACCAAAAGAAGACAGTCCTTGTCCTCAAGGAGATTCCATTAGAAAAGAGGAAGGAAATACAAGAAAGGGAACACAGTTGAAAAAGAAGGACATAGAGAAAGTGGGTGGTGGGGGTGGAAAGAGAAGACAGCTGAGGCATAGTGACCAAGTCCAGAGAGTGACGCATGGCTTCATTCAAGGGTAATTGAATTCAAGGAAACATAATAAACTATGGCCTCTGTGGAAGAGAACAGCTTATTGCAGCAGTCATCCTATAGTTGCAGAGAGATGCAAGTCAGCATTTATTAAAGCCTACTTTGTTCCAGACATAGATAGGGCAGCTCAGTAGAATAGAGTACCTATTAATGGAATCAAAAAGACTCCTCTTCCCGGGTTAAAATCTGATCTCAGACATTAGCCATGTTACCCTAGGTAAGTCACTCAACCTTGTTTTCCTCAGTTTTCTCATTTGTAAAATGAGCTGGAGAAGGGTAAACCACTCCAGTGTCTTTGCCAAGAAAACCCCAAAAGGGATCACATAGAGTTAAACATGACTGAAATGACTGAAAAACAAATGTGCCAGGCACTGTGCCAAGTGCTAGGGATATAGAAAAAGGTGAAAATAGTCCATCCTTTCAAGAAACGTAGTTTAATGGGGGAGATAATATTCAAACAATTATGTACAAGCAAGATCAATGGGAATATATCTTAGAGAGAAGGGGCTACCAGCCATAAGGAGGCTGAGAAAGGCATGTTGCAGAAGGTGGAACTCTGGCTGAGGTCTGAAGAAAGCCAGAGAAGCCAGGAGGCAGAGGGGGAAAAAAGAGAGACTTTCAGATGCAGAGATAGCACAGAAAGGAGTATACTATTGGAGGAGGCAGAACGAGCAAAACTGGTAGAAGAAAATCTAAAAGTATCCTTTCCTTTCCTTGTAATCATCTACAATGCCATGTACATTGCTTTGCCTATGATGGACGTTCAATAAATGCTGACTGACAGACCCAAGGGTGGAGAATTTAATATTAAAATCCATCTATTGTTTTTATGTTTTAATTTCAGTAGAGGAAACATGAAGGATGAGGGCAAAGGCTAACACTTTCATTTGCCTCACCTAAAGTCATATTGGCAGGGGCCCTTAGGGGAAAAGAAGGAAAGGGTGAGGTGTGGAATGGGAATGGGTATGAAAAAGTCATAATAAAATATCTCATCGCCAGAGTGAGAATAAAAACAGATGAGTCTCAGTCAAAGAACAAAAAGGATAATGTATAAAATGTATAATGTGGAAAATTCAACCATCGGCAGACTTTGGGTAAATGTTAAGAAAAAAGAAGCAAGAAAATTAAGGAAAAATATTTAATACCCAGCTCTGTAGGCAGCCTGCTGGTATCACTGCTTAAGGGCACAGAGTGTTCTTGGGGATTTTTAAAATGTTTGAAAGTGGTGAGGGGGGAAAACCAAGTTTGGTTTTGTGGCGGGAAAGTGATGCTTTCAAACAACTTAGGGAAGCAAAGATAAATGAAAGAATGGTTTTATTATTTTTATTATAATTAGAATGATATCTATTGGTTTGGAAAAGAAGTAGCAGCAATTAGCAGTTGACTAGAAATGTTGATAATCAAGAAATTATCAGAGGGGAGATGACTGATAGAGTGTATTAGAAACTCGCTTGTTTGTAAAGTAAGGGATGTAAATAGGATCGTGTTTGGGGCAGTCAGAGCACTGAAAATATAGATGTCCTTTGGGTCATAAAAACTCACCGACAAGAATGCCCAGTCACCTCCTTTAGAGGAGCAAAGATGCAGGGTATGAAGAGAAAGGTCCTCTAGCCCAGCAGTTCCTAAAGTCTGGGGTTCTTTAGGATCTCCAAGATCTTTCAGGGGATCCATAAAGTCAAAACTATTTTTATAATAATATTAAAATCTTTTAATTTTCATATGATAAATATCTAGAGATCTAACCTGTATAAAGAAAAGTTTCTTGAGTAGGGTCCTCAATAAATTTTAAGAGTATGAAGGGGTCCTGAGACTCAAAATTTGGAGAACTGCTGACCGAGTGCAAACTCCTCATTTCCCAAGAAACTGAGGCCCAGAGAGATAAGGTGATGAAAAGAGATACCTAGATCGAGCACAGGGGCTGGAGGCCGGAGGTCCTAAATGTGGGATCTTTACCAAGTCATTTAATCTCTACCTGCCTCAGTTTTCTGTTCTATAAGATGGGGATAATATTAACACCTACTGTAAGGGGCAACATTCCCCTGGCTGGGGAACCCTGTGCCTCCCCTGTAATTGTTGGGTGTTCTTTTTGTACCAAAGAAAGAGGCTATGGAGCTGTAGATTGATTATAGATAGTGGTTTAGCCAATCATTATGAATACTTTCAAAAAGGAGCAATCTTCAGTCTGGGGCAGCAGCCAGACAGTTCCATGGATCCACTGTAGAACCCTAAAATCCCCATGCTAATTACAGAAAACAGACAAAGGCAGGAGGAGCTAGAGTGCATCACTACTGATATTTTTTTGTTTCCTGCTTAGAAATGAACTTGGGATTTAAGCCAGTGTTATGCCCAAATCTAAGTTTGTGCATGGAATATGTACCGGTCATCTATGGGTCACAATATTCTTGTTATGACTTTCATAGGTCATAGTATCTTAAGTTTTGACTCAGTAACACAAATATAATTTTGTAGTTAAATGAGAGTTGTAAACAAGTCATTATGTCCAGGTTTCCACCTTTCACAGAGTTTAAGTTTTTATGGCTTTTTACTTATTATTGTGTTTTAGGGCTTTTTCCAGATTTGAACCCTATGCCTACTTACCAAGGTTGTTGTGAGGATAAAATGAAACAATGAAAAGCACCTTGCAGACTTTAAAGTATTATAAAATAGTAGCTATTATTAGTATGAAGGGATCTGCCCAAGGTCACATAGATACTAAACGATAGGATTCCAACCCAGATCTGCTCTCGGATCTACGGCTTTTTCCCCTGTGTAGGATGTTGACTTTGGCTCAATCATTTTCACAAATCCATTCTAAAGAGAAACTATGCTCTGGAAAATACTGAATTTGAGGGGCTTATACTAACATTTTTTTTACTGTTACTATTATTTTACCTCATGTATATGTTATGGTGAACTCTGATAACTTCTTAATTTCATATAATAATAGCTAACATTTGTATAGTGTCTACTATGTGCTAGGTACTGTGCTAAACACTTTACAATTATAATTTACAAGTTATAATTTGCAAATATTATCTGACAATCCTCACAATAATCCTGGGAGGTAGGTGCTACTGTTATTCTCATTTTACAGATGAGGAAACTGAGCAAGTGGGTTATTGATTCACTCAGGGTCATACAACTGGTAAGTGTCAGGTGGAATTTGAATTTAGGTCTTCCTGACTCCAGGTCCGGTGATCTATCCACTGTACCACCTAGTTGCCCTCTGATTCAGACAGTCTTCATCACTGTACAAGGGATAGCTCTAAGTCTACTAATGAAAGCAGCCATCAATTGAACAAACGAACCATTAGAAGGCTTATTTATTCTTGCTTTGAAACACCAGAGCAAATCATAGGATTTGGAGCTAGAAGCAACCTCAGGGATCCCCACAAGCTCATTTTACATTTAATAGAATGGAGCCCGGTTTGTATAGTAAGGTTCCACATGTGGTGAGGATGCTATCCTTGTGTGTGGCTTGAAGGGAAGTGGGATAGATATCTATAGCCTCCTCCTTCCACCTTTCTCCAAAGGAAACTTTTCTTTTTTCCAGTAGGAGAAGCAGGATGTTTGTTCCAGAGACTACCATTCTGCATACCTCAGAGGGAGTGCAACTCCCTTAAGTATTATTAATCTAGGGAATATGTTCCCTAGAGTTCCATCTAATTTCTGATTGCTTTGTGGTTTTTGAGGAGAAGGAGGACTCAAGTTCTATATTCAAGTCTTGACCCTTTCCTACCTACTACAATTCTACAATGAACACACATAGAAAATAGTCAAGAAATCTGTTTATGCAAATCTGTAGCAAAACAAAATCAGAGAAAGCACACAAAGGAGAATCTACAACAGACAATACAGAGAGAAGGAGCTTTCTCCTTCAATGCAAGGTAATTCAGTTCAACTGAGAGAGTATCCTAGATTCTCACCCCAAAAGGAATTCCCTGAAATCTCTAAGGTAGAAAGCTGGGGACAGGGACATGATAGAGACTGCCAGCTGCTGTCATATATTTCCATAGTCTTTTCCTTCAGTCACCTGAAAGGAGCTTAGTGTCTTCCATCTTCTCCCTTGAAGCTGGAAGTCAAGTGAATTTTCCAAGAAAATTTGAAGCTTGGCTAGTTCACAAAGGGGTGAAGGGGTCGGGGTCCTGAAAGGGAACCTCCCTCACTCTGCCTCACTCCTTGTGAGGACAGGGATTTTGTTTCCACCAATAAGGAAGGAGTCCCATATTAAAGGACTTTGGAACAGGGGTTACAAATAAATAAAAAAAATGAAGACCCAATGGGGTAGATCATTTGTTTAACATCATACATACTCCACGCAGTGTGACAATTTGGACTGAGGTCCTTTGACTTCAAATACGATGACCATTCTATTACATTACATCCCCTCTGAGAACCTGGCAGCTGGGACCTGTGACACCTCCTTCAAGCTGGGATCTATGACACCTTATATAACATCCAGGTTTTATAAGAGAAATCCAGGGCAAAGATTTCCCCCTAAATATAGGAAGACTGAGAGGAAGGGTGCCAGGAATGGGTCTGATACCAAGTGGTATGGTGCAGCCTTTTTAGATGGGTGTTCTTTTTTGCGTTCCTTGGCTGCTACAGAGAATTGTAAGGTGTGGAGAAGAGCAAGATGGAATGAATTATTTTATGAGGTAGATGGAAACTGACCAAAGTAGCCAGTGTCAGGTAAGACTGGAGAGAGTGTGAAAGTGACGTTCAAGGCCAGAAGAGGCCTTCCCCTCTTTGACTACTTTGTATCTACTCTATGTAGCTTGTGTGTTCCTATTTATATATACGTTGTTTCACTGATTAGAGTATAAGCTCATTAAGGGCAGGGGACATTTTTACTTTTCTTTGTTTCCCTAGCATTTATCACAGTTCCTGGCACGCAGTAGGTGCTTAACAAATTGTTGTAGATTGATTGAACAAATTTTCCAACGTAAGCATGAGTTGGTAAGGGTTGTTACCTTTGGGGATACTTGAGCCAGCTCTGCATTGATAAGTAATATTTGAATAATTAGTAAATGTTACAAATCAGAGTTTGATTTATTGTTTTGTGGATTATCTGGACTTAAGAAATAATGAGGAAAATATGAAAAATGTAGATCAAGTTTAAAAGTGTGTCATACATTTTTCTTAGAGAGTTGGTTATTAAATATTTATCAACACTACCTCTGAGTCAGCCACCAAGATGGATCATGGTGAAATAGAACAGATGAAGGTAAAATCCGGAGGGGAAAAGGTCAGAGAAATCAGAAAGTGTTGTGTGCTGTAATCAAAAAAAAGCAGTAACAGAGCTATGCAAGGGTCCAAGCTCCTGATGTCTCAACAAGGCAATGTGGTATTTTTAGGGAATCCATGTTCATCAAGGAACTGGGCTGGGAGAAGCAAGTTGTTCCTTTTCGTGGGGCCTTGAAATTCTTCTAGGGTGTTATTGGTGGCCCCTTACCCCAGGTACTATCTAGGGGGAGGAGGAAGTACTTACTAAGTGTCTAAAATGTAACCTTAGACTTTTTGCAGCTCTGACTCACTTAAATTCAATTCACTAGCAAGGGAAGGTATCACCCTCATGAGGTCATTGGGCCTCTTGGAGAACGGAGGATGAAGAACAACAAAGATGTAATTTCCTCCTCTTCACTGCTGATATCTTGGATGCTTCCTTCATGGTAGAGTAGGGAACCTAACTGTAGGAATAACTTCTTGATGTGTTCAGGATTATCATTTAAAAGGCTGCTAGTGGTAGATGCCCTTAGAAGGAGAGAAGCATGGGTCCTCAAGGTGGAGATGAGAACACAGAATTAGGAGGAACTTCAAAGGTCCTACTGGTCTAACCTATGTTCAAAGCATGGATCTCATCCAATAATAATCATCATTATGCTAATAGTTGACATTTATATAGTGTTGGATATTGTATCTCAATTGACCCTCCCAATAACCTTATGAGTTAGGACTTGTTATTTTCTTATTTTACAGATGACAAAACCAAGACTCACAGAGGTTAGGTGATTTTCCTGTTGGTCACACAGCTGGTAAGTATACAGGAGGCAAGATTTAGATCCCATCTCTCCTGCTTTCTTTCTTTCTTTTTTTTTTTCCTAGCATCAGTAAAATAAATAAATATTTATTTATTTAACTTTTTACATTCATTTTCATAAAATTTTGGGTTCCAAATTTTCTCCCCTTTTATCCCCTCCCCCACCCCAATACCCCAAGCATCTAATTTTCCCTATCTCCAATCTGCCCTCTCTTCTGTCATCCCTCCCTTCTCTTGTCCCCATCTTCTCTTTTCTCCTATAGGGCCAGATGACTTTCTATTCCTCATTAACTGTATGTCTTCTTTCCTAGTAGCAACAACAATACTAGACAGTTGTTCCTAAAACTTTGAGTTCCAAATTCTCCCCATCCCTCCCTTCCCACCCATTCCCTTTGGGAAGGCAGGCAATTCAATATAGGCAATTTCTGTGTAGTTTTGCAAATGACTTCCCTGATAGTTGTGTTGTGTAAGACTAACTGAATTACCCTCCATCCTATCCTGCCCCTCATTGTTTCTCTTCTGTCTTTTGATCCTGTCCCTCCCCAAGTATTGACTTCAAATTGCTCCCTCCTCCCTTTGCCCTCCCTTCCATCATCCCCTCCTTGCATTATCTCCTTCTCCCCCACTTTCCTATACTGTAAGATATGTTTTCATACCAAAATGAGTGTGCATTTTATTTCTTCCTTTAGTCAAATGTGATGAGGGTAAATTAATTGTTTTTTTTTTCTCAGCTCTCCTCTTTTTCCCTCCACTAAAAAGTCTCCTACTTGCCTCTTAAATGACATATAATTACCCCATTCCATTTCACCCTCTTTCCTCCCACTACATTTCTCTCTCACCATTTACCTTAATTTCTTTTAAGATATAGTCCCATCCTATTCAATTCACTCTGTGCTCTCTGTCTCTGTATGTGTGTGCATGTGTGTATGTGTGTGTGCATGCATGCATGTACGTGTGTGTGTGGTCCCACCAACTACCCAGATACTGAAAAGTTTTAAGAGTTACAAATATTGTCTTTCCATGTAGGAATGTAAACAGTTCACTTATGGTAAGTTCCTTATGACTTCTCTTTGCTGTTTACTTTTTCATGCTTCTTCTCATTCTTGTGTTTGAAAGTCAAATTTTCTTTTCAGCCCTGGTCTTTTCATCAAGAATGTTTGAAAGTCCTCTGTTTCATTGAAAGACCATATTTTCCCCTGAAGTATTATACTCAGTTTTGCTGGGTAGGTGATTCTTAGTTTGAGTCCTAGTTCCTTTGACTTCTGGAATATCCTATTCCACACCCTTCAATCCCTTAATGTAGAAGCTGCTAGATCTTGAGTTATCCTGATTTTGTTTCCACAATACTGGAATTGTTTCTTTCTAGCTGCTTGTAAGATTTTCTCCTTGACCTGGGAGTTCTGAAATTTGGCCACAATGTTCCTAGGAGTTTACCTTTTTGGATCTCTTTCAGGTGGTGATCGATGAATTCTTTCAATACTTATTCTGCCCTCTGGTTGTAGAATGTCAGGGCAGTTTTCCTCGATAATTTCATGGAAGATGATATCTAGGCTCTTTTTTTGATCATGACTTTCAGGTAGTCCCATAATTTTTAAATTGTCTCTCCTGGATCTATTTTCCAGGTCAGTTGTTTTTCCCATGAGATATTTCACATTCTCTTCCATTTTTTCCTTCTTTTGGTTTTGTTTTATGATTTCTTGGTTTCTCGTAAAGTCATTAGACTCCATCTGTTCCATTCTAATTTTGAGAGAACTATTATCTTCAGTGAGCTTTTGAACTTCTTTTTCCATTTGGCTAATTCTGCTTTTGAAAGCATTCTTCTCCTCATTGGCTTTTTGAACCTCTTTTGCCAATTGAGTGAGCCTATTTTTCAAGGTGTTATTTTCCTCAGCATTTTTTTGGGTCTCCTTTACCAAGGTATTGACCTGTTTTTCATACTTTTCTTGCATCTCTCTCATTTCTCTTCCCAGTTTTTCCTCCACCTGTCTAACTTGCTTTTCAAAATCCTTTTTGAGCTCTTCCAAGGCCTGAGCCCACCTGACATCCCCTTGGGATGTCTGGGGTACTGAGGCCCGCCCTCCACATCTTTCCCTGATGGCAAGAATTCGTCCTCGTCATCAGATCCGAATGTCGGGATCATTTGCATTTGTTGGAAAAAACTCTCTATAGTCTTATTTTTCTTCCCTTTCCTAGGCATTTTCCCAGCCAGTTACTTGACTTCTGAGATTCATCTCCACACCCACCTAGATCTGCCCAGCTAGTGCTTGGGGTCTGTGATTCAAATGGGCTTTCCTTGGCGGGAGTGGCTGCTATTCAATGTGAGCTTTAGTTCTGGTGCTGGTGTGGGGGCAGGGCCACCTCCCAGGCTCAGTTCCCTCAGGGACTTTATGCAGAGACCTTCAGTAATGAAGATCCTGCCTACTGGGGGAGTCCCGTGCCTCCGCTGCCCCCGCCTCTGCCTCTGCTGCTTCCTGCCCCTGCCTCTGCCTTCGCTGCTTCCTCCCGAGGGGGCCCGAGCCACAGAGACACCCCGCTCCCCTCTCGTCTAGCCCAGCTGTCTCTCTCACTGACCTGTAGCTTCTGTGGGCGGAGGGACCTTCCAGGCCGCCGGAGGTTCCGTCCCTGAAGCCTTCTTGGATCAGCTTCTCTGGGGCCGTGGCCAGGGCAGCGCTGGGGTGGGGTCTGCTTTCCGGGGCGATGGACGCTGGGGACGGCTCTCCAGGGCTCTCTGGAACGGAAATCTCTTCCAGTATGTTTCTGCACACCCTGCGGTGATCCAGAACTTGTGGGGAGCTCTTCTTACATTAAATCTATGGGCTCAGAGCTCACATACGTGTTTCTACTCCACCATCTTGACTCCGCCCCTCTCCCGCTTTCAAGTTCAGTATTCCTTCAACTCCATTTCTGCATAGTACGTCCACCAAGTGGTCATTTTGCCTCCAGTTGAAGAATCTTAATGATAAGGCTGGTGAATAGTGGATAAAGTGCTGGATAGAGTCAGGAAGACCTGAGTTCAAATCTGGCCTCACAGACTTGCTGACAGTGTAACCCTGGGCAAGTCACTTAACCATGTTTGCTTCAGTTTTCTTATCTGTAAAATGAGCTAGAGAAGGAAATGACAAACCTCTCCAGTATCTTTGCCAAGAAAACCTGAAATAGGGTCACAAAGAGATAGACATAGCTGTTAAGTGACTGCACTACAACAAATGCTGCAAGGGACTCCCTGGTCTCAGAGGCAGCCCATTTCACTTTTGGGCAGCTGTACTTAATTGCTTGAAAGTTCTTTTGTATGTTGAACTGAAATACACCTCCTTAAAAATACCACCTCTGTGGTCTTCATGTGCACAAATGAAGAAACCGCCAATCCCTTCTCTACATTCAGTAACCCATCAGCTATTCAAAGGCTGGAGTCACATCTAGTCTTTTCTTTCCTGGGCTAAACATTCCAAGGTAAGCCATTCCTTTAATTAACTAGGGTATAGTTTCAGGTCACTTTAAACAACCTGGTTGCAAGTCTCTGAATGTGCATTGGTTTATCAATATTCTTTCTAAAGCATGGCTCCTCAAGACGGATATTATATGAGTCTCCTGATATCAACTAAGGCAGAGCATAGGGAGGCTCTAACCTCCAATGCTTTGGAAACTGTGCTGTTATTAATGCAGCCTCAGACTGAATTAACTCTGCTGACTACCAGAGCACACTACTGACCCATATTGAAGGTGTAGCGTTCATTAAAACCCAAGGGTCCTTTTCACGTGACCTACTTTCTAGCCATATCTCTTCTATCCTTTCCTTGTGTAGTTGGTCTTTTTAAAAAATCCCCATGCTGGATTCCACTTTTATTCCTGCTAAGTATCAGTTTATTGGTTTATTGCTATACAAGTTTGTTGAAATCTTTTTTTGGAACTTCATTCTGTCCTACAGTGCATGCACTGTCATCCACATACGATAATATGCTATCTATACCTGAAAAGAAGAACATTGCAGAACAGAGTCTTAAGGCACTCTATTCGCTCCTGGCTGATCTCTGCCTATTAGTCAGATTATGGGGTAACTGGTTCTGAACCCTCAAAATTATACTACTACTGAACCTTTAATTTTTTATCTGGCCAGTAACTCTCTTGATGGACTTTGGCATGTGCCTTACTAGCATCCAATTATACTGTTGTGAGCGCCTTCAGGGTAGAGACCTTTTTTTGCCTTTCTTTGTATCCCTAACACTTGGGACATAGTAGACTCTTAATAAATCTTTGTTCATTTGACTTACAATATTTTTTCTGAGCTGTTAGGCTAATAACTCAATCACAAAATAAAATAACATTACTTAGGTTATGTCATTCTTTGGAAAGCTTTGAGGAGATCATGGGTGGGGCAATGAGAAGGAACATAAGGTTTGCAGGTTAAGTAGTTTACAACTCACTCCCCCATGTTCCTTCTTATGGGCAGGAATAAACAATAGCCTGGACGTAGAGCAGAATGCATACCCAGGGTGAGAACATAACTCTGGGTCTCTGCCCTTATGTCTGATTGTTGCTGTCGGAAAGGTTCATGGGGACCCAAAGGGGGAAGTTAGGGGCAGCCAATCATTGGGTGCGTTGGATTTACCTCCACCAATCTAAGGGCATTATGAATAGGAAAGTTTGCAAACTTTGCATGCATAGATTAGATGAGGTTTGCTCAGCTAGCTATGATGGGACAGAATTGCATTTGTTTGCCTATATGTAGCTTTCTAAATCAGTTTTGGGTCCATGAGAACTTCCTGGTACCTAGGTGAGTTAATCAGTAGTCAAATATATAGTCACTTCTGTCATCTAGTGCCTAACAATAGATCAGTCCTCACAAAATCCATATTGACTCACAGAAATTGTTTTCCTTTCTAAATGCTCACAGTTTACTTCCTTTAAATATTGTAAGCTAGAAGTTTGTTGAAGGATGTAGGGTCAGTTTTGTTTCTGACTTTCTATTCCCAGCCCTGAAAAAAGGGAGTCAAGAGAACATAAAGAACTTTTGACCTCATACTTATTTTCCTAATTGTAATCTCATAAAGGATATCTATTTACTTATTGAAGGTATTTTTGATAACAACTTTAGAAACAGGTGGAATTCCAGTAGAGGTAAAAAGATCACTTCTTTTACAGTCAACAAAATTCAGAGTCAAATTCAGTCAACAAAATTTTACAGTCAACAAAATTCAGTCAACAAAATGAAAAATTCAGAGAATACAAGATCCCATTGTGCTTATCCTCTGTCAACTAGAAGAAAGCATTTGATTGATGGAACAAAATGCTGCTTTCAAGGCTTTCTTCCAGCCTGAGGTCTCCCACATATATATCCAAATCACAAGATTCTTAAAATATGTAAATAACCTTGTTTAATGACCTTTCTATTGCTATTTCCAAGTGCATGAAACACACTCACCAGATGTGCCATTATTCTAGAGGATGCTTGACAGAGTCCTAAGAGAGGAAGAATTCCCTATAGACCAAGGATCCTTAACATTTTGTGTGTGTGTTCTAGACCCTTTCTCAGTCTGGTGAAGAGTATGGGCCCCTTTTCAGAATATAGTTAGCCTTTCCACATCACAGGGATTAGGAATTCTGGTGACCCCACGATCTGGAAAATTCGTGTAAAATTTTTTGTTCTTCCCTTTGTATCAGAGAAGTCTGAATTATTACAGCGTTAAAAGATAAAATATGCTGATGTTATACTATATACATATGTATACATATATATGTTATGAATTTCTGAGTTTATAAAATTTGTGTCATCTGCTGGCCTTCATGTGATGTCTGCATCTTCCACAAAACTCCCCCCCCGCCAAATTCCCATTTAATTTCTTGTGCCAATCCGTGATATATCAAAACTGTGATGGGAAAAGTTGAGATGTGAAAGGGATAACTAATATTTTTAAATGCAGAAAATAATATATAGGATTACAAAGGAAACTAATCATCCTAAAATGTAGTTATCAAAATGTTAAGAAAAACAGCAACAAATTCATGGACCTCAGGTTAAGACACCCTACTATAGGTGGGGAGTACCTTTCGATTCTCCTATTTGCAGATGACATTTTGCTGATTACATCAGACTTGGAATATAATAGAGCCTTCTTCATGTGATCTAGTTCCTCTTTATACTTCCTAACCCTACGACCTTGGACAAGTCATTTGAGCCTCTTTAGAGTCAGCGCCTCATCTTTAAAAAGAGAGGCTTGAACTAGATGATTTCTAATGTCCCTAAATCTGTGATCTTGTGGCTTGATTTTTTCCCATCTACCCTAAGGAAAAGTCCTGCCAATCATTGATCTCTTGTCCCCAATGAAGCATAAAAACTCTAGTTGTTTTAAGCAGTATTTACAAGTCTCAGTTCCTATTATGCTTAAACCTCATTCTTCTCTCTGCCTATAGTCACACTTTTATCTTCATCAGTAGTTACTTACCTTCACTTCCATCTCAAGTACATAGGAGCGGAGATCATCAATCATAGATTCATCCAAGATATTTAGAGCTGGAAGGGCCCTTAGACGTCATCTAGTCCAACTTGCTCATTCTGCAAA
The DNA here is from genome assembly GCA_023548195.1 of Bettongia penicillata ogilbyi. Classification (NCBI taxonomy): domain Eukaryota; kingdom Metazoa; phylum Chordata; class Mammalia; order Diprotodontia; family Potoroidae; genus Bettongia; species Bettongia penicillata. Next base: position 591,714 of record JAJHZJ010000566.1, read on the forward strand.
TGTGAGACTCACAGAAAGTAAAGGACTGGTCCAAGGTCACACAGATAGGAAGTAGCAGAATCCACATACAGTTTGATTCCAAATGCAGCATATTTTCTATATCCAAATCTGAGTCCCTTGCAGAAGTTACATTATTCTTTAGACTCTTTAGACACCCTCTACTCCTTTTCTTTCTTATAATAACAATTACAACGGTATTGATAATAATAACTAGCATTTATATATAGCACCTTAAAGTTTGCAAAGTACTTTACATGTATCATGCCAATTGAGATTTCACAGTCAATTATAACTATATTATCAGAGTTCCTTTCTTGAGTCTCCTGGCTATGTTTCCTTCCTCTCCCTCCATCCATCCATTCCCTCTTGAAGACATTCTCCTCTTCTAGTATTTGAGAAAGTGTATGTTAGCATGGAAAGGAAAGACATGTCATGGAATAACAGAGGCATGTAGAAATCAGGTTCAACTTTGGCCATGAATACATGTACTGATAGTTTTCTAATATCTATAATATTAATACCTAACATTTATCTAGTACTTGCTGTGCCAGACACTGTGCTAATTGTGATCTGATTTGGTTCTCACTACAACCCTGGGAAGTAGGTGCTATTATTATGTCCATTTTATAGGTTAGGAAACTGAGGCAAACAGATTAAGTGACTTGCCCAGAGTCACAAAGCTAGTAAATGCTTAAGACCAATTTAAATTTAGGTTTTCCTGATTCCAGATTCAGTCCTTTATCCATTTCTTCTCTCTCTCCCCTGCCTCTCTTCTATACACGCACACACATATACACATGTATGCACACACATGCATGTATACATGTACATTTTTCAATACTATCCAATAGTATCTAATGCATTTCATCCTGCCAAGGCTGCTTGCATCCTCCATGCTTGAGTAGAGAAAACCATTGTAGTCATGGCTGATATTTGAGATCAGTTTATTATGTTTCTGTGGATACAAAACATTTAGTGCAGACAGAGAAGGGAAGGGGTCGTGTAGTATGTCATGTCGTGGCAGTTAGGCAGTGTTTATGGATGGTACAGAGATCCCATGGGGGGGTGCCCTTTTGTCTCAGTATATTCTTCTGCCTGTTTAGGCAAGATAGCCATGAGGCTGTGTCTGGGTGAGTTGCCTAGAGGCATCTATTTTATTCATCTTTTTATTTATGTTGCATTAATGTTGATGTTGCTTTGCTTTCCTATGTTCAAGGCATCAACCACAAAGAAACTAAGTTGTGGAGAGATCGGAAATTTATTTTGTTCAGGCTCCCATTCAAGGACTCTACCTTTTCTGCATTTCCACTTGCTTGTTGGATGTCGCATAGACATCTTAAACTCAACAATTCCAAAACATAACTCTTTATAGTTCTTCTTCTAATCTCTCCCTGCTTACAAACTTACATATTTCCTGTGATATTGCCAGGCACTCACATTTGAAGCCTTAGAGTTATTTTCCACTCTCATTCTCACTCACCCTTTACATCTGATCAGTTTCCAAGTTTTATTGATATATATATGTATATATATATATACATACACATCAATATATGTATATACATACATGACTACAACACACATATATGTGTGTATATATGTCTCTATATATGTACATACATGCAGACATATATAAATATATATGAAAATCAATAGACTCCCTTTTTTACTTCCAGGGTGGCTACCTTAGTTCAGGACCTTATTACCTCTTGTCTGAAATATTGCTATAGTCTTTTAATTGGTCTCCCAGCCTCTAGTTTCTTCCTTTTATAATCCAGCCTCCACAGGTTGAAAAATTATTATTGAAAATGACATATCACTCATAGTTCAAAAAGACCCAATGGTGTTCTCTTGCCTCTAGGATAAAATGTAAACTAAACCCCTCCGTTTGATTTTTAGAGATCTTCCTAATCTGATTCCAGTATACCTTTCTAGACATATTGCACAATCTATTTTCATGCAAACAAGCCAGGCTGCCCTCCTTTCTTTACCCCATGTATGACATTAAGTTTCCTGCCTCTATGCTTTCTGCATTGACTATCCCCCAAGGAAACGCATTCCTTCCTTACTTCTGCCTTATAAAATTCCTTAGCATCCTTAAAATCTCAGTTTAATTGTCATCTCCTACAGGAATCTCTATTCTGATGCTCCCCAGTTACTATTGTCTCTCTCCCTCTTCAGATACTTTATATATCTCTCTATCTCTGTTCATCTTTCTGTTAATCCACCTTAATATCAATCTATTTATCTCTATCTCTCTCTATTTCTATCATCTGTCTCTATCTATAAATCGTCTATGTTTTTATCATTCTATTACTATCTATCTAACTGTCTATCCATTTATCTGTATTTCTATCTGCTGTTTCCCCCAATAGAAGGTAAGCTCCGTGAGCGTAGGGATTGCTTGATTTTTGTCTTTGTGTCTCTAGTTTCTAGGACAGTGCCTGGTGTATCAGTAGGTATTGAATAAGTTTCTGTTGAATTGAATTGACTTCAATCATTACCAGTTTTTTTATGGAAAAATCCGGGAAAACAAGAAGAGGAGAGACAGAAAGTGATCGGGGTGGGGGGAAGATGAGATGGTGCCTGGGAATAGGAAATGGAGCCTGGAGGCTGACTTCAAGATGAGTTTGATTGGGGAACAGGCTTTATTTGCCCCCAACTCTAGTTTCCAGGCACAATGTGCAGGCTATGTACCACTCTGAATTTATATATATATAACAAATATATGGTACATTTTAATCTATAATGACATAGTATATAGTACAACATGCACATTATGCAGAGATTTGTTCTTTAAAAGTCAGTAGAAAAATAATCCGCACACTGACAACTATTCCTCAATTTTCCGTCATCCTTTTTCTCATTAAGATGTTTTATGCTTGTAATCTATTGTTTGACAGTCCTACCTATTTGCCATACTAATACCTAGAGTCCTAAAATTGTTCCTAAATTTATTTTTTTACTGGCATCCAGAATCTTTCCTGATGATACGCATTTTTATATATATTCTAGCACTCATGAATCAGTTCCTCTGACAACATCCTTTACACTGTTTGCTTAGTTTCTGGTTGGTGATATGTGGCAGCTCAATCTGGGCACACCATGCCCCTCTCCACTGTCCTTTGAATGAAGCTTAACTTCATTTTTTGGTGTCTGTATTGTTCCATGACTTGAAGTCATATATCATCAGAGGAATATTATTGTTAAAGAAGGGTCTTTGTTTCAGAGAGAAGCTTAGAGTCATATAAAACATGCAGAATTTCCAAAGACAATCTAACCATTTCTCCTCCTCTTCATTTCTGGGCCCAGCTCATTGGTTATATACATAGTCTAAGGTATGTATCTATATACACATGCATACATGTAGATAGATATAGATATCCATCTTATATATGTATACACACATGTATATTTGTATGTGTGTATTTGTATGCGTATATGTAAATATGTACATAGATGGACTAACTCTATAGGTTGTCAATAAAACTGCCTGTTACCTTGTATAACAGACACTTTTTCCTGTGAAGATAGTTAAGCCGAATGCTTTTGAATGATTACAGAACTTATTTAGAAGTTTCCATAATGTTTCAGGGCTTGACGCAATCAATACAATGTCATTTAATAATAATTACAACAGCTAGCATTTATATAGAACTTTACTTTTTGCAAAGAGTTTTAAAATTATCTTGTTTGATCCTGACAACAGATTTGGGGAATAGATGTCATGGCTAGGGAAATTGAGGCTGGCAGAGGTGGGGTCACCTGCCCAGTGTCACATATCTAGTAAGTGTCTGAAGTAGGATTTGAACTCGGGACTTCCTGACTCCAGATCTAGGTGCTCTCTTAGTCCCCACACCCAACCAGTTGACCAGTCTTACTGATTCTACTTAGGCAATATCTTTTTCTTCTGTCTTTTCCATTCCCACTGCTACAGTTCTGTTTCAGGATCTCATTACCTTTCATTTGATTATTAAAACAGCTTTCTTTTAGCCTTTCTACCCAATCCCCTCCAATCCACTTTACATGCTGCTTTGAGATGAATCTTTCTCATGCACATCCTCAGTCATATCACTCCAGTGCTCACAAAATTTGATTGATTCTCCATTGCCTAGAAAATAAAATTCAAGTGGCTGAGCCTAATATTCAGGTTCCCTCCAATCCAGCTCCTTCTGTCTCCTTTCCAGGCTCATATGTACTTTATTCACCTTCATATACTTTGTGCAACTATAAACTTTGTTATTTGTAATCCTTCAGAAAAGTTGTTTGATTGAAATTCAGTGCAATGCAACAAACATTTATTAAGTACCTATTATATAAAAAGTACTATTCTAGAAACAAAAAAGACAAAGCAAAAACAATTTCTGCCCTTAAAGAGCTTATATTCTACTGCTGTGTGTGTGTGTGTGTGTATGTGTGTGTGTGTGTGTGTAAGAGAAAGTCAGTATAAGGTATATACAAAGAAATTTAAAGTACTAAATGAAATAGAGAGCAGAGAGGGGTAGGAGAGAGACAGACAGGCAGAGAGACAGGAGAGAGAGATAGAAAAACAAAGACAGAGAGAGGAGAGAGACAGAGATAGATATAGATGGAGAGACAGAGTCAGAAAGAAGAGAGGTGGACATAGAGATAGAAAGAAGAGAGAGAGATAGCCATGGAGAGACAGAGAGAGGAGAGAGAGATAGACATAGAGACAGACAGGGAGGGGAGAAAGACAATAGAAGAGAAGGAGAAACAGAAAGAAGAAGAGAGAGAAGATCTGGATAGGAGGGAGTCTACAAAGTCTTTGTATTGAAAGTACAACCTGATTTCTCACCTCTGTTCCTTTGTTGATAACAGTTCCTTACGTTCCTGGAATATAATCTGCACTGCCACTTTCCCCTCTTCCTTACTCTTTTTCCCCTTGTTGGAATCCCATATAGTGCTTCAAGGCTCAGATCAAATGCCCCTTCTTCCAAAAAATCTTCTCTAATTACCCCTCCCCCCAGTCAGAAATGATCTCTTTTTCCTCCGATCTTTCATGGGACTTTGTACGTCTCATGACCATTCTTTCTAGTTTTTAAATTTTTTAAAAAATTAAATATTATTTAAAAAATTGAACAGAGATCTATTTTCCACCTCTCATTACGTTCCGCTTTGTGCTATAATTATTTGAATTCCTATCTTATTGTCCTTACTAGACCATAAGTTCCTTGAGACCATGCTTTATTTGTCTTTCAAGCTCCCTCAGTGTATATAGCAAAGGGCCTTGTCATGAGGATAGGCACTCAAATAAACATTATTTAAATTTAATGAAGTTGAAAATGTTACATTGGGAAGATGATATGATTTCCAAGTGAAAAATAGAATTCGTGAAAAAAATGAAACAAAATGACTGGAGAAGGGCCCGTAGGAAATACTTTGGAGTAGCCAAATTACAATTTTAATGCTCTTAACTGTCGCTTTCTTGCTTACTATTCTCTTTTATGATCAATCCATCAGCGTGCATTTGTTAAGCACCAGGTGTGTGCCAGATTCTGTGAACAGTTCTGGGGATCCAAAGACGACTCTCACTGGTGGCTCCCTTTCCTCAGTTCTCAGGCCTTTAGTACCATGATATCATGATATTAACACTCTCTTTCTCTGTGTGTGCCTATATGTATGTATGTATGTATGCATATGTGTTTATATATGTGTATGTATATATGTATATACACATAGAAAAAGATACACATACATGCACATACATGTCTACACACATTCTTTCTCTATGCACTCTCCTAGAGAGATCTGAAACCTTCCTCACACTTCCTTCAATACCTCAGGGATTCATGATTTCATTGGTGTGAGTACTCCTTTCACTGATGCAGATCACAACTCCTTTCCACCTTATTAGACAGTCTTCATGAATTGCTGTAGCAGAAGAAATTCATCCCCTGGCTGTTAGCTTTCTAGTGGTGAGCCTTTCTAATCTTGGGCTGATTCGTTTTCCTTGAAAAGACATATATTCTTTTGCTAGATCAAACTGAATGCCTTTCCAGCTTAATGGTGCCTGACAGAGCCTCTTCTCTGCTGGCAAAACCTTTCAAAACCCAAGATCACCTCCATGTCCCACAATGAGGCCTGGAACTTTGGTGGAGCGAACTAGTTATTACTAAGGTAGAAGCAGCTCGTAGTTGATTAGGCCAATGGGTTACTTCTCTCTAGGGTATTTATATTTCAACCAGGGATAGAAGCTTCAAGCCTAAGGATTACAATTCTAATTTTGGAAAATCAGGCCTAGATAGAGCCCTCTGGAGAATGTGAAGGAGGAGACGTAACCAGTGGACACTGCTGGACCTGTAGTCGGGAAACCCTGAAAATTCAAATCTGGCCTGAGACACTTACTAGCTGTGTGACTCAGGGCAAATCATTTAACCTCTCTGTGCCTCAGTTTCCTCATCTGTAAAATAGCACCTACCTTCCAGATTTGTAAGGCTCAAATGAGATGATCATTTTGTGCTTAGCAAATGAAGGGGCACATACATCATAAGTGCTCTCTAAATATTAGCTATTATTGTTATTATCTTTTCAAAGTAGATTTTCCATCTAAGTGTTACTCTATATATTATAAAGATGCATCTTTTGTTTCTTTTTGTTCATGGCAGAGGACATAGAACCTGCTCTCATTGTCCTGGTCATCACAATTGTTGTGGGGTTTTTAAAATGACGAATACCTGAAAGTTAGCATTTTTTCCCTCATGCAATTCAGCACTCATATCTATATTGTTTAAATCTTGTTGCACTGTATTTTTATTCTTCCCCAGATAGCATTTCTAGCCCTTGAGACAGCTAATTAGACAAGTAGAAGGGGTGGCAGGTTGATTTATTGTGACTACAGTGTTTAAAATTTTTCTTTCAGCTAGAAACATTGCTTTTAGGTAGACTACAAGGACGAAGTGGTCAGTTTGTTGTCATACGAGATTATAGTTATTTTTATTTTAATGGGAATCCTGGATAAATTTTCCAAGAATAGCCATACCTTCTGTGCTTTTCCTCTTCTTATCATTCTCTAACCCCTTTCCTTCAAACTGGTTAATTCTAAGATATCTTCTTAGAGCTGTCAATTCCCAATTTTCTCTGACTTCACTATCTCATACTTGCTTCTTACCCCAGTTTCTTTTAGTTCCAACTGTGTTGTGTTCTGGTTTGTAAGTATTTATCCTAAGCTTCTCTCCTGATAGGTTGCTTTCTGCCTCACCAGTGTTTTAATTTCCCACTTAAAATCAGCAAAAGTTTTTAAAAAAGGAAAAATAAGGGGAAAAAAAGAAAACAAGAAAGAGGAAGTCATGCTTAGGTTGCTTTTTGCCAGTTACTTCAAAGTCCCAGGTTCCAGTGGCAATTAGCCATTGGTTTACAGCGTCTATATTTCATCAGTCTCCCTCTGGATCCTAAAAAGAAAATCAAAAACAAAATAACACCATTACAACAGGTTTATGAAAATAGAGCTTCTTCTGCATGCCAATGATTAGCTGCTGAAAAGATTAAGTGGTTAAATCTGTGTTATTTTCTCATCAAGTTTATGATAGGAATTACCTGACTGTGGGTAGTTTTCTCTTATAGCTCATTTAGTAAGTGGATTCTTTCCAGGGTCTTACTGATACCCTAATGCTTTATAAAATGATCTTTAAATATAGTGACCATATTTATCTCCTAGATTTTATGTCAGTGCTGATTCCCAGTCACAGAATAGTGAGAGGTATGTCTTTACAGAATATGGCATATGCCATAAGAATGTCCGATATTTTTATATTTCATATTTTTGCAAATATTTACTGAATGACCAAAGTCAGTAAATATTTAAATAAAGGTCCTTAACCTGAGGTCTGTGAACTTGTCTTAAAAATAGTTTGATAACTGTATTTCAGTAAAATTGGTTTATTTTATAGCTCTACTCTATATATTTAAAAATATTTTTTTCAGCAAACAAGTCATTTTGATTATTAAAAATACCCAAATTAAATATAAAGGATATATGAAGTAAGATACCATCTGCATCCAGAGAAATAACTGACAAATAAGAGTATTTATAGAATAATTTTGCATATATATATATATATATTATCCAATGCTAGCTATCTGTAGATTGGGGGGGAGAGGGAAGAAAAACACTATGTGATAACTTTACTATATATTTAAAAGGGATAGCAAGTTGTACATAAATGATTTGCAATTTCATGTATAATTATATTTTTGTTATACTGTGTTATGGAAATGTTTATTTTATTCTATAAATTGAAATAAATTAATAAAATAAATTCAGGGACTCCTAGCTACTAAAAAAATATTCTGAGAAGGGGTCCATAGGCTTTACCAAACTGCTATTGGGGTACATAAAACAAAATAAGTTAAGAACTCCTAACTTAAGATTTAAAGTAATTTTCGGGCTAGATCTAGATCTGTGATTTCATCTGTTTAGGGAACTCTCTCCATCGGTGGGGATGGGTATCTCCTCTGCAGCTTAGTCTTAGAATATTATTTGGGACATTAAGATGTGAAATTCCTGCCCACACAGCTAGTGTATGTCAGAGGCAGGACTTGAACTCATGCCTTTCTCTCTGAAATCAGCTATCTATCCATTATGTCATACCTACCTCAAATTAAAACACGAGTGCCACAGAAGACAGTGATTTGCAGCCTGAGGAAACATCATGATTATTCACAAAATCAGACTCATGCTGACATGGATTATTTATATCTATAGACAATGGCTCATCTACACTGGTAGAAGGAATTTCTTCACTAGTAATTCATGATTCCAGTGAAATCACTGGTCTGGACCAAAAATAGTGTATATTAAGTGTTTATGCCTTGTGTGCCATGTTTCTGGCTGAGAAAAAACACTTTATGTTACCATAATAACATGTACAGTAAGGCAGGGGGCAGCTAGGTGGTGCAGAGCAAAGAGTGTTAAGTCTCAAGTCAGGAAGACTCATATTCTTGAGTTGAAATCTGGCCTCAAACACTTAACCCTGTTTGTCTCAGTTTCCTCATCTGTAAAATGAGCTGGTGAAGGAAACAGCAAACCACTCTAGTATCTTTGCCAAGAAAACCCCAAATGGGACCATGAAGGGTCAAACATGACTGAAACGACTGAATGACAAAACTGGAGCAGTAGGGGACTTTTTTTCATTATATCACTCAATTCACACTTTGTATGTGAACATGTACTCTGGCTTCACAAATGACCACCCCTAGATAGGATCATCAAAAACTTGAAAGGGAAGATTATTACAACTTCCTGAAGTGTGTAACTTACTCCATGGCACTACAGATAGTGTTTTGCAGTGTTATTACTCAATAAACATAAAAGTATAGACGTGAAATTGTAAAAACTTTCCTAGATATACTCAAGGTAGATGAAGGAAGGAGCAGCCAGCTACTTTGACTGTTCCCTGCATATATTGAAGGTTGTAATTTGACACTACTGTACTCAAATGCATAGGAAAATTGTAATTAAACTGTTTATTTGGTTCTATATTGTCTGCTGCCCTTAGTTTAATTAAAATATACTTCTGTGACTTTGGGGAGCAGACAATGTAGCCGAATAGAGATTTTATAACAGTAAAAATGAGGAACAAGGCAATGTACTTTAACAAGCCTATTAATCTCCTATGCTTCATGACCAATTTAGCTTGTGTACTGTTCCTTAACTATCTCCAGGTCATTTCTAATGCAGCCTGTGCTGTTCCATGGAGAGTTTTCTTCTAGCACTTCTACAACTACTGTCTGACCTACAGAGACAAGAAGGCACATTTAGAAACTGGAGGTGGAAGCAACAAGAATTGAAAACTCAATTTAGGAAACATAGGTCTTGTATTTTGCAAACATATACACAGATGAGCATTTGACTTGTTCCTTTGAGAATACTATATAATAACTCTGTGGCTAAGATGGTGGAATAAGGCAGGAAATCCCCTGAATTCTTTCAAATTCACCTCTAAACAATATAAAGTAACCCCTCAAAACAAATTCTGGAATGGCAGAACCAACAAAAAGGCAGGCTGAAACAATTTTCCAGTCCAAGACAACTTAAATGGTCAGAAGAGAAGGTCTTTTCTACTCAGGTAACAGGGGAACACAATCCAGGGCAGACAGTATCCAGGCAAGCCAGCAACAAGCCATGCCCTAGCAAGAAAGCAGGAAGCCCTGAACCCATGCTTAGGTCAGTGACCAAGACCCCAAGGCCCTGGGGCAGCAGGTGAGTGGCCAGACCACCCCACCTTCAATGGTCCAACATAGCAGCAGGTCCACTGCAGGCCCCAGCACAGAAACAGGTCTCACACAGGCCCCAATGCAGCACCAGATAAGTGACCAGGACGCACACAACTCTAGCACAGGACCAGGTCCACTGAAATTTCCAGCAAAGCACCAAGTGAGTGGTCAGGCTTCCTGCAGTCCCAGCACAGAACCAGGACAGCAACCAAGTCCTTTGCCACACCAGAGCAGTGCCAAGTGAGCACCTGTGCATCATCAGGCAAGCAGTCAGGGCCTGTAGCCCCTGGTACAAGAAGATTGGGATAGTATCCCCTCCACTGCAAGAGCAGATGTCAACTTTAAAAGTGACAAAATGGGTGGAAATGAGAAAAAGACAGAAAAGGACCTGAGTATAGAAAGTAATTATGGTGATAGGCAAGAACAAAATACAAACTTAGAAGAGGACAACAATGTCAAAATGCCTGCCTGCAAAGCAGTAAAGAAGAAAATGTGAATTAATCTTGGACCCAAAGAGAACTCTTAGAAGATCTCAAAAAGGATTTTAAAAGTCATTTTAGTGAGGTTAGAAGAAAAATTGGGAAAAGAAATGAGAATGATGAAAGGTAATCATGAAGAAAGAGTCAACAGCTTAATAAAAGTCACAAAAAATGGGGGAAAAATAGATGTAAAATTTTACTGAAGAAAAGAATTCCTTAAAAAGCAATATTGATCCAATGGAAAAAAGAACAAAAATCCAGTAAGGAAAATTACTTAAAATGAAGAACTGGACAAGAGGACTCTGTTAGACAACAAGAATCAATCAATCAAAATAAAAAGAATGGAAAAAATAGAAGAAAATGTGAAATACTTTTTCAGAAAAACAAGTGACCTGAAAAATAGATGCAAGAGAGGTAATTTAAGAATTATTAGGGAGGAGCCAAGATGGTGGAGTAGAAAGACTCACATACGCTCACTCCAAATCCACAGCCCATAAATTTCCTGTAGAAAGAACTCCCCACAAATTCTGGAGCAGTGCAACCCACGCAGAAACACAGTGGAAGAGATTTCCGTTCCAGAGAGCCCTGGAAAGCCGTCCCCAGGGGTCCGTTGTGCTCCGGACGTGGAGCTCACCCCTGTGCTGCTATGGCCGCTCGGCCCTGAGAGGAACAGATCCGAGCAGGATTCAGGGACAGAACCTCCAGCGGCTGCGAAGGTCCCTCCACCCACAAGCTCTCCAGGTCAGTGAGAGAGACTTCTGGGCTGGCCGAGAGGGGAGCGGGGTGTCTCTGTGGCTCGGACCCCCTTGGGAGGCAGTGGCAGAGGCAGTGGCAGAGGCAGTGGCGGCCCAGGACTCCCGGAGCAGCAGGCAGGAGCTCAGGGCCATTACTGAAGGTCTCCACATAAAGCCCCTGAGGGAACTGAGCCTGGGAGGTGGCCCTGCCCCCACCCCAGCACCAGAATTTAAGCTCACATTGAATAGCAGCCACTCCTGGCAAGGAAAGCCCTGAGGCTGGGAAGCAGCATTTGAATCTCAGACCCCAAGCACTAACTGGGCAGATCTAGGTGGGGGTGGAGAGGAATCTCAGAAGTCAAGTAACTGGCTGGGAAAATGCCCAGAAAAAGGAAGCAAAATAAGACCATAGAGAGCTACTTTCCTGGGGAAGAGATGTTCCTTCCTCCTTTCATTTCTGATGAGGAAGTACAATGCTTGCCATCAGGGAAAGACGTGGAGGTCGGGGCCTCTCTATCCCAGACATCCGAGGTGGATGTCCGGTGGGCTCAGGCCTTGGAAGAGCTCAAAAAGGATTTTGAAAATCGAGTGGGAGACGTGGAGGAAAAACTGGGAAGAGAAATGAGAGAGATGCATGAAAAGCGGGTCAATACCTTGGTAAAGGAGACCCAAAAAAATGCTGAAGAAAATAACACCTTGAAAAATAGGCTCACTCAATTGGCAAAAGAGGTTCAAAAAGCCAATGAGGAGAAGAATGCTTTCAAAAGCAGAATTAGCCAAATGGAAAAAGAGGTTCAAAAGCTCACTGAAGAAAATAGTTCTCTCAAGATTAAAATGGAACAGATGGAGTCTAATGACTTTCTGAGAAACCAAGAAATCATAAAACAAAACCAAAAGAAGGAAAAAATGGAAGAGAATGTGAAATATCTCATGGGAAAAACAACTGACCTGGAAAATAGATCCAGGAGAGACAATTTAAAAATTATGGGACTACCTGAAAGCCATGATCATAAAAAGAGCCTAGATATCATCTCTCATGAAATTATCAAGGAAAACTGCCCTGAGATTCTAGAACCAGAGGGCAAAATAAGTATTGAAGGAAGCCATCGATCACCGCCTGAAAGAGATCCAAAAAGAGAAACTCCTAGGAACATTGTGGCCAAATTCCAGAATTCCCAGGTCAAGGAGAAAATATTGCAAGCAGCTAGAAAGAAATAGTTCCAGTATTGTGGAAATACAATCAGGATAACACAAGATCTAGCAGCTTCTACATTAAGGGATCGAAGGGCATGGAATAGGATATTCCAGAAGTTAAAGGAACTAGGACTCAAACCAAGAATCCCCTACCCAGCAAAACTGAGTATAATACTTCAGGCGAAAATATGATCTTTCAATGAAACAGAGGACTTTCAAGCATTCTTGATGAAAAGACCAGAGCTGAAAAGAAAATTTGACTTTCAAATACAAGAATGAGAAGAAGCATGAACAAATAAACAGCAAAGAGAAGTCTTAAGGGACTTACCATGAGTGAACTGTTTACATTCCTACATGGAAAGACAATATTTGTAGCTCTTAAAACTTTTCAGTATCTGGGTAGTTGGTGGGACTACACACAGACTTACACACATACACATATGCACACACACACACAGAGACAGAGAGCACAGAGTGAATTGAATAGGATGGGACCGTGTCTCAAAAGAAATTAAGGCAAATGGTGAGAGAGAAATGTAGTGGGAGTAGAGAGGGTGAAATCGAATGGGGTAAATTATATCTCATTCAAGAGGCAAGTAGGAGACTTTTTAGTGGAGGGAAAAAGAGGAGAGCTGAGAAAAAAACATGAAGTTTACCCTCATCACATTCGACTAAAGGAAGAAGTAAAATGCGCACTCATTTTGGTATGAAAACCTATCTTACAATACAGGAAAGTGGGGGAGAAGGAGATAAGCAGGGAGGGAGGGATGATGGAAGGGAGGGCAATGGAAGAAGGGAGCAATTTGAGGTCAACACTTGGGGAGGGACAGGATCAAAAGACAGAAGAGAAACAATGGGGGGGCAGAATAGGATGGAGGGATATACAGTTAGTCTTACACAACACGACTATTATTGAAGTCATTTGCAAAACTCCACAGGTATGGCATATATTGAATTGCCTGCCTTCCCAAAGGGAATGGGTGGGGAGGGAGGGATGGGGAGAATTTGTAACTCAAAGTTTTAGAACAACTGTTGAATATTGTTCTTGCTACTAGGAGATAAGAAATACAGTTAATGGGGAATAGAAAGTCATCTGGCCCTACAGGACAAAAGAGAAGATGGGGACAAGAGAAGGGAGGGATGATAGAAGAGAGGGCAGACTGGTGATAGGGAAAATTAGAATGCTCGGGGTATTGGAGTGGGGGGAGGGGATAAATGGGGAGAAAATTTGGAACCCAAAATTGTGTGAAAATGAATGTAAAAAGATAAATAAATAAATTTATATAAAAAAAAAGAATTATTAGACTACTGAAAGCCATGACCAAAAAAGGGACCTGGACATTATGCTTTGATAAATTATCAAGGAAAACTGTCCTGGTATTCTAGAACCAGAAGGTAAAATTGACATTGAAAGAATCCACCAGTCACTTCTTGAAAGATCCCAAAATGAAAATTCCCAAGAACATTATAGTCAAGTTCCAGAACTCATAGATCAAGGAGAAAATATTTTAAATAGTCAACAAGAAAAAATTCAAATATCATGGAGCCACAAGCAGGATTATATAGTATTTAACAACTTCTACATTGAAGAATTGGAGAGCATGGGATATGAGATTCCAGAAGGCAAGGGAGCTAGGATTACAACCAGGAATCATCTATCTAGCAAAATTGAGCATAATCCACCAGGGGGAAAAGTGATCCTTCAATGAAATAGAGGACTTTCAAGTATTCCTAATGAAAAGACTAGAGCTGAACAAAAATTTGATTTTCAAATACAAGATTCAAGAGAAACATAAAAAGAAAAAAAGGAAAAGAAAACATAAGGAATTCAGTAAGACTAAACTGTTTCCATCCCTACACAGGAAGATGATATTTATAAATGATGATACCTAGGAGTATACATGTGCAGAATATGAGAGTATGGGAGATGGAAAGGGACGGGATGGTATAAAAAATTAAGGGGAATGACAGAGGATTACACTGGGAGCAGAGGTAGAATTGGGTAAATTATCTCACATGAAGAAACATGAAAGACCTATTACAGTGGAGGAGAAGATGGTAGTGGACATCACTTGAACCTAACACTCATTGGAATTGTCTCAAAGAAGGAGCGACATGCACAACCAGTGGGTATAGAAATCTGTATCACCCTATAGAAAAGTAGAAGAGAAGTGGGCTAAAAAAAAGGGAACTGTGCATATCCTTTGATACAGCAATATCACTACTAGATTTGTATCCCAAAGTGATTAAAAAAGGGAAATGGACTAAACTGAAAAAGCATATTAATAGTAAGTCTTTTGGGGTGGCAAAGAATTGGGAATTGAAGAGATGCTCATCAATTGGGCAAAGATTGAATCAGTTGTGGTAGGTGAATGTAATAGAGTTGGTGCTATAAAAAAAATGATGAGCAGGCAGGTTTCAGAAAAACTTGGAAAGACTTACATGAACTGATGCAAAGTAAAGTGAGCAGATTCAGAAAAAACACTGTACATGGTAACATCAGCATCATATGATGAGCATCTATGAATGACTTTGCTATTCTCAGCAATATAGTGATCTCAGACAATTCCAAAGGACTCGTGATGAAAAATCCTATCCACATGCAGAGAAAGAAGTGATAGAGTTTGAAAAATACTATTTTTTCTTTTTATCTATTTCTTCTTTCACAACATGAATAATATGGAAATATATTTTACATGATCGCACATAGAGAATCAATATCAAACTTCTTTTCTTCTTAGAGAGGAAGAGAGAAAAAATTTGGAACTCAAATTTAAAAAATGAATGTTAAAATTATCTTTACAAGACATTGGGGGAAAATAAGACTATGAAAATTAAACAAAAATACTACTTAAAAAGGGAAAAGAAGAATGGAACAAGCATCTATTAAACACCTACTGTGTGCCAGACACTAAGCTAAGTCCTTTACAAGTATCTCATTAGAAGACAGTGTAATAGTGAAAGTAACACTGGATGTGTGGTCAGAATCCCAGAAGGTTTTAAGTTCTTTTTTAAAAATTGCCTCATTTTGCATTTCTAGCATATCGGATGGGTCATGGAACATAGTAGGTGCTTAATAAATGCTTGTTGACTTGTTTGATTCTTGATGCTATCACTTTTTTGTTTCACTTAACTTAGATAATTGTTACTGAAGATCAATAATAATTCACATTTATAGAGTGAACTTAGTTTCATAAAGTGCATTCCCCATAAGAATATAGGTAATACAAATATAATTTTCTTTGTTTTGCAGATGAGGAAATTGACCCTGATAGAAGTCAAATGACTTGCACATACCCACAACTACAATTCAGTAAGTTTTGGAGCTGAGACACAGACCTCTATCTATTGACTTAGAATCCAACACACTTTCTAATACAGAGGAAATGCATTCATTAATAGATGTGGAAGCATTTTATAAAATGCAAATTACTGTTATAATTTGGAAAAAAAATACTGAATTTTGTGTTAGAAGATGTAGGTTGGAGTTTGGTTGCACCGTTCTGTAACTTAGGCAGACTTCCAAGTCCATATTTCTTCTTCTATAAAATAAGGATAGTGATTCACTATATCTTATTAGATAATGCAAGTAAAACACTTTAATATCATATTCTTCCATAAATATTAAATGATGATGATATTCTCTTCCAGTAAAGTCTTTATTCTGGTGCCTTATTGTGATATGTTGTCAATGGGTTTTGGTTAAGAAAGAGCACATACTCTAAGTGGTCCTCAGAAGCTGGGAAGATGTATCCAATCACCGACCAACGTCTGCTATCAAAGGACCAGCCAAGTTAAATCATCATTAAGTTGGCTGCAGAGTCATGGATTTTTTGGTCATGGCTTCTCAATGACTGTCTATGATGTTAAAGAGGAATTGTGAATCATGTCGGTGAAAGGAGTACCTTTATGGAACAAATATACAGAAATAACAAACAAAAGATACCAAATGATTGAGTTGGTATCAAAGCTCTATTTCATTTATCGACAACACAGACCACCTAAACATAGTGTGAAGTCCTGGAGACTTTGCTAAAAAAGTGAGGGATTTTTCCCTTATAGAAAAGTCACATAAGCGTCTTGATTCAGAATATGTCAAGGTACAGAAGATGAATGTTCCTTATTTATGATATATGCACCTTTGGCCACCAATGTCTCCCTCAGTTTACTCTTTTGAAATCATTATCTTGTCAATAATCCCAGGATGGTTCCAGGAACATTTTCTGTATTTGGTGTCACAGTATTTAGGTTCAAATACTACCTCTGCTGCTTTTTACCCACAAAGCCTTTGGCAAGTCACTTTGATTTTGCCTCAGTTGATCTGTAATATAAGAGGCTTGGATTTTGTGGCCTCTATAGCTATGTTCCTACTTGTGAACACAATCCAAAGATGCCAAAGGGCACTACAGTCAGACCTAATGTCACAACTGAGATCTCTCTACCTCTGAATGCTAGAACCATCTTCCCCTTTCCTAATTCATCCTACCATTTCACTGCTCTCCTTGCTCAGGCTAAAACCTGTTTTGTGGTAAGCTTTGGTGGGGCCACATGGCATGTGTGTGGATGTCAGCAATCTGGGATTGCAGGGTCTTTGAAACAATACCATGTTTAGGAGTAGGTATCTGCTGAGTGTTCATCTCTGATGCTTGCTATTTGGGGCATTCAGCACATAATCCTACAATTAGTTCATTTAAAAAAATAAAAAAAGATCCTACTTGCAGGTCACCTTTAAAACAAAAGGAGAAGCAATTTTGAATTTAGTTATTTTTCATTTTTGACATCTAGTACCACCTCAAGCTCTGCAGTAACAAATAATGCTGGTGGGATACTGATCCTTTTATACACGTTTAAAGAAAGAAGGGTCATGCATTATGAATAGAGCAAAGATAAAGGAAGTGGCTCTGCAGTGTGAGATACTTGGAGTATATTAATCAGCCCATCTTTTTTAGAGTATATTTTTTAAAATGAATTTTAAAAAATGTAAATAATCAAGAGGTAGGGAACTTGCAGACCCCAAGGCCACATGTGGCCTTCTAGGTCCTTGGGTGTGGCCTTTTGACTGAGTCCAAGTTTTACAGAACAAATCCTTATGTGAAGCTTGGATTCAGTCATAGGGCTGCAGTTGAGGACCTAGAAGGTCGCATGTGGCCTTGAGGCCCCAGGGTCCCCATTCCTTATAGGTCCTTGAAACCTGTATGGTCTAGATCCACAAAGGCACTGAGAGGGAGAGTCAACCTTAAAATGCAAAATATGAAAAAATCCACCAGAAGGAGAAATGGGCCAAGAAAGGAAACTGAACCTGGAAAAAGCTGAACTGGGATCCAAAACATCATGTATGGTATTGAGATTTTTCTGCATAGTGTTAAGGTGTTTCATGGGGGTTTTGTAGCCGGAGATCATACCTTTTTTATTCAAAAAAACCCGAGAAGCTCCTCTTCAGTCAATGTGGCTGTATTAAGCATCTGCTATGGTAGCTGTGGAATAGGAGCTTTCAGTGTAGAATAAAACAAGGTGAAACCTGGTCTTGATTTCTCAGGCAAATAGGAGGAGTAGAACAGTGATTGTGGGTAAAATGGACAGTATTATATATGTTTGTTGCCAGTGGACAATAGAATTCGTTATATTAAAAGAAAATTCTACTTGAGTTTGGAGAAACAATCAGTCTACGTAACAGTTATGGCAGACTTGAGTGATCGAGGTCTATGGACAGATTACTTTAGTAAGATGTAGAAATAAATTTTCAAGCAATCACTTTTCCAAAAAGCATGGTATACATTAAGCTGAGGGGCAGATTCATATAGTGGTCAGAGTCTGAATTCAGTCAGGATGCTATGGATTAAACGTCTGCCTCTGATACTTCCCAGCCACAAGTAATTCACCTAACTATTCTGAGTCTCAGTTTCCTCCTTTGTAAAGTGGGGAGTAAAAATTCTTGTGTTTATATCTCAGGCCAGGCTCAAATGACATAATGTATGTAAGTATAAAGTGATTTGAAAATTTTAAAGAGCTATATAAAATGTCATGTATTATTTAAGTGCCCATCATATATGCAAAATTATGGTGTTTCCTATAGCAAGTAGTTTCTAAATTATAGCTCGACTAATCACTATCATTCCCAGCCTCAGTTTCTCTACTTATAAAAAGAGAATGATAATCCCTATCATACTTACCCCACATTCTTGTTGTAAGGCCCAAATGAGATAATCATTCAATAAATATTTATCAAGAGGCTGCCATGTTTCACATGTTGGGCTCAGTAGTAACCATCAGGGATACAAAGACAAAAATAAAAGGGTTCTTGACCTGGAGTTTACATTTTGTCATTTCAAGGACTTTAAACCATAATCTATGAGAGTTGTTATTTTCATTGCCTTGATGATCTTGGACAAACCATTTAATTCTTCTGGACCTCACTTTTCTCATCTGTAAAATGGGAGAAATGTATTAGAGGATTCCCTAAGGCCTGTTCTGCTCAAAATCTCATGATCATATGACAGAGGACCCCCATTCTCACCACCCAAATCCATCACTTAATTTTTAAGAAGGAACTGTGACAGAATGCCTTAAGAAATATGAAAGTGATTTTAGGGAGTAGTAATTAACTCAATTTATGCAAAAGGAAAGGATGAGATTAGATAACCCCTAAGATTTCTTCTGACCCTGAATTTATGATCCTATGAAACTCTGAAACTTAACATCCACTCCTTACCCCAACATATTGAAAGCCCAGGGAAAATATGTGCTGCAGGTCAGTAAAATATTTGATATTCTAATCAACACTCTGAGTAGCTAACTGGAGGCCACTTCTGGGAAACAGACATTTTCCAAGTTTGGAAAGATTACCTCATTGCTCAGGTAGGAACTTGGAATCATGTAGAACCAAATAAAAATATGAAGAATGTCTTGAAAAAAACCTCTAAAATGGATAATAAAAATCATTTGAAAACATTATAGTCAAAAGAGCTACACAGGGAATTAATGGAACCATTTCTTTAACATATTACAAAAATAGAGCCTAAGGTAAAAATAGAGAAAGCAGGTAACTCACTGAGTTCTTGATAATAGGGTTCTCCTGATGAAGTTGCCAGGGAGAGTTCTGCTTCCAAACTGACTTTCTCAAAAGACAAGTAAAAAATGCCAGAATAAGTTGTGGGAAATGCATGGGATTTTGAATTGGATTTGTAGTTTGGCATAGGGGACTCCCAGTGAGCAGACTGCCTTTTCCTGTGTGAATTTACGTTTTTTTTCCTGCAACTAACAGTCCTTTAGAGTTTCTTGAGGGTGCTGAGGTGTTGGGTAACTCATACTAAATTATTACTTGCACATTTAATTTGTATCGGAGGTGTTATGTGAACCCAAGACCTCCTGAATTCTGAGGCCAGTTCCTTTTGTGCTACCCCACTGTATCAGAACTAATTAATAGGTGTGATTAAAAAATAATCATCGGGACTAGATGAAATACACTGAGGAGTTTTGAAGGAACTCAAGGGTAAAATTTTGAGACAATTGTTCAAAATGTATAACCTGTAATTTAAAATATCCTGTTTACAGGATTGTCAGGTTATGAATGGAAACAACCATGTGAAAGAGATCATGCGAATGATAGACTAATGAGTAAGTAACATATCTAAAGCTATCTAGGTCATAGAATCTATAATAAAAAAAAGATCGTGAGATACTTAAGCAAACCCAAATTAATAGATCTATCACCCTAGGTTAGAAACAAAATCATTTCCGAAACCTTATCTTTCTGTAAGGTTCATCTCAGATGCTACCTGCTCTGTGGAATTTCTCTGAAATTTTCAATTACTAGTGTTTTTGCTCTCCTCACAATGAACACCTTGTGCTTATATTTGTACATGCCATGACCCTCCAGAGAATACATGTTTGTGGAATGCATGGAAGGCTTGGAGTGTTTTGTTTTTGCCTTTGTATCTATCTATAGTGTCTAGCATCTAATGGGGTATAAGGGGCATTCAGGGAGGAACAGCACCTCTTGTGTGAGTGCTTGCTGAGCCCTTTTCAGGGCTGCTCATCTGCTTTTAATGTCTACCTGTAAATCAGTTCTCCTCTGTGGTTTCAACAAGCTGTAACATGTGCAGCAGCCACACCTGTCTGGGTAGACAGGCTAAACCAGGTTGAGGGGTAATTGACAGGCCTCAAACCTGTTGATGAGTTAGGAGGATATCTACCCTAAGCGTGTGAAGACTTCCTTCAGCAGAATAGGTGGATGAGAACAGTTTGTTCCAGTGGCCATGAAGGTGACTGAAGCAAGTGCTGTGGAGAGCTTAGAGCTTGGTCAGGTATCAAAGATGTCAAGGCCATGCACTATATCCTTGACCATCACCTGTTGTCTTGAATTTTGTCTTGCCATGGACTTTGATGACTCTAGAAGAGAAAGTGGACCTGACAACTTTGTGAAACTCTGCCTCACTTAAATCCAATTTACTTGAAAGTCAAGACATCACCCCATGATGTTATTGGTATAGAGGAGTGTGGTTTGTGATGGGCTTGGTAAATGAGTGGTTCCATATTTTGGAGAGCCTTGGAGGTCAAAGTTTGAACTTTACTCAATAAAAAAGAACCTTAAAATGAAAAAAAAAGAAAATGAAGGATAAATAACAATGAAGAATAATACCAGAAAGAGCCAAAACAGAGAAAGAAAATTATAGACCAATTTGTCTAATGAATATAGATGCAAAAATTTTAAATAAGATTTTAGCAAAAAGAATACAGCAGCTTGTCATGAGAATAATACATTATGATCAGGTAGGATTCATACCAGAATTGCAGAGCAGGTTCAATGTTAGGAAAATTATTAGCATCATTGATCATTTCAACAACAAACCTAACAGAAAACACACAATTATCTCAATAGATGCAGAAAAAGCTTTTGACAAAATATAACACCCATTTCTATTAAAAACACTGGAGAGCATAGGAACAAATGGGACTTTCCATAAAATAATAAGCAGTATCTACCTAAAACGTTTAGCAAGCATTATATGCAATGGAGAAAAGTTAGATGCATTTCCAACTAAGATCAGGGGTGAAACAAGGATGTCCATTATCACCACTATTATTCAATATAATACTGGAAATGTTAGCTGTAGCAATAAGAGAAGAAAAAGAAATTGAGGGAATTAGAATAGGAAAAGAAGAAACTAAATTATCACTCTTTGGAGATGATACAATGATATACTTAGAGAATTCCAGAGATTCAAGTAAAAAATACCTGAAATAATAAACAACTTTGGCAAAGTTGCAGGTTACCAAATAAACCCACACAAATCTTCTGCATTTCTCTCTATTACTAACAAAGTCCAATAGCAAGAGACAGAAAGAGAAATCCCATTTAAAGCTAGGATAGACAGTATAAAATATTTGGGAGTCTACCTTCCAAAACAAATCCAGGGATTTTATGAACACAATTACAAGATACTTTTTGCACAAATAAAATCAGATTTAAGTAAGTGGAAAAACATCAGTTGCTTGTGGGTAGGCTGAGCTAGTATAATAAAAATGACAATTCTACCTAAATTAATTTACTTATTAAGTGGCATACAAAACTATCAGATAATTATTTTCCAGAACTGGAAAAAATAATATCAGAATTCATCTGGAAGAGCAAAATGTCTAGAATGTCAAGGAAAGTAATGAAAAGAAATGAGGGAATGTGGCCTACCTCTACCAGATCTCAAATTGTATTAGAAAGCAGCTATTATCAAAACCACTGGTACTGGCTATGAAACAGAAGGGTGAACCAGTGGAATAGGCTAGGCACTCAAGACACAGCAGTCAATGAATATAGCAATCTACTGTTTGATAAACCCAAGGACCTCAGAAGATAATAAGATAAGAATTCACTGTTTGACAAAAATTGCTGGGAAAACTGGATAACAGTATGGCAGAAACTAGGCACAGACCAATGCCTGACACCATACAAAAGAATAAAGTTCAAATGGGTACATGATCTAGGTATAAAGACTGATACTATAAACAAATTAGTGGAGCAAGGAATAGTGTATTTATCAGATTTATGGAGAAGGGAAGAATTTTTGACTAAATAAGAGATAGAAAACATCATGAAGTGTAAAATGGATAATTTTGATTACATTAAATTGAAAAGTTTTTGCACAACCAAACCCAATGCAGGCAAGATTAGGAGGGAAGCAGAAAACTGGGGAAAAAATTTGCAACTAGTGTCTGTGATAAAGGCCTCATTTCTAAAATATATTGAGAACTGAGTCAAATGTACAAGAATACAAGTCATTCTTCAATTGACAAATGGTCAAAGGATATGAATAGGCAGTTTTCAGAGGAAGAAATTAAAGATATCTATAGTCATATGAAAAAATACTCTAAATCACTATTGATTAGAGAGATGCAAATTAAAACAACTCTGAGACACCATATCACACCTATCAGATTGACTAACATGACAGAACAGGAAAATGATAAATGTTGGAGATGTGGGAGAGTTGAAACAGTAATTCATTGTTGGTGGAGTTGTGAGTTGATCCAACCATTCTGGAGAGCAATTCTGGAGAGCCCCAAAGGGCTACAAAAATGTGCATACCCTTTGACCCAGCAATACCACTTCTAGAACTGTGTCCCCAAGAGATCATAAAAATGGAAAAGGGTCCCGCATGTACAAAATTATTTATAACAGCACTCTTTGTGGTGGTCAAAAACTGGAAATAAAAGGGATGCCCATCAATTGGGGCATAACTGAATAAATTGTGATATATGAATGTAATGGAACACTATTATGCTATAAGAAATGATGAACAGGAAGATTTCAGAGAGGCATGAAAGACTTATATGATCTGATGCTGAGTGAAAGGAGCTGAACCAGGAGAGCTTTGTACACAGCAACAACCACAGTGCATGAGGATTTTTTTTCTGGTAGATTTAGAACTTCACTGCAATGCAAGAACTTAAAAAATTCCCTAGGTCTTTTAAGGCAAAATGCCTTCCACATCCAGAGAAAGAACTATGGAATTCAATTGCAGAATGTAGCAGATCATTTTCTTTTGTATTATGTTTTTGTTTGTTTTATGATTTCTCCCATTCATTTTAATTCTTCTATGCAACATGACTATGGTGAAAATGTGTTTAATAGGAATGCATGTGTAGAACCTATATAAAATTGTATATTGTCTTGGGAGGGAGGGGAGATGTAGGAGGGAAGGAGGGGGAGGGAGGGAAAAATGTAAGTTATATGCTGGCAATTGTAGAACACTGAAAATAAATAAAATAAAATTTTAAAAAATAGTGTGTAGTATTGAGTAATGCATTTAGTAGGTGCTTAATAAATGTGTGTTGAAGAAATCATGCTGGGGATTGAGTATCAATATAGTTTCTTTAAGAGAAAATTATTTCTCCTGGAGTAGAGAAGGACACGCAGAAGGGAAACAAAGGAACTTTTTTAAACATTTTTTAAAGGCCTTTGATAAGGTTCTAGTTTAAGTTTTTAAATAATTGAATCGCCATGAACTTGGGGAAAATATTTTATCATGAATAAAAAATAGTAGGATAAATGGATATTTCTCAAGCTAGAAAAATAATAAATAGCAGTATCTCCCAGGGACTGATACAATATTATTTTCCTGTGTGGTTGAAAATTTGATGCTAGTGCCTTCCTTTTGGGATTACTTCCTATTTGCACAGTATATATATATTTTCATGTATATAGTTGCTTACATGCTCCCTTTTAATGGATCACAAACTCTTTAAGGGTAGGGATTATTTTATAGTTTTGAATCTCCAGAGCTTAGCATATTTCCTATCCTCACAATAAGTATTTAAATGTTCATTGACTTGTCTTGTCTTGGGAAAACCCAAGTCTAAACCTTCTGGATACTTATTGAAACATCAAGCCAATAAAGATAAACCATAGTAAGATCAACACAAATTTGAAAAGTGACACGTGAGCTTCAGTGTGGGCGAGGATAGGTAAGACCATAGGATCATAGGTTCACAAAGTGAAAATGGAAAATATTTCAGAGACCATCTGTTCCAGAAGGCCTTTACTTTAGAGTTGAAATAGATCCAGAGAGGCCCTCTGAGGTAGTAAATGGCAGAAGTAACATTTGAATACAGAGCTTCTGACTTTGGAGCCAGTACTATTTATACTGTCACATGCTATAATTAATCAACTAAAGGAAAACAGATTTCAAATTACAGATTTGAATCATATACATATATATAAAATTATATATATTATAGTTATATATAATGTATATATGTATATAATTTGAATTATAGATCAAAATATAGAGTTCAGTAGACAGAGTGTGGGGCCTGAAGTCAGGAAGATTCATCTTTGGGAGTTCAAGTCTGACCTCAGATACTTACTTACTAGCTGTGCAATCCTGGGCAAGTCACTTAACCCTGTTTATTTCAGTTCTTCAACTGTAAAATGAACTGGGAAAGGGAATGGCAAATTATTCCAATATCTTTGTCAAGAAAACCCCAAATGGGGTCCTGAAAAGTCAAGCATGACTGAAACAACTGAACACAAATACTGGGCGCTAAATGGTTCAAAGATTTAGTTATTTTGGAAGGTATTTTGAATATAGTTCAAGTTTATCTAACCTCTCCCGTTCTACAGATGAGGAGATTGAAGCTCATAGATGTTCAGTTACTTGCCTGAGGGTTACCCACCTCACAAGGAGCTGAGCTCAAATTCAGATTTTCTGATTCTACTCTTGTGTCTTTCTTTCTAACATGTTGTCCTATTTGACTTGGGTTGCTATGACTTGTGGAACCAGAGCGCTTCAGAATCAGATAAGATAGAGATACCGTAAACTAATTAGAACTGTCAGGCAGAACAAAAATATTCAGACACCTGCTCTGTTATTTGGTTCAGTTTTTTCACGTTCTGTCCCATTATATTACTCAGAATCATGCCATCTTGTTTTTTTGTTTCATCCACAACCTCCTCTTCTCTTTCTAGCTGTTTGGTTCAGTGGTATGATATGGCAAGAAGACATCACTGAAGACAGACAGTGAAGTTTTGACGTGGTGTTTCTGGGTGTTCAGCCCAACATGGGGAAACCCTGAGGCTCAGTGATCATTTAGATGCTCAAATTAATTTGACCTCCAGCACTTTTCTCTTCTTCGGATGTGTGTGTGTGTGTGTGTGTGTGTGTGTGTGTGTGTGTGTGTGTGTGTGGTGATTTACTGCTTGTTTAGTCCAGGAAGCATTTATTTCAGGAAGAGAAAGTGTCTTTGTCACTCCCCCTATGTTTAATCTGTCTCTTCATGATCTGCTGTTAAGTTTTGTGACTCACCTTGGGACACTACAGGGGAAAACAGAAATATAATTGAGTCCTGATAGGAGCATCTGGATATTTTATTTGGGGTAAACCTAGAGCCTTAAGATATTTGCATGTGACTATTTGTAATAAGTTATAGGATTCCTATTAATTCTTTTGGGGGCTAAGGGGTAGGACTTGGAAAAGGTAAAACTGTGGGCCAGGTCTTAAAATGTCAGCCTTTATAGGAAGACACTGAATTAAATAACTTTTGTGGAGTGAGCTGGGCAGATCTTTACAAAGGCACAGGAGAACTCCACAGGTTGCAGGACAAATGCCCCAATCATCTCAGGGATAATCTAACCTGAGGAGGGAGGGAAGCAATGGATTTTGAGGGGTGAACACTATAATGATGAATTATTGGGAACACACTCCCTCTACCAATGCAGATTTATGACTTCAAGTCTTAGAAAGTATTGTCTTGGTCACTGAGAAGTTAAGTGTCTTGTCCAGGGTCACATAGTGGCTGTGTGTCAGAAGTGGGCCTTTCATCCAGGTCTTACCATGTTTCTATTTTTTCTTCTTTATTATAGAACTATAATGTATTTTATTTCAATTACTACTACTCACAAAGTCCTAAAAATTGGGTTAGCAATGTTTCCCTCCCCGTTTCAGAGATGGCAAAACTGAGGCACAGAATTTTAAAGCATCTAAGCATCTACTATATGCCAAGCATTGTGTTAGGTGTGGGAAATACAAAGGCAAAATGAAAATTGTGCCCTCAAGGAGCAAAAATTTTATTGGGGAAGGCAACATGTGTACAATCATGATCTACAGATTATAGAGAGTAAATAGAAAGTAACTGGGAAAAGGGGAACTAGCAGCTGGAGAGGTTAGGGGAGGCCTCATATAAGAGGTATTTGATCTGAACTTTAAAGGGTGTTAGGCATGTTAAGGGGCAAAGGGGACAGAAGAGCACCTTCTAGATGAGGGGACAGCCTATGCAAAAACTTGGAGACTAGAGTTAGAAGGCTGTGAATTTGGAACAACACGTAGTCCAGTATGTCTGGAAGGAAGGTAGAATGAGAGAAGAGGAGTGCAGTATAATGGTCAGTTGTGCTATACGTTAAAGAGTAATTGAGAAACCCAGCTTCTCCATTGCTTTCAAGTTTTGGGCCAGGGTATTTTGCTCTTTACCCCAGCTGCATATGCCCTACTTGAGTAGACATCTAATTCAACCTATAAGTGAAAAAAAATCTTCCTTTCAACATATATTAAA
This sequence comes from Bettongia penicillata ogilbyi, assembly GCA_023548195.1. Classification (NCBI taxonomy): domain Eukaryota; kingdom Metazoa; phylum Chordata; class Mammalia; order Diprotodontia; family Potoroidae; genus Bettongia; species Bettongia penicillata. Next base: position 618,895 of record JAJHZJ010000566.1, read on the forward strand.
AATGCTCATCCATCTTCTGTATAAAGACTTCCAATAAGGGGAGACCAGTACTTCACAATGAAGCCCATTCCTCTTAGTTAAGCTTAACAGATTTATAGGAGCTCCCTTTTGGAAGTAAAGATGATACATTTGGACCTCTGTGGTTATAAACTAAGGGGTAAGGGAGTGAGTGGGTGGCCATTTTTGCATGCAGGCTTTAGAGAATCCAACCTTGTTGCTTTCTATTCGGATTGCAAAATTAGTATCTTCTGCTAGGTCCTGATTATATATGTGTTCTAATAGGAAGATTACATGGAGAGAGAGAGAGAGAGAGAGAGAGAGAGAGAGAGAGAGAGAGAGAGAGAGAGAGAGACAGAGAGAGAGACAGAGAGAGAGACAGAGAGAGACAGAGAGAGAGAGAGAGACAGAGACAGAGAGAGACAGAGAGAGAGAGAGAGAGAGAGAGAGAGAGAGACAGAGAGAGAGAGAGAGAGAGAGAGAGAGAGAGAGAGGGAGAGAGAGAGAGAAATAGGGAAACTTCAAGGTCTGTGGTCAGAGTACAATATCCCCAACAAAAATGAAGTATCAGTTTGCAGTTATAACATGGTTTTTATTTATTTATTCATATTTTTAAATAGTTTCCCCATTACATGTCAAGACAATTTTCAGCATTCGTTTTTACAAGGTTTTGAATTCCGAAATTTTCTCCTGCCTTCCCTCCTCTCCACTCCTCTCCACTCTTAATAAAATTCTTGTATTTATATCTCAGGGTGGTTGCCAGACTCAAATGACATAATAATGTATGTAAGTATAAAGGTGATTTGATATAGATTACACTTATGCTATTGGATAAAACATTTCCACATTAGTCATAGTTTTCAAAGAACAAACAGATCAAAAGGGAAAAAAACACACAAAAGAATATAGTAAGTGAAAAAATTATACTTCAATCTACATTCAGAATACATCAGTTCTTTATCTGGATGTGGATAGCATTTTCCTTCCTGAGACCTTTGTACTTTTCTTGGATCATTGTGTTGCTGAGAAAAGCTGAGTAGTTCATAGCTTATCATTTTTGATAGATATTTTTATGTCTCATAGAGTCATTAGTTTCCACTTATCAAATTCTAACTTTTAAGGAATTGTTCTTCTCAATTAGCTTTAGTCCCTCCTTTTCCATTTGGCCAATTCTATTTTTCAAGCAATTATTTTCTTTTTCCAAGCTGTTGACTGCCTTTTCATAATTGTCTTGTATCAACTCTCATTTCATTTCCCAATTTTTCTTCTACCTCTCTTACATGATTTTAAAGCACCTTTGTGAGCTCTTCTATGAGTTCTTTCTGGACTTGAGACCACTTCTCATTTTTCTTTGAGGTTTTGCCCATAGGTGTTTTGATATTGTTGTCCTTTTCTCAGTTTATATCTTGAACTTTCTAGTCACTATAATAACTTTTTCTAAGGTCAGATTCTATTTCTGTTGTTTTTTGCTCATCTTTTTTGGCCTTTTTCATTTCTTTTAAATTTGAGCTCCGCTCCTAGGTGGAAAGGGCACTGTCTCAGGCTTCTTGTGCTAGTAGCTGCAGGCCCTGGCTATTTAGCTGTTGCTGTACTCGTGTTATCCTGAGGACCTTTGTGTCTGGTGCTGCACTGATGGGATAGGGTGAGGGATTGCAGGTGCTGCTGGAGGCTGTAGGGATTTATCACGTCACCTGGAATTGATCTGGAGTCCTAGTGCTGGTGTCTGGTCAGCAACGTGGCCAATGGGTTGTTTTTACATTTCCCGGGGCTATGCTGAACCCAGTGGCATTCTGGCAGTTGGAAGCTGCCTGTGTTTGCCTGAGGCTATGCTGAAGCATATGTTGGTTCTTGGAGCTGGAGTCTGCCTGTGTCCCCTGGCTATTCTGAGGCATGTGAAGGGTCCTGATGTGGGCATTTACCTGCTCCAGCATGCTGTGGCTCAGGATCTTCTGTTGATTTGCTAAAGTGGGGCTTGCTGGGGTGCTTCCTGCCCTATATTGCCCCTTTTAATACAGTGAGAAAGATCTTTCTTGCTGATCTTCCAAGTTTCTTGGGCTCAAAAATTGTTTCACCCCATCTTTTTGCTGGGTTTGTTGTTCCAGGATTTGTTTTGGGGTGCTATTTTATGGTTGTTTAGAGGTAATTATGGGAGGATTATGTCAATTTACTCCTTACTCCATCAACTTGGCTTCTGGAAATTTATAGAACATGGTTTAAAATTTTTTTTTTATTTTGAACCCACTAAATACATTTAAATAAATAAAGAAAGAATAAAAAGAATTATATGTAAAATAATGTTTGTGGTATATTTTTAAAAGAATATATTAAAATTTTAAAAAACATGAAAAATTATTTGTGTTCCTTTCTAAAATATTTGTCTTCTTTATCCTCCTCCTTCTCTTCCTCTTCCTTCTTCCCTTTCTTCTTCTTCTTCTCCTTCTCCTTCTTTTCCTTTTCTTTCATATTCTCCTCTTCCTCTTCCTCCTCCTCCTCCTTCTTCTTCTTCTCTGCCACCTCCTCCTCATTCTTTTTTAGTTGATGCTTTTCCCCCGTTTTTGCACCTTTATCATTAGCCAGTAATTTGCCATACTCAATTTCCAAGTTCAGTTCTTACTTGTGTTATGGGGTCCTTCTTCTCTATCTCACTTCTCAGCCCCACCTCCAGCATACACAGTATTTAGAGTATGGAAAGATATTCCCTGATGAAACCAGTCCAAATGACCACATGGGGCCAATGGTGTTGGGAGTGGGTGAGAAGACAGCTTCCAGCCATGTGTGACTCGTCACTGGGTGAGTCCCCTGATTGGTTGCTAAGACAGAACACTGTGGTAGGATATGCTAAAGAGGCTACGCAAAAAAGGCTATACTAAAAATCCATCCATCTATTGCTCTCTTGTTTCTGATTTTGAAGCAGGAAGATGGTTGTGAGCCACCTGGAGGATTTGTTAGAGGTGGCTTTCCCCACAACTAGTCTAAAACTATGTATGCATAACTACCTGATTCTTTTGTGTTTGTTTTTTCATGCTCTTAGACAAATGAGTATCCTGGGATGGAATTACACAGATAGCAGTCTTGTGACTTTCAAAAAGTTCAAACATCCCAGAAGGTCTGAGGGCAACCACTAAAGTGTTTGTTGGAGTTGGTTATAGTTTCACAGGTAATGGTGAGATACGCCATGGACAAAAAGACAATGAGCTATAGTCATTCAGCTGTGGTCAAGGTAAATCAGTTTCAGAGAATGTGACTGCTCCCAGAGAAATACAGATTATAGGCTTAACAGAAGTCCAGACTCTTAAAGGCTAGCAAAGTGGAACTTGGTAAAAAAAATACACAATGGGAGAAAAGGATGCCTCATATGAGATGTTGTAAAAAACCCCATTTACCATATGTATGTATATATATAATGTATATATACACACACATACACACATATACACATACATTCATATGTATGTGTATATGTGTGTATGTATGTGTGTGTATGTATATGTATTTGTATATGTATATACACACATATATTTATATGTGTGTATTAAAATGTATTTCCCTACTTTTGTGTTATTAGTTTGAGCCCATCATCTTCACTTTGCATCTGCTATTCTGTCTGATTTCATCTCCATGGAACAAGATGCGCTCATGCTGGGCACCATTTGTTCCTTCCCACCCTGCTTTCCTGCCTCCTTTTTGTGTTTGGTCTCCATCTTCTTAGATTGTAAGCACCTCAAGGTCAGAGACTATCTTTCTTTTTATTAATTGTATCTCCAGCACTTAGCACAGTGCCTGGCACATGGCAGACACACCTTGGAGATTTGGCAGGTTTGATTCCAGACTACTGCAATAAAGCAAATATCACAATAAAACAAGCCATATGAAATTTTTGGTTTCTGTGTGCATATAAACATTATGGGTTACACTATGCTATAGTCTATTAAGGGTACAGTAGTATACTATCCAAAAAACAATGTACATAATCTAATTAAAAAATATTTTATTAAATTCTAAAAATTTCTAAGCATCATCTGAGCTCTCAGTGAGTCAAAATGTTTTTTGCTGGTGGAGGGTATTACCTCGTTGTTGATGGCTGCTGAATTAGAGTGGTGGTTGATGAAGGTTGGGATGGTTGTGGCAATTTCCTAAAATAAGACAACTGAGTTTGCTACATTGACTCTTCCTTTCACTAAAGATTTCTCTTTGACAGCATTTTACCTGCAATAGAATGGAATCAATCCTCTTGAACACTGCATTTACTTTATCAAGTAAGTTTCTGTAATATTCTTCAATATTGTATGTCTCAGGGAATAGGAAGGCCCAAAGACAGGAAGACAGATGGTGGAATGACTGGTTGGTGGAGCAATCAAAACATACATATTTATAGATTAAATTTGCTTTCTTATATGAGTGTGGTTTTTGGCATCTCAAAACAATCGCAATAGTAACATTAAAGGTCACTGATCACAGGTCAACATAATAATAAAGAAAAATGGAAATATTGTAAGAATTACCAAAATTGGACACAAAGACATGATGTGAGCAATGCTGTTGGAAAAATGGTGCTGATAGACTTACTTGATGCAGGGTTACTGTAAACCTTCAGTTTTAAATAAACAAAAACACAGCATCTGTGAAGTACAACAAAACAAAGTGCAATAAAATGAGATATTCCTGTAAATGTTTATTGATTGGATTGGATGTAAGGGGACAGTGCATCCTGAATTGGAGGAAATGTTTTATGCCAATGATTCTTGAAATAACATTTCTGACAATGCTTTTTTAAAAAAGTTATGTAGTTTGGTTGACCAATTTTTAATGGGAAGCACACTCATCAGGGATTGGGAAAGGCAGTACTAGAAAATCCATTCCCTCAGAATTACCTATCCCAAGATCCTAGAGAGCTGGATTTGTCCCTCTGGGGATCCCAGAACATGAGCAAAAAGTTTGAGGTGGGGCAGTGACTCTGGAGAGGTCTGTTCTACTGTAAAAAAAAAATTGTACATAGCCAAACGAAATACAATATGTTGGTTTTATCTAAAAATGTAGGCCTAGTTCTGTACTTCTCGCCTTTAAGAGACGAAATAAGCTCTTCAAGTTTTCTGAATTTATGAATGATTATCTCCTTTTTTAAAGTTCTGATTATATAGTGTTTTGCAAATGCTTTCCTCCCAACTACCCCTGTGAGAAAAGGCAGTAAAAGTATCATTATCCCTAGAGGTTTAGAGAAAGGGAGTAACTTGTCCTGGGTGATATAGCTGGACAGGGACCTAGAACATTTGTCTTCAGTTTCCAGAATCTTGATACTAAAGAGCTGTAAGAGTATGGGGAGGGTTAATGAAGGAACCTGGAAGCTAAATAAACAGAGGGAATGCCCCATTTCCCTTTTCATATTACAAATTCCAATTTTGCAAAAAAGGTTCTCTTTAGAGAAAAAGCTATTACTTCCCTAATTATCCTATGTCTTTAGGAGGGAAACTTTCCCTTCCCATCAGGGTGCCTGTTACTTAACCTTCATCTACTTTCCCCTATGCCTCCTGGTCTTGCATTAAATTTGAAATTGATAAGATGCTTTTGCTAGCCACATTAGTGCAATAAACATAGGACTGTCTGCCATCCGGGCATACCTACATTCTTTTAGAAAAACAACCAGAAAATGCTGATGAAAACTGCTTGGAGATCCAAGGAGAAAAAGAAATAAAGAAAAATAAGAAAAACTTTCTGCTGCAGGCAATCCTTGAACTAGAAGGAAAACACAGGGCAAAACCCAAAGGTTCTGTCTTTGATTCATACCTAAGAGAGGGCTCCTTAATGACTGCCTTTTGTGTCGCCAAAGCTCTGCTCATTTATCAGTCTGTGGTTTAATCCAAATGCATCAGGATGAAAATTCAAGGATGAGGGTTAAAAATGACCGACATTCTGACTTGGAAACTACATAGTTGATGAATGGCTCCCAAAGTTGACTGAAAAGGCTGAAAGGGAGTACCAGTGGGGAGGGGGTTGGGTGGAATCTATTTTCAGAAACAGAAAACTAGGGTAGGGTTTGGGAAGAGGCAGTGTCAGGGTAAATTGAACAGGAATAAGATAAGCACATTTTATTTTAATGGTAGATTTGCTAATTCTGAATTATAGGATAACTCCTTGGGACTTCCTCATGTTTACAATGATATTGAATGAATTTGTGGTGATACTTGTAGTTATAGAAACACATAAGAGAATTGATATGATAACAATATATTTTACCAAAATGATTTAAATAAAATTTCCTTAAGGTCTAACATTATTATTTGTTTCTTTTTTTTTTGTTGTTATGCTTCCCCTTTAGGTTTAAATTTCTAGATTAAGAGCTGGATGAGATCTTATAAGTTATCTAGTACAGACTTGCTGTTTTGTAGATGACATAAGCCCAGAAGGGAAATGACTTGGCCAGGGTTATATAGGAAGGACAGGGGAAAGGCAAGATTTGAATCCAGTTTCACTGACTCTAAGTACAATTCTCTTTCTGCTGCACTACGCTCCTTTTCTATTGCTTTCCTTTCCTCAAATCCTTTACTATGTGTTTTCCCATCCCTCACACAACTTGCAGTGGAGACAACTCCCATCATCTGATGGACTCATGGGCCTAACAGAGTGATTACAAGCTAGCTTTTGTTTAAAAATAAAACCATTACTACTTTGTCTGCGTAGTTCCATGATTGAATTTCAATGGTATGGATAACGTGGGGGAGACAGACATCTATGGTTAAGCATTCAATGAGAATAAAGGTAATTTTATCATTAGGATCATCAATTTAGAACTGAAGAGGATCTTAGAAATAGTCTAATCCAATACTCTCATTTTAAGGATGGGAAAACAGGCCTAAAAAAGCAGTGGTGGAATGTTTTTATTCTTATTTTTATTTATTTTATTTTAGAAATTCCTAGGACTGTGTGGAAACATGTGGAATGTTTGAGAACCATCTTGAAGTTAGGCGGGAGTAACATCTTGTTTCCTCAGTATGTGCATTAAAACTATAATTTTTTATCTCTCTGTCTTTGTCTCTGTTTCAGATATTCCAGTCTCAGAAAATACATTAGAGTCCTGTCAAGAACTGTACATACAGTGCCTTGAATGGGGCCATATCTAAATATGTTTCCTGCAGAGTCCACTTTTGATACTGAGTAAATGCTAATAATAATAAGATGAGAAATTTGACTCATTCATTTGATTGCTCCCAGAACAAACCAATAGTGACATTCCACTCATCTGAGATTTGTTCCGAGGCACGGTGTTGGACCTCATTTTATTCAAGTGGGATTTCTCATTTTTTCTTTCCCTTTCTGTAGAATGACTTCCCCAAGGGAACTTGAGTTATCCTATTATATCTTTGAACAACTCTGTTCTGGATCACATGACCGACAGGATAGAAAAATAAAAATTTCCTCTGATCACAATCATAATCTCTCAACTCTCTCCCAAATAGGAATTATATACAAGAGATAAAGCAATTTCAACTGTCTCTATAGTCTAGGATGTAAAGAATCCCAATGAGATTAGATCCTCATGAGTTAATAGCAGAGAAAGTTAAACCCTAACCTCTAACATGTGCATTCAGCTGTCTTTCCCCCCATTTCCCACTCCCCTAGATCAGGGTTGTGTGAGCCAGTGGCCAGCTTTGCAATAGAACTCATCTCTTCCTTCCCTTCCCTCTCCTTCCCATGCTGAGTAAAACCAAAATGTGAAAACTTGCACAGGTTGGGACAATATCTACCTGAAAGCTCTGTGCTTCAACAAAGCCTAGCTGGAGAACTGAGCAATTAAGCCTGATGGAAAGAGTCTATCTAGCATGAATGAATGAATGAAGCATTTATTAAGTTCTTACTATATGCAAATCCCTTTGCTAAGTATTGGATTTACAAGTAGAAAATAACATTATTCCTGCTATTGAGGAGCTCACATTCCATTGAGAGCAACAATACATATGGAAGTTTCCATTGCAAGTCAGATGGAAAGGTCACATGGTCTTTAGGGTACAATGGCAAAGCAGATATTCATTCCTCTTCTTTAATTCTATTTCCACTGCAAAGATCGTATCAGTTTCTGATATTGACCTGTTTGACAGTGCTGAGGACTCTGGTGACAAGATAAGAACTTTCTTTTCTGAGTCTTCAATGGATGTGACTGCATTACTGGCAGTTGCCAGGTTGCATCTTCACAGAAAATGATTCCCAGGATGATGTCTATGACCAATGGGCTAGAAGCATTGGTATTTCAAAAGCTCTTGGGTCCAGGATCCTGAGCTGTCTCTAACAGAATTGGAGGGGAGATGGTAGTTAAGACAGTGGTGATGCTTCAACTTGCCAGACTGGTTTTGTTTCCACAGGAGTTGCTTCCCTAGATGATGACAGGGCTGATTTGAAAACAAGAAAAATCAAGACTGGTGATAAGGTGCTGTCATTCCTAGGGCTTTTATACCCATCTGTCTATTGGCGACAGTTGGTCCATAGCTGTTGCTAGTGGTGATCAAAAATGTAAACTCCTTCTTCATGATGATTTCTCCTATTCACAATGGTCACAGAGGCTGGGCTGGAAGCATATCTGCTGGTGTGGAGGAAACAGCCAGGCTGTCTTTCCAACACTCAGTCTCATTCCCTTTAAACCTTCCCCCAAACCCCTGCCCCAAGTCATTTGAGGCTAGTGAAATGTGCAACATGAGAGAAGGCTCAGCCATCTTCAAGGTCCTGCCCCCCGAGGAATTACCATCAAATGGGAAGCAGTAAGAAAGTAAGCAATAGGGGAATGTAAGGGGAAAAGATAGAAATTATTGATGATCTTAGAAAGAAGAAACTCAGTTGAAGACCTTGATCATAAGCGAATAAACTAACAAGAAAGATATTAGTAGCAGAAGGGAACATTGCCTCCAGATTAGATAAAAGAGTCCTGACATAAATATTGCAAGATAAAGGAAAAATTAATCACTAAATACCCAATGAAGTGAAGGATACTATGAATTCCCAAGAGAGTATGAAACCATAGTAGGGTGGATGACTTAAAAGAGAATTAAGAATTGTAAAAGTAGAATTTATGGCCTGCACAGCAGAAATATTTGGTAGAAAAGGAAAATTTGAAACCACAGTGGCAAATATCACTTAACAAACGAAAGAGAGAATAATTGATTGGGAATTCAAATACACAAAAATGAAGAACAATCTGGAAGAAGAGAAGAAAATTGTAATAGTGTTAAAAGAAAACATGATCTTTATAAAAGCAAAACATTGAACTCAAAGTATATATAGTGCTAACTTAAAGATGATAGGTCTCCCGCAAGGACATGATAAGTAGAAATAATGTTAATATCAGAAAGAAAGAAATAATAGTTAAAAAATAATTTAAAAACTATCAAGAAATTCTTAACACAGAAAATAAAATGTTTAAAAATTATCCACAAATTACTTCCATAAAAATTAAAAATCCACCAACTTTATACTAAAAATTCCAAGGGATATAATGGCTAAATTTAATAATTTCAACAATGAACAACAAATTCTCCAAGAGATCAGGAGGAGAAGCTTCAAATACAAAGGAAATTAGAATAACATAAAATGACCTTGCCTCCATCAGAAACTGCGGGAGGGAATGAGGTGTGTCCTACAGAGCAACATAGCTCAAGATGGAAGATGACATACTCTTCAAACCTGAGCCTAACAATTAATTAAAATAATTTATTGAAATGAAAAATATTGATTGTGTCTATGATTCATTCTTTGATGCACTTATTCTTTAGGATTAGATTATTTAGTTTCCAATAAAATTTTAACCTGTGTTTCTGCTGCCCTTTATTGAACATAGTTTTATTGAATTATTATCTGAATAGGATACATTTAATATTTCCACCTTTCTACAGTTGATTGTAAGGTTTTATGCACTGATACCTGGTCAAATTTTGTGTAAGTGCCATGTAATGAAAAAAGAAGGATATTCAATTAAGAAGAGGCAATCAAAGTACTCCCAGAAAGAGAACTAGACTCAAACAAATCATTTACTTTTCAAAGTCAACTGAAAAACAAGTTAGGTAAACCAATATAGCAATCAAGGAGTAAGTATAAAAGTAGAAAAGTCGGACCTGAAACTTCATGGTCAAACCTTACAACACACGTTGTTCTGCTCTGAGGGCAATCGATGCTTTGTGGGACTAAACTACAGAACGGAAGGGAGCATGAAAGTGGAGGCAAGTGTGTGATGTACCTTAATCAAGTATAAAGTTAATATTGAAGGAATAATAACTTCACTAGACTCTCAGGAAGAAGAGAACCTACAAGAGAAGGGGTTAAAGAGCCAAAGGGAGAGATTGAGACAGGGAACAAAAGCAGGAAATCTTATTTCAGGAGTAAAAGGAGATGCCACTGACAAATGCTCCATTTGGGAAAATGAGATATTCTATAAAAGAAGATGAAGACCTTACCTTGTATAATCTACAGGATTTGGTGCTTAAAGAGACCACTCCTTATGAGAAGGGGAATTGGAGTTCCCAAGGGCAATTGACATGCCGAAGAGTGGGAGGGCATGGACCTAAGGAAAAGATTTCATGGCAAATGGGAAAAAAGTGATCATGAGGAAGGCAAAAGTTAATAATGAGCTACACAGTCAGGGATACAGGAAAATCCCTACCATGAGTCAATATCATATTATCTGCAGGAATTGTTATTTTTAATCATAATTATTATTTATAACATTCTTTTTTTTTAATTTTGAGATCCAAACTCTCTCCCTTTCATACGCTCTAGTACTCACTGAAAAGGCAAGCAATACAATGTCAACTATACATGTAAAATCATGCAAAATATTTTTATATTAGCCATATTTCCATAAAAAGCAAAAAAGAAAGAAGTGAGAAAATTATATTTTAATTTGGACTCAGAGTTCATCATCTCTCTCTCTGGAGGTGGATAGCATTTTTTTCATCATGAGTCCTTTGGAATTATCAGACTTCACTATCATTACGATATTGCAGTTACTGTGCATAATGATCTCCTGGTTTTTCTCATTTCACTTTGCAACAGGATGCACAGTGAGATGAGAAGAACCAGGCTTCTCTTCCCATGCTTTTCTGAAACCAACTCCTTCATCATTTCCCACAGCATAGTAGTACTCCATCACAATTATATGCCACAACTTGTTCAGCCATTTCCCAACAGATGAACATTCCCTTGATTTCCAGTTCTTTGGCCTCTCATAAAGAGATGCTATAAATATTTTCGTACAGATAGGCCCTTTTCCTTTTTCATTGGAACACAAACCTAATAATGTAATGGTTGGGTCAAAGCGTATGCAGAGTTTTACAGCCCTTTGGGTATAGTTCCAAATTGTTTCCCAAAATGATTGATCTAGTTCACAACTCCACCAACAGTTCATTAGACTACCTATTTTCCCTTATTTCCTTCAGCATTTGTCACTTCTGATAGGTGTGACAAAGTACCTCAGAGTTGTTTTAATTTGCATTTATCTTCTCAATAGTGATTTAGAGCATTTTTTTCATAGACATATGAACTATATGACTATAGATAGCTTTGATTTCTTTTTGTGAAAACTGCCTGTTCATATCCATTGACCATTTATCAATTGGGGAATAGTTTTTATTTTTATAAATTTAATTTGTTTCTGTAGTCAGTTTATATTTGAGAAATGAGGTCTCTATTAGAGAAACTTGCTGTAAAAATTTTTGATATTACTTCATTGTCTATGGGACCTTTGCAAAAAAAAATGTAGTTTTGCTGATTATCTCTTTTAATTAGGTACATTTTTGCTTTTATTTTATTTGAGATCATGATTGTTACCCCTGACTCTTTTATTTCAGCTGAAGTATATTAGACTGTAATCCAGCCCTTTATTTTAACTCTACATATGTTAAACAAAGGTTCTCTGGTCAGATTGAATGACTCTCCATGGTATTGGAGCCTGTGCTAAATGGGGGGTATGTTGAATATGAGAAATTGAGGTGCTCTGTATGTGTGCATGTGTGCATGTGCATATGTGTGTATGTGGCAAGAGCACATGCCAGATAACCTTGGTGCCCAGCAAGGCCAGCAGAAGTATCAGCAGCAACACGTGGCCTCTTAAACACCCAGAAAGGCAGAGGCAGCAGCAGCAAAGCCACAAAGACACAAAGTGTCTTCAAGTAAAAAACAAAAAAGCAAAACTCACTAAACCCCTCACACTAGGAAGCTTTCCATTTAATTTTTCTTACCATTTTTCTCATTTCTAACTCCCTGGATTCAAAAGAAAAAAGTCTAGTGTATATAATCTGAACATATATTTATGCATATGTATTCTGGAAAATTTTTTGATTAATAATAGCAATACTCAGTTCCATTCCCACTTTCTGTTCCTTTTAGGGTTAAATTCCCTTTTCTCAATTCCATTCCACAATTCATAAATAAACTCATAGTAGATGGTCATCTAGTTTTTAATAATACTTTCAAATCACATGGAAAGGAAGCAAGCAGTTGAAGCAATAAAAGCTTCCAAAATTCAGACTGCTTTGTCTGGCAGCCAAGAAAAGGACAAAAACGTTCTTTCTTTTCCCTCCTTCTTCAACTTCCCACCCTCTCCCCCACTGAAAAGCAATAAGTAGGTAGTAGATGGGTAATTGGAAATAAGATGGAGGGGGTCGTAATGGCTTGTGGTTTGGACCTCATTCTTTTACCAACCACCACCTGCTGCCTTGGCTTACCTGCTGTATCTCTGACTGGTTCCATTTTGCCTACTCATCACTCACATTTGGTCAGCAACTCTTTGCCATTTGTGATCTGATTATCTCTCCTGTTTGCTGCTTGTAGCCAACAGGTGAGCAATAGCCTTTGGCCATCCTTCTGCTCTGTGTTTGGATGGTCAAGAATAGAGTCCTTGGGCTGCTCCTTTCTGAACCACACCCCCAAGAGTCTCTCTTAGTTTCCTCTGTTGAAATTCTTCAAGATCAATGCCACGGGAACTTGGGGAATCGTTGGCAATTCCTATCCTCCTGCTGGTCTCTATTTCCGGCCCATCAAGTCTCTACGTCCCTTTCTACAGGACGGACAATATGTGCCTCACATGGGGACTAGTTTAATTTTTTAATTGATTAAATAACTGATTCTAACAAACATTTCTTGCTTTATAGCGACGCCTTGATTAAAAAATACTCTGGGAAAAAGTCTATTATCATAAAGATGTCTTGGATGTACAAAAGTTTGTGGCAAGTTTTGATCTCCTAACCACTGGGCTGAGGGCCATGGTGACTGATGAGAAGATTTTCTTCCTATAGATGGACCAGAGTCAGTTGAGGAGAGTATCACATTGACCTCGCTTACAGTGGTTCATTGATCAGAATGTAGTAGAGACATTTTGTTGACCCCATGATCCATGACTTCTGTATCACTAATTGGGAGACGTGCTTAAAAACATGAGATCACTGCTCTATACTTAATCTCACTCAATTGCCTCACAAAGAGAGGAAAAAGGGAGATTGCCCCACCAAGGAACAGAAGAGATGAGGGAGAGAAAACTTGTGTCCCAGAGTGTATTACTACCCTCCAAGGTTATTATCTCAACTGGGAATAATATTTCTCACACTGAAGTATATCCCTGGAATGGATCGTCTTCTGTTTAAAGGCTATAGCTATATTTCTTTAGCTTGGAGTCTATCAATCACCTAATTTCTTCAGTTGTAAAAACATGATTTCCTAAAATGGCCTTCCTGTTATCGCCTTCATTCTACCTAAAAGCTTTATTTCAATCTCTTTTACTTCTGAATCTGAGTGTTTAGTTTATTTAGTGAGATAAACAAATGTTATGAACACAGCAGACAATGAGTAGATGGTACTAACAGCAGAGTCCTAAACACAAGAATTAATCAACAAGAACAGGCAGCTATCCCAGATGTCTCATGCAATTTTCAGGAAATAATTTGAAACATGGAAGATGTACAAAGCAACTCTTGAGAGGGGGGGAGAAAAAAATACACACACACACACAAAACATATGCCGTAACATGTACACCACAGATGTGAGCTTTGTCAACTGTACCTATCTCCCCTTGCCAGTAAGTCTGAGGTTGGAATTACAAGAGCTCATAAATTGTGGGGAATGAGAAGACTGCTTAAGCCCTAACAGCTAGGGAAATAAGTGCAAATGGAAGAATTTTGGAGGATGGTTTTGTTAGCTTACCCCCAGTACTGTATGACTCAGGATCTTGAACATTCATTTATAAATACTATTAATTTATTCTTATGTATGCTATTGAATCCCTGCTTTCCTGTGATCACAATACGTTGTGATTACAGAAAGCAGTGTAGTACAGTAGGAAAAAAAAGATGGGTTCTGGAGTTAAATCTTGTTTTCAATGTTTACCACCTAGATGATGGTCAGATGGTCAGATGGAGTGCCATGTGTGACCTTGGACTACTTATATCATCTTCTTGGACAGTCTCCTAATCTATAAAATAAGAGGATTGGAATAGTTGACCTTTGAAGGCCCTTATAGCTTTATATTTGTGAAGCACTGGATGAATGAAATTTTTTATAATTAATTTCCCTTGCCTTCAAAAAAAGAAGCACTAATGGGTGCTGTGGATGGACAACATTCTTCCTTAGAAGAAAGAGTAGGTAGGGAGTCAAGAGACCTGGGTTTGCCATTAACTTGCTATATGACATCAGGAAGTCATTTCAGCTGTCTCAGTTTTAGTTTCTTCATTTCTAAAATAGGAGACTTGAACAGGAAGATCTTGACAGTCTGTTGTAGATCTGAAGTTCCATGATTCTGCATTTGTATATGCAGTGAATTAATGTGATACTGATGTTGGGTAATAGGGATAATATTGGCCTCATACAATAAATATGTTACCCTCACTCTATGTAGCTGCTACATGCATGTAGCATGTGGAGATATAAGAGGAAGAGGAGGACTCCAGTTTAGGAAACTGACAAAAAATAAGTTGCGACTGAGATTTGGAGGAGTAGTGAAGATGGTCAGAGATTGAATTTGGGAAGGAGATATCTACGGGGGACTTCAGGAAAAGGAGAAGGTAAGAGATGAAGGAGAAGATGGACTGAAGGAAAAGGAGTAAAAGAGCAAAACTGAACACTTGAGGAGAAAAAAAAAGAGGAGCACAGAGAGTGAAGGACCAAGGAGAAAGACAATGGCTCAAGGAGGAAAAGAAGTAGAAGAAAGAGAGGAACCGAAGGAGAAGGTAGGTGGTAAAACAAGCTAAAATAAGACAAAGTAAGAGGTATTGGAAAGATAAAGCAAGAGGTTAGTGAGAAGAGGAAAAGGAGGTTTCATATGACTGTCATAGTATCAAAAAGGCATTAACAAGAAGAAATGCAATGTGTCAACTCGACAGCTAAAGGTCTATTTTCTAGAGACCAGGGGACCTACGAGCAAGAATGATAAGGATTGAAGATATCATTTTCTTTAAGTATGGGCAGCAGGGATAATTTTGCAGTGGCCTGCATTGAGTGTACTGTGCTTGTATTTGTGTTGCCACCTGCGTGGGCTTGTCTCTGACCTCGAAGAGAAGAGACGAGTCTGAGGAACGTCCCTCTATTAGACAGATTGTCAGAGAGAATGAACTATTTCTTTCAAAATGGAATAAGAGGTTTAAAGTGAAAACAAAGATGAAAAGGAGGAAGATGGGAATCTTGACCTGTGCTTGGAGGTTGTTAAGTGGAAGAACGTCACAGAGAGGAGAAAGAAAAGGAGGCAGTTGAAACACCTGGAACTAAAACAAAAATTCAGAGGCCATTTTTGAAGAAGGAGTTCAATACTCTGGGGAAGAATCAGATGTTTTTACTTCATTGAAGGCACAGGTGCTATAAGGTGAAAAAATATTCAGAAATGACCTAAAGAAGAGAAAAGTAATGGTGGTTGATGACTTGCTGAGGAAGTAATGAGGCAATTGTCTATCTGTTCCCTTGAAAACAGGAATAGAGAGGTCTCTTGTTTTTTCAGGGCATGTATCCAAGACATGACAAAGAACCTCCCAAGACTAGTCAAGGCAGAGGACTATGACCTACTTTTGATGATTCATTTGGGCACAAATGATACTGCCAGAAAGAACCTAGAAACCATTGCCAAAGATGACTAAGTATTAGGCTAGAAAATAAAAAATAAACTGTTTAGAGGCATACACAGGTGGCATTTTAATCATCGCTGTACATTGAAAGCAGGGACTCAGAAGAGAAAAATAGATTTGGGAAGTGAATAATTTTGGTCAAGAAGATGATGTCTGAGAATGAGATTTGAATTTCTGTACCGCAGATGAAAGTATATGAATGACAGGCTGTTGGAACTGGATGAACCATGACTGAAAAAGAACTGGGAAAAATATTTACTTGAAGTCTTGAAAATGTAATCAAAAGGGTTTTAAAAGGAAGGAAGGAAGGAAACAAGCATTTATTAAGTGCTTTCAATGTGCCGACCAGGGTTGCTAGATGGGCTTGGAGTCAGGAAGATCTGAATTCAAATCCGGCCTTTGACATTTTCTAGCTGGGAAAGTCACTTCACCTCCGTTTGCCTTAAAGCACTGGAGAAGGAAAAGACAAACCACTCCAGTATCTTTGTCAAGAAAACTCCAAGAAGAATATCCCCAAGAATCAGACAAGGCTGAGTAACTACAAAAAGGCCGTGTCAGACACCGTACTAAGTGCTGAAGTGGGTAAAGCAAAAAGGCAGTGTCTGCTCTTAAAGGGCTGAGATTCTAACGGAGGAAGACAACCTTTGAAAGAAAGCTGAAAACTGGGATGGGAGAGGGAAGAGAGAGGGAGTGAATTTTGTTCTGAAGTTCGGAAAATCAGAACAAATCTGGAGTGGACTGAAAGCAGGCTACCTTGGCCCCTTCACAAAATAGAGGCTTGGGGAGGAACGTAGGAATGGGAGAAGGCGAGTGGACCTTTCAGAGGCATTTTCTAGGGTGAGCAGCCTGCAGGGGTGGCGGAATGTTCCAGAGTGAGCAAAATTTCAGAATGAGAGAGATTAGGAGAAGTCTGATTTTGAGGTTCAGAATGATATGTCTAAGTATATCCACCAATCTAGATACCAAAAAGATAGGCAATTAGGAAGAAAACTACTTACAAACCCATTAATTCACAAAAGATACAATCTAAACAAGGAGCTTGTCATAATATCACTGATATCTCTAACCGAATGTACAGAGTAACAAGCGAAAATATGCGAGAGAGCTTAATGAAAAATGACAAATTTATCCTTATAGGAACTGGAGGTACTTGGTAAGGTGAGAATCATAAATAGAATATGACTGGAAGTGTAGACCTAATTCAAAAGAAAGAGGAAGATCAGCTCATGTAAGAGAATCTAGGGACCAGAGAGGAGAAACATGGTGGAAAGCTTTGGTGTGAATATCAAAGCAGAGAGAAAAGAGAACTGGCACTGCCATTGAACGATAGTACAATCTACTTGGACAGAATGATGAAATAAATGAAGAGCTTGCAGAACACATCTTCTATAGCTCTTCTATAGAGTATCATCTTTATCTCTATGTCTCTGTCTTTTTTCCTTTCCCCAAAGCTGAGGATGTAATATGTTCTTGGTTTACCTTAAAGATAATTTCATCCCTTAAAAGAAGAGACTTATTCTTTTGGACTTCATAACCACCAATATGGAGAAATTGGTTTCTAAAGGAGAAGTTATGGGAATTTAGGAGAAGTGGGCACTCCATCTTAGAATTTGTGATAGAAAGATCAAAGCATAGTCTGACATGGAACCTGGACCTTTTTGGAGGGGAGTTTTCTAAGGATGCAGAGAAAGGATAGGTAGGATCCCATGAATTAAAATTCTATGGGGGAAGGTAGCCCAGGAAGGATGGCAAGCTCTCAAGAATGAAAATCCATTGACAAAAAGAGAAATAATTAAATGAGAAAAGCAGTGAGAAACTGTGTGGATGCACAGGGAACTCACCACTTACTTAGACTCTTAAAAACATGTTCAAAGAAGATGGAAGCAAGAATGACAAAGGATGGTGAATATTTGAATTAACCATGATCCTGTGAAAAAAAGAGGGTCATAAGTACAAAAGTTCACAATGATCTGAGACTTGCAACAAAGTAGGAGAGCATCAACTTTTTATTTTAAAGATATACCAGGTAAAATTAGGAATCAAAGACTGTATAGGACACACTGCTCAAGGTTGATGGGATCATCATAATGGATGATGGAGAGAATATGAGGCCACTCAACTCTTACTTCAATTCTATTTTCTCTGCAAAGGAGGGACCTTCATACTGGAAAAGACAGAATACAAATAAGGTAATTGAGAATTGTTACCCAAGATAAATATAGAGATAAAAAGAGAGAATCTACTTGCTTTAATGAGTTCATGTGATCTGACCCAGATCAATTGTGTCCTCATATAATGAAAACAACAAGAATGACAAACCCAACAATAACCCAAACTGAAAGATGTTATTTTTTAGCCAGTGTTAGTGATTTTTGAAAGATTTGGCTATTAGAGAAATAAAAATGCTGTCCTAGTTTGTTTGTTTTCTTTTTTAAAGAAAAGATAATGGAGTCGGCACACTTTATTCCGGTAAACTTGACAATTTCTCAGCAAGATTCTAGACTATAATAAAGGGTGTTGAATGAACAGAAAGATAGTTTGGTTTAGTGGATAGAAAGATGGCCCTGAAGTCAGGAAGACCTGGCTTCAAGTCTCACCTGTGACACATATCAATTGTGTGACCTTGATCAAGTTATAGGGCTCTAAGGCAACTATCCAAGATTGTGGGATGCAGAAAAGGTGCTGACCTGAATTGATGATGAGAATTTTTACCACTATTAGCTCCTTATACCAATGAAATCTAGAACCTGTCTCTTAGTAAAAATTTGGAAAAAGAAGCAGAGATCAAAAAGAGGCAGCAAGATATCACCAAAAGCAAGATATACCAGACTAACATTTTTTTCTTCCTTCCTTCCTTTCTCCCTCTCTCCTTCTCTCCCTCCCTCCCTTCCTTCTTTCCTTCCTTTTTTCCTTCCTTCTTTTTTCTTTCCTTCCTCCCTTCCTTCCTTCCTTCCTTCCTTCTTTCCTTCCTTCCTTCCTTCCTTCCTTCCTTCCTTCCTTCCTTCCTTCCTTCCTTCCTTCTTTCCTTCCTTCTTTCCTTCCTTCTTTCCTTCCTTCTTTCTTTCCTTCTTTCTTTCTTTCTTTCTCTCTCTCTTTCTTTCTTTCTTTTTTTCTTTCTTCTTTCTTTCTTTCTTTCTTTCTTTCTTTCTTTCTTTCTTTTCTTTCTTTCTTTCTTTCTTTCTTTCTTTCTTTCTTTCTTTTTCTTTCTTTCTTTCTTTCTTTCTTTCTTTCTTTCTTTCTTTCTTTCTCCCTTTCTTCTATTTTTCCTTTTGTCCTTTCTCTTTCTTTCATGGTCATTTCACTGACTAGTACATATTGTTAACTTAGCTCTAAAAAAGTCTCTCCTGCCATTTTTATGGGAGAAGAAGAGAGATGTGGGCTACATGATAGAGCAGTAAACTTGATTAGTGACTAATGGAGTGGCCAGATTCAGAGTAGAGTCACTAACGGTTCAGCGATAACTTGGAAAGAGGCCTCCAGCGGAATATCCCAGGAATCATGTATATAGCCTTGTGCTAATTCACATATTTATTAATGGCTTGGATAAATACAATGCTTATCAAGTTTACAAATAACACAATGCTGGAAGAGATAATCCAAAGATATGCTGGAGTCAACTTTTTGAGAGCAATTGATCCAATTTTCAGTGTAAGCATCTAGACCTCAGAAATCAGCAAGTACTACAAATCTGGGCTTGACAAAGTAATATAGAAAATGTTAATACCGCAGATTAAACTGAACACTCTGTTAGGCATACATTTTTGTTATTATTTATTTTTTATTCATTAATACCCCCTGAATAATAACCTGGATGACTGAGTCTGGATACAAAATCATCATTATCATCTAGAACATCATTGTTATCATCTTTGAATGAGTCAAATGAGATAAAATTTAATAGGAATAAAGGTAAAGTCTTAACCCAATCTAAAAAAATCCACTTTACCAGTTGGGTGAAGGGAGGCATGAGCAGACAGCACTTTATCTGAAAAAGATCTGAGGGTTTTAGTGGCTGATGAACTCAGAATGACTAAGTAGCATAAGAATTAAAAAAGCAAATAAAATCCTTGGCTGCTTAAGACAGGCATAGTTTCCAGGAATGAGGAGGTAATAGTGTTACTGCACTCTGTCCTAGTCAGATGGCATCTGGGATATTGTATTTAGTTTTGGCCAACAGATTTTGGGATAGAAATTGGTAAGATGTAGAAGGCTCTCGGGTTCATGATAGGTGAAAAATATTGGAAGGAACTGAAAATGTTTAACCCGGAGAAAAAAAGATGGGCTGGGGGAGAGGGGTTGATGTTTGCTGACAGTTTTCAAACTTTTAAAGGGTTGGCATGTAGAGAAGAAATAGATTCATTTTGTTTGGTTCTTGAGAGGAGAACCAGGAATAGGGGGTGGAGGAATACAAATAAATAAGTTTGGAAGGTAAAGAAAAACTTCCTAACAATTAGAACTAGCTGAAAGTGGAATGGCAATCTCAAAAGGTAATTCATTTACTGTGATTCAATATTTCCATCTTTAAACAAAGACTGAATGATCACTTGTCTCAGATAGTATAGATTTTTTTTAAAGTATGGGTTAAGCTAGACTCATGAAACTTTTTTCTAACTCATATTCTATGATTTTGTAATTCCTACAGTTGAGATACACCTGGTCTTATTTTTTATGTCATAGAATGGTTGCTTTGGACCACCGATCATTTTTATGTTGAGTTTTCTTTCCCCCCAGTGTGGTTCAGGTATCATGAACTTTTTCTTCATTCCAGGAAACAACACCCTATCCCTTAAACCCTCTCCACACAAACTCAGAGCTCCTTCTGGTACCATTGAGATTCCCAGGGCACCTTCTCATAGTGCCTTTAATTTTGTCTTTTTGGGTAGGATAATCCTGTGGCTTTTTCTTTAGCTTTCCTGGCAGTTCAAACAGCAAAGAGATGCTGAAACTTAGTCATAAATAACTCAGCACAGATTTTCTCTGAGTTTTATAACCAATATTAGTTTCTTTCCAATTCTCATCACTGCTCGTATGTCCTTTACTGGGAGGGATAACCTTCACTTTGTACTTCACATCGACTTGGTCCCACTGCACATTTGGGGCATCAGTAAGTAGAAATTGGTGATAACCTCCCTGGCTACAACCTTATGTGGTTCAGAGAAAGGCTTATAAGATTCACATTCCATTATCACGTTACAAGTCACGTAGTGTGCTTTTCTTCTTCTTTTTTTTAATTTTTAATGTTTTATTACAGTGTATGTTACTGAAATATTTTTCCCCAAAAGAGAAAATATGACTGTAATAAAGAAGGCCTAGCTTTCTTTTTATGAAAGCTCTTTTTCACTTTGGGTGGGGCCCAGCTCTTCATTTCTCCATGCTTTTTGCTATTGCATGTGTAACTCTGGTAACTAGATGAATTTTGCCTCTTGTCCCCTCCTCCAAATTTACCTGTACTGCTAAATACAAACAATTAGAAAAATGTAGGGGTCGAGACTTAGAAGAATGTATAGATCTGTCTCCATTTTATCAATCCATACAAGTTTCTTTTAACATATTGCCCATTAGTTCTCAAATCAATTAGACTATCTCTGTGAATTAATTTAAAAGATTTTGGGATGAGGAAGGGAAAAGAGAATGTTCTTTGCATACTCCCCTGTAAACTTTCTCTTGAGAAAAGGCAGGAAGAAATTCCCAATGGTCTTTTAAGGCAAAATGCCTTCCACATCCAGAGAAAGAACTATAGAATTCAATCACAGAATGTAGCAGATAATTTTTTTGTGTGTATTACGTTTTGGTTTGTTACATGATTTCTCTCATTCATTTTAATTCTTCTACACAGCATGACTGTAGTCAAAATGCATTTAATAGGAATGTGTATGTAGAACCTGTAAAAATTGTATACTGTCTTGGGGAGGGAGGGGTGAATTAGAAGGGAGGGAGGGAAAAATAAAGAGAGAGAAAAGGCAGGAAGGCATAGCATCTAGGCAAGTGTCCTTAAACATTTTAAAGACCTGGGACCTTAGCTCAGAGGTTAAAGGTCTTGTAAAATATGCTAAGACTCATGGTAGTGAAACAAAATATATTCTCAGTAAAATTTTTCATTATGGAGTTTATGTAGACATTTTAAAAATCACAATTTATATATTGATGAGAACAAGCAAAAAATTAAAATTTCATTGAGAAATGAAATGTGTATTAAATATTTAAAATTTCATTGGGAAATGAATTATGTATTAAATATCTTACAAATAGGATAATAATCAATTAATGTGTGTCTCTGACTTTGTGCCAGTTATTATGCTCAGTGCAGGGAGGTGCAAAGACAACACAAAAATAAAACAAAAATGTGGTACAATTCCGGTTAAGGAGATTATATTCTACTAGGTGACATTTACTTAGTACTGAAGTTTGCAAAGCACATTGTTTCATTTGAGCCTTACAGTAAGTCTACCAGGTAGGCTGTTCAATCACTTCAGTTGTTTCTGACACTTTGTGACTCCCTTTAGAGTTTTTTTTGGGGGGTGGCAAAGATATTGCAATAGTTTGCTATTTCCTACTGCAGCTCATTTTACAGATGAGGAAACTGAGGCAAACAGGGTTGAGTGACTTGCCCAGGGTCACACAGCTAGTAAGTATCTGAAGCCGGATTTGAATTTAGAAACATGTCTTCCTAACTCTGGGCTGGCCTTCTGTATACCTTTACTTACTGATAGGACAGCTGGAACCACCTAGCTTCCCTATCAGTAAGTAAAGGTATTGTTTACCTTTTTATAGATAAGGATACTGAATCTTAGAAGTTAAGTGACTTGCCTATAGTCACACAGATAGTATCAGAGCTGGATTTTGAACTTGTGGTTATCATAAGTTAATTAGACTTTTATGAATTATCATATCAGAGGATATGATTTAATTCACATAATTAGCTGATTTGACCACATTTTATAATAATTAGCTGAGTCACAGTAGATAGAGAGATGTTCTTTGATTTAGGATGACCTGAGTTCAAATCCTGATTTACAGTTACTTGCTAAATGACTATGGGCAAGTCACTTTTCGAAGTCTCATAAGAATCATAAATTGAAAGCTACAATAGACTTTAGGGTCAACTAATCCACTCCTCATTTTAATGCCCAAGAACCTGAAGCCCAGAGTAATTGGGTGACTTGTCCAAAGTCACTTAAGCAGTAAATAGAAGAGCTAGGATTTGAACTCAAATCCTGTGACTCTAAGTTTAGCACTTTTCCCCCACTGTAACACCATTATTTCTGGGAATAATAACAGTACCTTCCTCATAGAGTCATTTTGAGGAAAAAGTGAGAAAATGTATGTAAGTGCTTCACAAACCTTATTGAAAAATATAACTGTGACCTGTTAACTATTATGCTTACTTTAATAATGAGTTCTTTTATTATTTACAGAGTACTGCAAACTCATAACATTTTCTCAGTGGGTTCTACTTTGTGAGTTACTTTAAGCAGGCCTGTTGTTCTGCTTGCTTTTAGTAACTTTCTTCAGATCAGAACATTTTTAACAGGAAGGGATTTGTCAGATCTTCCCACTACTGGTCCATTGTTTCTGAGAATTAAGGAATGGATCAATTAATTTATAGAAACTTCCTTTATATTATAATAAGAGCTATGTTAATCTTCAGAGATCTTGTGTTCTTTGGTTTCTTTTTCTTTTTTCTTTCCATTTTTCATAGCAATAATGACTTAAATGGGGGCGTTTGCTTCCAATGAGTGACATCCAAGATTTAATGGCTCTTGGCTATGTATATTGTCAGCAGCTCATTTTAGCTGATTATAAATCCCCAGATAATCAGGTAGATTAATGTGTAATTAGTAGCCAACAACAGATTCTTGATGGATATCTTGACCCCTTAGTTTCATCTCCCACTCCCTTTTACATCCCTTCTTCCATCTTCTTGGCTTTGTACTTTTGATAGGATCCAGGCCAATTACAGTGAATGAAAAAATAAGGAAGAGTGGAGATCTGAATGAAAAGACTGATGATGATTGGGGTGGCAATAATAAACAGATAATTTGCAAATTGGTTAAAATAGGCTGTCCCATTTCTACAGTCATATCCAAATGAGATATAGACAGAAATGGTATGCAAATATACCTTGGGCCTTTTATGCCATTTCTATACCCTTAAAAATTCTAGTTGAATTAGAGTCATTTATTAATCAATTTGAAAAGAAAATTGTGGTCATAAAAGGAATTGGAATGCCATGTACTTTTTCTGTATATGTGTGCACACTCATTATAGAAGTGTGTTTATAAGATTGTGACTCACAGATCTGTGACGTCATTCTAGAAATTACTGTTTTCAGAAGGACAACATTGATATCAGTATGATTAATCAATTAGTATTTTTCTGCTTGGGAGTATATTCTAGGTCTAACTGCAATCTTTCTAGCTGGGATACAGCAGGATGATAGGGAGAATGAGATACAACTGACCTCTCAAATCCCCTTGTATAAGATACACTTAAATAGCTAATCATTAGATTCACATTGGTTCTGCAAAGAATATATTGAAATGCATACATTTTCCTTTCAATGCTATTTTTTGAGGTGGCGCAAGGAGATAAAGCAGTGGCTATCAGAACCAAAGGAGAGCATGATCGAATCCTTTAAGAGCCAAAGAAAACTGCTTGAGGATCTTCTGTTTTCTTCCTTTATACGGCACCCTATTTCTCTCTAATTTGCCTCTGACTTACTACCTACCTGGCTACGTTTCCTACATATTTCGACCTTTTCTACCTCAGTTGGCCCTGACTCCAACCTCTAAGCCTCCTATTTCAGTCATATTGTCATATCTTCTATGTCCTGGTAGTTTCCCTGCGTGCCGTAATCTCAAAAAGCACAGTCCTCTTTGTCTGTCTCAGACTCAGTTTCTCGTATTTGCCCTCATTTTCTCTTATCTGATCTCTTGGTTTCTGTAGGATGGGTTCCCTTCTCCCTTGCCATTTCAGCCTTATCTTGACCCGTGTGAACACAGTTCACCAGTGAGAAGAGAAGACAGTTGACTCATCCAGGTCCTAAGGGAGACTTCTGTTTCCCATCGCTGACATCAGTGTGACCGGCAGGTTTCTAAGCCTACGTTCCTTCCTGACTAGATCTCATTCATTCTAGCTGTTCTTGAAATTTTCTTCACAGAATTCTAGATCTGAAAGGTACTTTTGCAGTAATTTAGGCCAGCCATCTAATTTGACAGCTGAGAAAACCGAACCTTCATAACCTGAACCTTCTTATGTTTTCTAGTGATCTTACCCATGACTCCCCTGTGCACAGTCTGTGGTCCAGCTTACTGACCTTATTGCTGCTCCTAATACATGATGCTTCCCTTCCTGTCTCTGTGACTTTGCCCTGGCCATCCCTCCTGCTTGGTTGGAATGCACTTCCTCCTCACCTCCACTTTGCAGAATCCCCAATATCCTTCAAAATTCAAGTGCTACCTTTTCAAGGACTCCCTCACCTACTAGTGCCTTCCCCTGTAAGATTGCTTTGTAATCTATTTTGTATATGTCTATATAAATGAGTGAATGAAAAGCTTTATTAACTACATACTATGTGCCAAGTACTGTGCTAAGAGTTGATAAATACAAAATTGCATGTTCTCCATGAGCTCACACTCTCGTTGGGGAGGATAATAAAGAAAAGAAAATTTAGTTTCAAGGCAGTTGAAAAAGTCTCAGCATCCCTAAGGGTGATCTGCAGGGCAGATGACATGGCCCAGGGGTCCCCTTTGGTTTACATCATGATAGTGTCTGAGGACATAGTAAAGACAGAAAGATAGAGAAAATTGTAAGGCCTGCTGTTCTTCCATCTCACTGGAAGAAATAGAGCTGGTGACTCCCATCTCATGTCAACAGTTTAGGGGAGGGGGCAGAGGAAAAGCATGTATAGACCTTTCTCATCTTTCCTATAAAGTATAAAATCCTTAAGGGAAGTTCTTAACTTTTGCCTTTGCATTCCCGGAATTTAGTAGAGTGCTTCACACATAAATGGTCCTTAATGCTTATTGATACACATGTCCAAAGTTCCATACCTAGGTAGTGAAATATATTATTCATATAACTCTCTATATATGCATATACACATATACAATTACATATTATTACTATCAGACTAGTGATTTCATTGGTGGATGGAATTCTGGGTTAGAAAAGTTTAGACCTACAGTATTCTACCTGCATAGTCTTAGAGAGTTGTCTCGTGTTCTTGAGAGGTTAAGTAACTTATCCAGAAATATAGTCAGAGATAGACATGAACCTAAGGTGTTCTCTGATGCCTACCATGTTGCTTGACAGATAACCACAACTGATGTCTCCTCCCTCCAAATCCTAAGACATTCAATTCACGCGTTCCTCTTTTAAGAGAAAGCAGATATGAAGCTTATTAGAAATAATATTGAAAATGAGTCCAAAGAAATAGAAAAAAATCAATCCTTATTCACCATCTCACACTTTTTCTTCTCTCTCCAATAAAAGGCATTTAATTGCTGGAACTCAAAAGTCATTTGCATAAGACTCTCTTCATTGGTGGAGATTGATTATTCAATGTTCCTGCCTCAAGTATGAAGAGGTGGAGTTGGCAAGATCTTAGAATGAGACCCTGATCTTCTGGACTCCACCTTCTAGAAAGAAGATAACACAAATACTCATTCAGATTTTCTACAGGCATAGGTCCATGAAGAGAAAGAAAGATTCTGGGAAGAAACTGATATGTAGAGGTGCCAGCTTCTTTGGTAATTTAGGAGATAGCCTTCAAGAGACTTGAGATAGTTAAAAAATTACTCAGCCCATCATCAGCCTGATGATGAGATTCTCTGAACTTAACTAGACTGTTTTTCAGGTAACAGACATGCAGTCTGGCACCCAGATGGTACTGAAGTCTACCCATCTCGGTAGAATCTTCCAGAGCTTGTGTTCCATTAACATTGTCTTCAAGAACTGAGGGCTTTCATACCAGGAGTGCAGGGCTGGTTCAATATTAGGAAAACTATTAGCATTATTAATCATATCAACAACAAAACTAACAGAAACCACATGATTACCTCAATAGATGCAGAAAAAGCTTTCGACAAAATACAACACCCATTCCTATTAAAAACACTGGAGAACATAGGAATAAAGGGAACTTTCCATAAAATAATAAGCAGTATCTACCTAAAACCTTCAGCAAGCATTATATGCAATGGGGATAAGTTAGATGCATTTCCAATAAGGTCAGGGGTGAAACAAGGATGTCCATTATCACCACTATTATTCAATATGGTACTAGAAATGTTAGCTGTAGCAATTAGACAAGATAAAGAAATTGAAGGAATAAAAATAGCCAAAGAAGAAACTAAGTTATCACTCTTTGCAGATGATATGATGATATACTTAAGAATCCCAGAGATTCAAGTAAAAAACTACTTGAAATAATAAACAACTTTGGCAAAGTTGCAGGTCACAAAATAAACCCACACAAATCTTCTGCATTCCTATATATTAGCAACAAAGTCCAACAGCAAGAGACAGAAAGAGAAATCCCATTTAAAGCTAGAGTAGACACTATAAAATACTTAGGAGTTTACCTGCCAAAACAAACCCAGGGATTATATGAACACAATTACAATACACTTTTTGCACAAATAAAGTCAGATTTAAGTAAGTGGAAAAACATCAGTTGTTCATGGGTGGGCCGAGCTAATATAATAAAAATGACAATTCTACCTAAATTAATTTACTTATTTAGTACCATACCAATTAAACTATCAGATAATTATTTTCTAGAGCTGGATAAAATAATATCAAAATTCATTTGGAATAACAAAAGGTCCAGAATATCAAAGGGACTAATGAAAAGAAATGCTTGGGAAGGTGGCCTACCGCTACCAGACCTCAAATTGTATTATAAAGCAGCAATTATCAAAACCACTTGGTATTGGCTAAAAAACAGAGGGGTAGACAAATGGAATAGACTTGGCACTCAAGACACAGTAGGCAAGGAATATAGCAACCTCCTGTTCGATAAACTCAAAGATCCCAGCTTCTGGGATAAGAACTCACTGTTCGACAAAAATTGCTGGGAAAACTGGTTAACTGTGTGGCGGAAATTAGGCATAGACCAATGCCTGACACCGTACACAAGAATAAAGTCCAAATGGGTACATGATTTAGGTATAAAGATTGATACCATGAATAAACTGGAGAAGCAAGGAATAGTGTATTTATCAGATTTATGGAGAGGGGAAGAATTATTTTCTAAAGAAATGATAGAAAGCATTATGAAATGCAAGATGGATAATTTTGATTACTTTAAACTGAAAAGTTTTTGCACAACCAAACCCAATGCAACCAAAATTTGGAGGGATGTAGTAAATTGGGAAAAAATTTTTACAGCTAAGCTCGGGGATAAAGGCCTCATTTCTAGAATATATAGAGAACTGACTCAAATATATAACCATACAAGTCATTCCCCAATTGAAAAATGGTCAAAGGATATGAACAAGCAATTTTCAGGGGAAGAAATCAAAGACATCTATAATCATATGAAAAGGTGCTCTAAATCACTATTGATTAGAGAGAGGCAAATCAAAACAACTCTGAGGTACCACATCACACCTGTAAGATTGGCAAGCACAACAGAACAAGAAAATGATAAATGCTGGAGAGGATGTGGGAGAGTTGGAACACTAATTCATTGTTGGTGGAGCTGTGAGATCATCCAACCCTTCTGGAGAATGGTTTGGAACTATGCCCAAAGGGCTACAAAAATGTGCATACCTTTTGACCCAGCAATATCGCTACTAGGACTGTATCCCCAAGAGATTATAAAAACGGGAAAGGGTCCCATGTGTACAAAAATATTTATAGCAGCACTCTTTATGGTAGCCAAAAACTGGAAATCATGGGGATGCCCATCAATTGGGGAATGGCTGAATAAATTATGGTATATGAATGGAGTACTATTGTGCCATAAGAAATGATGAACAAGAAGACTTCAGGGAGGCCTGGAAGGACTTATATGACCTGATGCTGAGCGAAAGGAGCAGAACCAGGAGAACTTGGTGCACAGCAACGACCACAGTGTGCCAGAGTTTTTTCTGGTAGACTTGGAACTTCGTAATAACACAAAAACTTACTGAGAAAAAAAAAATCCCAATGTCGGTCTTCTAAGGCAAAATGCCTTCCACACTCAGAGAAAGAAATATGGAAGTCATTTGCAGAATGTAGCAGATCATGTTTGTGTGTGTGTGGGTTTCAGTGTATTATGTTTTGATTTGTTATATGATTTCTTCCATTTATTTTAGTTCGACTACATAGCATGACTATAGTGAAAATGTGCTCAATGGGAAAGTATACGTAGAACCTATACAGAATTGTATGCTGTCATGGGGAGGGAGGGGGGTAGTGGGGGAAGGGTGGGGGGGGATAAAATCTTAACTTTAAGGAAATGATTGTAAAACATTAAAAAAAAAATAAAAATAAAATTAAAAAAAAAAAAGAACTTAGGGCCAACTTCATGCCAGGACAAAGTGTCAAAATAAGACTTTGGAGTAGAATGCTAAAACAGCCAATTGAAAGAATGGAAAATTAATCTCTTTGATGAAACTTTCTAATTCTGTTATGTGTGTGTGTATGTGTGTGTGTGTGTGTGTGTGTGTGTGTGTGTGTGTGTGTTTAAACTGAGTTTGAACTGGCCAGGTGTTTCACTGTAATATCTAGTGTTTATATAGTGTTTTAACATTTTCAGAACATTTTTATACATATTATCACATTTGATTAACTGAACTCACAATAAACCCGTGAGGTAGGTCTTGTTAATATCTACCTTTTACAGATGAAGAAACTGAGACAGGCTAAGTGACTTGCCCAGAGATGCATAGCTTGTCTGAGGCAGGATTTGAACACAGGTATCCTGGACTCTAACCATGTCATCATTTGGCTATCAGTAGTGTTAGCTGTAGTGGACACAGCTTGCCGCACATGCTTTTGCCTGTTTGGATCTAAAACTCAGAAAGGTCAATTATCTTACCATTTCATTTGCTAATTAAGATATTTTGTTTATATGATGGGTAGGCACGGGGTAGGGTCATCCAAGAAGGACAGTTTGCACCTGTTTGTACAGATGTGTACAATATAAAAGAGAAAAGTGCTACTCAGTGATTTTTCAGCCGCGTTAGAAGAATTTCATATTTTAACTTACAGGGAAGCCCTGATTCTTGAGTTTCACTGAATAGACTGAGATTATAAACACTGTGCATGTAACTTTATATCTTTTAATTCTCCTTTGGTGCCCTGTTATTAAAATATTATGAAAGTGAAAGAGCTCTGATTAAATTTGCCTACATGGATACATTTACATTAATGTATGATGATTAATTATAAGTTAATGTGCTCATTCACAAAAAAAGTTATTTTAAGGTGGCATAATGAAAAGGCTGTTTGGATAATCCTGCATAGCCTCTTATTAACGCTATCAGAAACCAGATGTGAAATGCTAAGGCACCTGTTGGATTAATGCTGGCGGCAGAAACTGGGTTGGTTCTTCTGAGTGTCATACTCAGTTTGGACCACAAGATGTCGCTCCATAATCCATTATGGTTTTTGCCTTTTGTTATAAGACGTCAGATGACACTTTCATTTATTTTACATACTCTCTAATTACATATTAAAATACATAAAAACCCCCTACCAGGAAGAGGGAGTTCACACATTCTTCTAATTTACATGGAGGAGTGAAATGAATAATCCTTTCTTTATAAGTAATCTCTTTGTAGAGTCAGATATGGTCATTGTGGGGAAACCTTTGGCAATTTCTATGTGTGGATGTAGGTACACATTTATATATAATATTTAC
Organism: Bettongia penicillata ogilbyi; assembly: GCA_023548195.1. Taxonomy (NCBI): domain Eukaryota; kingdom Metazoa; phylum Chordata; class Mammalia; order Diprotodontia; family Potoroidae; genus Bettongia; species Bettongia penicillata. The sequence goes on from JAJHZJ010000566.1 coordinate 649,823, forward strand.
ATGTACCAGAAGTATTAGGGAGTAGTAAATAGAGATTCAGAGTCAGTCAAACCCTGTCTTTGACACATGCTAGCTATGTGACCCAAGGCAAGTCACTTAGTGTCTCAGTACCCTAGGCAACTGTCTAAAAGTATAAATTTCTGATGATCTGCAGAGAGATTTTGCACACACTTAGAATTTCCTATACTGATGAGCTCACAGGTCTAGAAAAAAATACATGTACATGTGCACATTTTAAACTGTCCTCCAAATTATCATTGTCTTCTCCCCCAAATGAAATACTTTCCCCTCGTACTATGAAAAATCAGACAAAAAACACAATTATAACTCTTTTGAATGTCAAAGTGTCGCATTAATATAAAGACTGAAGATCAGCTTTCTATAATTCAGTCTTTAAGTAAGCAGTCACAACATGGAAGACCACTGACAAAAACACTAGAAAGCATCTTTTGCAAGAGAGACCAAGATTTGGTTTTTCTATATCCTTGTTTTAAGCTGTGAAAAATGTGATTCTCACCTTATCTTCTGAGGTTGCTGTGACCTTTAACTTTCCCATCAACAGCTTAGATTTTAGCTTTTTCTTAAATGGTAGGGATTATGTAAAAGCATTCCCTTTCTACCTATACTTCATTACAGTCCTTGCCTAAATAAATAATTCCTGCCTCTTTACCTTCCCTATCAGTATGCAACCACAAGAGAAAGATGGTGTCACCATCAAAAATTCCCAGGAAAGGTAGGAATTGAGTGATGAGGAGCACTTGAAAATTTTAGCTATAAGGAGAATTGAGGTGGTCTCCTCTTCCTTGCTTTTGTCAGAAGGCTAGTTTTATGTCTTCTGAGGATATGTTGGAAGAAGCAGAACTTATTAGACTCATCAACAGAGTAGGTGATGAATATATCATGGGCTTTTGTAATGTCATCCTCGGTTCCATGCCTGATATCCTCTATTGACCTCACTGGTATTGCCTGAAATTCCAATATCGGAGCTATATTCTTTGTACAAAGGAATTGTCCTCAATTTAAAAGGTAAACATGTAGCATATTAAACTCTTAGTAATCTCATTCATTCAACAAACATTTCCTAAACTTGGCCCTGGTTATACAAAAACAAAGATGAAAATCCCTTCAATCACGGAACATGTACAGTCTACTAGGATGGATAGCTCTAAACAGGTTTTAAGATGGTGGCAGGTAGAGAGAGGTTTCTGAAATCAAAGTACTGGGGTAGAAAATATAAATATTAGGAAGAAGAATCTTGAAAGAGGAGGTGGTACTATCCTAAGACAAAACTGGCCCTAATTCACAACTTTACTGAGGGCAGGACTTGATCAATGCATTCACCACAGTAGAAAAAAGATGTGCAAGAGTGGTAAATTGTAAGGTCAGAGGAAATTAATCAGAAAGTGGATATTAAGTACTTACTATGTGCCTAGAAGACTTTTCTCTTCTGTGAATGCTGTGTACCAGTCCTGGTCAACTATCTCCCATTGGTAAGACGCTATCTTTCCTTTGTTACTTCAGGTGCTGCCTTCCTGGAGGGCATTGCCAGGAAGGGAAACCACAGAAAACTCACAGTTCGACCACTACGGGTGCAAATTCTACGTCTCTGCTAGTTACTAGCTATGTGACCTCCTGTAAATCACTTCATTTCTCTGAGTTTTATTCTCCTCTTCTACAAAACGAAGGGGATTGGACCAGATGGCCTCTGAGGTCCCTTCCAACTCTATATCTATGATCCTAAGGCCCTGTGATCCTAAATCTATGTTCCTGTAATCCCTTCTGCCTAAAACTATCTAGCCTAAACAGTGGGGATTTAACATCTGACACTTGGAATATCTTACCTGCACTTTGGAATAGAGCCTGACCCTTCTTCAGGATGCTGGAACAATGTGAGGGTATATTGGAAAAAAGACATTTATGCAGTGAAAGGAGTCTCTTCAACAGCAAAGATGGAAGGGGAAAAATCATCAAATAGCTCTTTGCAAGAATGCCAGAGAAAGCTTTTTTGTCCTTGAAAACTCATCTACCTGGCGTCTGACTCTCCATGAGATTTTCAAGGTACCAGGCACCACATGCCATACACAAGGAAACAGATTGTTCCTCGCAGGAGAAGGACAGATCATCACCTGCATCACTGTTTTGAAACATTGCGACCTAAATGGCTTTTATGTTCCTAAAAGAGGAAGAAAAAAAAGGCAAAGCTTTTGAAAGCCAAAAAAAAAAAAAAATAGTTTTCTCTGATAACCCCCATTAACTCTGGGGGTCATTGTGGCAAAATGAATGGGATTAGAAATCTGCTAAAAGCTGCAGCCTCTGGTTCGTGGTGACTGACAAGCCTTTCACTGAGTAGTTACAAATGAGACTAATGGTTTAAACGTGTTACTTATTGTCAGCTGCTCTGATCCTGGAGTCTGCTCTGGAAGCTATGGCAGGAATCGATAAGGCATCACTTTCAGAGTGAGCTACCAGACCATATAGATTGCCTGGAGGGAAATGCTGAGTTCCCAGTCTGCTCAGGCCAGATGAAAGCAGCCTGCTAAATCTCCAGGAAGATTGACCACACTGCCCAGGGGCAATTAGGCCTTTCACCACTTTGAACAATGATTTTAAGAGGAGGTGTGTGTGTGTGTGTGTGTGTGTGTGTGTGTGTGTGTGTGTGTGCGCGTGTGTGTCTGGGGGGGGATTTTAGAGTGAGAGAAGAAGAAGGGAGAGGCTATGGAGAAAAAAGGACCGGGATGACAAACTGTGAAAGCTGGAGGTCATTTTTTCTTCTGCCATGAAATTTATGATGGCCATTGCACAAGTAGTCTCCTCCGATCCCCTCTCTCCTTCCTCCCGCCCTCCCTGCCCTTCACCTTGTTCAGATAGTTGCAGAATGAATGCTCTGGGCCTGATGCCTTTCTTTCTTCCCCTTTAGAAGGACAGATAGGCGGCAGCAGCAACACTTGGTTGATGATAAACTATAAACTCCTGTCGAACTCCATTAATCCATTCAGTCTCCAGAGCCAGCAATCTGAAAGCATGTCAGAAGAGGGCTTCCTGTTGGGTACATTTCAAAACAATCACCTCCCATTGTTCAGCATGCTTTCTGGTGCAGCTCTCTGCAAATGCGCCAGAGTCATCAAGGGGAAAAAAGGCATGTTCCCGCCACAATTATAGACAAATTCCAGATTATCAGCAGGCTGCAAAAGGGAAGCATTCCCGGGCGCATTTGGCAGAAGGGTTGGTTTTGGGAGAGGAGGACCATATCTGATGCACACAAGGCTGTTCCCAGCCCCAGCTGAGACAGTGGGAGGGAAGCTGAGAGAAAGGAGGATGAGTGGAGGGTGAGGGAGAGTGGGGTTTCTCATCGTTGGCCCCATTTTTAGAGGGAGAAGGCAGGTCAGCTCAGTGCTATTGAATAGCTTTCTGGTCTCTTTCTGCCTCATCGACTCTCCATCTCTGTTTGAATTTCATCTGAGAGTGCATCTTCTCCCCATCGTTCCTGTGGCTGAGTTTCATTCCCTTTCTATTATTAGACTGGTGATTGATTTATTTAATTTATTCACCGTGTAGTGTCTTTCCCTGTGCTGTTTACTGTAATTCGTACTGTAAACTGTCTTCTGTCAGGTATTGTTTAACTCTGTCAAGTGATCCGGGAGGCAAGCTGTCGGGGAGGTGAGCCTGAATTTCCCCAGTACCATTTTGGGGGTGGACCCAGAGCAAGGAACACATATTTTCTTTTTTGCAGAATGGTTTGCCACAAGCCCAAGATGATGTTATACCGTTCAGGTGCCAATCAAAGGTTCTTAGTGCAAACCAAGATATGGGACCTTGCTTCAGAATGAGTGATGGATCGTGGGAAGAGAAGGGATTTCTCTCTTGAAAAGGGAAGTGGAGTCACAAAACACCTTTTAAAACAAGCACTAATTGACAGAAGAGAAGCCAATGGTTGTCTGGCCGTGGAATCTGTATTTCCCTCCTGAGAGTGGTCTTTTTCTTGGTGTGGGACATCCCAAGGGAAATTTGTGTTACTGTATAAGAAGAAAACTGAGTCTCCAGAGGGCTGGGAATAGTATATCACCGACTTCACTAGCTCTCAGTTCACTGAAAAGCTACAAAGGCAGCTTCCAGCTGTGAGAGATCAGAGACAGCAGGGTTTATAGACAGACAGGAAATTCCTTATTGTCCATTTTCAATGACAAATTTTGTCAACTCCTTCTGAGATCTGAAAAGCAGAGTAGGCTTTGACTCTTTTGGGGAAAGTTGCCCCTCACACACCTTGAGATATGTGAAGCAAAATGAAACCTGAAGACAGTGCTGTTGCATAATAAAAGCAAAATACTTAAGATCTTAGCAAGAACTAGTTTTTACTCTGGTTATTTCTATATACCATTCCTTGAACAGTAGTTGTGCAGTTTAGTGGAAAGTTTTGTTCTGGGGTTTAAAAGGAGATTTAGACCTAGTTCTACTGTGAGCTAGTTGTGTGACTTTGGATTAATCATCTAACTTCTTTGGACCTTGGGTATAAAATGGGAATGATGATCAAGGTTTCTACCAACTCTAAAATATTTCATTTCTATGACTATTTATTTATTTATTTACAATGCATTTATTATTTATTTATTTTATCGTTCATTTTTTTAATGGATTTCTGAATTCTCTGTCTCCCTCTAGTCCCTCTACCACCCAGTGAGAAGACAAGCAATATCAATTATACCTGTGAAATCATGCAAAATATATTTCCACTTTACCCATGTTGCAAGAAAAATAAAGAAAAAAAATGTCAGTCTGCCCTCAGAGTTCATCAGCTTTCTCTCTGGACATAGGTAGTATTTTTCATTACCTTTGGAATTATTTTGCATCACTGTATCAGTCAGAGTAGCTAAAACTTTAACAGATGACCATTGTTACAATATTGCTGCTACTGTGTACAATGTATTCTTGTTCTGCTTACTTCATCTCCCATCAGTTCATATAAATGTATGACCATTTATTGAATATCACATATAGTGAATTTAATATTCCATGGATTTGGGCATCCATGGATAGATTTCAGGAGATCTTTGAATTTGGATAGGAAAAAAAATCATATCTTCATTTCAATAATTTTTTAATCCTATGCATTTGGAAACATTGTTCTTATACACACGTAAGAACCCCAGGTTTAAGTCTATTAGGGATTTTAGAGATCTCAGTTGAAGAAACTGAGTGCCAGAAAGGTATCATAAACTGCCTGTAATCATATAGGGAGTAAATGGCAAAGCTAAGACACAGTTAGGTTTTTTGATCTTAAGTGCAATACTTTTCCATTTGGACTGGCTTGCCTTAAGCAAAAGCAGACGAAGATGCCTCACAAATGCAAAGTGTGTTCTCACACTTCACTCCCACCTCAACCTAGTGGGCTCGATGATTGTGAGCATGAAAGTGATATGGGTCAAAGTAATGAATATAGAAGATGATTTGTATTATGGCCATTAGGATCCATAGAAAAGAAAGATGTTCAAAATAGAGACCGACAAAGAAAGACAGGTGTAAGAACGAGGCCTGAGAAGTAAGCGATAAAATAAAGATATCAGGAAAAAACAAGAAACAGGATTAAACAAATATTTAAGCATGAAGAGTAAAGGAGGGAGAAGCCACTAATCATTCTTGATTTATATAAAGGGGATTGAAATTAGTGATGGCTCTGAAATAATTATAGATTTAAAGTTGGAAAGAATATAGTTATCAACATATGTTTTTGAAAAGTTTATGGGTCCCAGGTAAGAACCTTTGACAATGCCCCTGTGCAAGATGGGATGAGAGCCTGGACTAGGTTAGAGACCATATGGGCTGGGAGAAGTTTATGGAAATGAGAGCAAATTGACAACTGATTGTATGAGAGAGGCGAGGGAGGGAGAAAAGTAAAAAGTTACTTTGAGATTTCAACATTTTAATACTTCCAGTGATGGGAAGCGTATTACTTCCCAAGGTAGCCTATTCTGTTTTTGGATAGGATTCGTTACATTAGTGAGTTCTTTCTTGTTCACATGTTCAGTTGTTTTTCAGTCATATCCCACTCTTCATGACACATTTTGGGGTTTTCTTGGCCATTTTCTTCTCCAACTCCTTTTACAGATGAGGAAACTGAGGCAAACAAGATTAAGTGGCTTACCCCAGTCACACAGCAGCTAGTAAGTGTCTGAGGCTGGATTTGAATTTAGGAAGGTGAGTGTTTCTAACTCCAGGTCTGGCACTCTATCTATTGTACCCCCAAGCTGCCCTCCAAATTCTCTCTTATATCAGTCCCAAATCTACCACCTTGTAAGTTCCATCAGTGGTTACTAGTTCAGTTGTATTACTTTTTTCGGGTGTCAGTAATATCTCCATTGGGTATGATTATGGGAATCTTAATAGAATTTAAGAACTGGAATAGAACTTTGAGATGACAGTCCAGTGCCCTCATTTTATACTTCAGGGAATTTAGAGAGAAGAAAATATACCATTGAACCAAAAGGGGAAAAAAAGATTGAAAAAAGAAAGGAATTTCTATATTCCTTCCTCCTTCACCCTCAAGTTGAATGTAAACAACTGGAGGGCAAGGATTTTTTTATTTTCTTTTTTTTGTATCCATAGCATGTGAAGGTGCCTGATCCATAGTAAGACCTTAACAAATGCTTACTTTATTAAATTGAATAAAAATGACAGACATTCATATTTTTGGTAGACTTTAGAAATATCTCACTTTGCACATAAAAAGCCTTTCCTAATCTCTCTTAATTCTACTGCCTACCCTGAGTGATTATTTCCTATTTTTCCTGCATATAGCTTGTTTGTACTCGATTTTTATTGTCTTCTCCTACGAGCCTTTTACCTTTCTTTGTATCTCCAGTGCTTAGCATAGTGCCTGGCATATAGCAGGCAGTTAATAAATACTTATTGACCAACTAATGAGAGTATAATAGCACTCAAAAATTTGAAGTTATATAAAAAAAAAACCTTTTGGAAAATTTCAATTACACAACAGTGGAAATGAGGCATAATTCAATTGCAAGTGTATCCCTTGGGATGTCTCTGTTCCTGCAAATCTACAAGCAATACAATTTTGATTTTTGGAAATTAACTATTTCTGTTTAGTGAGGGGTTAATGGGAAATATATAAAAGCACATGTATGTTGTTTATATCTCTAAAGAACCTGTATGGTCACCAAAGAACCAGGAAGCCACTGTCCAGTGTTGGGGAGTATCTGGGGAGTTGTCTCATTATAGGCTAATCTCCCCTCAATTTCATTTCATACATTCAAGATAACAAGAGATGTGGAGGATACTCTTAGCCATTAACAATTCATCAGTATTATGGCATAGCAGCCTGAATGTGGAAATTCTAAAGGTCCTATATGGTGATAAATGGCCAATTTATGCTAAGATCCATCAAGTGTGTTGGGGCATTTGGATCCATCACTGCACAGCCATGACATGGCCATTATCAAGCCGCAAATCGTCCAAAGAAATAACATGCCTCAGGAAGCAAGCCTTTCTGGCAGAGCCTGTCTCTTTCTACACTCAGTGTGAGACCAGCTCACTGTAAACGAAGCAATACAGCATGTAGATTAGCTCATGTTCAGCAGCTGCATGGCAGAAAGCAATTATATCATGGAGGCATCTTTGCATACAGGAACTCGGGGCTCCTTAAACATATTTGCCATTGCTGCATTACTGAGTTGGATGGTAGGTTACAATGTACATGTAAGCATAATAGAAAAAACCTTAATGCATTATATTGTTGCGTTCGTCCTTCATTGCTGAAGAAGACTATACCATCAGAGAGAGGATGACATGCCTTGCACTTGACTTTGTTTTGAGTGAAGGAGGGTTGTGCAGGTCACCAGCCTCACTTCTTCTCCAGAGCCATTTGGATCCAGTGACCAGATATTCATCAGGATGACTGGAGATGACCCAGGATGCAATGGGAGACCTGGGCCCCTCAGGCCAAGGTCTATTCACATATTCACTTAGGGTGAGGTAATGCCCATTCCGTGAAACAGCCTGTTTAAGAAGTAGCCAGGGGATGGCCCCTTTAATGAGCCAAAGAAGAAAATAACTAAATCAAGCTGGGAGGGAAACAGCAACAGTTAATATTGATAACCACTCTTAAGCCAGGAGGATCCAGAAAACAGCCCTTAAGTGGAGCTTGGGCAGGGGCCTAGTGTTGTCCATTCTGTGGGCTTCAGAGTGCAGTTTAAGATTTTGGGAAAGGGAAGGGAAGGCAAAGGAAGGGAAAGAAAGGGAAGGGAAGGGAAGAGAAGGAAAGAGAAGGGAAGGGAAGGGCAAGAGAAGAAATGTAGCTAGTAGATCCCAAGTTAACAGGGCATCCTCTGACCATCCTAATTTGAGACAAAAACATTACTGAAAGTATAGAGCCTTAAAGTATGAACTCTGTAGGTCAGCCCACTGGCAAATGGTATATAAGTATACTTTGAGAACAGAAGCTCTGTTGAAGTGCTGAATTATATTAGGGACACAACTACAGAACTTAAAATATTTATTTAATTGGTTTATAATGGTGGCAAAAGTTTACACTTTTCTGAAAAAAAAATTTAGGCAAGGTGAGTGGATGGGAGGTAGGGCAGAGCAGCACGATGCTATGGGAAGAATTCTAGATTCAGAGTCTAGGAACCTAGGTTCAAATCCCAAATCTGCTACTTACTGCTATGTAATGTTTGATGTGTTGCTAAACATCTTTGGTTCTCAGTCTCCTAAAATGGGAAGTGAGGGGGTTGAATTAGATGACGTTGACTTCTCTTCTGGTCCTTAATTCATGATGAGGAAAGGGAGATTATGTAAAAGTTGGAAATGTGTCCTATAGTATGAACAATGTTATTCTTAACAAAAATTTGTTGCTTTATTTTCAGGTGATTCATCCACTCTTCTGTCAGTTGGGGTAGGTGACACCATTGAAAATTTAAGGGATTATCCATTTTGGTCAACAGACTGACCTCCTTATCAGATTGAGCTGAGAAATCTTTCAATAGTCAGAATTGTGATTTGCATTATGGAGACAGAGTCCTTCTCAAAGTCAGGTTGGACCAATACTTTTCCATTCAAACTTCAACTTTACTAATAATTAACCTGAGGATACTGGTATCAACCAGTGTTATCACTTCTCATCTAAAATTCAGGATTCTAGCATTAGTCTACTCTTTTAATTATGTTTTCTTTTCTTTGAAGATCTGTACCTTCAACTATAAACCTTTCCATGTATCAACAATTCTAGGTATTTTTATTTATAAGGTTTTATCTCTCCATAGCCCAGTGGGATTGCTTATGTATAGTATGGGTGAATATGTATATGTATATATGATACACCTAGATATACGTGGATGCAAACATGCATATGTGCATGCACATGCATGTGTACATACGTACATGCAACATATCATATGTATGTGTATTGTGTAAGTATATATATATAGTCTGGACTTGCATTTCATCAGTGCAGAAAATTCCAATGGGGAAATTCCTTCTACCTTTCCTTCCAGTGAGGATTTCCTCAGATGCTCTGTAGGTTAGTGTTAGAGAGTTATCGAAAAATTGAAAAATAAGTGATTTTCCCGGAGCCATAATGAGTCATAGGCAGGACTTGAATCCAGTTCTCTCTGATTCCAAGGTCATTTCTCTATCCATGCTACCATGCTACCTCTATACACATGCATACATACATAAGTATGTATGTATGCATGTGTATATATATTTGTATGTGTATATATAGTGTGTGTATGCATGTATACACACATGGGTTCTGCCCAACATATGCCCAGTTCATAGTTGGCACTCAACGTTGTATAATAGATAGAGTGCTGGACTGAGAATCATGAAGGACCAGACTCAAATCCTTCTCCAGATCCTCTGGGCCTCAGTTTTCTCAAAATTAGGGGGCTCTATTTGATGATCTTTAAAGTCCCCTCTGACTCCAAGTCTGTGATCCTATGTTAAATTCTTATTGAATGGATAGATATGGTCATTGAGTTTTATTTCAACTAATAGTTTGTTAAAAGTCATCTGGATTGCCAATTTCCCTGGAAATCTATTAGAACAATCAAAAAGGCAAGGTAAGACAATAGATTGATTTTTTTCGATTTTCTGTTTTTCATCATATAAAAATAACTTTGAGCTGATAGGTTAGGTTTATAGAACATCAAAACACTTCCCTTCCCACTTGACCAAGTACAGTTTCTGTACTGGTCTTGTCTGGTGCCTAAAATTCCTATTATTATTCTAAACATTGAAGGCTAAAATTCAAAGGCAGATTAATTAAATTATAGCCAGATCACTTATTAACACATTAATAAAAAAAAGTTCTTTCATCTCTTTAGCCAACTAATGAACTACTAAAGCCTGAGAGAGTTTGATTCCTTGAAAGGTAAGACCTTACAATTTGAATGAAGACAGCAAAGTTCCTGGAATGCAGGGCACTACATTCCAAAGAAAAAGAAAGAACAGGGCAACTAGGAGAGAAGGTGCAGAAAAGGGAGGAGAAGAATAACAAGAGGACATTAAAGGTGTGTTCTTTGTTTGGTTTTCAATGTTGCTAAGACTGGTCCTGGCCTTGGTGGTTTGCCATTCCTTCTATAGGTTTCTGGATTCTGGAGAATTTATTAAATTTTGTCCCCTTCTTTTTCCCCTCAAAACTAACGTGATTTCAGGTCCTCATCATGTCTTTCCTAGATCATGGTAATTGCCTTCCAAGTGGTCTCCTTCCTTCCATTCTCTTCTTTTACCAATATCTTTCTCTCAATTACCAAATTAATTGTCTTAACCCAAGACTAAAAATGTCATTCTTCTGTGCAAGGATTTTCAGTGTTTCCCTATTGTCTCTAGGATAAAATACAAAGCCCTTAGCTTGTCATTTGAACCTTTTACATTCTGGGTTCCAAATATTGCACCTTATTTCCTTCCAAGAAGTTTCTATCCCAACTGACCTTCTTGATTTCCCCTGAATTAAGCCCTTCATCTCCTGTCTATGTGTTTGCACAGACTGTTCCCTGATGCCTTCAATAATCTCCCTCATCACTACTTTTTAGAATTCCTATCTTCCTGTAAAGGTCAGCTTAGGTACCAGTTTCTATGAGGAGTCTTTCCTGATTCCCTAGTTTTGGGGGCTCCTCAAACTCTCTTTTATTTACTTATCTGAGTGAAAGTAGATTCCTTGAAAGAAGAAACCTTTTAAAGTTGTCTTTATATCCTCAGTGTCTAGTCTAGTGCCTTGTACAAGTAATGACTTAGTAAAAGCTTGTTTCATTAAATTGAACCACAGGTAGCAAGAACGGCATTGGGTTTGATGTGAGAAGGCACCTCAGTCAAATCCCCCCTCTCATATATACTAGTCATGTGACCATGGGCAAATCATTTATCATCCTGGAATCTAGTTTCTCAGTCTGTATAATTTTGACCTATTCAAAGGACACAACCAATTGGACAAAAGTCTTCAAGGTAGTGTTTTTGCTCTATGAAATAAGATGCTTTTTAAAAGTCTTAAAAGATAAATGTTGAATATTAGTACAGTCAATTAAAATCACTTAGTAAATATTTATGTTTATGTTAATCATTTTCAATGCAAGAGACAACATCGTATATAGTTTAGAAGGGTGACCTTGTAGTCAGAAATAGATATACTCAAGTCATATAGGACATGTGATGTGGGCAACTTCACTTACTTTCCCCACTCTGCAGCAAATTCTCTTAGACTATCTGATTCTAAGAGGCAGATGAGTTACTGACATTCTTCTGTGGAGGAAATTTCTGTACCAGGGAATCTCTTGGTTTAGGGAATTCTCCAGGGAATCACGGTTCTGGGTCAAAAAGGAATACTTAATTTCAATTTAAAGAGTGTTATTAGAATTTTTCCATTTTTCCTTCCAATTCTGTAAGGATTTTTTTTGTACTTTCATTTTTCAAGCCCCATTTTTTTTTAATAGTTGATAATAATGAATGTAGTAGGGTCTGGGATTTGTTGCATCTTCTATTTGGTTGTTGGATGGTCAAGATGTGCTTTGTTGTGGAAAATTACTCACAAAACACTGAATGTCCTCAATATGTGTGCAGATTTTTATTTTGCTATACTTGGAGTTAGAGAAGACCTGAGTTCAAATCTAGCTTCATACACTTACTAGTTGAATGACCTTGGACAAGTCACTTCACATCTCTCAAACTCAGTTTTCTCATCAGTAGAATTGGGATAATAATAGCATTTACCTTCCAGGGTTGTAGTGAGGATCCAATATTTGCCAGTACTTTGCAAATCTTAAAGCATGGCGTAAATGTTAGCTATCACTATTGCCATTATTAGTATTATTAATTAGGTGAGAAAGTAGTTATTGATGTTCTTTTGCCCTTTTTTGGATAATTTAAAGGTCTGGTATTTTCCCTAAGTTTTTGATTATTTGTGATAATAAATGTAAATATTTATAAAACACTTTGCAAATCTTAAAATACCATATAAATTCTAGTGATGATAATGATGGTGGTGGTGGTGGTGGTGGTGGTAGTAGGACGACTGCTGCTGCTGCTGCTGCTGGTAATAGTGGTGGTAGTAATAGTGTAATTATTGATTTTTCCCCCTGGTCACCTCCTCTCCTTTTTTGGGGATAAGGGCTGATTTCCCTTTCAAGTTTTTGACATCCTCCCTATCTTCACATACTTTGCTTAATATTCTCAGAATGGTGCCACACTCTAGTACACACCTTCTCTTTTTATTCTTGGTCTTGTCCATCTACCTTTCTCATCTTTGTTTCTTTTCATTGACATCTGCATTCTTCCTCTAGAATTCAAATGCAGTGGCACCATCATCTTTGAGAATAGAAAGACTTTCTCTTTTCTTTAATCTCTTTTTATCCATCTTCCCATCTGTTGGTTTTCTTCAGTTTCTTTCTCAGATGGTCACAAGTTGATTTGATTTTGTTGGATTTCTTTCTCAGCTTTTTAAAAAAATAATTTTTATTACTATCTTTTGTTTTTACATAACTGTCATTTCTGAATAAATCCCCTCTTTCCCTACAGTTAATCATCCCTTTAACAAAAAATAACAAAGGGAAAATAAAACCAGAAGCAGTTCAGAAAAAGTAAAACAATAAATATATCAAATGAGCCAAGGAGTATAAACATGTGCGTTTATAGCTCTATAAATATATCAGCTCCATACTCACAGTATCCCCAGCTTTCTAATGAAGGGAGAGAGGTGAATATTCTCATCCCTCCTTCAGGAACTCACTTTCATCAAAATTCCTTAAAATTGCCCCCCAAAACCCCACCTCAAAGGAATCAAACAAGTATTTATATGGCAGGTGCTGCAGGCCCTGGTAAAATAAAGACAAAAAGGAAACAGTTCATTACCCTTTGGACAAATTGTACACATTTAGTGCAAGTATATTGAAAAATAAATTCATGGTTATCTTAGAGGGGAGGGCACCAGAAGCTAGAGAGCTGACAAGAATTCTAAACTAGTTTTATCCTTGAACACTTGGCAAGTAAGTATCATTAAGTTTTTAAGGAAATATTAATGAGTATCCTAAAACTTTGCGTCTAGTACAGGAGTTCTTAACTTTGTGTGTGTGTCATAGGCACCTTGGGTAGTCTGGTGAAACATATAGCACCTTTCTTAGAATAACATTTGTTGCCTATATTCATACTAGCTGTGTGACCCTGGTCAGGTCACTTAGTCTCTGCCTACCTCCGAAGTTAAATGACTCCCAGGGTTATTGTGAGGATAAAATAAGTTAATATTTGTAACAGGCATTTGCAAACCTTAAAACCTTAAACCTATATAAATATTGATGAGGATGATGATGATAATTTTCTATTATTAAAAGCTCAATTTAAGTTGGGGGTTGATGAAAAGAAAGATGTAAATTTTTCTCATTCAAGTTCACGGACTCCCTGAAATCTAGCTGTGTGCTTGATCTATTGAAAACTACATGATAGATGGAACTGAACTCTTTTTGGTCAAAGGAAATCAGAAATCACCAGGTATGAGAAGAATTTGCTCCTCTCTTCCTGAGCAACTGGGTACAGAGGAAGGATGATATAATAAAAATACGCTGGACATGGGGTGAATTTGACTCTGCTGGTAATTAGCTTTTGTGACCTTGGGTAATTCAGTTTTCTTGGAATCAGTTTCATTATCTGTAAAATGGAGGATTCAGCCAACTTGTATCTAAGGTCCTCTCAGGGAGCAAATGATTCTATTCTGGATGAAATGTTGATATTATCAAAGGGGTGGAAAGACAGTTTTGTACACTGGAACAAAAACAATACAACCAAACTTGGAGGGTAATTGGGTACATTGTGTTTCTCGCTTTTTAGCTGGAAGAGAAAGGGCCCAGAACAGCCAATCAAGAAAGAGGCAATACCCATTCCAAGACTTTTCTGGACCATTAACATATTTCCCTTCCCTACCTTAACCCCTACCACTACAGAACCCGTGTTCCATATGAGTCATGCCCCGTTGGTAGCCTGGCTTAAAGCGTTAATGGTTGATGCTACCTCATTTCACGTCTTGTAGATGCAGCTATGTGAAAGAAATTCAGTGTTATAAGACCTGGAACTAGCATTTCACAGACATTATTCTTTTGTGCCAGGGAGCACACTCTAGCATAATGTCCAATCTCCCTACAATTATCACATTTCCTTTTCCCTGCTGAGCACTCTGAAGCATTTTTGCTAAGTAGTTTTAGAACCACAATGGGAGTAGACCCAGACTCTGGTGGCTAGAACTGCAAATTTGGCTCAATTCATTGCAAATTCAAAAACCTGTGCTGTGCACATGCAAAAATCCACTATTCTGCCAAACAGGTAAGTGGGTTATTCTTGGTGCCCTCCTTGCCATTAGCCAGTCTGTTCTGGCCTTGTGGTATGCTGAACTAAAACTCCCCAAAGCTCGGATTGCTGCCTGCTGCCTCAATGAATTTTATATCAGCAGGCAAATGAAACACTCAACCAAGTGAAAGGAATTCATAATGTTGAGGCAGGATCAGATTGTGCTGTGCATTTTGCATAAAAGGATTGTGGCTATCAATATGTGATGGCTAATCTAGATAAATCTCCACTTTACAGCAAATCTGCCCCCGAATAGTTCAAATTAGTGGAGTTCAGCCAGACAACACACACTGAACTTGTGAACCAGTGCAGGCATTTTCTTTATGTTCATGAAACGTTACATGATAAACTTGGCAAGCCTACACAGATAGAGATTTAATTCTTTAGAAGACATTAATCTCTGTGGTCCCACTTTAGTATCCACTAACCAGCTTAATCTGGTAGGTCTCCCCCTAAAGCAAGGTCTCCACACTTTTTCTTCTTATAGGAACGTCAAAGATGGGATTGGCACTCTCTACCTACTTAAGCTTTGACTCACCTTCCCTTTCATGCAGAGGTGGAGATTATACACTCGCAGACCCAGTAGACATGTTGATTTTAATGATCTTAATTTTTTTCTTTGTTTTCTGATTTTTTGTCACCAGGGATGGATATATGAGTAAAGAGGAGGAGTGATATATTTAGAAGGGATCTTAAGCAGATGTAAAAATCAAAAGATAGCAATAAAATGTTTTTGAAGGAAAACAACAGTAAAAATCACACAGAAAAGGGTTCTGATATACAGATGACCAGTCAGTCAACAGACACTTGTTATATACCTGGAACTATGGATACATATAAAATAAATGAAACTTCCTACCCAGAAATATCTTGTATTCTGAAACCATCCTCCCTTTTCTCAATAAAGAGTTGGGGGACCCGGGTACAGAATGTTGCATATGTTGTCAAGTCTGTGCCAGCTAGCTTTGCTTAACAGTTTTTCTTTCTTTTACTGAAGAATTTTACGTGTGTGGGGGGGGGATGGGTGGAAGTGACTGTGACCTTTAAAATAAAAGGTATCAATAGAACTTAAATAATTACTATTTCTGTGTATTTTTATATATTTCGTTAAATATTCTCAATTGATTCCATTTTAATCTGTTTCAGGAAACACACAGAAATTTTGCTGGGGTGAGTTTGGTGCCTCTTTTCTAGTTCAAATTGTAAATGAGTGCCATGAGTCTTGGGGAAGATATATACCTTCTTCAGAAGCCATGAATTTATTTACTTAGTCAAAAAGTTAGGACTGGATCCCAGGTCTCTTTATTGCTTTCCCTTTGGCCTAGCCATTGATCTCTTATGGTTCTTCAAAGAAGTTTTTGGGCCTAAGTACCTCAACAGATCTCAAGAGGACTTTGAGGAACAAGTTTTCTCTTAAAGGCTAGCATAATGGGAATTCTCAAATTTAATGGTCTTTTTCTTCTAGGGACCACTATATGCTTTTTACAAATAATGAAGCATTAATGCTTATATCAATCTGGTTCATTTTTCTGGAGTCTAATGGGAACTCAATGTAAGTTAGGAAGTACAAGGTCAATGAATTTGGACATCAGAGCAGAGTTCAGTGAATGAATGAAAACAGAGGAATGTTTATCAATCAACCAGTAAAGGATTGAGTCCTAGGAGAATTTCATGCTTGCATGGTGCATCTTGCACTATGAAGGTCTAGATTTGGGGCAGGAAACCTTGAGGACATATATGGCCTTCTAGGTCCTTTGGTGCGCCCTTTTGACTGAGTCCAAGTTTCACAGAACAAAACCTTTTATTAAGGGGATTTGTGCTGTGGAGTTTGGATTCGGTCAAAGGGCTGCACTTGAAGACCTAGAGGGCCACATGTGACTTCCAGGACACAGGTTCCCTGTTCCTGGTCTAGATTATATTATGGATATAATATTCCCTATTTATAGTTTTTATAACTCTCCATCTTATTGGCAATTGGACAAATAATTTTAGACCCAGAACTGTGTGATATTTAATACAACCCTAATTCTAATATAGAGTGAGGACAAATGATTCGATGGAAATAAGAGAGAAACCACATGGGATAAAATGACTCATCAATACAAGTTTATGAGGTGATTGGGAAGTGATCTTTTTGTTGAAATTCATCCTACTTCATAGCATTTGAAAACCATTCTGCAAAGTTTGTCATGGCTTTTTTTTTAAAGCATTGATGTCATTTTGTTTTACATTGTTTTATATTTCACTTTTGGAAAACCCCACCTTTATTTCTCCCTCTTCTTTTCAAAACCAAACCCTCTATTATAACAAAGACAGCTAAGCAAAAACAACAGATAGAGGATTGTGTCTGATGACAGATCTGATTCTGCCTCAATGATTCCCTTTGCTCAGCTGAGAGAGAAGGTCATAGGCTCATAGATAACTGAAAGCAGTAGCACATGCTGGTAAATGTTTAATAACCAAAACAAAAAAAAATCAAGCCCTGATTTGTAGATTTCTGAGGTGCAGAAGCTTACACTAAAAATTTAGCAATCACTTGGACTCAGAGCAGAAAAGACTCTAAGAAGTCATCCTGTCCAATTTACTCATTTTACAAATGAGAAACTGAGGCCCAGGAAAACTAAATTACTCGTCAAAAGGTACAAGTAGTAAGAGTCAGAGGTAAAAAGGTGATTCAGCAACAGTAATGGATACAATTTTACTGTGGAAATAACAGTAAAGAAGATCTTTTGATATTCCTTTTGCCCCATGTACCCCAGAGACCATGGGTCCTTGCCATCTGAGTTGCATCTGAAACTTCCTCTATGTCTTTTCTCCCTCATTAATGTGTGAATTCCTAGAGAGCTGAAACAGTCTTGATTTTCTAGTTGCATTCCCTAGTGCTTAGCGCAATGCTTTGTATACAGAACACACTTAATAAATACTTTTAAAAACTTATTCATGTTGTTTATCTTTTTTGGGGGACCATTATTGGTTTTTCAGTTGCTCAGAGTTCTGTTTACTTTCAGGAATCCTTTATCCTTTTAATTTCATTTTTAATCAGTGTGTGTATGTGTGTATATACACATACATATACACACATATATTATATATGTACACATGGATAGATGTAGATATAGATATAGATAGATAGGTAGATCGAAAGACATAGATATTTTAGTTCTGTTTATTTCCCTTTGAATCCATTTCTACAATTCTTTCATTGCTTCTCTGAATTCCTAATGTTTTTTTCTTTTTTTCACAAAACTAATATACTATTATATTCATATACAGTACTTTATTCATCTATTTGCCTCTATAACTCTTTCTCTGACTCTCTCTCTTTGCCTCTCACCTTTCTTCCTCCCAGTTCTTTCTTTTTTTCTTTTTTTGCTCTTTCCTTCTTTTTTCTTCTCCTCATCTCCATTTCACTTCCTTCTAGTGTCAAGAAATGGAGACAGATGGTTGGGGAGGGAAGTCAGTGTTGGATAAGAAGCAAAAAAGGAAAATACCTTACTTTTCTCACTTCAGGTCCTGACTACAACCAGCCAAAATGGGGAATAGGACACACTGGGAAAAACTAAATGGGTTTTGACTTGCATGTGAACTGATATCAGGTTTCTTGGAATACCCCATACCAGAAAATAAGTTTGAGTGCTGTGATTCATCTCGGACCCTTGTGTACTCAGACTTACTGAAAACAGGGCACTGTACATCATGTAGGAGCAAAGTAGGGTATCTGTACTGCTGCTTGAACAAACCATTATTTTATTCCTGCCTTTTAAAAAATCTCTAACTGTTCTATAATATTCTTTCATGGCTTTGCCTAGAATAGCTTACCTTTTCTGGTCCTACAAGATAGGAGAAACAATTCGAAAGCAGCTGCTTGTTTGGGTTGATAAAGTGGTCTAAACAGACATTTATTCATTCCCTTTAGAGCTCATCTTCTCTCTTCTGTGGAGCTAGATCCTGCCAAAGTGGCTGGTGTCTGGCAACAGGGCTGGCTGGCATGGTCAGGTTTCAAATGTCACAGCACAAATGGCAGTTCCAGGGACTACAGTAAAGCCATAATGCCAAGCCTTAAATGTCCTTCAAATATATCTTTTCCTATCTAGTCCCTTGCCAGAGAAGTAAATAGCAATTTTACCAAGGTCCCCTACCCACATCTTGCTTCTCTACCTCTTCAGAAACATTATGAAGGGTTCATTTGGATTCTCAGAGGTCTCCCTGTGGCCTGCTTAGTATTATAAGGCATAAAAATGAAGCATGATGGCGGGGCTACTCTACATAACCACCGGATGACAGAATCCCCACTGCTGTGGTTTTGTGAGTCACTGTCATAAGCACACATAAATAGGATGTTTATTACTTTAAGAGATGCTGGTGACTACATAACCTATGAAGGAAGATGCTATCCACCTCCAGAGAAAACAACTGATTAATGGAAGTGTGCATATTATGGTTTTACATGCATCTATACCCACATGTGTGTCAGATGGTGGTTTTCTGTAGTGTAGGGTGGAGAGGGAAGGAAGGAAACAGTTTGGAACTTAAAATGTAACAAACACGTATTAAATTAAAAACACTATTAAAGAGCTATTGACAATACAAGAGGCATTAGGGTAAGACGATTCTCAGTTCTAAAAAAAGGGAAATAAAGGAAACTTGAAGCTTGGAAAAAAATTCTGAAAACAGCCTACTTTTGTTAGAGTGCACACAAAATGAAAGGCAAATGACAAGATGCTTACTTCCTGAAAGCCTCCAATGCAAGAACCTTTTCCCCAATAGCCTGTGAATGCGCCAGCTGAGAGAAGGAAGCCCAATCTGTGCTATTTAAGGTGACTGTGATGGCATTGGTTACTGCAGGGGGAAATCTTACCACAGAGCAATGAGCCAAAGAAAACATTACTATTTAACTATTATAGGCTGCTGTAATGCAGTTTCCTCACCGTGAACAGCAAATGATTCTAGCTAACGAATATAGAAGGTTAGATTCTCTCCCTCTGTCCCTTCTTCCCTACCCTGCAAGAGCCCCAGGAAAATACCAGGAATGCTTTTTCTCTCCAGTACAGTGCAGTGTCTCACCCTTCTGCTCAACTATCCCATCTCAGTAGAAGTCATGTCCTGCTGGGATCAGGAGAAATGAACCTTTACCTTGATCAGAATGGAGATGCTAGGGTAGGAGGAGAACGTTTGGGAACGAATTCTAAGGGTCTACTGAAATAGCTCTAGTAACTCAAAACTGATTGACTCCATTACCCAGATGGAAGATTCTCTGCTACCTATGTCTGTACAACTTCTCTCCAGACCCAGGGAAGCACTTTTAAAACAATGTACTGAGAGGTAATATAGTATAACAAAGACCACTGAGTTTGAAGTGAGGGTACCTGTGTTCATTTCTAGCTCTATCACTTACTACCTTTATGACCTTGGTCACATTTCTTAACCTTTCTGGGGCTCAATTCTTTCTCTGCAAAAAATGCAGTGTATGTATGGGGGGTTTGAATAAGATGACTTCTTGGAAGATCCTTTCCATCTCCAAATCTATGATCCTTAGATCATGAGTTCTCACAGACTCATTCACTTGTACCAGTTGTTACCAAGTTGTTCTTATAGGTTGTGAAAAAGTGTGTAAAGGTGAAATATTTTGATCAAAGACTTCCAAGAATGGTTGACTGAGGCTTAACCTAGAGAAGTGAAGATTTCTTTGGAGGAGGAGGTATGTGATGAAGGTGATGGATAAGATTTATTCTGCTTGGCCCTAGAACTAGAATCAATGGACAGAAGTCAGAAACAGGCAAATTTAGACTCAGTTTAAGGAAAAATTTCCCATTGGTTATAGTCAATCAGAAGCAGGATAAGTTCTCTCACAAACTTGGTCTTACCACATAACCTGTATGATTCTTTTTAACTTGAACTTTATGATCTTAGCACATATCCTGACATATCCCAAAGTAAGAGAGGAAGGGGAGAGAGAGAGAGAAAGAAAGAGAGAGTGTGTGATGGAAGCTAGTGTCTTCATGTATCACAGAAAACCATGCATATATCAAGGAACTGGTGCCCAACCGGGACCCAGGAGAAACAGAGGGAAGTTCTGAAACAAACTCCAGAGAGGTTGCCCTGAGAAAAAGGACACAAGACAAGTGATATACATTCATATATAGAAAAGATCCAGCACATATGTTCACTTGGATTGCCAGATGTAGAAATGAAGCCTGACAAGAGAATGTAAGAAAGTAGATGATATCAGGAATTTGTGAACAACTTCTGACCTCTTTCTCTCTTCCTGCATTTTTGTCTGACAAGCGCTCTCTCTTTCTCCTTTCAAAGGCCATCTCCAAGAGCCCGCTGACATACGTGGAATTCACCATCAAAGAATTATGTCTTCAATAACCTGCAATTGTTTAGCTATGGACTTTAGTGAAGTCCAGAACAAAAGTTCACATCAGCAGATTGACAAGAACTGGAACCTAGGAATCAACCCATTGACCAGCCACAGACATTTAATATGGATTAAAGTCTACTGTGTGTCAGACATGGTGATAGGCACTCTGCCCTAACAGAGCTTATAGTCTAGCAAGGGGAAGCAACACATACAAATTTAAGTGTAGACAAAACACACTACAAAAGAGATACAAGATAATTTGACAGGGGATGGGGGGGGTGAGGATGGGCAATAGCAGCTGGGGGGAAGAAGTAAGGCTTCCAACAATGGTTCTCAGCCTCCTTTTTTTTTTTTTTTTTTAAATGAACACCATTCTCTCTAACCTTTGCCCTTGGGTTCCTCTTACAGGCAGTTTCAGATAGCCTTCTTCAGGGTCACCTTTCCTTTTCATTTCCAGTCTCCATCACAGGCTCTAAATTGTTTTTCCCTCTCCTCTGGGTTCTTTCACTCTGGGCTCCTTTCTGTTTATTTCTGTCTCTCTACTGTTTTTACTTCCCAGATTCCCTTGACCCCTTAAGATTCTCTTATCCAGGGATCATTAGGTCATTTGAGTCCATCCCCACACTAGACAGAAGCATTCCCTTCGAAGGCTTCAAATTGCACATCTTTGTGTTCAGTGTAACAGTGCTCACAGTGGGTGTTTTATTAATGTTTGCTGAATTTGAATGTGTGATAATTGACAATTGCCATCTTGTCCTAGATAGTGTTGCTTTTCTCACTTCCTTCTTCTCCTTTCTGTTGATTTGTACCTCATTGGTATGGGGAACTTCTGGTATGGAATAACCTTTTACTGGGTGTTCAGCTGCAACTTCTATGTAAATTATAGTTTTAGAGAATTGTCTGGGACACTGAGAGGTCGGGTGAATCACTTGATGTCACACAGATAATATATGTCAGAGTCAGAATTTTAACCCAGGGCTTAAAAATTCAAGTCTGGCACTGTTACCCAATACCCCCATCATCATGCCTTAAATTAAAAAAAAATAATCAAAACC
The DNA here is from genome assembly GCA_023548195.1 of Bettongia penicillata ogilbyi. Lineage (NCBI taxonomy): Eukaryota > Metazoa > Chordata > Mammalia > Diprotodontia > Potoroidae > Bettongia > Bettongia penicillata. The sequence continues at coordinate 672,074 of JAJHZJ010000566.1, forward strand.
TTATATTTTAGTTTTAATATATACAATTCATCTGGGGCATACTCCTCAATTTACAATATTCTTTTGTGCTAAATATTTGGTATTTAACACTGTGAGGGAAGCTAGCCATGTACTAGCACTATGTTGAATACTGTAGAGGATACAAAATGATGCTATTATACCATCCTTTCCCTACAAGAACTATCAAAATAGCTAAGAAGTTTATATCTGATTATTGATCTATGTTCCATGTGTATGTGGGTACTTAGGTATTTAATGTAAGCAGTATCACTAAAAAAAGGTTAGACCTCCAGGTAATTGTATATTCTACATTCATCTCCTGTGTGCCTTTGAAGGGGCCCTTTTGCCCTTCAGGGAACTTAGTTACTTCACTTATAAACTGGGGACCAGAATGCTGGTCCTGAATCATGAAGATGTCACATGCATTAACTAATTACCAATGATTGAATAACATCTCAAGAAGCCAATGTAAATGCCAAGTGTTCTTATTGATAATAAAGCAGCTACTTTCTGGATGGGGCTGTCATGAGGCTTAATGATTTAATTGCTGTGGAGTGCTTTGATATTCCTGGATGAAAGGTGTTATGTAAGGAATGAAGTGGCACATTCTTAAGTACCTTCTATTTTGTTTTCCAAAAGATCATTAAAATTAATTTCCAAATGAGAAAATGCTCATTGGCAAATTCCTGGGTAAAACATCCATCTGACAGCACAAAAGTAGAATATTAGAATAATGAAAATTATAGAGAACTGAATTATATAGATATTATATGAAATTATTCCAAATGGAATTATAAAGAAATATTAGACTTGCTAGCCATAAACTTATGGGGTTGATCTCTGATTTCTATTTGGAAACTGATTACTGTGACTTTTCGGCCGGGTCTACAAAATAGTACATGAATGTTTTAGCAGGAATTCAAGTGTTGCAAACAATTTCCTAATGCTTAGCATAAATTCCATCATTAAAACCAAAAATCTATATTTCACCCTTCATCCAAAAGATATATCATTGAAGTCATCATTTCCCAATTTAATTCAACTAATTCCTAGTGCTTACTTGTGAAAGGTCAGTAGCTTACTTGTGAAAGGTTGGTAGTGTGTTCAGATCACACCTTTAGCATAATCAGTATAATGAGCGGAGAAAAACACTTCAACAACCAGTCCTTAAATTCCACAAAATGATTGATTTTCATTTAAACAATTCAAGTAAGTGCTATAAATTTGAATGTTACAAGGGACTTTTATAAATCCCTCTCACAGACAGGTTTCCATCTACACATTCTTTCTCTTCTATCCTTAGTTATGTATTTTTCAGGTTACACTTTTCCTGTCCAGATCATTCAAATGTGGGTTATTTATTGTATTCCCTGGGAGACTTTAAAGAGTTTAGGCACTGGGACATCTTTAAATGTCCTAGATTAATGATTTTGTAACTCCTTTAAGACCTGAAAACAGTCCCAGGACTTTCTCAAGTGCTTCAATTTGATTCAAGGAAATAACTTAATTACCAATGACCTGAGAGAATAGATTTTGCACTTTAATTTTCTGCCTTTTTAAGAAGGCAAAATATTTAAAAGGGAAAAAATGTAGCAGGTTGCTTGCCTTCTCTGAGTTCCCATAAACTAAAAATTATACTAAGGTACACTTAGAGTTTCATACTAATAGGAGCTATTCATGAGTAAATAAAAAACCCAATAATTGTGACACTTTTTATTCAAAACATGGAGAACATTTTATCAGCGTGCAAATTGACTCCCGAAGATTTAGATGGGGAATCTGAGGCAGAGAGAGGAGAAATGGACTGACCAACTGTCAACAGAAATGACATTTGCTCCCTTGAACACTATACTTAACTCTTGGAGAAAAGTGCCATGTTGTTGAAATCCAGCAATGTCTTAGATTATGTTAGAGAAATTTTCAACTTGGTTTGCTTGTCAGTGTTTCAAAACTAGGAAATAAATTTGCACAGGCAGGTTGTTATGACTATCCCTTTGTTTTTAAAGGTGGAAAGCAAGCACAATTACCTCCGCTTACAAACCTTTTCAGATACCTATAGGAACCAGGGGGTAGGTTAAAAAAATAGCAGGACAGGTAGGGAGAAATATTCTTTTAGCATTCACTTGGTAATTTGGACCACCTTCAGCAATGGCTGCCAGCTGCAGGCTTTAAGGAAGAATCATTTCCTTTACCAAGACAGCTTTTGAGGGCAGCTGCCTTTTAAACATTCTATGACTTTGGTCAAAGAGCTAGCAAGGAGGCATTAAAGATCTCAGCCCTGTCAGAAGCTTCAACCAATAAGAGGGCTCCTGTCATTCACAGTGGGGCATGTTCAATATTTCCTATGTTGTTTGGTTTTTACCCTGACAGCTTTTAAATCTCAAGGGACTAGGGGATTTTACCTTTCCTTTCTCCCCAAAGTGAGTGTATGTTTGTGGGGGGAGTGAGAATGGAAGGAGGGGTGAATGAGGAAAGACTGAAGAGAATGGATCAAGGAGAAGAGTAATGATTATCTGACTTTCACGCTTTTTTTGGTTACTCTTTATTAAATTTCAAATGAAATATTGGCAATTTGTTCAGCCTTTCCCCATTGCTAATATTTAAAAGCATTCAATTAAGATTTGTAATGTGTCCAATGAGTTAAACCGTCCTATGGTATTAGAAAAATATTACATATATAAATAAAATACATCAAGGCATTAAAAAGCTATTACACACTCTGAACATAAAATGGCAGAATAATGATGGATTCTGCCAAGCAGCAAACATATTCAAAAATATTATCTTCCTGGTAATGAAATGCCATCCGTTTCATTTTAAGCTAAATACGTTAGACATATCAGTGGAGTCTGTGCTGACACAGCAGTGAGTTGAAATTGAAAATCTGAAATTATATATATGATTGGACACAGTGTTAAAGTAATTTATAGGAAAAACCACAAATGTGCTGGGTCTGCACCTTCTGGTGAACTCATTTTATAGAATCAGATAGAGGAAAACTCTACCATTTCTAATGTGCTGTTAGAGTGGCAGCCCGCCAGTGCCCCAATATATTCAGTATGAAAAGAGAGAAGAAAGACAGACAGAGACAGAAGCGGGGGGTAGGCTTTGATGGTCAGGAAAAGGTGGGGAGTTGCCAGGGGAGGAGGATGGTAGTGTTGAAGTGAGAGTGGGGGAGAGGAAGAGGAAAAGAAAGAATGATAGAAGAAAGACTTTGCAGCCTTGATTCAAATTACAACAATTCTGCATAACCCATCAAGAAAATGGCATTCTCTTTCATTATTCTGACCTAATATGATATAGCCGCTGGAGGAACTGTATTAGCTATCGAGACAAGTGGTAGATAACAAGCAAGCATTTGACAGGGGAGCATTTCAGCATGGCTACAGCATGGCTGGGGTGGCTCCACCAGGTGCCAAGTGGCAGCCAATCTCATTACTGTGATCATCCGATACCTCCAAGTTCAGGCGGGAATTCAGGTTTTGCTGACGGGAAAAGACACTCTTTTCTCCAGGAGCATACAGATAGTCTGAGCATCTCTTTATCTGTCTGTCTGTCTCTGGATCTGTCTCTCTTGCATGTTTTTATTTTCACTTCTGCTTGGTAGGTCTCCCCACAAAGTGAAGGAGGGAGGGTAGGTATGGGAGGGAAAACACTCTGCACTTTGGTGTGGATATGTGTGGAGAATTGGTACCCTGATGTGCTTTCGTCTTTCATTTATCTCCATAATCCTGCTTGAAATGTGGATTATTTATTCATAATGGGCTAGTCTCTTCCTATGTCACCCAAGGAGCTATAAGGTTCTGTCTTATCTGCAGGAAGGAAGAAAAGAAACCTTGTTACCCTCTGAAGTGCCTTGAGATTCTGCGACAAAAAAATAGATGTAGAAATGGGATCAAAGACAGAGAGAATGTTTTTATTTTATACCTTATATTAGCTAACTAACTCTAGGAAAGGAAACAGTAGAGTTTGGGAAATGTGTTTGCTGCAAAGTGGCATTTTGATGAGAAGATATGACTGCCACCATTGTAACTCATGCAGTCTCTGCCATCCCCAACAAGCAACCAGCAGGGGAACTCCCCAGGGATGCAAACATATGATCATTATAGTGTCTTGGATTTATAGGGAAGTTTTCTTTTTTCTTTTTCTCTTAAGACTTATTTCATTTATTCATAAGACCATTGTCCTAGAGCTAGAAGGGATGTCATAGTCTTTCTATTCCAATTTTTCATTTTATAATTGATAAAGCTGAAACCTAGGGAAATTGCATGATTTATCCAAGGTTGCACAGAAAGGATTTCAACCTAAGTCATCTGACCTGAGAATCAATATTCTTGTCACTGTCCTATGACTTGATCTGTTTATTACAAATTCACATAATCTCATAATTGGAAGGTGTATTCATGGTCTTTCAATATGCTGCTCAATCTTTCTAGGGCATCTCCAACTAGTGACTATTTAAGTTCTTCAAGGCTCTAAGGGATCTATTCCACTTGAACAGTTCAAATTGTTAGGAAGTTATTGTTTTATAGCAGCTTAAACCTAACTTTCTTATAACTTCCACTCATCAGTGCTAGTCTTTCTTTCTGGGGCCAAGTCAAACAAATCTACTCCCTCTTTCATATGACAATCTTTTCAATTCTTGAACATAGCTACAATGGTCCACTTTTAGACTTTCCTTTTCTAGGATAAATACCCCTAGAGTCTTTGACTAATTGTCTTATGAGATCTTCAGTCGCTCACCATCCTTCTCTCTTTCCTATGTGCCTACTTCAGTTTACTAATTCTCTTCCTTAAACATAGCATCCAGAATTCAACAAAATATGCTGGATGTTGCATTGTCACCTCATTTTTTTCCCTGGGTATTTTACTTTTCAATGATGTCTAAGATCAAGTTGCTTTTTTGGAGAGCTATATGTGGTTCATTTCTAGAACTTCAAGGGACTCTGTAGAAATATTATATAACCCTATCGTTGCTGAAGGGAATCAGCTCAACCCATTTGAGGGAAAACTATATGAATTAATTGGACATAATCAAAAGACAAAAAGGAAAGGGCAACAAGACAGCACCCATCCCAAAGTGGGGCAGCAGCAGACACTTCCAAAACTAGGGCAAGGCAGAGGCATCCACAGCTAGATAGGGAAAGACAGGGAAGGGACTTTGCCAGAAAGCCCTGGGCACTGTGGTTTTTATGCCAAAGCACAAGTTGGGATTATGTGATAGGGCTGTATCCAGGACTTGATGTATGCAGCTCTTACCACTTCCATCATCAATTATTTTGTGGGTCAGGGTAACTTAGAAATACTAAAGAAGGCCAATTATTTTATGTAAAGGAATGTGTCCTTGCTCAGGCACATCTGATTCTGAGGTCATAGACAGGGATGTGTCAGTCAACAAAGCTTCATGGGCAATGGAAAATTTTAGCATGCAAGGTTCCTGAAGACTTCAGAAAAGAAGGAGGTCTGGGCAGAAAGGGAATATGACTGGAATAGAGAAAGAATATTGCAGGAGAGACAAAGTCCAAAGAACTGAGAGCTTTTCCAGACCACAAAAGGAAAAGTATTCTCTGCCCCATATGGGATGGAAGAAGGATTATCATGGACCAGGAAATATTTTGAGGTTTCTTCAACCCTGATGGAATGCATGTGATAGGAGTAGGGGATGGGGGAACACACGGTTTCCATTTTTGAGGTTAGCAAAGTAATTGATGGACAAAAGGATAGGAAAGGGGATGAAGCAAAATGAAAAAATAGTGACTTTTCCTTCCCTCTACCTCCTTTCTTTGACTTAAGAGAGAAGTAGAGGCACCGTGGGCTACATTTACTTTTTCTCAATCCTATGGCAGCCCTTCCTTTCTTCATGATTTTTCAAAGATTGCTGATAGCAATAATTACATCCACTAGTTCTTTCAGGACTATCTGGACCCTGAATTAATTGAGGTCTGTTACCATCTTGCTGCATAGGCTGAATTTAAATTCTCTCATAACCATTTTCTTCTGTGTTTCTCATTCCTAAGTTCATTTTCCTGAACAGATGAAACACAAGGATGGTAAGAATTGAGCAGTTTCCTCTTCTCTTTCAAATTTGTTATCACTAGCTAATCCTCTTCTTTGATATTCTGTTTCCCCCCACCATACTTTAAATGATCATGTTTGGGGCACCTAAGTGTCACAATGAGTAGAGCACTGACCCTGGGATCAGAAGGATCTGAGTTCAGATTTGACCTCAGACACCTGACACACTTACTAGCTGTGTGACCTTGGGCAAATCACTTAACTTTAATCGTATTGCCTTCCCCTCCTCCATAAAAATAGAAAGATCTATACAAATAATTTTCATTGCTCTTAACCTTCGTCACTAGCCTCAGCTCATTCTGAGTTTTAGGACTCCCTGTGCTCTCTTAGAAGACCATTATATTCTCCTCATTCATCCTTCGTCACCTCTGTCCTTCTTCTCATCTTCTGTTTGTATCATTTTGAAATACAATTTGGTCACCGCTGTAATAGTAAGAGAAAATTAAATTCAATTATTTCTGGTTTCCCCTCACACATAACAAATTGGCACAGATGACAAAAGATGGAAATGGTCTATGCTGGAGAGACTTCCGGAAGACAAACACACTAATTACTGTCGATAGAGCAGCTAACTGGTCCAAGGACTCCAGAAAGTGATTTGTAATTACGTTAAAAAGAAGGGGGTTAATTGTCTGCACCCTGGACCCAGAAATCCAGCTACTAAGCATAAATCTCAAAGGTGTCAAGGACAGAAAGAAAGGTGTCACCATCTCCAAAGTGGTCATAGCACTTTTTGTGTATGTGTGTGTTGTGGCAAAAAACTGAAAACAACGTACGTGTCCATCAATTTGGGAATAACTAAACTATGTGGAGTAAATAAATGTAACAGAATGTTCTGACAGCATGGAAATGAATAGGAAGGCAAATGAAATATGCAAAATGAAGAAAACAGAGTAAGGACAAAATATACAAAAAGATTACAACAATGTAAATGGAAAGAACAAAAAGGACATGGAACACTGTGTAAGTGTAAAGACCAAAGATGATCCCAGAGCAGCACTGAGAAACTATATCTCCCTCCTTTGTTTGCAAAGGTGGTGGTCTATGGGTATATAATATTGCATATTACTGTCAGACATAGTCTCCTAAGTACACTGGTTATTTTACCCAACTTACTATTTTCTCCTCTTCCTGCTAAAATCTTTATTAATCACACACATACATAGAGCATGGGCTAGACGTACCAGGGCTATAATACTACACCTTGTGGTTGGCGTTACTATCGACCCTTTCCCTGAACATATTGTAGCACCTGTGAGAAAGTGAAAAGGTCAGTTTCATAATGTTTGCCAGCATTTCCTGTCCATGTTTCATGCATACTTAAGGTTACAAGGGATGGCTCATTGGGTAGGGTAAGAAGGAAAGAAATATATTCAGAAATAAATGCCATATAAAAAAGATACCTATAAAAATAAGATTGAAAAAACATGATGAGGGAATGAAAAAGAAATTCCATTCAAAATAGCTACAAAATGCACAAAATATCTAGGAATTAACTTACTCCAACATACCCAGGATTGAATTGACTACAAATAGAAAATATTCTACATAGAAACAAAGGAAGGCAAATTATTGAGAAAAATTAAGGTGATTGCATCCCTACAATCTCTTTATTAGAAAAAAAATCCATTTTCTTCTTCAGAATTGTTTATTTTATTCTTAACAGCACCTTATTCCTTTTCAATCAACTTTCTCTTAAGAGTTTTCCACTTGGAAATTCAAAATTTGGAATTTCATATTTGGGACCCTGCATATGCTGTCTCTGGACTCTAGGGAGGTGATCTCTAAAGTGAATGCCAGAAGTTTCCTGGGGGACTTTGTGTCACCCCAAGGAATGTATAATTAACTAATTAAAGGGTCAGACACCTAGAGAAAACAAAATCTGTCTCTGATCTCAAGGAACTAAAGTTCAAATGGAGGAGACAGCCTATGGTAGATCCGAAATAAATACAGAATAGATGGAGGCTAGCCTTAAAGGTGAAGTTGGTAGAAATTTCAGAAAACAGGGGCCTCTCAAAGGAGTGACTCTTGAACTGAGGCTTAAAAGAAGCCAGGTTTTAAAGAGGCAGAGGTTAGGATGGAGAACAGTTTAGGCATCAAGGTCAGCAAGAGTAAAGGTATGGAGAAGGGAGATTGCATGCAAATTACAGCAGGTAGACCTATAGGACCGAACTGCAGATTGTGTGGAGAGCTGTAATGTGTGAAAAGCCTAGAGAAAGGGCAAGGCTACAAAGAGCTTTAAATGCCAAATGAGGGATTTTTGTGAAGGGACAAGGAGAAAAGGTCATCTAGAGGAGAGGATAATGTGGATTTGAACTGGATCATCAGGGGTTGAGATCTGGAAGAGCGAAGAGGGGAGCCAGGGTGGGAGTGATGACTTGTGCTATGCAGGGGCTGAAAGTCAAAGTGAGGAGGAAGAATTGGTTTAGGAAGTGTAAGGTGTAGGAAGAGATGGAAAGACAAAAGCTTATGAATGGATAAAGAAAAATACAAGGTTTTGAAGATGGGAATAGGATGTGTGGGTGATGGCAAGATTAGGACTCTACCCATTCTGTGTATCTTAAAACCCATATCATTTCCTGCTTAGACTACTGTAATGGCCTCCCTATTAGCCTAATTCATCCTTAATGCAGACACCAAAGTGATTTTCCTAAAGCACACATCTGACCCAGTCATCTCTCTGTTAATAAACTCCAATGGCTCCCTATTGACTCTAGTTCAAATATGGTTTCATCTTCATCTTTTCATTTTGATATCTCTAATTTTGTGTGTTTGACTATATATATATATACATATAAAAATATATAATTATGAAGATAAGATTTGTTTGTGATTTGTACATAAGTTAATGTAATTATAAACATGTTTGTATATGAAATGCATATATTTAATATATAATAAAATATATTTACATAGTTATCATGTATTTACAAAGTTAAATACATGGTTATTATTGCTATTATTATTAGCCCGGAAGACCTCAATTCAAGGGTTCTCTGCCTCGGAACATACTGATTGTTTAACCTGGGTATTTCTCTTAGGTGCTCCAGGCAAACTCTGAGACTATTAATTGCGGAAAAGTTGCTGACCTACATTGGCAGAGGGGATTTCGTTCCCCAGAGTTCCCTATGCCGATGATATCACAGGTCAAATCTCTCTATGTGTGATCTAAAAAGTTTGGAGACCACTTGGCAGAGCATGTGTCAGGCTATTATCAAATTTCTACTTCCTTTTTCAAAACCTCTTAGATGTAGTTATCATTCTTCCCAAGGGTTCTGTCTTTTCTACTTCAGTAGATGGTTCCTTATTAGTGGTTAGAATCTAGTCCATTCCTTTCATCTGTTCCTCTACCTGATGAAGAAGGAAATGTTTTCATTATCCATAGCACAAAATGTTACCTGATTTGTGAGAGGTGGTATGATATGGTGAATAAAGAACTTCAAAGTCGGAAAACCTTGAGTCCAAATCTAACCTGTGATACAAAGTAGATGTGGGACCCTGGGAAAATCTCTTAATTTTTCAGCCCCTAAGTAAAGTCTTTTAGACTATAAGCTGTAGAGCAGGTACAGATTTAAGTTGGTAGAGGGAATTTCTTTATCAGGAGCTCCTAGAAATCATAGATCTGATCCAAAAAATTTAAGTGAGTCAGGAATTGACCAATATTAGGTCCCTTTATGTGCTCATGGAAAGTGAAACCAAAAGAAGGTCTATGACTTGCTCAGAGTTGCAATAGGGTAGAGATGAGACGAGATTAAGACATAAATTCTACTGTAGCTATCATCAGCAAAGAGGAGAAATTGGAAACTTCCTTAAATGTCATACAATATAACCTCTAACCCAATTCAGGAACCTCTTCTAAGGGATCCCTGCCAGGTGTCCATTCAACATGGCATGGCTGTTTTTTGTCCTTCATTCTCCAGGAGGACCAGGACATCAGAGAGATAATTTTATGACCTTCAAGTTAATTGGATTTAAGTGAGGGAGAGCTGTACAAAGTCAACAGCCTCACTCTCTTCTCTGGAGCCATCTAGGCCCAGTGGCAAGATATACATCAGAATGACTGGAGATGGCCCCAGATGCAGGTGTCAGTTTGACTGAGGCAACACACATTTAGTGATTAAGGCTAGGTAAGAAATGAGACAAAGGAATGACCTCTTTTACCTAGTCAAAAGGAAATCAGTCTGGGGAGGGAAGATGCTCAGGGTTTCTAACATGTTCTTGACCACTTCCAGGGACAGAGATGTCATTATCAAACAAAGTAGTTTTTTCTATTGCTGGAAGATTCTAATTAAAAATCCTTTTTTTTTTCCTATTGGGCTAAAATATTCCCCTCTTTCATTTCTGCCCATCGGTCCTTGTCTGCCTTTTGGAGCAATATATAACAATATGTTATAATCTTTCAACTATCTGAGAAAAGACATTATGCCTTCCATCAGTCTTCTCTTGGCTACCATTGTCAGTTTCTTCAACCATTCTTCAGATGACCTAGACTCTAAACACCTCATTCTTATCATTTTCTTCTAAAGAAGTGGTAATTTATCAGCATACGCCCTAAAATTTTGTGTCCTGATTTGAATATAATATCCCATGTATAATCTAACCAACTCTGAGGACAGAGGGTCTGTCACTTCTGTGATTCAGATAATTATATTATAATTGCTACAGCCTATGATTTGGCTAGCTTTTTAAACAGCTGCAGAATTTTGTTGGTTCATACTAAATTTGTAATGAACTGAAATGCAACAGATTTATTCACATGATCCACTGTCAAGACAGGGCTCCCCTATCATGCGAAACTTTTTATCTATCCCTGTCAAATTTTATCTTGTTGGTTTTGTCCTTTCTTCAGACCTATAAAGACCTTTTAAAATTGATTCTGTCACCCCACCTTCTCTAGACTTATCTCACAATTCTGTACTCTGCGCTTCATTGAAACTGGATTGCTCATCATCCTCTAAACATGTCCCATGCTTTCCCACTTCCATTCCTCTGCTTATATTTCCTCCCATGCCTAGAATAACCATCCTTTGTTGACCTTATAATCATCCTTCAAAATCTAGTTCAAATGACACGATTTCCTTAAAGCCTCTTCTGATTTCCATGGCCAAATGTAATTTTCATTCATTTTGAAAACATTACATACTTTTTTATATACTTCAATTCTAATTTGTTATTTAACCAACAAATTTTATTTCTCTTTAATAGGTTGTAAAATTCTTTGAGGCCAGGATGCATCTTAAATGTCTTTGCAAACAACTTGTTGAATCCATTATGTTAGCTCTTTCTACCAGTGAAATTGATAAGTAGGCCTTGGGATCAAAGGATCATAGATTAAGAACTGCAAGAGACACCAGACATCATCTAGCTCAAACTGTATCTTGTCCAAGCTCATACAGGTGTGACCAGCTTTATGTTTAGGTCCTCATTTACATCATTGGCCGTATAGAAGAGGAAACAGTGACCAAGGAAGGTTAAGCAATTTGTCTGAGGTCATACAGGAAGTAGGTAAGATTTATACCATGTCCTCTGATCATTGATCTTTTTACCGTACAATAAAGTGCCATGTAAAATGTTGTATTACTACCAGTATTGACATAATAATTATTATTTTTAAAGACTAGGTCTCCATGTCTTGCCCTGGTTGGAAGCACAGGGACTACAAAGGGGGTTGGTCCTACTTTGACCAGTATGGGAGCTTTGACTTTCTCCATTTCCAGCTTTGATTGGCTTTCCCATTTTTAGGCAGCCATGCGCCACCCTTTGTCTCTCATACCTGGGTGCTCACCATATTAATGATGAAGTTAGGGTGGACGCCCAATCGGCTTCGTCCATTGCAGCTCACAATTCCTGCACTCAAGAGATTGCTCAGCTTCATCCTTCCCAGTGTCGGGGACTACAGCGTTATTACTGAAATGAATCAGAATTCACTTACCATGAACAGAATCCTCCCCAGAAGAAACCAACACCACTATGGGATAGGAAAATAGCATACCCAGAGGACTGATGTATTTCTAAATATATAATATGAATGAAACTATGTGAAATTTAGAAGAGGACCTTTGTCATTATAAGGGTAGGATGGTAATGGTATCCATGATTTTCTTTACTATATCTTATGGGACTCCATTTGTCTGCTTGAAGTTCTTTTTCTGGTCACTATGTTGCTTTGGTGATCTCTTAACCATAATACCCAAGTCCTTTTCAGTAAGTGCAGGCCATATAATTAATTTGTTTTCACTGGATTTTGCCCCATTCTTAAGAAATAGGGAGTGGGGAAGAAGAGGAGAGGCTGAATATTGTTTTGTTTCTCACTTCTTTTCTTGTCTGTCTTTGTACCTCATTCTTGCTATGGAGGGGTAACAGATCAGAGATCAGAAGAAGTGTAACTAAAGATTAAACAAAAGTCTAACCTTTAGTGTAAGCTCAAGATCAAAACTTTGTGCCTCTATTCCAGCTACACCGTTTGTACTAAAGATGTCTGGAAAAAGGCCAGTAAGTGAAAAAATGATGACCACGAGAACTGTTTAGGGAAAAATAGCTGTTCAAAGTAGCAACTTTGCTAAGTTTTGGAAACTGGCTAAAACTTTGGAAAAGTTTTCTTTGTTTTTTTTTAAAAAAATTTAAGCCTTGAGTATTAGTGAGATAAGGCTTCTCATGTTTCACGGATAATTGTAATGTCTCATAAGACAAAGTACTTAATATAGGAAGAATGTTCTTATTTGTTTCTATATTTTTGTATAGCAAAGCAGTAAGTCAAAACACTACTGTCCTTAATCTATATAACTTGAGGGAACAGGTAGTACTGTAATTGTGAACTTGTCCTCATTCTGTTTCATGGGGTTCAAATAGAAATGGTCCTGGGCAAGTTTTTGCCTTCCTATTTTATATTCAGTATCCTACTGATTGTTACACAGATGAAATAAAAATAACTGCTCTAGTTGGATACAAGTTTTAGGATATACTCTTATTCTCCACTTCCACTGAAAGCATCCTTGATGCGACTCCTAAGGAGAAAGGATAATGGGAATGACATGTACCTCCGTTTGAGCAGCTAGATGATGCAATGGATAGTCAATGGAGTCAAAAAGAACCATCTTCTTGAGTTCAAATCCAGCTTTAGGGACTTATTAACAGTGTGACTCTGGACAAGTCACTTCACTCTGTTTGCCTTAGTTTCCTCATCTGTAGAATGAACTGGGGAAGAAAATGGCAAACCATTCCAGTATCTTTTCAAGAGAACTCCAAATGAAGTCACCAAGAGTAAGATGAGACTGAAATGCGTCTCATCTTTTCCCACAAGATTTTGAGATCCTTAGTCAAATCTCTATACTTTGACAGCTTTTTGTTTCACGCAGCTTAGAGATTGTATTTGGATGGAAACATCGACTTAAAATGTTGTTCTTAAGTTTTTATAGGTCAGCGTTTTGTTGTGGTACAGGGGTGTGCTGATAAATATTTAACAACTGGTTCTCTGAAAGAAAAGTATGCTCATTATGCTTTTAAGTTTAATATGCATTATTCATATTTTTATCATTTATATAAGTCTGAATAATTAGCAAAGCAATAAATCAAGTGTTGATTTACATACATTGCTGTTTTCTGAGGTAGAAATATACTGAAAATTTGATACTTGGTTCTCAGAACTGACAGAAACTGGTTCCAACATACCCCTAGTTGTGGGTAGTCATTTGATCTATGATAATGATATCCTTCCAGTACAGTCTATTGATTGAGCTCCTCAGGATATTTTGAAGCTTATAGATATTGTTGTTTAGTCATTTACTTGTGTCCAAGTCATGGTGTTTAATCATTTATCAACTCTTTGTGACCTATTGACCTGAAAACTTGGTTAAAGAAAAAGCACAGGCTAAATGCATACATTTCATGATTTAATTAATTAATTCCTTCTTAAAGATAACAGTCATAGCACTATGGAGTCAGAGGTTACTCTGACTAACTGGTACAGAAATCTTCTGGCTTATATACATTTTACTGTAATAAAGGAACTCTCTTAGTTGGAAAGATTGCAAATTTAGTAAGACAAGACAATTAGCAAAGCAATGTCAGTTGAGTTTTACTTGCCTCTTGAATGAGATATAATTTACACCATTCCATTTCACCCTCTTTCTTCCCACTGCATTTCTCTTTCACAATTTACCTTAATTTCTTTTAAGATATGGTCCCATCCTATTCAATTCACTCTGTGCTCTCTGTCTCTGTGTGTGCGTGCATGCGTGTATGTGTGTGTACATGTATGCGTGTACATGTGTGTGTGTGGTCCCACCAACTAACCAGATACTGAAAAGTTTTAAGAGTTACAAATATTGTCTTTCCATGTAGGAATGTAAACAGTTCACTTTTGGTAAGTCCCTTATGACTTCTCTTTGCTGTTTACTTTTTCATGCTTTTTCTCATTCTTGTGTTTGAAAGTCAAATTTTTTTTTCAGCTCTGGTCTTTTTATCAAGAATGCTTGAAAGTCCTCTGTTTCATTGAAAGAACATATTTTCCCCTGAAGTACTATACTCAGTTTTGCTGGGTAGGTGATTCCTGGTTTTAGTCCTAGTTCCTTTGACTTCTGGAATATCCTATTCCACGCCCTTTGATCCCTTAATGTAGAAGCTGCTAGATCTTGAGTTATCCTGATTGTATTTCCACAGTACTGGAATTGTTTCTAGCTGCTTGCAAGATTTTCTCCTTGACCTGGGAATTCTGGAATTTGGCCACAATGTTCCTAGGAGTTTCTCTTTTTGGATCTCTTTCAGGTGGTGATTGATGGATTCTTTCAATACTTATTTTGCCCTCTGGTTGTAGAATATCAGGGCAGTTTTCCTTGATAATTTCATGGAAGATAATGTCTAGGCTCTTTTTTTTGATCATGACTTTCAGGTGCTCCCATGATTTTTAAATTGTCTCTCCTGGATCTATTTTCCAGGTCAGTTGTTTTTCCAATGAGATATTTCACACTCTCTTCCATTTTTTCATTCTTTTGGTTTTGTTTTGTGATTTCTTGGTTTCTCAGAAAGTCATTAGACTCCATTTGTTCCATTCTAATTTTGAGAGAACTATTATCTTCAGTGAGTTTTTGAATCTCTTTTTCCCTTTCGCTAATTCTGCTTTTGAAAGCATTCTTCTCCTCATTGGCTTTTTGAACCTCTTTTGCCAATTGAGTGAGCCTATTCTTCAAGGTGTTATTTTCTTCAGCATTTTTTTGGGTCTCTTTTACCAAGGTATTGACCTGTTTTTCATGCTTTTCTTGCATCTCTCTCATTTCTTTTCCCAGTTTTTCCTCCACCTGTCTAACTTGCTTTTCAAAATCCTTTCTGAGCTCTTCCATGGCCTGAGCCCACCGGATATCCACCTCTGATGTCTGGAATAGAGAGGCCCCAACCTCCACGTCTTTCCCTGATGGTAAGAATGTTTCTTTGTCATCAGAATTGAAAGGCAGGAACATCTGCACCCCATCAAAGTAGCTCTCTATGGTCTTATTTTGCTTCCTTTTTCTGGGCATTTTCCCAGCCAGTTACTTGATTTCTGAGATTCCTCTGCACCCCTGCCTAGATCCGTCCAGCTAGTGCTTGGGGTCTGAGATTCAAATGGGCTTTCTGTGGCAGGCGGGGCTGCTATTCAATGTGAGCTTAAGTTCTGGTGCTTGGGTGGGGGCAGGGCCACCTCCCAGGCTCAGTTCCCTCAGGGGGTTTATGCAGAGACCTTCAGTAATGGCCCTGAACTTCTGCCTGCTGCTAAGGGAGTCCCGGGGGCACAGCCACTGCCACCTCTGCAGCTCCCTCTGCCGCTTCCTCCCGAGGGGGCCCGAGTCATGGAGACACCTCCCCTCCCCTCTCGACCAGCCCAGAAGTCTCTCTCACTGACCTGTAGCGTCTGTGGGCAGTAGGACCTTCCCGGCTGCCGGAGATTCTGTCCCTGAAGCCTGCTCGGGTCTGCTCCTCTGGGGCCATGGCCAGGGCAGCTCAGGGGTGAGCTCCGCTTTCCAGAGTGCAACGGACCCTGGGGACAGCTCTCCAGGGCTCTCTGGAACAGAAATCTTTTCCACTGTGTTTCTGTGTGCCTTGCAGTGCTTCAGAATTTGTGGGGAGTTCTTCTTGCAGGAAATATTTGGGCTGTGGGTTCAGAGCTAGCATACGTTCAGAGCTAGTATCTTGGCTCCACCTCGAGATCCAGAATCTTAAGGAAGAAAATGACACCTTGAAAATTACAGCTGGGCAAAGTGAAGCTGGTAAAACTATGAGATCAAGAAATAGCTAAAGAAAATATGAGTAATGAAAAAACAGAAGAGAAAGTGAAACATAAGAAAAACAACGGATTGGAGAATAGATCAAGAAGAGAAAATATAAAAAATAATCAGACTAACTGAAAGTTATGATAAAAAAAGGAATCTTGATGTAATAATGCAAGAAATAATTAAAGAAAATTGTCCTGAAGAGGGGGAAGTAGAGATAGAAAATAATCCATTGATCACCTCTTAAAAGAGATCCCATGAGGAAAACTCTTAGGAATATTATAGTCAAATTCCATAACCTAGCAGCTCAAGCATAAAATATTAAAAGCAACATGATTAAAACAATTTAAATGTGATAGTGCCAAAATTAGAATTACACAAGACCTACTAGCAGAGACATTAAAGGACCGTGGATCTTGGAACACAATATATTGAAGAGCAAAAGAACTGGGGTCTTGGCTGAAAATATCATACCTTGCAAAGTTAAGTATTTTCCTGCGTGAAAAAAATGGATATTTCATAAACTCTTAGACTTTCAAGACTTTGTTAAAAAAAAATCCTGAACTTAATAGAAACTTTAACATACAAAAACCAAGAAAATATAAGGTATATACTAAAGAATGATTATAAGGGATTCAGAAGGAGAGATTGTTTACCTTTCATATATGTAAATTATATGTCTAAGATTCTTATTAAAAACTGGTTAGCTCATAAGAAAGACTGGGGTGAACCTGACTACTATATGAACCTAAAAAGTAAAACCATTTAGGAACAGCCAAAATGAGCAATTATTTTATGCAAATGAGGTTCAAGAAGAAGAATGGATACAGAGGAATTAGATAGTAGAGGAAGGCTGGTAGTTTTGGTAACCTACTTTCATCATTAATGGGTTTAAGAGGGAAAAATACTTACATATTTAGAAGAGTATGAAAGTCTTTTAAATTCAGAAGAAATAAAACAGAAAGGAGTATAAGGAGGAGGGATAGGACAAAGGAGGGATCTTTAGAGGGGAGAATGAGGAAATAGGTCAAAGTGGGGTATAGAAGGGTGTTTAAATTTATAGGAATGGGGAGGATAGGAGAGGGATCCTTGGAGGGGAGTAGGCAAGTAATAGGAGGGCAAGCTAGTGGATAGAAGTAAAGTAGAGGAGGCAAAAAGGATAGGAAATAAGAGATATGTACAAACATAAAAACAAAGATAAGGAGTAGAATATGTTTGGGAAAGCATATGTCTATATGTATATGGTGTATGTATATATCTATAACTGTAGAGAAACATATCTAAACTTTATTATGGCCTTCTGGGGAGCTGGGGGAAGGAAAAAAAAGAACAAAGTAAAAAGGTATGCAGCAGAGAAGCAAAGTTGGACAATTCTCAACTAGAGGGAAGGTTCCTTAACCCAAGTGAATATCGCTCAGGGAGGATCTTATGATTCCACTCGTGAATCTTAGTAATTTCATTAATTCCTTTCTAAGGTGAGATACTTTCAGTTACAATCTATAAATCCCATCATGATTTTTTACTACTGTTCAGGGAAGTGATATCCTCTTACTTGAAGCTACATAAATATAGCTCTTTGACCTGTTTATTGTGTTATGTAAGTATATCTATCAATTCTTTTCCTACTTTTTGGTATGGAATGTGGCCTTATGTTTCATTAATTTTATAATAGTATTTGTTAGGGTACTTTCCAAATCTTATGATTCATTTTATAGTTATAGAAAATGTACATTAAGACTTATGTTAATTGCTTTAAAAGTGTAAGTTCCATTCAGTTTTGATTTCAGAATACAAGTAAGTGGCGGCCCCAGAGAAGCTGATCCTAGCAGGCTTCAGAGACAGAAGCTCTGGCAGCCGGGAAAGTCCCTCTGCCCACAGAAGCTACAGGTCAGTGAGAGAGAAGGCCGGGCTGGAGGAGAGGGGAAGCAGGGCGTCTCTGTGACTCGGGCCCCCTTGGGAGGAAGTGGCGGCGGCAGAGACAGGGGCAGGAAGCGGCGGAGGCAGAGGTGTGGGCGGCGGCTGAGGCGGCAGCGGCCCAGGACTCAGGAATCCCCCAACAGCAGGCAGGATCTTCATTATGGAAGATTCCCACATAAAACCTGAAGGAGCTGAGCCTGGGAGACGGCCCTGCCTCCACCCTGCTCTATTACAGAAGGCTTCTGCTCAAAGCCCCCAAGGGAACTGAGATTGGGAGGCGGGCCCCCCACCCCGCCCCCACCCACTCCATTCCTGAAAGTCTCTGCATAAAGCCCCTGAGGGATCAGAGTCTGGGAGGCGGCCCTGCCTCCACCCCAGCACCTGAACTAAAGCTCACTGATTGATAGCCAGCAGGAGGAAAGCCCATTTAAATCTCAGAGGCCAAGCACTAGCTGGGTGGATCCAGGCGGGGGTGGAAAGGAATCTCAAAAGTCAAGTAACTGGCTGGGAAAATGCCTAGAAAAGGGAAGAAAAATAAGACTATAGAGAGTTTTTTCCAACAAATGCAAATGATCCCGACCTTCAGATCTGATGACGAGGACATATCCTTGCCATCAGGGAAAGATGTGGAGGGCGGGGCCTCAGTACCCCAGACACCCCAGGGGGGTGGCGGGTGGGCTCAGGCCCTGGAAGAGCTCAAAAAGGATTTTGAAAAGCAAGTTAGACAGGTAGAGGAAAAACTGGGAAGAGAAATGTCAGAGATGCAACAAAAGTATGAAAAACAGAATACAAGTAAGTCTTTTCATATATTCAATCATATACTTCTCCTTGATATTTTTATGCTCAGTGTGTCTTGCCTGAGGGAAACCAAGGTAGTTAAGAATCACCTTTGTCTATTGGTTCAATGTAACCTCTGGATTCAAGCTGAAAGTCTTCAATCTCTATTTTTTTCCTTAGGGTATGTTATGAATTTTAGACTTATTGAATTTTAATATTATTGGAAAAAGATTCCTTGTGATGAAGAAATCTTTTGCTGTCCTTCTTGATGTGTAAAACTATTTTAGTATGCGATCTAGCCTTGGCTATGGGTCCCTTTGGGAATGCTAGAGGTAGGAGGAGCCCCGGTTGGTCTGGGATAAACTCCCACTGCAGTTTAAACCCAAGATAGAAGCAGTAGAAATAGAAAGACCAGAGATGATATCTTAGTTTCACCCAAACATAGATTCCTAGATTAAACTATGAGCCCAGTTGTGAGAACAAGAATAACTATATAAGAAACAGTTTGTATTGGCGCTGGAGATACATTAGGACTAGTTTCTGAAGACAACTCCTTGTTTTCCTTCTTTTTATAATTTTTATTGCTATTACTATTATCTCTCAAGCTGATGCTGGGGGAATCTATTGTATTTCTCTCAGTCCAACTCTGCACCCCCCCTCTCTCCAGCATTCCAAGAAAGATCATACAGTCAAATATGGTGAAATAATTTTATCAAGCAAAGAAGATGAATTACCACAAAAAAGAGGGAAAGTAGAAAATCTCCTGGCTATAAGGGCTTGGAAGGGACTTTCTGCTTGAATGTTGGAGAGTTTCTCAGCACTTTCCCTTTCATTTGGAATCATGGGGAAGAGAAGCATGAGGGGAGGAGCCTCTCACCTGAACCAGAACTAATATAGAGCTTGTTGGCCACCTCTTATGGCTGAATCTCCATAGTTGGTGGTCCTGAATTATTTCCGGGTGCATCAGATTGTGCCACATTTCCCTCGAGATGGACAATATGTCCCTTGTGCTCCCTCTTCTTCATCTCCCTCTTTCTCCTTCCTAGAAGACTTTCTGAACCAATTAAAGTCTAAAACACGACCTGACAGAGATTCTTTCCAAAACGTCTACTTCTGTGCATTCTGTGATTATCGTTTCTTTAAATTGTTACATCTTTTTTGAGTTGAAAAAAAATGAATCTCACCAGCAGTCCAATGATACTAAAAGAGTAATTTTAAAAAGGTGGCAAGCAACAAAACCAAAATCAATAATTATATTTTCCCAAAGTATTTCAAAAAATATTTACACATCCTTCATTTAGAATTAGGACTTGGCTACTGATTATATGTATAGGATGAAAGATATTGAAGATGTGAAGATAGCTCTAAAATTAAGAACCTGGCACTAGAAGTATGGTGTTATACCTAACCAAAATAAGGAAGCTAAAAAGAGAGGGGATAATTTTTTTTCATTTTAAAGATGAATTTTGATTTGGACCTGCTAAGTTTGAGAAAATTACAGATATTCAGTTGGAAGTATTCAATAGACCCCAAGTTATAATAATAGTTAACATTTAAATAGTGCTTTAATGTTTACAAAGTGCTTTACAAATATCTCATTTGATTCTCACCATAACCCTGGGGATAGGTACAATTATCATCCTCATTTTACATTTGAGGACACTGAAGGCACAAAGAAATTCTCCAGGATCATATAGTTAATAAATGTCTGGGGGTGTATTTGGATTCAGGTCTTCCTGACTGTTCTATTGGCTACACCACCATTCTGCCTGCTGATGTGGGACGGGAGCTCAGTAGAGAGAGTGTGATTAGATAAATAGATCTATGAGTCCTTTTCATACAAATGACCCATGGGAGCTAATGGGTTCACTGGGAGAGAGAGGAGAACTGAGGACAGAATGTTGGGTACACATTTAGGGGATGAGACATAGATGACGATTCAGCAAAATGAGTTAACAATAAGGAATCAAACAATAGGAGGAAAAACAGGATAGAATATGGTGTCATGAAAACCTATAGAGCAGAGAGTATCTGCAAGAAAAGGTGGTCAGCAGGGTCCAAATGCTGTAGAGAAATCAAGAAACTTAAAGACTGAGGGACAATTTTCAGATTTGGGAATTAAGACATTAATAGCAACTTTGGAAGAAGCAATTTCCATTGAATAAGATGGTCAGATGTCAGATTGAAAAAGATTGACAAATTTTAGAGATGAAGGGACATTAAGGAGACAAGAGTAGCTTTTATTTTTTTAGGAGTTTGGTCATGAAAGAGGGAAGAGGACTCTTGAGTAAGGGTATGATAGGGTTAAGTTAGCTCTTTTCTTTCCTTCCTTCCTTCCTTCTTTCCTTCCTTCCTTCCTCCCTCCCTCCTTCCTTCCTTCCTTCCTTCTTTCCTTCCTTCCTTCCTTCCTTCCTTCCTTCCTTCCTTCCTTCCTCCCTCCCTCCTTCCTTCCTTCCTTCCCTCCTTCCCTCCTTCCCTCCCTCCTTCCTTCCTTCCTTCCCTCCTTCCCTCCTTCCCTCCTTCCTTCCTTCCTTCCCTCCCTCCCTCCTTCCCTCCCTCCCTCCTTCCTTCCTTCCTTCCCTCCCTCCCTCCTTCCCTCCTTCCTTCCTTCCTTCCTTCCTTCCTTCCTTCCTTCCTTCCTTCCTTCCTTCCTTCTTTCCTTCCTTCCTTCCTTCCCTTCTTCTCCTTCTTCTTTGTCTTCTCCTCCTCCTCATCCTGCTTCTCTCTCTCTCTCTCTCTCTCTCTCTCTCTCTCTCTCTCTCTCTCTCTCTCTCTCTTTATTTTTTTCAGACTACCTAGATAAAAGAAAGTATTAGATAAGGAATTTGACCATCAGATCATAAATCCAGTATAAGAACACGATATTGTAGTTGAATGAGACATTCACTATCCAGATATCTTTGGGAGTTCTTGTTCTCTGTCAAAAGCAGAACAGCTGATATATTTTTATACTGTTAATGATATTTTTTTCTTTTTATGAATGAAAGATGCATTGAAAGGAACTTATATTCTAGATCCACTTTGGCCAATGAGGAGAAACTACATGCTCTAGTTGAAATGGCGACTGGGGCCATGACCTTGACCATCGATCGTAGAGTTCAAGATGGAGGAGAAGAAACATAGCCTTACATACATCTTGGATTTTTTGAAAACAGTTTTTAAAAAGAAATATAGGTAAGATGAAATGGTCCATTATTTTGCCATGGAGCATGAATGGACACTCTCAGGAATTACATTCTAATGACATGACTTCACTGAATCCAAAATACATCTTATATGTACTACACTATCTTATTTCAAGAAATAAATTTGCCTACAAATCAAATAATTAATTTGAAACACACTAGCTCCTCCCCAAAAGCATCTTAAAAACTGAAAGGAAAAAGAATTACGTTAATATCTTTTTTTCAAAACAGCTGTAGCATGTTGTAAGGCAAATGTTACCCTAATACCCCAAAGATACAAACCCTTTTGAGAGCAGGGTACGTTTTCTTTTTATCTTTGTGTCCCTGGAATATAGCATAATAGCTTGCACATAGTAGGTTTTTGATGAGTGTTTGGTGAATTGAATATGACTGGTTTCAAATTAACCCTTTCTCTTGGACTAATGGTCATTAACTGAACTGGCTACTTGTAGTATTGGTTTTCAGGATTGTTTATAGTAATCCTTTGGAAATTGGTAGGGAATTGTTAAGAATATGTATTCTTTTGGTAGTTTGTATTTTTTTTTGCTGACATTCTAGTAAGCTAGGTTTTTCCACTGATTAAATGGCTCCAACTGCACCATTTTATGTAAACTCTGAAATTTTTGAGATCATAAAATTCTTGTTTATAAATGATTGCTTCTTCCCTTAAGGAAATGCTTCCTAAGTCCTCTCAAATGTTTGATTTTTCCAAAAATGCCCAACTTATAATCAGATAGTCATAGTGCCTATAGCTACTGTATATTAATGATTCTCTTTATAAAAGGGGAAAACTTCCATTATTCCCCAGTTGCATGTTTTGTAAGCATATGCCCTTTCCGACTAGGAAAAGACAGTTCCCATGTCTCCATTTCCCTAAGGAAAAAAACTTAGTGCTTTCTCCATTCTTTTAGGGTTGGAGAAGAAAAGAAAATTATCTCTTTCTATCCTATTCCACTGTCTTTGACCCAGCTAGAGTCAAATTACTTGGATTAGAACATCAATAAGCACCTTTATCTGCTCAGTGGTTTCTAAGCTCCTTGCGGGCAAGGGCTGTTTCATTTTTGCATCTCCAACACCTAGCACAGTATCCTGCAAGTAGTGGGCACTTAAAACATTATGTCCGGAATTGAATTTGCTGAATGTTCCAGGACAGGAGTTTAGCAACACCTACTTTAAATTGTTGTTTCCTTAAAAGGGACAGGAAATGTGTCATAGTGTTCAGAGATAAAAAGGACCTAGATAACTTACTTATTTGATAAAGATGTCAGAGAAGATTCAAACCTAGACTCTAAAATGTCCTCTGCCCTTCAGCATAACCTGAAGGACCCGTTAGGCTTCCTGCTGTGGAATCATTATACTTCCTCTTCTGTACCTTAGATCTCATTTCTTTCGGTGTGAGGTCTGTGTAATGCAGGGTATTGTGGGAGATCTCCAGGATTACAGCGCCTGTGCCATGAGGGATGGGTAGGTTATAGGAAGGTAAATGTCTCCTTTTCCTCTCTCCTTCTAACTCTATGTAGAAGTGAACAGGAATAAGAAGAATGAACCCATTTACAGATTGAGCCTACATTTAGCCATTCATATATTAATTGTTATGTTTTATTTAAAGAGAGTTTGTGTAGGTCTAGTAATGTAAACTGCATGTCTTTTGTTGAAGGGCCGATCTCATTGCGTTTGGAGAGATTCATCAAGAGGTTGACTGTAGGTTTTTAACCTCAACAACCTGTATCCCTTGACTCACAGTCCAGTGTCTTTCTACTTTTTCATATTCTCTGTGGTTGGGAGCTAACCTGAGTTGTCGCAGGTGCATAGACAGGAATACTCAGTCTGGGACATTAGAATGACTGATGTCAGGCTATCCCTTGCTCAGCATTTCCTAGCCCAGAAGAGTGATCGAGCACCTCATTCATCGGGGGCCCAGATTCCCAGGGGTGGAAAGCAGCAGTGGCTATTTGATGGTTGCTTGCTTTCTGTCTTCTATATTCCTGACGTCTGGCACTGAATCTGATGGACAAGAATTAAACTAGTCCTAAGAAGAATGGTGAAGGTGGCAGACTTTGTCTTTGGCCCTCTAATTCTCTACCGATTTTCCCCTATTTTGATAATGACTCTTCCATGGTCCATTCCCCTCTACTCCCCCTCCAGTAAGTACTCTTCTGACTATTTAAACCAGCCTTCAGATGAAGACCTTATGTCAGTTACTAACACTGTCAGTGTGCATTTAAATTAATGTGTTCCTGAGGAGTATTTGCATTTTAAATTTTAGAACAAAAAATTTTGTTGTGGAAATGATGTAAGTATGCTTGATAAGGGACAAATATACACACATATACATAAATATACATACGTATATATGTATGCACACATACATGTATGTATATAACCTCATCATATAAATAAGCATCAACCTATTCTGTCTATGGGTACAGTAGATTCCAGTGGAGTGAAAGTGATACATGGGACCATGTGGTCCACAGAACCTCTACATTTGGGTTTGTCTGCACATGGACCCGACAAACCTCACATCTCTCTATTTCTCATTGGGATGTAAACCTCAGAGATCTCCTTTAGGCCTGGGACAAGACTGGCCATCCTAGATCTTACTATCCAGTTCCCCTAAATTTAACACGTTCCCTTTGACCTCATGGTAGATATAACCTGGTGGGAGACACTTTATAGACCACAAATGGTGGACCTCAAGCCTTTTGTTTTCCTTTTTATTGTGTAGCTGCCTCTCCTAGGAACTCTAATTAAGATCTATCCCGCTGACAATAAGTATTAATACCCAGTTAAATTTTAGACGGCTTTTTAATGGGATGTACTGTAAATTTAGCTCCTTTATTATGTCACTAATCTATCTCTGTCTTCTACCATATGGTAACAGAGTTTTCTATGTGCATCGTCATGTTTATGAGTAAATAATATATTGCTCTTGCCCAGTAGTGAGAGATGGGCTGCCTAGTCATTATAGTCTTTTTTTTTTTACTTAATTAGGTTTTTAGAGTTTGTTTGGGGTGGGGTGAAAGAGAGGGGAAACTTATTTTATGTTAAACATTTCAGGGAGGTGATTTTTTTTTTTGGTATTTTTTAAGCATTTTATTTTTTATTTATTTTATTTTAAACATTTTTCTGTTTTGTTTTGTCTTCTTAGCACAGTGCCTGGTGGACAGAGGGCATTTAAAAGCTTCTTAGTTGATAAATTGACTCCTTATATTCAATCAGTTGCCAATTTTTATCCCTTACAGATAATATCTCTTGAATCTATCATCTTTCAACTCATAGGGCCACCACTCTTGTTCAGGCCTTGTCTCCCAATTGGCCTCAATCCATTGTCTCCAATTCATCCTTCCCAGCTGCCAAAGTGATGCTCTTAAAGCATAGGACTGATTGTGTCACTCCCCTCTCAATAAACTCCAGGGGTTTCCCATTACTTCTAAGATCTACAAGCTTCTTTGCCCTACATCATAGCCTGGCACCAGTCTACCCTTACAGTTTGATTGAATATTATGTGCTCTGTGCTCTAACCAAACTGGTCTTCTTGCTTTTATTCACCAATGCCATTCCATCTCCTATCTCTGTGCTTTTGTACAGGCTATTCCTCTTATTGGGGATGTACTCTCCTCTCACCTCCACCTCTTAGAATTCCTCTTTTCATTCAAAGCTTAGTTCAAGGACTTAGTTAAAGAAAAAGAGAAATAGAAAGAAAAACATACAGAAAGGAAGGAGGGAAGGAAAGAAGGAAAAAAGAAAGGAAAAGAAGTGAGAGAAGGAAGGAGGGAGGGTAAAGAGAAAAACCCCACATATTGGAATTGCCATTCTGTTTTTACTTTTCTTATATAAGGGAGTTAGGTGATTTTGCAAACTGGCAGATAGAGAGAGGGGTGGAAATCAGCTGACCTTCCAAAGTACTTGCTTAGCTAACAATAAAACCTCAACACAGTAAGAACTCTGAGCACCCCAGGGACTTCTCTGGCCTATGTTGTGCTTTTGGAGGAAAGCTGAAGAAGCAAGATCTGCAGATAAGTATGTTCTAAAACCCCCAGAAAAGAGCCCTTCAGGAAAAGAAAAAGCAAAACAAAGAGCAAAAAGGAAATCTCAACGAAGAAGTCATGATCCTGCCTGTACAAATGAGGTCTACATTTTTGTTTGGCTTCTCCCTGAAAAATAAATAAATGAAGACTCGCCTTGTGCCCTCGGGAATGAATCAGATTGACTTACTGATTACTGCACAGCACACTGTAGATGAATTCATTGGACTGTCACTCTAGGTTTAAGTTCCTGGAAAACTATTAGTGGAATCATTGGAAGGGATTTTCCTAATAGCACTTCAAATTGGAGAAAGAAGGACTTTTGATTAAAACCCAATAAAGGTGGCTTACCGCGAGCTAACAAGGGAACACAGTAAATCAGCTTTGGTCACAGGTGAGCAGGAAGTTGGTCTATTGTCCATGGTGTGGGAAGGTGATGTGGGAGGTGGAGAATGAAGAAAAGTGTTCATCTAGAACTAAGATCCTAGGCAACCAGATCAAGACACTTAATCTTGTCTTCCTCAGGTATAATAAAATGGATATCAAAATACAAGGGTAAGCCAGCAGGAATTAGTAAGGTATAAAGGGCAGTTAGGTGGTATAGTAGATAGGATGCTGGGCCTGGAGTCCGGAGGATCTGAGTTCAAATCCAGCCTCAAACATTTACTAGCAGTGTGACCCTGTGCAAGTTACTTAACCCTGTTTGCCTTAGTTCTTCATCCATAATATGAACTGAAAAAAGAAATGGCAAACCATTCTAGTGCCTCTGCCAAGAAAACTCCAAAAGGAGTCATGGTGAGTTGAACATGACTGAAGCAACTCAACAAATATGTTGTAAGGGAAAAAAAAAAAGCTAATGGGGCCAGTAAGTAGGAGAATTCTAGTCCTGGCATCTACTATTAACAAATCATTTGACCTCTCTGTAAAACGGGGATGTCTTGGATGATCCCATCTAACTTTATGGTCCTATTAGTAATGAAATTTCATATTTTTAATTGTAACCTATCTAATACTACAGGCTGACTGTGTCATCCTGGGCAAATCACTTAACCTCTCCTCGCTCTAGGCTCAAACTTTCTGATCTTGGGACCCCTTTGCACTCTTTATGCTATTAAAAATTATTGAGGATCTCCCCCTTTTAAGAGATTTTGTTAATGTGGTTTATGTCTTAATTGACTGCACTACTTTGGGACTTCTCCATCATGCCACAGGAAGCTCATTCTTGGGAACCTCATTATCCTGTAAGATCCCATCAGCCTTAAGACCCTACCTCAACACTACTTCTGCCTCTTTGATTAGGGGGTAGGGCCATTAACTCCAAATCTTTGTTTAAGGAAAGAGCTCAGTTCAGGCATGTCCAGATTTTTCATCTGGCTGTACCACTTTGGGATTTCTCTAACTGGCTTCTCCTTCTTCCCTTTGCCCTTTTAGCTTTCCTTTGTGTGTTGTTTTCCCTCATTAGACTGTAAATTCTTCAAGGGCAAGAAGGTATTTTTTTCGCGTTTGTATCCCCCCTGCTTAGCACAGTGCCTGGAAGATAGTAACAGTTTAATAACTAATTACTGACTATTGACTATGCCTATTGATATTTACCATATTAGAAATTAAAACATTTTAATAGGATTATAAAAAATATTTTTGACTCTGATGATGATCTGAAAATAACTCAAGGACTTCCAGGAATACCCAGGCAGTACCTTTTATGCAACATATTTTTATGTTTAATCTTATTAATGTTTTCTCCATAACTTTCTTAAGTAGACAATCCATTAAATAACTCAAGTCCTGATTTGTAGCATTTGCTGACTTCTGAAGTATAAGTACTTGTACTGAAAATTTAACAACTGACTCTTGTGAGCAAGTTAAACACAGTTCTAGCCCTCCCCTTGGTATTTCCCTTTGGTAATATTATACATTTCAAAACTAAACTGAAATAGGAGTAGAAAAATCCCAATATCCTGGTGCCCAAAGTCCTCTTACCTCACATTTCTTTAAAAACAAACAATTATTTATTAAAACTTTTTTCTTTTTATATTTTGAGTTTTAATTTTCTTCTTGCCTCCCACTGAGAAGGTAAACAACATGCTATCAAATATACATATGAAATCATGCAAAACATATTTCCATATTAGCCACTTTACAAAAAGTGCAAAAAATAAATAAAGTGAGAAATTTACTTCAATTTATCCTGAGTTCCTTGTTTCTTTCTCGGGAGGTGGACTGCATTTTTTCATCATGAGTCCTTTGGAATTGTCTTGGATTATATTGGTCAGATTAGCTAAGTCTTTCACAGTTCATCATCATCATAACAGTGCCATTACTGTGCACGATGATCTCCTAGTTCTCATTTAATTTTGCCTCAGTTCATATAGATCTCACTTATGTGAAACCACCCCCGTCGTCATTTCTTATAACACAATAGTACTTTATCACAATCATGTGCCATGGTTTGCTCAGCTATTCCCCAGTGAATGAGCATCCTCTGAATTTTTAATTCTTTACCTCAAAAAGAACTGCAATAAACGTTTTTTGTACATTTGGTTCCCCCTTCTTTTTTTATCTTTTTGGGGATACAGAACCACTAGCATTATAACTGGGTCAAAGGGTATGCAGTTTTATAGGGCTTTGGGCATAATTCCAAATTGTTCCAAAGAATGGTTGATCAGTTTACAACTGTACCAATAGTGCAGTAGTATAACTTTTTTCCCCCATCTGCTCTAGCATTTGTCATTTGTGATAGATGTGAAGTGATATCTCAGAGCAGTTTTAATTTCCATTTTTTTAGTCAATAGTGATTTGGAGCATTTTATCATATGACTATAGATAGCTTTGGTTGTTCTTCTGAAAACTGCCTTTATCCTAATATCCTTTGACTATTTATCAATTGGGGATGGCTCTTATTTTGATAAATTTGACTCAGTTCTTTATATATTTGAGAAGTGAGGATTCTATTAGAGAAACTTGTAAAAATTTTTGATATTATATCATTGTCTATGCTATCTTTTAGTAAAATGTAATTTCTTTAAGTTCAGCCTATATTTGCTTTGGCTTTGTCTGAGATCATGGTTGCTACCACTGCCTTTTTTACTTTAGCAGAAACATATTAGGTTCTCTGTTCCAGCCATTTATTTTTAACTCTGTATGTGTCTTTCTGTTTCAAGTGTGTCTGTTATAAATAACACTTTGCTAGATTCTGGTTTCTAATCCCTTCTAGTATCTTCTTCTCTTTTATGGGTGAGCTCATTCCATTCACATCCCCAGTTACGATTACTGTGTTTTTCCCTCCATTCCATTTTCTTCGTTTTTTCTTCTTTCTCTTTTTATCCTGTTCCTCCTCAAAAGTCTGTCTTGCTTCTGACCACTGCTTCCCTTGATGCACCCTCCCTTTTGTTATCTCTTGTCTTTCACATATCTCCTTTCCTTCCTATTGCATAAGATAGATTTCTATACTCAACTGAGCTTTTATATATTCTTGCCTCTTTGAACCAATTCCAATGAATATGTAGCTCAGGCATTGCCTAGCTTCATCATTTCCCCCTCCACTGTAAAAGTTCTTCATTGCATTCCTCTTTAAGTGAGAAATTTTCCCCATTTTGTCTCTCTTCCCCCTTCTTCCTGTGCATCCCTCTTTCTTATCCATTCATTTCTTTTTTTGGATATTTTCCCAACAGAAATGACTCATACCCATGCCCTCTGTAAATGTAAACTGTTAACTGCCCTAAAAATAATAAAGTTCTTAGAAGTATTATCTTCTACTTTATTGAGTCCTTTATGATTACTCTTCCATGTTTACCATGCTTCTCTTTAGTCTTGTGTTTGAAAGTGAAATTTTCTTTTTGGTTCTGGTGTTTTTATCAGGAATGCTTTAAAGTCCTCTATTTTATTAAATATTCTTTTCCCTTGAATGATTAAGCTCAGTTTTGCTAGGAAGGAGATTCTTAATTGTGATCCTAGCTTCTTTTCTTTCCTGAATAGTTTATGCCAAGCTCTCTACTCCTTTAACATGGAAGTCACTAAATCTTGTGTGATCTTGACTTTGGCTCCACAATATTTGAATTGTTTCATTCTGGCTACTTGCAATATTTTCTTCTTAAATTGGGAGCTCTGGAATTTGGTTATAATATTCTTGGGAGTTTTCATTTGGGGATCTATTTCAGAAGGTGCTTGGTGGCTTCTTTCAATTTCTATTTTACACTCTGGATCTAAGATATTAAGGTAGCTTTTCTTACAACTTCTTGAAATATGATGTTTAGACTCTTATGTTATCATAGCTTTCAAGTAGTCCAATGATTCTTGAATTATTTCTCCTGGATCTACATTCCAGGTCAGTTATTTTCCAATAGGATATTTCCTATTTTCTTCTATTTTTTTTCATTTTTTGACTTTGTTTTGTTGTTTCTTGATGTTTCATGGAGTCATTAGCTTCCACTTACCCAATTGTATTTATTAAAAATTATTTTCTTCAGTGAGCATTTTTGTATCTCTTTTTCTGTTTGTCTAATTCTGTTCTTTAAGGAGTTTTTTTTTTCAGTGAATTTTGGTACCTTCTTCTCCATTCGGCCAATTCTGTTTTTTAACATGTTTTCCCCCAGTATTTTTGTGTGACTATTTTACCAAGCTGTTCATTCTCTTTTCATATTTTTCTTGCATCACTCATTTCTTATCTCAGTTTTTCCTCTAGCAATCTTATTTCTCTCTTTCATTCTTCCAGGAAACATTTTCGTTGAGGTTTTTCTTTTTGCTGTTTTCCCTTTATTGGTTTTTGTGTGTTTTGGTCTTCCCTGACATTACAGTAGCTTTTTATGATCAAATATTTTTTGTTGTTTACTCACTTTTCTAGCCTATTTCTTGACTTTGAACTTTGTGTTAAAATTGTTCTCTACTTACTTGAGGGTGGGGCTCTTTCCCAAACTTCAGGATCCTTTTATGCTGCTGTCTTCAGAGCTAGTTCTTGGGGTCTGCAAGTTTTCAGTGCTTCAAAGTTAGCATTATCCTAGAAGAGTTGTGGTCACTGTTCTCTTGGTCTCTGCTCTTGTCTTTACCCAGGATGGGCCCCTGCTTTCCTGCAGCCTTAAGTGCTAGCACTTTTTTCTGCCTTGGAACTGAGACGAAGGCCCCTGATCCCTTGTTGTGACTGATCAAAAGTGCTCTTCCCTGCAATAGAACTATGACACAGAACTACATATGGGTGAGAGAGTTGCCAGTCAGCATCAGCTGCATCTCGTGAGAGTAAAGGATCTCCTATAATCTCTTTCTGAGTAGTTGTCTGGCCCTTTTATCATCTCTGGTCTGAGATTTCCTGAACTGCTGCTGCTGCTACTGTGGCTGTCACCTCTGAGGTCTGTCACTGGTCTGTGCATGCTGCGTTTTGAAGAGGCCCTTCACTTTTGTGTTACAGACCTCTTCTGCCAATCTCCTAAGTTTTCTTAGACTGGAAAATGTTTCAACCTGACCTTTTGTTGGCTCTACCATCTGAAAGTTCATCTGAGGCATTACGTTAAAGGTGTTTGGAGGAATAAAGGTGTTGAGAGAATTCAGGTAGGCTCTTGACTCTAATCTGACACCTTGGCCAAGATCTAGAGCATCAGAGAACTGCTGTTATATAGAAACATTATAGGTTTTGGAGAAAATGATAAGGTTATCATAGGAGGGGCACTTTTCCCTCCCTAGAATTGAAACCAGACAGGCAACAGGTGTGAAGTGAAGTGGTTTGAGAATGCAGTTTCTGTCTTACATAAAGGAAGGCACTGAGAGGAGAAAAGGAAACTGAGTTTTAAAGAAATTACATTACTTATCCATGGCCACATAGCTACTAAGTATCAGTGGCAGGATTTGAATGCTGGCCTTTTTTCTGAGAAATCTAGAACTTTATCCATTACTCTGTGTTAACACAAAGAGAGAAGGCAATCCTCTTGGGGGGAAAGACTAACCCCCTAACTATAGGAAGAAAACCAGAAATTCAATGGTTCATATCAATGGAGGTAATATGAAATGGACAAGTAATACACCACATAGAGAACACAGCAATTACCTTCTGCTTGAAATGACCTCAACACATTCTCCTAACCAGTTTCTATAACATGGATCTAGTTCTGGTACTTACAAAACTCTTTCTAGAAAATGTGTCTCTCTTCAAACTTTCCTCTTCCTCCACACTTCCTAAGAAATTTCCATAGTTGATCTGATGGAAAGCAATTGAAAGGAGAGGATAATAAACTGTGTTTCTCTATAACTTCAAAATCAACATTGGTGTCTAATGCCACTGATTTTTATTACCTGGAGTTATTATTTAAGTGAGCCATTTACCAGAAGACCTTTACTTAGTCTGTTTTGGGTAACTGGGCATTTAAATAAAACAACTTTCTTAACTGTAACTTTATAAAAAAGCCTCTGAAGGACTCTGGGAGTTTGCATTTTATAAGCCCTAAGTAAGCTTTCACTTTTCCTAGATTCCCTAGGCTGCTAGATTTCATGTTTTAAGTTCACCAAACCATTTTTACACCCCTGGGTCTTGGTTTTCAGTCTCTCTTTTACATACAGTGTTTAACCACTATTGCTTGTAATGACAAAAGGAAACTCTCAGAGAAGAGGTTCTTGAAGATACAGATGAAGTCAGAGTCTGGTACTTGGAGAGTTTTGTGACCAAAAAGCTGAGAATGACTTGGAATTTAGTGTTGTGTTATATAAAGGATGAGTACAAGAAATGAAGTGTTCTATCACTTCATTCAGCCCTGTGGTCCAATTCCATTGCCCTACTTTCTGAGAAAGCTCCTGCTTATGGAACTTTTTATTTATAAATTCTCAGATCAGAAATGTTTGCCAGACCAAAGCCTAGGAAAAGCGTGAGTATGGATCTTAATTAGCAAACATCTCATCATTCATTTATTACTCTTGGTTAGCTTCTATCAATAGCCCCCCAAAACCACCTTCCCTTAATGTTAATTTATCACTAACTATAAATATCATCACTATTTATGACCTTCCAGTATTTTTCTTTAAATTCTCATCTGTGCTTGATATTACAACTTTTGATAGCTAGGCAGTAAATGGAAGAGACAATCTTCTGTAGCAAGATTTAGACTGAGGCAACTCACTTTCCTAATGGTGTAAGCACTTTTGTCTGGTACTAGTAAAATGGATAAGTATGAGGGCTGTTAATTTAACTCTAATGTGGGTTGCATGGGAAAAGCTATGGGGGTTCTATTTAGTTGGTAGTAAACAACTTCAGAATCAATGTGTTTTTCCTTACTGAGGGCTTGCTTAGTGCATTGGAAAAAAAAATTCTATTAGTTTGCCTCATTTTGTAGTCACCGCACAGCCTGATGCACGAGCCAATGGCACCCATTAAGGCCAGGATGACTGTTCACAGCGAAATGAACCAAACCATCTGAATCCAACCCAAATGCCATCATTCAGAGAGCCAGACAGAGCCATGATTTAGGATTTTTTCAACGTTTCCTGGCAATTTGTATCATTTGCCGCCGGGCCCTGAATGATGCAGATTGCCATAAAGTGGGATAATCAGGCAGTTGAAGTGTCATAAAGCGGTAGGAGAAACAAATTTCTATCTTGGAACGTCACAGGCCGATGGATGTTGTGGGGAATGAACATGGACCCTGCCTGATGGGGGCTGTGTGTTTGCCAAGTGCTGTGCCCAGCGAAAAAGATACCATTTTGTCAGCTTGTACTCCTCCTGATGCCAGGGATGATGGCAGATTTGACAGAGGAGGAGATGCTGGGCTCTAGATTTGCCCTTGGATTCTGAACTTAACGGGAGAAGTATGCAGTGATAGGGAGCCAGAGAAGTACCATCAGGTACATGAAGATAATTTAAAAGACTCTTTGGAGCTTGGGGGAGGGGGTTATTTATTTTTATTATTTTGGCCTTCTGAAGCATGATGCTTTGGGAAGAAAGCCATCAGGATGCAGTCTCTGCTTTCAACATGCCCCTGGTTCTCATGCCATGAATCGTCTGTTTCACTCTATTGGGCCTGGAAATGCTATGCTAATGTTGTTCATTGGAAATCCTCTGTCAGGTGCTAAAGCAATCTGGATCTCAACTACCTTTCTAGCCTTTTAAAATGTTATTCCCCTACCTACATTCTCCTTCCTAATCACACTGGCCTTCTGCCCCATCTTCATAGGATGTGAGTTTGAATCATGGCTCAGTTACTACTTGTGTGACCTTGGACAAGTCACTTAACATGTGGTCTCAGTTTCCTGATCGATGAAATAAAGGGACTGGACTAAATGATCTCTATGATCCTTTGCAGTTTTATGAAGGATATTATATCTCTTGCCTTTTTCCCTTTGCACAAATGTTCCTCCATGTCTGGAATGTGCTGTTTTGAAACATCTGGCTTCTAGAACCTCAAATATCCTTCAGATAAAAAAAAAATTAGTTGCCACCTCCTACCCACACAAAGTCTTTTCTGATACTTTTAAGTTGTTAATATGCTCCTTCTTGTATTTACTTTATATACACTTTATATTTTACCTATTTGTTGTAGCATGGGGCAGCTAGGTGGTACAGTGGATGAGCACCAGTGCAGGAGTCAGGAGGACCTGAGTTCAAATCTCACCTCAGACACTTGACACTCACTTGCTGTGTGACCTTGGGTAAGTCATTTAACCCCAATTGCCTCATCCTGGGTCATCTCCAGTTATCCTGATGAATATCTGGTCGCTGGATTCAGATGGTTCTGGAGGAGAAGTGAGGCTGGTGACGTGCACAACCCTCCCTCACTCAAAACCAAGTCGAGTGCAAGTCATGTCATTATTTCTCTGATGGCATGGTCTTCTTTGACAACGAAGGATGAACACACACACATTTGTTGTAGCTCCTAATTAATATGGATGCCCCTTGAGGTAGTTGCTAGTTGAATAATAGCCAATATAAGAGTTAATAGCCAGCATTTATATCTCACCTTAAGGTTTCCCAAGTGCTTTACAAATAATATCTAATTTATCTTCACAAAAATCCTGAGATGTAAATGCTATCATCCCCATTTTACAGATGAGGAAAGTGAAGCAGACAGAGAGTAAGTGATTGACCCAGGGTCATGCAGATAGTAAGTTTTTGGGTCCAGATTAAAACTCAGGTCTTTCTGACTCCCTTTCCAGCACTCTATCTACTGTACCACTTAGGGAATGTTCTAATTTCATCTTTTCATACCCAGTGCAAAGCACAGTGCGTTACATATAGTAGTTACTTAGCAAATATTTATGAAATTGAATTGTCTAATTCCAGGGAATAGGGACTTCTGTCCTCTTTATTGTAGGTGCAAATTTTCTGTCTGTCTTTTAATCAGACAGAGCTTATGGTGTACCAAATTTTATTAAAGAGTGGGTTCCCAAAAAGAAAAATAATTTGTAGTTTAGTTTGTCATTTCTAAATGAAAGAATACAAAAGGAATCACATGAGACCATGGTTTGTTTCAGAGGTATCAACATTCATGACATATATATAAAAATAATAGGATCATATATTTAGAGCCAAAAGGAACCTTAGAGACCTTGGACCCAACCCTCACATTTTACAGGTACGCAAACTGGGTCTCAGAGTATTTAAATGACTTATCCAGCCAGCAAATGTCTTAAATAGGAACCAAACTCCACTTACCATGATTCTAAGTACAGTAAGTATACTATCCACTATAACATCTGTATACATCTCAATAATAAAATGTTTAAATGAAGAGCTTTTCATTACAGATACAAAGAAATTAACCTGGTTACCAGTTTTCTGACTGAATGAAGGATACATAAGTGGCTGATGATCTACTTGACCTTAGGCAAATTTGTTGTAATCTCAATAGGCCTAAACTTCTTCACCGACAATGTTAAGAAATAAGACTAGACAATGCTTTTACCTCTAAATTCTATGATGGGGATGGAAACAAGATAATAATTCTTCATTAAGAACAAGTTCTATGATGTTCTTTTCTACATATTCCCATGCATTAAAAAAATTCTCCTTCAACCTTTGAAACTAACATTCTGTCCCTTTCAATGTATATATTCCTTCCCTTTTTAGCACTTTCTTTTACTTCATAATATTTATTTATTTCTAGATTTATCTAGCCTCCACTGAAAATCATTCAAATTACATTTCAGGACTAAATATTCATTCCTCCCCCTCAAAGGAATGGGCTTCTTTCTCTTCACCTTTTCTTTGTGCATTGTCCACTTTATTTCTTGTTTTGTGTTATTGCATTAAGGACATCAGTTTGAAAGTCCCCCAAGGACACATTCCGTAGCATAGCTCCTGCTAACTGAGTTGTTTTTTGACAGATATCTTAATAACATTCTGGCTTATGGTAGAAGAATTCTATGGGCATGAACTACAGCCTTATTTTGGAAAAAAAATCCCCAGAAAATCATCTTTAACATTGTTTTGATTTTATTATTTTTTAAATGAAATTGATCATGGTCTGTTTGATTAAATAATGTACCTTTCATCTTTATGCTAAAACATGTGCATGAAGATAATTAAAAAATTCTCTTTTTTGTTACTTGAATGTTAGTATTTTATACATGAGAGTCAACCTGGCACAGGAGATAGGTCAGTCTTGGAGACAGGAAGACTTGGATTAAATTCTTCCCTCTGCCATAGATTTTCTGTGTGTCCATGTGCAAGATACTTAACCTTTTGATGCCTCCAAACAATTCTCTTAAGGATTATATGTCATAGATGTGTTGTTAATCTGCTCTGAAGGAGGGAGTTTCCACACTGAGATATCATGGTGAAATCTCAGGTCTAGAACAGAAAAAAAAAGACACATAGCCATCTATCCATATATAAAGATTCACGTTCTTGTGTCTTTCCATTGGTTGGGTTAGTCATGAAATGCTTTGGTTTGCTATTTCATTTTATAGAATTTGTAACTCTAGAGACTAAAGAACTGTCACTGAATTCAGAAATTGTACAGGGATTGTTGAAAAGAGTCAAATAGTTGGGGCTGTGTTTGATTCCAAAGTGCTTTCAGTTTGAATGAGGAGTGAATAAAGCAGAGCAGAGCACAGAGCAGCTTTTTCCTTTATTGTTTAAAGTTTAAACTTCAATAGTTACCTTTATAGTCAGGGGTGATGTCTGTCCAGCTTCATTTTCTAGGAGCAGTCTTAATACAGGATATATGGTTACAGTCACCAATGAAACACTTTAGTGTGATCCACTAAAATTTCATGGATTGGGTTGACTAAAGTATGAAGTGGAAACTTGTGTTTCAAAAACTGCCAAAAACCCTAGGAAACTAAAATAATGCTTCCATTTATTTTAGTGCTACCAAGAGGAGAACTGATTCATGAGAGGCATAGAGAGCATATGATATTAGCAAGGTGGCTGTAATAGGTATTGCATTATATTCCAGTGCTGAGGTTTTCTTGTATGATATAGTTCCTGAGTAGATTTGATACAAAACTGGTTTGTTCTCGGGATCTTCCTGTTCCTTTTTCTTAATTATTTTCTCCTTATAGTCTCCCAAAACAAACTAGGTTTTGCAGTGGACCTGAAGTCAGGTAGACGAATTCAAATTCATCTTTAGCTAGTTCTAGCTATTTGACTCTAGACAAGTCACTGTCTGTCTCACTTTTTTCATCTGTAAAATATGGATAATAATATTACCTGTCCCCTAAGATTATTGTGAAGATAAAATGAGATAATATTTATAAAATGCTTTGCAAACCTAAACACATTATATAGATAATAAATATTGTTGTCATTTTTATTATCCACCCAAATCACCAGGTATCTCATGCTGTCAAATTAATGTCAAGTAGCCTCTAGCTTATATGCTCTTTCTGGACAAAATATCATTTCACAAGCTTTGTTCCTAATTTTTTTTGGCCTACCAAGATTTAAATTCTTCTTTTTTTCCTCTTTTCCCTACTGTGCCTTAAATCTCCCCCATCCTTCCATTTAAAGCAGATGACTGAGTCTCCAACTTAAATGAGAAGATAGTGGACATTTGAAATGAGTTCCCTCATTCCCTACTCCATGTCTCAAAACGTTTTTTTACTCATCACTACCCACTTTTTTCTTCTCTCTAGTCACAGAAGAAACATTC
The DNA here is from genome assembly GCA_023548195.1 of Bettongia penicillata ogilbyi. Lineage (NCBI taxonomy): Eukaryota > Metazoa > Chordata > Mammalia > Diprotodontia > Potoroidae > Bettongia > Bettongia penicillata. The sequence continues at coordinate 710,359 of JAJHZJ010000566.1, forward strand.
AGTTAGTTAGCTGATAAGCATTTATCAAGTGCTTACTACCAGGCACTGTGCTAAGCATTGAGGGTACAAAAGACAAAAGATACTTCTTTCTTTGAGCAATTGATAGTTTAACAGGGAAGACAACATGCCAACAAATATGTAAAACAAAATAAGTGAAGAAAATAATAGAAAGAAAGCATCTAGTTTGCCCTTGATTAGTTCACGTCGCTTGTTCCAGATACACTATATCATTGGGAACCAAAAGAACTGGTAGATGTTATTGCTGAGCCATATACATATACATATATGTGTGTGCATATACAAATATATATATATACACACACACACATACACACACACATTGGACATTGTTATTTGCATGCATGTATTCTCTCCTCTTAGGCTGTGAGATCTCTGAGGGCAGAGACTGTTTTTTCTTTCTTTCCTTTTTTTTTATATCTCCAGTGCCTAGCACAGTCCCTAAATAGTAGGTGCTTAATAAATGCTTATTGATTTATTAAACTGACTCTAAGGCAAATATGAATCAGCAGAGAGACTTGACTGCCAAAAATAGCGAATGCAGTCTTGGGCTTTAATAAAAGATGGTAGTACCATTGGATTGCACCCTTATCAGAGAATATTTCAAGAATTATTTTCAACTTTGGAAACCACAATCTAGAAAAGACTAAGAAAGGTACAGAAGAAGGTGACTAAGATGGTGAGAGGTCTCCTTTCTGCAGCAGATGACATCCAGTGTAAAGGAACTAGCAATATTTAACCTGAAGGAGACTCAGGGGCACACAATTGGTGACTACAGGTATTGAAAGGGCTGTTGCGTAGAAGAGGAATCAGATTTGATTTGGGTGGTCCCAGAGGGTAGAACCAGGAGCAATAAATAGAAGCTGCAAAAAACTGTATTTTATATATTAATATCAATTAAATATATTAATATTATATACATATTAATGTTAATCTATAAAGTATATTTTATTTTCCATGTAAGGAAAAATACCTTAACAGTTACATCTTCGCAGAGTGGAATGGGCTGCTTCCCCATTGTGAGTTACCCTCCATTGGAAGTTTTCGAATAAAACTGGATAAACACTTGTTGGATGTATTGTAGAGGGCATTGTCTTTCAGTTTTAGTTGTGCAATAGATAAGCTTTGATGTCCTTCCAACTCAGACATTATGTGTTTCCAAGATACTGTGGTCTTATCAGGCAAATATGAATATATAATCTTCTAAAGCATTCTTAAAACCAGTTCAATTGAAAAATATTTAAAAATCTATGAGCCCAAAACAACTCAGAAGATCTCTGGAATAATTGTGTGATAATAGTTAATAATCAATAACGACAACAGCTTAGTCTACAGAAAACGTTTAAAGGCAGTTAACAACTGTGCAATAACAACTGTAACACATACTTGTGGAGTTATAAAATGGCAGAGTTAACAAGATTCTCTAGATATTAATGAAACACGGTACTCTAAGGTACTATAGAAAGATGAACCACTTCCATCATCATCGTCTTCATCATCACAGCAAACATTTTTATAGCACTTATTGTGCTCCAGGGACTGTGCTAAACACCATTGTTTTATTTGATTCTCCAAACAACTCTTGGAGGTAGGTGCCATTATTATCTCAATTTTACAGATGACGAAACTGAGGCAAACAGAAGTTAAGTAACTTTCCCAGGGTAACATAGCTTATAAGTATCTGAGGTTGTATTTGAACTCAGGTCTTCCTGATGCTAAGTCTGGCATTCTTTCCTCTGGGCCACTTTGATTCCATGTCAAAAAAGGTGAAGAAACATTTTTTTTCAATAAAAATTTATTTATTTAACTTTTTATATTCATTTTCACAAAATTTTGGGTTCCAAATTTTCTCCTCATTTGTCCCCTCCCCCCACCCCAATACACCAAGCATTCTAATTTCCCCTATTACCAATCTACCCTATCTTCTATCATCCCTCCCTTCTCTTGTCCCCATCTTCTCTTTTGTCCTGTAGGGCCAGATAACTTTCTATTCCCCATTACCTGTATTTCTTATTTCCTAGTAGTAAGAACAATACTCAACAGTTGTTCCTAAAACTTTGAGTTGCAACTTCTCCCCATCCCTTCCTCTCCACCCATTCTCTTTGGGAAGGCAGGCAATTCAATATAGGCCATATCTGTGTAGTTTTGCAAATGACTTCGATAATAGTCATGTTGTGTAAGACTAACTATATTTCCCTCCATCCTATCCTGCCCCCCATTGTTCCTATTCTGTCTTTTGATCCTGTCCCTCCCCGAGTGTTGACTTCAGATTGCTCACTCCTTCCATTGCTCTCCCTTCCATCATCCCCCCAACCCTGCTTATCTCCTTCTACCCCACTTTCCTGTATTGTAAGATAGGTTTTCATACCAAAATGAGTGTGCATTTTACTCCTTCCTTTAGTGGAATGTGATGAGGGCAAACTTCATGTTTTTTTCCTCAGCTCTCCTCTTTTTCCCTCCACTAAAAAGTCTCCTGCTTGCCTCTTCTATGAGAAATAATTTGCCCCATTCCATTTCACCCTCTCTCCTCCCAATACATTTCTGTTATACATTTACCTTAATTTTTTAAAGATATGATCCCATCCTATTCAATTCACTCTGTGCTCTCTGTCTCTGTGTGTGTGCATGTGTGTATGTGTGTGTGTGTGTGTAATCCCACCAACTACTTGAAACTTGAAAAGTTTCAAGAGTTACAAATATTGTCTTTCCATGTAGGAAGGTAAACAGTTCAACTTTGGTAAATCCCTTATGACTTCTCTTTGCTGTTTACTTTTTCATGCTTCTTCTCAATCTTGTGTTTGAAAGTCAAATTTTCTTTTCAGCTCTGGTCTTTTCATCAAGAATGCTTGAAAGTCCTTGATTTCATTGAAAGACCAGTTTTTCCCCTGGAGTATTATACTCAGTTATGCTGGGTAGGTGATTCTTGGTTTAGTCCTAGTTTCTTTGATTTCTGGAATATCCTATTTCATGCCCTTCAATCCCTTAATGTAGAAGCTGCTAGATCTTGTGTTATCCTGATTGTATTTCCACAATACTGGAACTGTTTCTTTCTAGCTGCTTGCAATATTTTCTCCTTTACCTGGGATTTCTGGAATTTGGCCACAGTGTTCCTAGGAGTTTCTCTTTTTGGATCTCTTTCAGGAGGTGATCAGTGGATTCGTTGAATACTTATTTTGCCCTCTAGTTCTAGAATATCAGGGCAGTTTTCCTTGATAATTTCATGAAAGATGATGTCTAGGCTCTTGTTTTGATCATGGCTTTCAGGTAGTCCCATAATTTTTAAATTGCCTCTCCTGGATCTATTTTCCAGGTCAGTTGTTTTTTCAATGAGATATTTCACATTCTCTTCCATTTTTTCATTCTTTTGGTTTTGTTTTATGATTTCTTGGTTTCTCAGAAAGTCATTAGCCTCCATCTGTTCCATTCTAATTTTGAGAGAACATTTTTTGCAGTGAGCTTTTGAACCTCTTTTTCCATTTGGCTAATTCTGCTTTTGAAAGCATTCTTCTCCTCATTGGCTTTTTGAACCTCTTTTGCCAATTGAGTGAGCCTATTTTTCAAGGTGATATTTTCTTCAGCATTTTTTTGGGTCTCCTTTACCAAGGTATTGACCATTTTTCATACTTTTCTTGCATCTCTCTCATTTCTCTTCCCAGTTTTTCCTCCACCTGTCTAACTTGCTTTTCAAAATCCTTTTTGAGCTCTTCCAAGGCCTGAGCCCATTGGATATCTGTTTCAGATGTTTGGGATACAGAGGCCTTGACTTCTATGTCTTTCCCTGATGGTAAGCATTGTTCTTCCTCATCAGAAAGAAAAGGAGGAAACATCTCTTCACCAAGAAAGTAACCTTCTATGGTCTTATTTTTTCCCCCTTTTCTGGGCATTTTCCCAGCCAGTTACTTGACTTCTGAGATTCCTCTCCACCCCCACCTCACCTCTAGATCTGCCCAATTAGTGCTTGGAGTCTGAGATTCAAATGCTGCTCCCAAGCTTCAGGGCTTTCAGCAGTGGGCGTGGCTGCTATTCAGGGTAAAATTAAATTTGGGTTCTCAGGTGGGGGGAGGGCCACCTCCCAGGCTCAGTTCCCTCAGGGGGTTTATGCAGAGACCTTCAGTAATGGACCTGAGCTCCTATCTGCTCCAGGAGCTCCTGTCTGCTGCCTCCCTCTCCAGTTCCTCCTGAGGGAGCCCGAGCCATGGAGATACCCTTCTTCCCTCTTGGCCAGTCCAGAAGGCTCTCTCACTGACCTGCAGCACCTGTGGGTGGAGGGACCTTCATGGCTGCTGGAGATTCCGTCCCTGAAGCCTGTTTGGATCTGTTCCTCTCAGTGTCCTGCGGCCAAGGCAGGGCTGGGCTCCACTCCACGTCCGGTGCATGACAGACCTTTGGTGCCGGTTTTTCAGGGCTCTCTGGAACAGAAATCTCCTCCACTCCATTGCTGCTTGGCTTCCACTGATCCAGAACCCATTGGGAGTTCTTTTTATAGGTAACTTATGGGCTGTGGGTTCGGAGCTAGCATATGTGAGTCTTTCTACTCCTCCATATTGGCTCCTCCCCCCTCAAGAAATATTTTTAGAACATGGTTTTAAAAATAAATAATATACAATGGTTAATGTACAATGTTAAATAGTGGCAATAGGTGTGTGTTGTTAGATTCGTTGGATGCAAACAAATATGATTTTAACTTCGAGGAAAACCTAAGAAATAGCTAAGATACAGTTGTGGAATCAAAAGGCCCGCCATAGGCATCATGCCCATGGACTCAGAAAATTTTCATTAAAGAAACATTGAACAATGGCTGTCATGGAGATTTGTTTATAGAAATGGAAGATTTATGATAGAAATTCAGGACCAGGCTATCATTACCAAAAATTATCGTTAAGGTCTATAAAGAGCATAAACTTACTGTTAAGTGCATGTTGTGCAAGGAATAGTAGAAACTATACAACAAAACACACCAAATTGAACAAAATTAGAACCAACTGAATATTTAGTAAGATGCAACATGGTGTCAAGAATTATTCTTCAGATTATTGTCTTTCATAGAAAACAGAGGACAGATGTCCTAAATGCAAATAAAGATCTCAAAATATCCTCAAGCATTCTTCAATTAAAATGCCCTGGAATCTACCATTATTGGGTTTATTTGTTTCTTTTAGTAACCTGCACATAGCTTTAATCTATAAAAATTTAAGAATAGTGTATTCAAAAGTCTTGCTGAAGTTGCCCTTAAATGGAATGCTTTTAAAATGTGGATACTTAGCACGAGAAAATAAAACCATGTGGGAACAGAAAGAGGTCCACATCATCCATGTCTTTCTGTCTGCTACTGTAGTTTTCCTGAATATGCTTTCAGTGGCCCTACAGAGAAAAAGTTTGTATCACAACTTTTTTTTTTAAATTAAAATAATAATGATAGTCATTGAACATCAAATTGTGATAGTGAAATTACATAATAATGATGTCATTGAACATTAAACATAGAGTAAGATAGTAACTTGTTCTGAGATTATTTGTATCAAAATATCATTAAATATAGTATGAAGGTAAGTATAATTAAAGATTATAAATGAATAGTTAAAAATAAATAAGTAAATAAAGTTAAAGTCAAATAGAATCCAAAAGGGTCAAAATATATGAATGGATTGTTTTGAAAAGAAGAAATATAACCTATCAACAAACATATATGACTACTCCAAATCACTAGAAATTAAGGAAATACAAATTAAAACAACTCTGAGGTTCCTCTTCATGCCCATTCAGATTGACAAAGGTGATGAAAATGGCTAATGAAAAAATTTAGAAGAGTTATGGGAGAAACAGGCACATTAATACACTGCTATCTGAGGGAATTGATCCAGCATCTCATATGCAAGAGAACTGATTCAGAATTATAAGATTTATAAAATTAATTATAAGATATGAGGTAAGATATAAGAGATATGAGATATGATATGAGATATGGGATATGAGATGAGATAAGATATGAGATAATATAAGATTCAGATATATAAATTAATGGCCTCCAGTAGATAAATGGTCACAGGATATGAATAGGTTGTATTCAAAGTAAGAAATATAAACTATCAATAAACATATAAAATATTCCAAATTGCTAGAAATTAAAGAAATACAAATTAAAGCAACTCTGAGTTTCCTCTTTACACCCATTAAGATTGACAGAGGTGATGAAAAAAGGTAATGAAAAATGCTTGAGGGGCTGTGGGGGAAACAGGCACATCACTATATTTTTAGCTGAGTTATTTGGTCCAACCATTCTGGAATGTATTATGTCCCCCAAAGTCATATATGCATATGTGTGTATGTATATATGTCTATATGTGCCTATATATGTGTATATGCATGTGTGTGTACTTGTATATACATATTTATCTATATCTATCTATCTGTCTATATCATTCTAAACTAGAGATACCTCTACTAGACCTCTATCCTATGGAAAGCAAAGAAAGAGGAAAGGTCCTATATATACAAAATTATTTAGAGTAGCCCTTTTTGTGATAATAAGGACATGGAAACAAATAGGATGCCTATTAGGGAATGGTTAAATAAATTATGGCCTCTGAATGCAATGCAATATTATTCTTCCATAAGAAATAATGAATGGATGATTTCCATGAAACAGGGAGAATTTTATGAACTGATAGAGAGTGAAGTGAGCAGATCCAGGAGAACAATTTTTATAATACCAACACTATAAAGAAAATGATTTTGTTAAATAAAAGTCTGAGTTCCAAATTTTCTCCTTCCTTCCCTCTCTCCCCCTTCATTAGATGATAAGTAATTTCATATAGGTTTTATATATATATATATATATATATATACATAAATGTATACCATTATGTAAAACATATCTCCATATTAGTCCTGTTATGCAATAAAAACAGAACAAAAGGAAAACATTAAAAAGATAAAGTGAAAATAATTTCCTTCATTTTACATTTGGACTCTCTACGTCCTTTCTCTGGATATGTTATTGTGGTGTATACTGTTCTCTTGATTCTCCTCACTTCACTATTTGTGTGTGTGTTCATCCTTCATTGCCAAAGAAGACCATGTCATCAAAGAAATGATGACATGATTTGCACTTGACTTTGTTTTTGAGTGAGGGAGGGCTGTGCAGGTCACCAGCCTCACTTCTCCTCCAGAACCATCTGAATCCAGTGACCAGATATTCATTAGGACGACTGGAGATGACCCAGGATAAGGCAGTTGGGGTGAAGTGACTTGCCCAAGGTCACACAGGTAGTGGTGTCAAATGTCTGAGGTGACATTTGAACTCAGGTCCTCCTGAATCCTGCAGTAGTGCTCCATCCACTGCACCACCTAGCTGCCCTTCTATCAAAGTATACATGAGGAAATAATAACAGGATAGCTTAGCTATTGATACAAAATATGCTTACTTTGTTGGTGGATGGTGACGTGTTAAAGACAGGGATCCTGAAGCTGCAGGCTTAAGTTCAGAGAGAGAGTTCAAGTTTACACACTAATGGAGAGTAGCTAATATATAGCAATTTAATCATTAATACACACTTCACTATTTAGTCATGTGAAAGAAGAAAGAACAAAAGGCAAAAAACACAGACATAAAAAGCAACAACAAAGTAAAAACAGTGTGTTTCAATCTGCATTCAGACTCCGTCAGTTCTTTCTCTGGAGGTGGATAGCATTTTCCATCGTGAGTCTTTTGGAATTATCTTACATATCTGTATTGTTGAAAAGAGCTAAATCAATCCTATTTGATCATTATCCAGTGTTACGGTTACTGCATACAATGTCCTAGGTCGGTTCACTTCATTCAGCATCAGTTCATGTAAGTCTTTCCAAGATTTTCTGCAGTTGACCTGCTCATCATTTCTTATAGCACAATAGCATCCCCTTACATTCATATACCACACCTGTTCAGCCTTTTATAAATTTTTGGGCATCCCCTCAGCTTCCAGTTCTGTGCCACAAAAAGAGCTGCTATAAATATTTTTGTACATGTAGGTCCTTTCCCCTTTTTTATGATCTCTTTGGAATACAGACCCAGTACTGGTGTTGCTGGATCAAAGGATAAGCATAGTTTGATTGCCCTGTGGGCACAGTTCCAAATTGCTCTCCAGAATGGTTGAATCAATTCACAACTCCACCAACAATGCATGAGGTCCCACTATTTCCACATCTCCAGCCATTTTCCTTTTCTGTGATATTAACCAATCTGATGGGTGTGAGATGGTATCTCAGAGTAATGTTAATTTGCATTTCAATAGTGATCTATTGCAATCAATAGTGATTTAGAGCACTTTTTCATATGACTACACATAGCTTTGATTTCTTCATCTGAAAACTGCCTGTCCATATCCCTTGGCCATTTATCAACTGGGGAATGACTGACCGTTAAAGAAAAACAACTTTGATAGTCTTAAGAACTCTTATCAATGCAATCACCACTTAAAATTCCAGAGAAGTGAAGATAAAGCATGCTACCTATCTCTTGATAGAGAGATAATGACCTAAAGATACAGAAAGATAAAAACATTTTTGGGCACAGCCAACGTAAGAATTTGTTTTCCTTAAATATTCATATTTGTTATGAGGACTTAGTTTTCTTTTTCTTCTTATTTTCCTTAGTAGTGGGAGGGCAAAGAGAGATAGGGATAGGGTAGAAAAAGAAAGAAAAGAGGGTCATAAAGGTCTAGTTAGAAAAAATAAGTTTTATTTTATTTTGAACAAAGATATTTTCTCTCCCTCTAACCACCCCTTCTCTCATCTTCACTGAGAAAAAAATACCTGATACAAACACGTAAAGTCAAACGGAAGAAACTTTGACAGTGGCCATGTTCTCAATCTTCACTGTGAGTTTATCACTTCTCTGTCAGAAGGTGAACAGCATCTTTTATCATGAGTCCTCTGCAATTGTGGTCCTTGTGTCATTTACAATTGCTTGTTTTTACAATAATGCTGCTACTGTACAGATTACATAGTGCCTACTATGTGCCAGGCACTGTAGTAATTATTTTTTACAAATATTAAACCATTTAATCCTCACAACAACCCTGTGAGGCATGTGCTATTATTAAATGCATTTTACATCTGAAGAAACTAAGGCAAACAGCAAAGAGAGGGATTTGCTCAGGGTCAGAGCTAGTAAGTGTCTGGGGCAGGATTTGAACTCCAGCCTTCCTCACTCTTGGCCCACCTCTATATTCACTGCCACACAGCTGCCTCACCAGGGAATTCCCTGCATTAGCAAGGTGACACTTTCACTTCATTTATCATCCTGCAGCAGGTGATGTTAACCCAGAGGGATCTGTGGATAGATTTCAAGGGGTTCATGACTTCAATGTTGAAAAATACATCCTTCATTTCTGACTAGTCTTTGGTTTCCTTTAAAGTTTAGGTATTTCGTTTTGTGCATTTGAAACATTATTCTAAGAAAATACTTTACCAGACTGCCAAAGTGGTTCATAACTCAAAATAGGCTAAGGATCCCAGTCTTTGAGATTGCAAAGTGCATCGAAAGATTGACTTAGCCACAGTTAAAGGAACAGTTTGCAGAGGGAGCAATTTGAATCTTCAATACTGGCTCCTTTTCTCTCTGTGCCATACTGATTCTCATTAAGACCTTTGCATACTCTAAGACTGAATGATATTTTCCTGTTTCCCCAATCTCTATTGCCCCAGTCAGAGAAGCTCACCAGCATCCATGTCTGGGATCTATTTCTCTTTCCCACCTGCCTTGTGTTTTCCTATCTCATTTCCATTTTATGGTTGCCTCTTGAAGTCAATGAAATTGAAGTTCTGCTCAAGACGAAGAAAGGATGAGAATCTGATTGTGAATGTGCAGCTAACTCTGTGGGGAGGGGAAGGCACAGTGCTCTTAGATGCCTTAATTTTATTGCTATTGTATGGCCTTTCTCTCATAGCTCTGCAGACAGCGTTGCAGCTGGGGACGTGCACTTGAAACAGCATTGCATAGTCTCTCATAGACTATCGCGAAGCATATATTTTAAAACTGCCTCCTATTTCTGATCCCGGAAAGATATTAAGGCAGCTTTTCAAATTATGGCTTGGATTTCTTCATTCCTTTAAGTTTTATAACTAAAGAATAAACTTTCATTTTAAAATTAATATTGCGGATACTTAGGACACCAATTGAAATCTCCTTTTCTTATGTTTTAATTTTATTATATATACTAAACGTACCTTTTAAACCGTGCAGGACACATTTTAATTTTAGTCTGTAGATTGTGATTGAAATATCTCCATAAATGACTTTATTTATATTACCAAAAAAGCATTAAATGGATATGTTTTCTGTTCTTATCCATCTTTGAAATAGATTTATGCTTTTCAAATTATAAATTTAAAATTTACAATTTTAATATCACTATAATGCAGTCCTTGAAAGGCAACATCATGCAGAGGATAGGCAATCTGCTTCAGAGTAAGGAAGTATGGGAGTTCAAATCTTGACTCTTATTCCTCCTGGTTGTGTGACCCTAGCCAGTCACTTAATCAATAAGAGCTTCGAGCTGTTCTCTAAGATTGTAAATTGCACAACAGTTTCAAATCTTCATCATCAGGGAATGGTTCCCTATGCTAGTAAAATCATAAATCTGGACCAAATATTATTTGTCTATCTGTATCTGCCTGCCTGCCTATCTGTCTATCTGTCTATCTATCTATCTATCTATCTATCTATCTATCTATCTATCTATCTATCTATCATCTATCTATCCACCCATCTGTCAATCTATCTACCATCTTTCTATCATCTACTTATCTATATCATCTATCTACCTATCAATACAAACCTTAGATATATTCCTTAATTTTTTACTATAAATATTCCTCTTAGCAAGAGAATAGACAAGTGGTTATCTAGTCTTGGTGTGAAGATCTCTAGTCAGCAGAAACCTAGTAACTCCCCAAAGCAAACATTTCCTTTTTGGCCAGATCTAATTGTCAAAAAATTTGTCCTTAAATTGATCTGAACTCTATCTCTCTTAACTGCTTTGTATTGCTCCTAGAATTGTATTTGGGGATAAAGAACAAGTCTAATTACTTTTCTATATGATGACTCTTCAAATACTTAAATAATAGCTAATAACAATAGCTAACATTTACATATCATATTAAGATTTGCAAAATTCTTTACCAATATTATTTCTTCTATTCTTACAACTACTCTGGGAAGTAGACCAGTCAGTCAATAAACATTTATTAAGCACTTACTATGTGACATCACCTTGCTGGCAGAGGCACATATAGTCCAAAACTATGTTTTTTTCCAGTAGCAATATATGGCTGTAAGAGTTGAACTATAAGGTAAGCTGGGTGCTGCAGAATCTACCCTTTCAAATCGTGGTACCAGAGAAGACTTTTGAGAATCCCTTAGACTCCAAGGAGATCAAATCAGTTCAAACTCAAAGAAATTAATTCAGACTATTCACCAGAAGGTCAAATACTGAAACTGGAGCTTAGATACTTTGACCACATAATGAGAAGATCAGACTCTTTGGAAAAAAAAACCCTGATGTTGGGAAAGAATGAAGGGAAAAGGAAAATGGGATGGTAGAGAATGAGATGGACAGATAGTATCATGGAAGCAATAAACATTAACTTGAACAAACTTTGAGAGACAGTGGAGGAACAGAAACCTGGTGTGCTGTCATCCATGGACTCATGAAGAGTCAGACATGACTGAGCAATTGAACAGCAATGAGTCAGACATTATGCTAAGTGCTGAGTATACAAAGAAAGAAAAAGACAGTCCCTGCTCTCACAATCTAATGAGAGAGATAAGAACATGAATACATGCAAACAAGTTACATACAGGATAAATAGGAAATAATCAATAGAAAGGGGATACTAGAAGTTTAGAGAAAGGCAGGGAAGACAGTAGACACAGATGATTCCAGGCATGGGGCACTGTCAGAGAAAGTGCCCAGAATGGAGAGATGGAGGGTCTTGTTTATGGAACTACATATAGAAGCCAGTGTTACTAAATTGAAGAGTACATCACAGAGAATTAAGTAAAGACTAGAAAGATAAGGAGGTTATGAAGGGCTTTGAACGCCAAACAGAAGACTTTATATTTGATCTTGGAAGTGATTGGGAGTCACTGGATAGTGAGGAAAAGAAGATGGCACCTAGGTTTCTAGGAGGATGATGATGTCTTCAATAGCAATAGGGAAATTTGGAAGGAGTGAAAGGCTTTTGGGGAAAGATTGATGAGTTCAGTTTTGGTTATGTTAGTTTAAGATGCTATAGGATATTAAGTTCAAGATGCCTAATAGTTAGCTGGAGTTGGGAGACTAGAGATAAAGGCTGGGTACACAGATTTGAGAATCGTCAGCATAGAGATTGATTGGATCCATGGGAGCTAATGATATCACCAAGTGAAGTAGGATAGTGGGAGAAAAGAAAAAGAGCACAGGACTGAGTCCTGTGGGACACAGAGAGTTACTAGGAATGATTGGGAGGAAGATCCAGTAAAAAAGAGCGAGAAGTGGTCTGACAGGTAGAAGGAGAACCAGGAGACAGTAGTCTAAAAAACCTAGAGAGAAAAGACCATTAAGGAGAAGAGGGTGATCAATAGAGTTGAAAGCTGCTGAGAAGTCAAGATGGATGAGAACTGAGAAATGACCATTCATAGGGAGGTGCTCTTATTATCTCCATTTTGCTCATGAGAAAATTGAAGCAGAAAGAGGTTAGGTTGTCTCACCCAGGGACACACAGCTAGGAAGTATCTGAGTCTGGATTTGGATGTAAGCCTTCTTGCCTCCAGGACCAGTAGTCTAACTACTGTTCCATCTAATGGCCTCTGAAGACAGTTATCAAAGTCCTCTGTTCTCCAGGCCGAACATTCATAGCTTCTCCAAGTGATCTTCAGGTAGGCACTTGATATTCCAAAAACCAAAGTCTGACCATGTCACTTCTCTGCTCTAAAAGATTCAGTTCCCTTTTGCCTCTAGGGTAAAATTCAAGTTCCTCAGTTTAGAATTCAAAATCCTTCACGATCTGGTTTTGATCTGTCTCTATAGGCTTATTACGTATCACTTCCCCTTAAATACTCTATATTCCAGGTAGATTGGACAACATTTCATCTCTTTTCTCCATTCTTTGCATAGGCTGTCCCCCTTACCTGGAATATTTTCCTTCCTCAATTTCACATTTCCTTCCAAGTTTCAACTCAAATAGTGATTACTATGTGAGGCTTTTCCTTGATTTTTCCAACTGTCAATGTTCTACCCCCCGAAATTAGTTTGTATTTGTTGTCATTATATTTTGTATTTACTCATTGGCATGCTTATTTTTCCCCTTAGTGAAGTGTAGGCCCCTTGAGAGAAGGGAGAGGTTCGTTGGTTTTTTATTTTGCTTTCCCACTACCTATGTATCTAGAACACAATTGCATTTAATAAATGATTGCTAAATTGAATTAATCTATCTGGGCCTCAGTTTCTTGATCTGTAAAATGAGATGGGCTAGATTAGATGATCTGTAAGGTCCCTTTTAGTACTCATTCTAATGATGCTGTGATTAGAATCCAAATCTGACTTCTAGCATAGTGGCTGTTTTACAAATGAATGAGCTGAGATGTTCAGACAGGCTATCTGGGACCAGAACCTTAGTCTCCCTATTCACTCAGCATAATGTGTTTTACAGTATGATGAGTTGCTTTCCTAAGTTTACTTTCCACCACATTCATGACTCAGAGGTTCTCAAAGGTCAGGGCTAGTACTCAGAGATTAGAACTCAGGGCTATTAATGGCACTACTTTAGCTAGGATATGAGTTAGATGGATTTTTGTGGTCTAACCAAGGAGCTCATCAATCACATATCACTGACATTATATGGAAAATGAGTTCTGAGTTTCAAATACCTGGTTGAAAATTTAGTTTGAGTACAACTTATCAACTGGACTTGGCAGAATACAATTGTAATTGGCAGAATATACAAGCATATGAAGACATGATAATACTGTAAAAAACACTATACTAGGCATTGGGAGATCTGGAATATAATTCTAGTTTCATTACTAATTCATTCTGTGATTTTGGGCTACCTATTTGATTTCTTTGCCTCAGTTTCCTCATCTATTCAAGTGAGCTTAATAGCTATCCTGACTAGCTCAAAGGATTGTTTTTAGGTGCAAATTAGATAATGTGTATGATGATATTTTCAAAATTTATAAAAGTATGGAAATTTATGTGGCTACATAATTATTTTCCTTAAATATTATGTTATTGGAATTATTTCCATAATTGGTCGTTTAATTTCAAGGTAGGACAAGTGAGGAAGTGCTTCAGACAAGTGTCATGAAAGATGATATCTGAGAAAGGTATGACTGGAAGAAAAATGACAGGTTAGTCATGCAGGCCCAGAAAGAGGTAACCAGTCTAAATTCACATGTTCCATTGGTACCCACCCAATGTCAGGAGAACTAAAAGATAACTTCCTAGCACAATAGGTGGAGCCCTTAGAGAAGACTTAGAGGAGATCTTTTGAAAAAAACGTCACAGAAAATGGGAAGACATTGATAGGCGATAATATATGTATCAAAAAAGAGATACAAATATTGATGAGATCACAGATCCATTGAAGTATTAAAGAAAATAGTGAGTGAGATAAGAAGTTTAGGCTCAAATTAGAATGGTGGGATTTAACCTTAACTTTGACTCTTTGTTAATGACAGTATTCATGTTTGTACACATCTTTCTTTTTGCTTATTTTAGCTTTCAACATTCACTTGCACAAAATTTTGAATTTCAAATTTTCTCTCCATCTCCTCCCTCCCCCCACCTCAGGACAGTGTGTATTCTGATTCCCCTTTCCTCCAATTTGCCCTCTCTTCTATTGCCACCCCCTCCCCCTTCCTTTCCCTTCTATTTTCTCATAGGGGAAGATAGATTTCTATACCTCATTGTCTATGTATCTTATTTCCTAGTTGTAGGTAAAAACAATTTTTAACATACATTTTTAAAGTTTTAAGTTCCACATTCCCTCCCTTCCCCTTCCTCACCCACCCTCATTGAGAAGGCAAGCAACAACGCAAAACACTTCCATAATAGTCATGCTGTGAAAGACTCATTGTATTTCCCTCTATCCTGTCTTGCCCTCCATTTATTCTATTCTTTCCTTTGACCTATCCCTCTACCAAAGTGTTTGCTTCTGATTACCCCTTCCCCCAATCTGCCATCCCTTCTATCCACCCTCTCTTATCCCTTTGCCCCCTGCTTTCCTGTAGGGTAAGATAGATTTCCATACTCAATTGAGTGTGTATGTTATTCCCTCCTGAAGCCAAATGTGATGAAAGGCTCACATATTCCCTCTCTCCTTCCACTTCTTCCCCTCCATTGAAAAAACTCTTTGTTGTCTTTTTTATGTGAGATGGTTTACTATATTCTACCACTACCTTTCTCTTTCTGCTAGTATATTTCTCTCAACACATAATTTTATTTTTTAAGGTATCATCCCTTCATATTCAGTTCACCCAGTGCTTGCTCTCTCTCTCTCTCTTTGTATACACATACACATATAACATATATATATATATATATATATATATATATATGTATGTATGTATGTATGTATTCCATCCAAGTACCCTAATACTGAGAAAGATCTCATGTGTTAAAAATATCATCTTTCCATATAGGAATGTAAACTGTTCAACTTTAATAAGTTCTTTATGATTTCTCTTTCTTGTTTACCTTTTCATACTTAACTTGATTCTTTTATTTGAAAGTCAACTTTTCTATTCAGCTCTGGTCTTTTCAACAAGAATACTTGAAAGTCCTCTATTTCACTGAAGTTCCATTTTTTTCCTTTGAAGTATTATACTCAGTTTTGCTGTGTAGGTGATTCTTGGTTTTAATCCTGTCTCCTATGACCTCCAGAATATCATATTCTAAGCCCTTTAATCCCTTAGTGTAGAAGCTGCTAAATCTTGTGTTATTATAATTGTACTTTCACAATACTTGAATTGTTTCTTTCTGGCTGATTGTAATATTTTCTCCTTGACTTGGAAATTCTGGAATTTGACTGTAATATTTCTAGAAGTTTTCTTTTTGGGACCTCTTTCAAGAGGCAATTGGTGGATCCTTTCCATTTCTATTTTACCCTCTAGTTCCAGAATATCAGGGCAGCTTTTCTTGATAATTTCTTGAAAGATGATGTCTAAGCTCTTTTTTTGATCATGACTTTTCAGGTAGCCCAATAACTTTTAAACTCTCTCTCCTGGATCTGTTTTCTAGGTCAGTTGTTTTTCCAATGAGATATTTCACATTGTCTTCCATTTTTTGTATTCTTTGGTTTATTTTTTATAATTTCTTGATTTCTCATAAAGTCAGGACTTTCAATCTTTTACATTTTAATTTTTAAGGTATTATTTTCTTCAGCAAGTTTTTGAACTTTTTTTTTTCATTTGACCCATCCTGCTTTTTAAGACATTCTCCTTATTGATATTTTGGACCTCTTTTCGCATTTGGATTAGTCTAATTTTAAAGGTGTTACTTTCTTCAGTTCCTTTTGGGTCTCCTTTAGCAAGCTGTTGACTTTTTCATGATTTTCTTGTATCACTCTCATTTCTCTTTCTATTTTTTCCTCTAGCACTCTTACTTATTTTCAAAATCTTTCATCAGTTCATTCATGGCCTTAGACCCATTCATATTTTCTTGGAGGGTTTGGATGCAGAAGCTTTGAATTTATTGTCTTCTTCTGATTGCATGCTTTGGTCTTCCTCAACACCAATGACCTAAGAAAATATCTTTTTATCAAGAAAGTAAGAATCTATAGACTGTTTCTTTTCCCCATGTTTACTCATTTTCCCAGCCAATTACTTGACTTTTGAGCTTTTTGTTAAGTGGTGAACTCCAGAAGCAGCCTCTACTTCAGCAGTGGCTACTGCCACTGTGGGACTGAAGCCAGAGGCAGGGCCAGGGCTGGGGTTGGATCATGATCCCCTCTCAGCCAGATGAGATAACCTTCCCACTGACCTTT
Source organism: Bettongia penicillata ogilbyi (assembly GCA_023548195.1). Taxonomy (NCBI): domain Eukaryota; kingdom Metazoa; phylum Chordata; class Mammalia; order Diprotodontia; family Potoroidae; genus Bettongia; species Bettongia penicillata. The sequence goes on from JAJHZJ010000566.1 coordinate 727,387, forward strand.
AAAGCTGTTTTTGGAGTTAATAGGTTAAAAAGTCTGCAAACCACCAAAGCTGTCAGCGATTCATTCTCCTTACACCTGCTCCAATTCCCTCCGTGTTGGTATGGCCTACTCCAAAACTGTTCTCTGCTCCAAGTCTGATGTGATAGACACTTGCTTTTGAACTTCCAGATTGTCTTGGGCTGGAAATTTGCTTCGTTCTGTCATTTTTGTGGCTTCTGCTGCTCTAGAATTTGTTTAGTTATTTTTTTACAGGTTTTATGAGGGATTTGGGAGGAGACCTCCAGCAGGTTTCTGCTTTTACTCCACCATCTTGACTCCACCTGTGTACACATCTTTCTGTACAAATCCTTTTGACTCAACCAGTTTATAAAATAAATGGCTAAATATTCTCGGGATTGTCAGGGACCTGAATAGTCATCTAGCTTATTCAGTCCCTAAACAAAAATTTCTTCTACAAAAACTCTGATCCTCAGGCATCTGCTGGAAGATTTTTAGTGATAGGGAGCCCACTGCCTTCCAAGGTATCTCATTTCACTTTGAGATTGCTCTAATTTTTAGCAAGTCTTTCCATATATTGTGTTGAAATCTTTCTCCTCTCAAATTTTCATCCATTGTCTATGGTTCTACTGACTTAAGTGAAGCCAAATAAGTCTAATCTATCTTCCATATGACAGCCCTACAAATAAGATGATGTGCTCCATTCTTTTCATCACATACTGGCTGTCCTCAAACTTCTGTGCTTCATTGTGGACCAACATTTAATTTCAGAAATCATTGTGGGAAACCCTGGGAAAACAAATGTTTTTCTCCCTGTCTTCATAAATACCTCATCACTGTCCATTGTTGTAAGAATGCAAATGAAGCCAAGCTAAACCAATTTGCTGCTTCTGTTCCATTGTCTGAACCAGCTTTTATTCTTTTGCAATTGTCATACACACATGTACATATGTCCATATGAATATATATTTGTACATATACATATGTATTTATTCATACATATGTAAAATGTATATATGTACAATATGTGTACATGTGCACATATATATTTATATATGCGTATATATGTATATTTTTATTCATAGATGGATGCAACTATTTCTATTAGGGACTAGCTCTGTCATTTCATTGGTATAAAGAACTTTTAAGTGAGAATATTTTTTCTAACAATGCAGAGATGCCTTGTTTGAAACTTATATAGTTTTTAACTTCGATAGACTTAGCTCTTCTCAGCAATGCAAGGATCTAAGACAACTCCAAAAGATTCACAATAGAAAATGCTATACACATCCAGAGAAAGAACTTTGGAGTCTGAATGGAGATTGAAGCATACTGCTTACTCCTTTGTTTTGTTTCTTCTTTATTGTGGTTCTTCTCATGGGTTCTAATTCTTTACAACATGACTAATGTGAAAAAATGTTTAATATGAATGTAAATGTACAGCCTATATCAGATTGCACGCCTTCATGGGGAGGGGAAAGGGGAGGGATGGGGAGAAAATTTAGAACTCAAATCTTATGAAAGTGAATGTTGAAAACTAAAAATGAATTATTAAAAAAAGAAATATAGTTTTAAATGGTTTCCAAGAGCAATGAAAAGCCAAGTGAAGTTGATTAGGTTCATATGACTAGTACTAGGACTAGAACCTAGTCTTCCTGTTTTGAGGGTGGTTGTCTATCTACCTTGCCAAGTCTGTCTGTCATACTTTCTTTTTCTGTAGCCGTATGTGTGTGCCCCACCTCTCTCTCTCTCTCTCTCTCTCTCTGTCTCTCTCTCTCTCTCTGTTTCTGAACAATTAATGAGAATTTTTAAAAATCCCTTTCTTTTTTCACAGAGAGAACTGGCATTTAGAGTACCTTAGTGCTTAGTGAGCCAAGGGATTCTTCATTTCCCAACTTAAGGGGGATGTATATGACTCAAGTGCTTCACTTCTTATGCATGAAAGATTAACACCCTTCAAATAAATATTTATTGGGTTATAGGTTTATTTTCAGCGTGACAGGAGAAAGAGAAAGGTTTAAAGCATGTCCTGTTCTCTCAAGGTGCTTTTAGTCTAATTAGTTAAGGAGACATGAAGAACATATATGAGGTCATGCTATACAAGGGCATATATGTTAAGTGCTCATTTGCATAGATGTTCAGAAATTATAGAAAGTTTAATGAAAGAGATAGGATTTGAAGGTCTTGTAGGATAGGGAGAATGGCTAATTCCCTATTTCTCAATTTACCCACAACACATGTTTGTATATCGTGAGGAAGTCATACAAATATAATTGTCTGATTCTTTCTATTGAGTTTAGTAAAAATATGATTAAAATTTTGAAGTAGCATTCATTGGTTGTTACAACTGAAAAAGAACTTACAGATAGATCAACTCATCCAATCCCATCATTTTACAGGTGAATACATTGAGAAGACCTTAAATTAACTGTCGTGTGTCATATAGACAGTTGAGTGGCGGAATGAGGACTACAGCCTTGGTTTCAACCCATTCCTAGTCTGATGTCCTTCCCATTATGCCACTGGAAGTGAGTAATGTGTACATGGGAGGTTATGTGTGTGTGTGTGTGCATGTGTGTATATGTGTTTAATTTTTATATCTCTAACTGTAGGTTGAACTTCCTTGTTTTTTTTCTTTTATAACTTTATCACCTTCAGCTGAATTGAATTCTCCTTAAGTAGCTTTAAGTGATCTGATGTTATCCATAGTAAGATCCACACTTTGGAATGAAAAGTGAAAATGGTGTAGGTTGTGAATTAGTGGACTCTCTTTGCCTAATTAACCAATAAGAAATGGTCTAATTTAGTGAGGGCTAATTAACAGATAGCCTTGGTGTTTAACAACGGAAAGAGCATGACAGAAAAGTCCCCAATCTAGGCTGGAACTATTGGAGAGGATTTATGGGGAGCCTCCTGTGTGATGAGTCACACAGAATGCAATGGTGTGAGTGGATTCTAAATTTTACCATTGATGGGTGTATGAATTTCAGTGATTCTACAGATCAATTACAATATGTAAATGTGTTTACACAGCTCATGTATCCCACCCTCTCCCAGACCAATTCTCCTTTATCATCATCTTCATCATCATCATTGTCATCACTAAGATTTATATAGCACTTAAAAGTGGAAAGTTTACAAAAGATTTACATAAATCTCATTTATTCAAGTGAAAGCATAATGCTAAGGGAGAGTGTACTCTGAAAATTGTTCCATAGTTATAAGGAAATGGGGACTCACTCTTGCTTGTAAAAGGTAAGCCATCTAGAGTTTGAAAATGCCCTTTCTATTCTAGTTGGTAATTGCTCCAGATTTAACTTAACTGAGCCTGAAACTTTGAATGGGACCCCTATTCGTGAACTAGGCTTCTAGTGTCTCAGAGATATTTCTCTGGAATTCAATGCTGGCATAATGCTATATCCTTCTAGTTCAGATCTCTCTTTTAATCCCTACCTAACAAATATCAGATAGAGAAGAATGATGTTCAGTTGTCTTTTCCTCCTCTTTTTAAATAGACCTTGTGATTCTCTGAATGTAAGTGGTCTAAAGGCTGAGAGCAAGGTCCATTATTAGGAACATTATTCTGAAATTATGAATTTCAGGAAGGCTTGTGGCACCATTGCAGACAGCTTTTGCCACGAAAGGCACTTGCTTGTCTGTTTCTTGTATTCCGTTAAATATTTCTTATTCCCTCAGAATACACCATGAGGACCATTTGACTGTCCCCTCTGGCTCCTGAATCTTGCTTCCAGCATGAACAGACAGGTAATAACCATTCAGCAGGGCCATTACCTCTTCTAAACACTATTATCAAAATGGTCATTATACATAATGGAGATTATTACAGGCAGCTTGAGAGATTTTTTAGATACATCTCTACTGTAATAGGTGGCCCTTTTTAGCCTTATACATAGGTGGGGATAATACTAGGGCACAAAATACATAGCAGATACTGCTTTTTGAGCAAAACTTTCTCTGCTTTTAATGCATTAATTGGATTGGAGATTTAAATTTTATTTATACAGCCCTTGAAAATTTAAACCACTGGTCAAAACACATTGGTACAGCCTGAGAACTGGAAGTGAAAATTGCTATTATAGCCTTTCAGTAGCTTTATGTACATGCATGCAAATACACACGTGTTTCACAGAAATAATCCAATTAATGAATCCCCAGGCAGAAGTTCTTTTATAGAAAATCAAGGTAAAAAAAACCTAAAACATCATAGATTCATAGCATTTGAAAGAGACCCCAGAGATCATCTAGTACAACCTTTATGTGGCAAAGGATTCATTCTATAACAACCTTTATGAGCATTTGTTTAAGCATCTGGCAAGGCATAGGAGACACACTAGCTTTCTAGGAAACCCATTATACTTTTGGATGTCTTTGATGATGTAGGGGATAAGAGTTCTGAGCTTAGAATAAGGAAGATAAATCTCCTCTTAGATACTTATTGGCTGTGTGGCCCTAGGCAAGTCACTTGATACCCATATTATACACTGATTGTTTGTTATAGATTTGGGACTCCATTGTTTGCTTTGGGGAAACTTAGACATGATCTATAGCAAAAATATATGTAGAGATTTTTTTAAGGTATTCCAGATGGAAGTATGAGTCAAAGAGAAAATGCCTCTATTTTCATTCAAATCCCTAGGATAGGATCTGTTCCATATGACAACATCCAGAGACTTTGAGAGGCTCTAAGCCATGATTATACTTAAAGGCCATCCCATTAATGATGCACCCTAGAATTTTGCCAATTGATCTATACTTGGCACTTCCCTATATTCTATTTAAAAAATTTGGGGCCAGGATGGTGGAGTAGAAGCAGAGACTTGCTAGAGTTCTCCCCCCAAGCCTAGGCAAAAAGCTGTTAAAATTGATTCTAAAATTCTGGAGCTGCAGAACTCACAGAATGACAGAGTAAAACAAATCTCCAGCCCAAGACAGTGTGGAAGGTCCATGGAAAGCATCTATTGCATAGTACTTGGAGCAAAGCCAAGTCTAGTGTGGGTCACACTGGCACAGATGGTACCTGAGCAGTCCTTGGGGAGGACTGAATCTCTGGTACCTGTGGTGGTTTCCAGACTTCACAGCCCTAAAACGCCAAGGAAAATTGGAAAGTCAGTGGAAAAAACCTGTTGGACCTAGGTAAGAGTAGAGTTGTCTGACCCCAGTCCCAGAGTGACAGACAGGGTGGAGGAGCTCGTGACAGCCACAGCAGCAGCAGTGGCTGTTTCTGGAGCTCTAAGCTGACAGATTATGGAGGGATCAAGTGGCTGACAATACTCTCCCCCACCCATGCAGGAAGCAGAGAACTACCTTTACAAAAAACTCAAAAGCCAAGTAAATGGCTGGGGAAATGAGCAAAAACTGGAAAATGAATCAGACTGTAGATTCTTATTTTGGTGACAAGGAAGACCAAAATATACAAACAGAAGACAACAAAGTCAAAGCTCCAGCATCAAAATTTTCCAAGAAAAATATAAATTGGTCTTAGGTCATGGAAGAGCTCAAAAATGATTTTGAAAATCAAGTAAGAGAAGTAAAGGGAAATTGGGAAGAGAAATGAGAGTGATGCAAGAAAATCAGGAAAAATGAGTTAACTGCTTGCTAAAGGGGACCCAAAAATGCTGAAAAAAAATGCCTTAAAATATAAACTAATCCAAATGGCAAAAGAGATCCAAAAATCCAATGAGAAGAATGCCCTAAAAAGCAGAATTGGTCAGATGGAAAAAGAAGGTCCAAAAACTCACTGAAGAAAATAATTCCTTAAAAATTAGAATGGAACAGCTAGAAGCTAATGACTTTATGAAAAATCAAGAAATTATAAAACAAAATCAAAGAAGTGAAAAATAGAAGACAATGTGAAATATCTCATTGGAAAAGCAACTGACCTGGAAAATAGATCTAGGAAAGACAATTTAAAAATTATTGGACTACCTGAATGCCGCAATCTAAAAAAAAGCCTAGACATCATCTTTCAAGAAATTATCAAGGAAAACTGCCTTGATATTCAAAAATCAGAGAGTAAAATAGATATTGAAAGAATCCATTGATCACCTCATGAAAGAGATCCCAAAAAGAAAACTCCCAGGAATATTGTAGCCAAATCCCAGAGTTCTTAGGCCAACGAGAAAATATTATAAGCAGACAAAAAGAAGCAATTTGAGTATTGCAGAAACACAATTAGGATAGAACAAGATCTAACAGCTTCTACATTAAGGGATTACAGGGCTTGGAATATTATGTTCCAGAGGTCAAAGGAGCTAGGATTAAAACCAAGAATCACCTACTCAGCAAAACTGACAATAATACTTCAGGGAAATAAATGGTCATTCAATAAAATAGAGGACTTTCAAGCATTCTTGATGAAAAGACCAGAGGTGAATAGAAAATTTGACTTTCAAACACAAGAATCAAGAGAAACTTGAAAAAGTAAACAGGAAAGAAAAATCATAAGGGACTTACTAAAGTTGAACTGTTTTACATTCTTACATGGAAAGATAATATTTGTAATTCTTGAGACTGTTCTCGTTATTAGGGTAATTGGTGGGATTATATACATAGAAACAAAGGGCACAGGGTGAGTTGAATATGGAGGGATGATATCTAAAAAATAAAATTAAAGGATGAGTAATATATTGGGAGAAGGAGAAAAGGAGAAATAGAATGGGGTAAGTTATCTCTCTCATAAAAGAGGCAAGAAAAACTTTCTCAACAGAGGGGAAGAAGGGAGAACTGAGAGGGAAAGAGTGATCGTTACTCTCATCGGATTTGACTTAAGGAGGGAAGAGTATGCACAATCAATTCAGTATGAAAATCTATCTTACATTACAGGAAAGTAGGGAGAAAGAGGATAAGTCAGGGATGGGAGGATGATAGAAGGGTGGACAAATGGGAAGACGGGGTAATTAAAAGTAAATATTTTGAGGAGGGACAGGGTGAAAAGACAGAATCGAATAAATGGGGTAGTATAGGATGGAGGGAAATATAGTTAAATCTTTCACATCATAAAAGTGTTTTGCATGACTATACATGTATAATTCATATCAAATTATGTGCCTTCTCAGTGAGGATGGGTGGGGAGGGAGGGAGGGAGAGAAGTTGGGATTCAAAGTTTTAAAAACGTGTTAAAAATTATTTTTACATGCAACTAGGAAATAAGACATACAGGCAATGGGGTATGAAAATCTATCTTGCCTAACAAAAAAAAAAAAACAGAGGGGAAGTGGATGTGAGAAGGGAAAGTAGAATAGAAGGGAGGGCATATTGGGGGAAGGGGCATTTAGAATGGACTATCTCTTGGAATTTTTGAAAGGGAGAGATAGGGAGAAAATTTGGAGCTTAAAATATTATGGAAGTGAATGTTGAAAACTAAAAATAAATTAATTTATTAAAAAATTATATCCTCCAAAAAATTTTGGGATATATGCCCTTCTCCACCTTTCTGTTCTCCACAATCTTTCAAAGACCAGTAGCAATGACCTTCAATAGTCATATTCTCCTGGTTTTTTCAATACCCTAGAATGAAGCTCATCTGGACCTGGTGACTCGAACTGACAGAAGGCAGCCAGATGACCTCCTCCTTACTCATCTTGTATATCCACTTGAATCTCTACCTTACGTTTCCCCCATACAATTCTTATTCCATAGGCCATTCTCCTTGAAAAAAATAGAAGTAAAATAGAAATTGAGTCAGTCGTCTTCTCTCTGTTAAACATCATGATGCCCTGAACTTGGCATGTGCTTGATAATTATTTGTTGAATTGAATTCAATCGTGTATCTTATCCTTTTTTCATCCTTCTCTTGCATGAACATAGTTTAATAAAAAAGCGCTTGTTGATTGTCCATCAAATTTATTGCTAGCCTCAGCTCATCCTTACAGGATGAGGTCCTATTTGTCTTCTTCATCCTCAGTTATTTGCTCTTGCTTCCTTCTTATATACACAACTTTTGAAAATCTCAGTTTGTTTGGTAGAATCTCTGGGTATCCACATTGATCGTTTTATGTCCCTGCTATCCCTCTTCATGGTAAGCATTTCTATTTGTGCCTTCAACATTTTATTCTGAAGAGATTCCCATGCCTCTTGGATTTGTTCATACTGCAAACCACTAGTTCATTGAATCATGCTTCTCTTTTCTTTTCAAACCTTTGAAATCTACTCCATCTAGGGTCCATGTCTTAGTGTGATTTTTTTTCTCATCTACCAAAACTCTGTGATGGAGAGATCACTCTACTCCTTGTGATAAGAACTAGCAGTGTGCATCTTCTTGTTGGTTTTCTTTGAAATTAGGTGTCCCAATCTCTCTCAAGTGGTCACTCACAGGCCGACCCAACTGATTGTCCTAAAAGCTTCGTCCTGTTCTGTTTCTGACTTAGTTTACTTCTCTCCTCCTTCATCAAGTCTGGTGGCTCCCCTGCTTCCAGAGGTTCACCAAATTGGTGCCAGGTAGTATGGATACCTGATCACTTACTCTAGATCTACTGTAACACTGAACTCCCTGATGCAACTGATTCATAAAGTTCAGCCTCCCCAGTGACTGTGAATACAGCTATGTGTCACCATGCCTGGTTTACAAGATTCTGGATGTTTTGATCTGAGTTGTCACTTTCTTCTTATGGATCAGAATCAGGTGCAGATGCGCATATCCTTTTTTTTACTTCCTCCATCATTTAAAGGATGGGAGTGTTATTAGGGCAGATCACAGATTCATCAGCTATTCTAATTCTGGCAAAAAGAAAGTTCTGGCTGGTCTGGTTGATTGATACACCACATTATGACTATACCATACTTCCATGCTTGGCTTCAACAATTCCTCATCTAATTTCTCCTTCTGTCCAGGTTACCTATGGTGAACCCCGACAACAATATAATTTGATTTCTATCTTCGTTGATCATTTCTCATCCAAATACTTTCCATTGTGTTTCTCTCCTCAGGTTTCTGGATTTTCTTACATGAGCATACCTTCTTAATATATAATTCTACTTTGCCCTCCCCCCATCTTTTAAAACCATTTCTATCACTTTTAAATTAAGTATACCCTTCCAACTCCTTACCTTAAGTGGATAGTGGTAATGAAAACATCATCTGTGTACCCATCCCCTTAGGATGGAATAGGTGTTACTGATGTTTTTTAGGTTACTCTTAGTGGGATCATCTTTCCTCAAAGGAATCATGAAGGCCAAGTCATAATCGTCAGCTTTGATACTTCTAGGGATGCTTTCAATTGTGTCTCAGATAAATGCACTGGGACCTCTCTGCCATATAAAGTCCTAAAACATTATACCTTCTAAATGTAGGCTCATCATCGAGTCTCTCCTCCTCCACATCTTCTTAGAGCTATAACTAGAAGCAAAGACAGTAGAGCAGGGGTGGGGAACCTGTGATCTTGAGACCACATGTGGCCCTCTAAGTCCTCAAGTGTAGCCCTTTGACTGAATCCAAACTTCACAGCACCTATCCCTTTAATAAAAGGATTTGTTCTGTAAAACTTGGACTCAGTCAAAAGGTTGTACACAAGGACCTAAAAAGCTGCATGTAGCCTCAAGGTCACAGGTTCCCCACCCATTATTTAGAGAATGGCTTACAGAGACAGCACAGAGAGCAGTCTGTTCATGGATGCAGGTGTACTGGAGCATGGGGTTGGAAGTTCCTTAGAGACTTCTGCCCAAGATACAATGAAAACATCTTGGGGAGGAGGGAAGGCACTAGTACCCCAGGAGACTAGGAAAGGCCCCTTGAGGAAGGTGATGCTTGAACTGAGGCTGGAAGGAAACCACACATTTTAAGAGGGGCAGGTGAAAACTTCATGAGCAGAGAAAAGTGATGGAGTGTCTACGAGAAGAAGACCAAGAAAGCAAGTTTGACTTTGTCATAGAGTGGATAGAGAAAGTAATATGTAATAAAATAGAACAGCTAAGGTAGAGGCAGCTTGTAAAGTACTTTGAAATCTAAACAGAAGAGATTATATTTGATCCTACAACTTAATAGGGAGCCATAGAGTTTATTGAGTAAGGGGGTGGGGTTGGGATGACATGATCAGACATCTTAATCTGTCCCAGGACTCTTAGACACATAGATTATGTTTTTATGGTATATTTGACATTAATCTCTTTCTTTGTCTGATGTCTTAGAAAATCATCCCTGTGCTTCCTCTGCCATTGCTACCTCTGCTTATAAAATTTCTGCATGATAAGTTTGTAATTGGCATACACACATGTAAACTTCATTAAAAGAGGTATGACCACACATAGGTTTGATAGTATAGAGCAGTGTGCTTTAGGATTGCTTTAATTAGACAAGGTATGAATAAACATTTAGGTATACCTGATGTTAAAGGTTTAATTGATTTGAAATAGAGTGAAATAAAATGTGGTGTTTTTTAAAAAATGAAATATCTCTGTTCTTCTTTCCCTTTTTTTCTCTTCCGTTTTTTCTATTTCCCCCTCTCCTCTGTTCCTTTCCTACCCTTTTCTCTACTAGTTTATGTTCTTTGAAAATTGTATATCAGCAGTCAGAAAAAAAGGCTACAAAGCACATTCTAACCCATATATCATTAAAGAAAATATCTAAAAATCAGTATTTACAGAGGGCTCGGATTTCTACCACCTTCCTTTCTACCTTGGTGCAAACTTAGGAAAATTGCAGTTGATTTTTGCTAGTAGAAATGCTGGCATTTTTGAGGACCCAGTTCATAAGAGATTTGTGAACTCATCATATTTCAGGAACAATAAGATGCAAAGATTCAACTGTAATAATTGGAAAAGAAGGTCATTGCAGTTTGGCTTGGTTGTCGGAAGTGTTGAGATGGTTAACTACATGTGTGAGAGGCTATATGTTACTGAGCAGCCTGGCATTCAGAACATACTCCCAAAAGATCTGTCCTAACCTATGCATTTCAATGATAATAAGGGGGTAGTAAATAGCCTAATGCATTAGATGATGCATGCCCATGCTCCCTGATCCTGATATACTGGCCACTTCTCAAGGTGGTTATGGGGTTGGCCCACTTTTTTCTTCCAGACTGTCTGAATATCTCTGTGTCATTCTCTGTATATCTAGGTAGGCTATAGGAATCATCCTGCTCAGACTAATTCACTCTAAGACTCAGAGATGCTCCCAACCTTTTATCTAACATGTGACAAGTGAGACTAGACTCCATTTGTAAATGGAGAACTGCGTAAGTCTGTAGTGGTTTTCCCCAGGCTATATAACTCAATAATGATCCTGACTATTTTAAAATCTCTGCTTCCGAATTTAGCATTTGCAAAGAGCATTCTCTGGAGTAGTAGTCATGGGTCAAGAACAATAAGAGATTTGGAATTTGGGCTTATTACTATTGGGTGACCTTAGGCAAGTCATTTGATTTCTACCATCTTGTTTTTCCATATCCCTAAAATGGAAATGTGACTCTATCCCAGATTTTTTTTTGGTTAGGACTAATTACTGAAAGTAATTTTTAAAGAACTGTTGCTACTGCAAAGTGCTATATTGCTTAACAGTGTTAATGGTATTAATTAGCTTAAGTTCATTGCACTTGTACGATGTAGACAGGTGAAGAGACTGAGGGTAGGGAGGGAGAGTTCAGGCATCTCTTTTAGTGGATGTCACTTAGTGTTGTTCCCAGTCATTTAATTTGTTGAAATCACAAACTCAATCTAATTATATTATCTTCCAAACCCATCCCACATGATATAACCAGGTTGGTGGCAACCTCGTTCCCAGCCAAGCCTGTGAGGCATCTCTGCTCTTGGGATACATCACCTCTGAGTCATTTTTGGAGATATTTAATGTGACCCAGCATTCTTTAATGCTCTTTTGTAGCTATCACATTCTCAGCTTTCCATACCCTTTGTCACTCCGGGGGCATTGTACGGCTTGCTCCCTGTCTCTTTCTTTGTATTGTCAACTATTATTCCAGAGATCAAGCACCTGATGTTCACATAATTCTATGGTCCTTTCCAAATCTCAGTTGAAATAGAAACAGAAGATCTAATGATTGACCTGGTTTTCTCTTGGTGGGAACAAGCGACTAGTGGCATGCAAGATTCTATCTAGACCTGAAACCTTATGGATGTTATCACTGGACTGATTGTAAATGTTGGCAACCATACTTACTGTATTTTTATTTGCATTGCTCTTATCCAAATCAGTTCAATTGTATTTTTTTAAAATAGGAAGCACAAAATCATTGAAAGATACATCATCAGTTAATATTTACATTGCTTTTTTGGATCCAAATGTTTTGGAGGTTAGTATAATCACACTTAACACTGTCTCTCCCTTGAATAGTTATTTAGTAAAATCAAAAAAACAAAACAGATTTTTCATATTTTTCTCAAACTTTTCAACTTTCTCAACTGGCTAGATAGATACAATATTAGGTATACATTCTTAAAAAAAATTAATGCAAACTGTACTTAATTCAATTCACTTCAATCAGCAAACATGCGTTTAGCACCTACTACGAAGTCAAGTGCTCTACTAGGATCTATGGATAAAAAGAAAAGCATAGTGGTGAAATGTATAATTTCTTTCACTGCTGAAATAACAGGTCAAGATCAAAGAACAAACAAACCCACTCCAATAGTTCAATCATAATAGAGATAAGATTTTATGTTTAAAATGGAAAGAAAAGAGCTAATCATGAAACTTGGAACATGTGAAAATGGAGTATCCTTTGTCATGTTTTATCTTAGAAATATAAGGGAAAGAGTTGATTCCATGAGTACAACTGTATTCACTGTGAAAATTGCTGGCTCAGCTACATCCCATTTTCAGCCTGCCACTGTTTAAATGGTTTGTACTGATCCTCTCTGCTTTGCCTTCCCTTAGGCAAATCTGATTAACTCACTTGCAGTTGTGCATGAGAAGAGCTACTATGTAGTGCAACATTGTAGAGGTCTTCAGGCAAAGGCTTGGTGAAGCAACATTTGTTGAATATGTTGTAGAGGGGACTTGGGCAGCTAGGTGGTACAGTGCATAGAGCACTGGACTTGGAACCAGGAAGACTCATCTTCATGAATTCAGTTTTGGTCTTACTAGCTGTGTGACCTTGGATAACCCTGTTTGCCTCAGTTAAATCATCTGCAAACTGAGCTTGAGAAAGAAATGGCAACCATGCTAATACCTTTGCCAAGAAAACCCAAAATGGGGCCGTGAAGGGTTGGACATGATTGAAAAATGAGTGGATAATGGAAAACACTTGTTCAGATATGAGTATTATGAGATGTTCTCAAAGGTCCCTTCCATCTCGGATACTCTGTGACTCTGTGAAATAAAATTGAGACGCCTGGGATCCTATTACATCATTGTCATTAGCTAGCAATGGAAGTTCCTTACCATCTCTAGGAACAAGTATTCTCTTGTAAAACATAAGATAGATGTAAAAGATTAGTTCATAGAGTTAATATAATTAGAAGAATACTGATTTGGATTTGAATCCAAGCTTTACTCTTTATTACCTGTGCAAAATTGAATGAGAGACTTAATAATTAACTGTAAACCTGTAAAAAAATGGATTTGACCAATATGGGACCAGACCCCAGGATGCATGTATGCTAAAGTTAATTTTACCAAATGACTAGGCATTGGCCCCTCCTTAACCACTTGCTTGCTGTGATACCAAGTTATCTCCTGGATCCTTGCCCCTCATTCTTTCTTCCCTATTAGACAACTCAGAAAATACCTTTATTCCAGTGGTCCACACTACCCTTTTTCTTCCTCTTTAGAGGATGGGGAAATTTTGCTTAATACCATACCATCTCTTTGTTTAAAACTCTATATAAATTTGAACCTTGAGAAGCTCTGGGGTCTTGAATTGGAGTGGACATCTCATTGCATATTCACACCACTGAGCTGGGGACAGTGGGGAACAACCTTACCCCCAGTCCTATGCAGTTCCCCTGTTGGCATTTGTCATTTTGTTGTGGCTGTTATCCCTGTGTGGCAGTGTCAGTCTTCAGAAATAATTTCCTTCCCTTTTGCTCTGCATCAATCAATCAGTTAACATGCATTTACCAAGGGTTTTTTTTTTTGTGTATGAGGTAATGTGGTAGACACTGATGACATAAAAGGAAAAAGAGTCCCGTGAATTTTAGAATTTTTCATTCACTCTAATGGAGCTTACTGTTTCCTCATCTGTAAAATGAAGAGGGTAGGCTAGGAGATCTCTAGTGATTTTTTTTTTACTGTTACAAATATTAAGATGTATGTGTGGGGGTAGGGGGTAGGGGAGAGATAGGGAGAAAAATTGGAACTCAAAATTTTGTAGAAATGAATGTCAGAATCTAAAAATAAATAAATTAATTAATTTTTTAAAAAGGAAAAGGATTCAATTTTAATGTACAAATTTTTGCAATAAATCACATTTATTCAAAAGTTTCTTCTACTTAGGAAGTCTCCTAAAATAGGAGTTGTATTCAAAGTTTCAGTAGGCAACAAGTAAAAATAAAAATAATTACCCTGGGTTTATCCATAAATTAGCTTCACTTCTCTAGGAAACAAAAAATCATTCATTCATAGCATTCATTCATTAATGGCTCACAGTAGTCAAAATACAGGGGATGAAAAAAGGCCATGCAGAACAGCATCCTTCAAAGGTTCACCCCTCCATCATCACCTCCATCATCAAAAATTGTCTGAGATGATCACTCCTTGTACCGATCTCATATAATTTTGTCAATAGCTTTACTGAGTACTTATCTCATTATAACTTGTATTATTATCCTGAACAAGTCAATTAATCTCTTTGACTCTATTTCTTAATCTCTAAAGGAATAATAATACTAGTTTCTCTACTACCTACCTCATAGGGTTATTATATGCTTGTAAATCTTAAAATTTTCTCTCTACAAAGATGAATTCTTATTTCACATTTTATTAATGAATATTAATTAACTTGAGATATGATGGGCCCCAGATGTAGTAAGTCTGATCCTACCTGGTGCAAGAGATGGATTTTAAGTCATATTGTGGAGAGAAGGACAGGATAGAATTTGTTGGTGAGGCAGGATGACGTGTATGATGACTTAGGGGAAGTGGGAAAACTGTGTGGGAGTATATGATCAGGTTTTGATTGCATGAACCACAGTGTAATAGGAGATGACTATAGTTAAAGGGTGGGGATTGACTCAGTGTATGCAATTAGTTTTAATTTTATTTGAAAACCATTTAGTGAACTCTGTAGGCTTCTGGGAAGGGCAGTGACACAGTTAAAATGAGGTTTAGGAAGCTGTTTCTTGCTGCTGTAGGAAAGATAGGATGTGGGAGTGGGAGAAGATGCTGGAGGTGGGGAGATAAGAGGGTATGCTGTGGTAGAAGTTCAGAAATAAGGGTATCTTCCCTTGGGATGTAGTTCTGACTGTGAAAATAGAAAGGACTAGAAAGAGCTAATAATTATAATGGAGAAAAATCCTAGAAGCAATAGAATCATAGAATTTCAGAGATAATCTTAATGTGAAGCCCCTCTATGATCTCTTTCATAAATGGTCATGTAGCTTCCATTTTTATGGGGACCTTGCTACCTCTGGAGGTAATCCATCTCTCTTTTGAATAGCTGTAGTTGTTAGGCAACATGGTGTAATGGATAGAGAGCTTGTGTGTGTGTGTGTGTGTCAAGAAGATATGAGTTTGTATCCTGTTCTGGAAAGATATCTGCTCCCTGATCCTGAGCAAGTCTCTCTACCTTTCTGTGCTCCAGGTAACTCTAAACTGAATAATTGTGGAACTTTATTACTAGAGGAAATTTCCTCATGAGAACTTTCTGAACCAGTGAAATTACAGGACCAGGCTAAAATAATAATAATAATAGTAGGATTGAATAAAAATATTAATTATTTTAGAAAACAATATGAATTCACTTCGGAAATTATGAGTTCCACTAAGAAACTTCCATAGTCATGCTTTTGATTGAGATTGAGTTTATATGGACATATCTGAGAAAAGAAAATTTACTGGTGGTAGAAGAACAAGCTTAGTGCCTTTGTGCAGAGGCATTACACTAATGCACGCCCTCCAAATTGTAGATCTGTCAAGAAGCACAAATGGGTCTAATTTTTAGAGGTCAATCTCTCTTGAAAAAGTAGGAAAAGAAGTCAGTCTTACCACATTCTTTTTGTAACACAAATGTGATTTATTAACCAGGGAGAGCCAGAATAGAAAAAAGAAAACTGTCCATCAACCTAAGAAATACTGATGCAAATTTTTTAAAATATATAATTTATTTTTCAGTTCTTAACATTCATTTACACAAGAATTTGAATTCGAAATTTTCTCCCCATCTGTCCTCACCCCCCACCTCAGAACAGCTTGCACCCCATCCACCCCTTCCTCCAGTCTTTACTCCCTTCTATTACCTGTCCTTCTTCCATCCCCTTCTGCAGGGCAGAATATATTTCTATATTTCATTGCCTGTATATTTTAATTTCCAGTTGCATGCTAAAACAATTTTTAACATTCATTCTTAAAGCTTTGAGTTACTTGTTCTCTCCCTTTCTCCTTACCCATCCTCATTGAGAAAACAAATAATTCAATATAAGTCATACATGTGTAACAATGCAAAGCACTGCCATAATAGTTATGTTGCAAAAGACTAACCATATTTCCCTCTGTCCTATCCTGCCCTCCATTTATTCCCCTTGACCTATCCTCCCACAATAGCGTTTGCTTCTGATTATCCCTTTCGCCAATTTGCTGTCCTTCTATTATCTTCCCTCTCCTATCCCCTTCCCCTTTGCCTTCCTTCAGGGTAAAATAGATTTCCATATCCAATTAAGTGTGGGTTATTCTCTCCTTAAGCCAAATCCCATGAGAATAAGGCTCAATTATTTCCTTTTATCTCTTCCCTCTTCCCCTCCATTGTAAAAGCTCTTTCTTCCCTCTTGTATGTGAGATGATTTGCTACATTTTATCTCTCCCTTTCTCTTACTCCTAGTACATTCCATTCAGCAGTAAATTTTATTTTTTTAGATATTCTTCCTTCATATTCAGCTCACCCTATGCCCTCCATGTATATATACATACATACCTATACACATATACCTATGTACATACACATACCTACACATACACACCTAGATATATATTCCCTCTATCTACCCAAATACTGAAAAAGGTCTCATGAGTTATAAATTACATCTTTCCATGTAGGAATATGAGCAGTTCAACTTTAATGTGTTCCTTAAGTCTTCTCTTTCTTGTTTACCTTTTCATGTTTCTTTTGATTCTTGTATTTGAAAGTCAAATTTTCTATTCAGTCTTTTCAACAAGAATGGTTGGAAGTACTCTATTTCACTGAAGTTCCTTTTTTTCCCACTGAAGTATTATAGTCAGTTTTGCTAGGTAGGTGATTTTTGGTTTTAATCCTATCTCCTTTGACCTCTGGAATATCATATCCCAAGCCCTTTGATCTCTTAGTGTAGAAGCTGCTAAATCCTGTGTTATCCTGATTGTATTTCCACAATACTTGAATTGCTTTTTTCTGGATGCTTGTAGCATTTTCTCCTTCACCTGGAAACTCTGGAATTTGGCTACAATATTCCTAGGAGTTTCCTTTTGGGATTTCTTGTAGGAGGTGATCAGTGGATTCTTTCCATTTATATTTTGCCCTCTGGTTCTAGAATATCGGGGCAGTTTCCCTGGATAATTTCTTGAAAGATGATGTCTAGGCTCTTTTTTTGATCATGGTTTTCAGGTAAACCAGTAATTTTTAAATTGTCTCTGCTGGATCTGTTTTCCAGGTTAGTTGTCTTTTCCAATGAGATGGTCCACATTTTCTTCTATTTTTTCATTCTTTTGGTTTTGTTTTATAATTTCTTGGTTTCTCATAAAGTCATTAGCTTGTATCTGTTCCATTCTAATTTTTAAAGAACTGTTTTCTTCAGTGAGTTTTTGGACCTCCACTTCCATTTGGTCAATTCTCCTTTTTAAATCACTCTTCTCCTCATTGACTTTTTGGACCTCTTTTACCATTTGGTTTAGTCTATTTTTCAAAGTGTTATTTTCTTCAACATTTTTGGGGTCTCCTTTAGCAAGTTGTTGACTTGCTTTTCATGATTTTCTTGCATTGCTCTCATTTCTCTTCCCAATTTTTCCTCTCCCTCAACTTGATTTTCAAAATCCTTTTTGAGCTCTTCCTTGGCCTGAAATCATTGCATATTTTTTTGGAGGTTTTGGATGTAGAAGTCTTGACTTTTATGTCTTCCTCTGATGGTATGCTTTGTTCTTCCTTATCTGAAAGGATGGAAGAAAATGCCTTTTCATCAAGAAAGTAACCTTCTATAGTCTTATTTTTTCCCTTTGTGGGGGCATTTTTCTAGCCAGTTACTTAACTTTTGAGTCTTTGTCAAGTGGAGGGTATACCCTAAGGACCTGTATGTTCTCAGTTTCTCCATTAAGGGAGAGGAGTTTACTCCTCTCCTGGCCCGTGCTCTGGTCTGTGAACAACCACAAGCACTCTTTTCTGCCTAGGATCTGCAACAAGGATTCACTCTCCACAATCATCACCAGCTCCATCACTCCAGTGCTCCTCCTCACCCCAGGGCAGCCACTAAAAATTGACACCAAGATCAACTGTTTGATTCCTTCAAGGTCTTTATATCAAGGGCTCCAAAAGTGGACACTCCTGCTGCCCTGGGGCCAGGGCTGTTGACTGACCACACACCCCTCTCATGCAGGTGAAAGAACTTTCTTACCTACCTTTGAAACTGTCTTTGGTGTTTGTAGGTTGAGAAATCAGGTAACCACAGCTGCTGCCTGTGATTCTGCACACTGAAGCCTGCTTCAGTCCTGTCTGTGCCATGCCATGCAGTCCAGGCTGGTCTGTGCTGCACTATGAGCCCTGTGTGAAAGACCTTTCCTGTTGGCCTTCCAGACTATCTTGGGTTACAAATCTCTCGCTTTGTCATTTTGTGGCTTTTGCTGCTCTAGTCTTTTTTTTGCTGGTATTTTATGGGCTATAAGAGGAGAGCTAGAGCAGGTCCATCCTTCCATTCTACCATTTTGGCTCTGCCCCAATTCAAAAATTTTAAATGAAATATTGGCCAAAAATTTTCAGCAATATGTCTCAAATATTATATACTATGACCAGGCTAGATTTATTTCAGGAATTCAGTGCTAATTCAATATTAGGAAAATCATTTTTATTTGTGCTTTAAAAGAAATTTGATGGGACTCCTTTTCCTAGTTTTAAAATAGTTTAAATAGTGCTGAAATTGATTGTTCTCTAAATATTTAGTAATGTTCACTTATAAATCCATCTGGTTGAAGGTTTTTTCCCCCCTTTGGGAGCTTATTTATGATTTGTTCATTTTTTTCCTAAGATAGGTGTTATTTTAGTATTCTATGTCTCCTATTAATATGAGGAATTTATACTTTTGCAAATATTTGCTCATTTAATTTAGGTTGTCAATTTTATTGGTATGTTATTTTCCAAAAAACTCCTAATAATTGCTTTGATTTCACCTTCATTGATATTCATACTTTTCATTTTTGGTACTCTTGATTTTGTCTTCTTTCCATTCAAAATGGAATTAGTCAATAGTTTTTCTATTTCATTTGTCTAATGTATCTATTTTGCATCATAAAAAATAAAACTAGCTACTAGTTTTATTTATTAATTCAATGGGTTTTTAAAATTTCAGTTTTATTAACCTCCCCTTACATTTTCAGAATTTCTATTTTGATTTTTAAATGGGAGGTTGTAATTTGCTGTTTTTCTGGTTTTTTTTAGTTGTATTCCCAGTTTATTGATTTGTTCTTTCTCTTTTATTGACATAAGCATTTAGAGACATGAATGTTCTCCTAAGTATTGTTTTGGCCACATCCCACAAATTTTGGTATTTTGTCTCATTGTATTCATTATATTTAAGGAAATTATTGATTGTTTCCATGATTTGTTCTTTGATTCACTCCTTCCTTTTGGATTATATCATTTAGTTTCCAATTAATTTTTAGTCTATGCTTCAAAGTTCCTTCATGAAAGCAATTGTTATTATGTTATGATCTGAAAATGATGTAATTTATATTTTTGCCTTTCTGCAGGTTTGTAAGGTTATTCTCTAACACATGATCAATTTTTATGAAAGTGTCTTGAGTAGTTGAGAATAGGTCTATTCCTTTCTAATTCTATTCAATATTTTCCAGAGGTCTGTCATATCTAATTTTTTAAAAAATTCTATTCATCTCATTAGTTTTTTCCTGTTTATTTTATGATTAGATTTATCAAGTTCTGAGAGGTGTAAATTGAGGTTTCCCCATTAGCATAGTTTTCTTGTAACTCCTTCAAGAAGTTGGATGCTATGCCACTTGGTACTAACATATTCTATATTGATATTAATTGATTGTCAAAGATACCTTTGAGCAAAATATGATTTCTATGATTATTTTTTCTAAGTAGGTCTCCCTTTTCCTTTTTTGTTGTCCAAAATCATGATTGCTACCTTTGCCTTCTTTACGTCATCTGAAACACAATATATTATGTTCCAGCTTCTTATTTTAACTTTGTGCCTGTTTGTTTCAAGTATGTTTCTTGTAACCAACATATTATTGAGCCAAGATGGTAGAATAAAGGTGGGACTTGCTTGAGCTCTCCCCTCAAAGCCCTCCAAATACCTGTAAAAATGACTCTAAACAAATTCTAGAGCTACAGAACCCACAAAATGACAGAATGAAACAAATCTCCAGCCCAAGACAGCCTGTAAGATCAACATGAAGGGCATATCACATCAGATTGAGAGTGGAACACAATCCAGCATAGGTGATGCTGAAATAGACTTGGCTGGAGCAGGTGTAAAGGGACTGAGTCACTGGCAACTGACAATTTCTGGACTTCTCAATCCACAAATGACAAAGACAGTATACAAGGCCACCAGGAAAACTCTGTGGGACCTGAGTGAAAGAAGAGTACATGGTCTTGCTGGGGTCGGACCTCAGCCCCAGGGTAAGGGTGGAAGGTATATGGCAGCTGCAGTGACAGTAGCAACAGCAGCAGCAGCAGCAACAGTGACTGCTTCTGGAACTCTGGGCACACAGATGGTGGGGGATTGAGTGGCTTATACAAAACCCCTGAAGTCTGGGACAGTACCCCACCCCCACTGGAAGCAGAGTACTACCTTGTCAAAGAGTTAGAAAGTCAAGTATTTAGCTGGGAAGGTGAGGAGACAGTGTAAAAACCCCAGACTATAGAAACTTACGTTGATGACAAAGAAGATCAAAACATAGGAGCAGAGGAAAACAAAGTCAAAGCTCCAGCAACCAAAACCTCCAAGAAAAATATGAATTGGTTGCAGGCCAAGGAAGAACTCAAAAAGGATTTTGAAAATCAAGTAAGAGATGTAGGGGAAAAATTGGGAAGATAAATGAGAGTGATGTAAGAAAATCGTGAAAAATGAGTCAACAGTTTGCTAAAGGAGACCCCCCTAAAATACTGAAGAAAATAACAGCTTAAAAAATAGACTAACCCAAATGGCAAAAGGCATCCAAAAAACCCATGAGGAGAAGAATGCCTTAAAAAGCAGAATTGACCAAATGGAAAAACAGATCCAAAGTTCATTGAAGAAAATAATTCCTTCAAAATTAGAATGGAGCAAATGGAAGCTAATGACTTTATGAGAAATTAGGGAATAATAGAACAAAACCAAAAGAATGAAAAATAGAAGACAATTGCAAAACAGCTCATTGGAAAACCACTGACCTCGCAAATAGATCCAGGAGAGATAATATAAAAATTATGAGATGACCTGAAAGCCATGATCACAAAAACAGCCTAGACATCATCTTTCAAGAAATTTTCAAGGAAAACTGCCCTGATATTCTAGAACCAGAGGGCAAAATAAAAATGGAAAGAATTCACCAATTACCTCATGAAAGAGATATCAAAATGGAAGGTCCTAGGAATATTGGAGCCAAATTCTAGAGTTCCCAGGTCAAGCAGAGAATATTTCAAGCGGCCAGAAAGAAACAATTCGAGTATTGTGGAAATACAATCAGGATAACACAAGCTTCTATGTTCAAGTTTTGGAGGTCTTAGAGTATGATATTCCAGAGGTCAGAGGAGCCAGGATTAAAACCAAGGATCACCTACCCAACAAAATGGAGTATAATACTTCTGGGAGAAAAATGGACTTTCAATGAAATAGAGAACTTTGAAGCATTCTTGCTGGAAAGAGCAGAGCTGAATAGATAATTTGACTTTCAAATATCACAATCAAGAGAAGCATGAAAAGGTAAACAGGAAAGAGAAATCATAAAGGGCTTATTAAAGCTGAACAGCTTACATTCCTACATAGAAAGATGACATTTGTAACTCATGAGACCTTTCTCAGTAGTAGGGTAGTTGGAAAAAATATGTATATATATATGTATATATGTATGTATATATATATATGTATATATATGTATATATATATATGTATATATATATACATATGCACATACACACATATTTGTACATATAGATATAATTATATATACATATGTTTATATATGTATGTAGAGGGGGCCACAGGGTGAGTTGAATATAAAAAAGGATGATATCTAAAAAATAAAATTGAGGAGTGAAAGATGAATATATTGGGAGGAGAAAGGGAGAGATAGAATGGGATAAATTATTTCACATAAAAGAAGCAAGAAAAAGGTTTAGCAATGGAGGGGAAGAAGGGGGAGAAAAGAGGGAATGAGTGAACCTTACTGTCATTGGATTTGGCTTAAGAAGGGAATAATGTACATACTCAATGGAGTATCTTACCGTAGAGGAAAGTAAGGGGGAAGGAGTTAAGTGGGGTAGGGAATGATAGAAGGGAGAGCAGATTGGAGAAGGGATATTCAGAAGGAAGCACTTTTGAAAAGTGATAGGGGAGAAGAAGAAAACAGAATAAGTGGGGATGGGATAGAATGAAGGGAAATATATAGTTAGTCTCACAACATGACTATTATGGAAGTGTTCTGCATAACTATACATGTATAACCTATGTTGAATTGCTTGCTTTCTCAATGAGGGTGGGTGGGGAAGGAAGGAGGGAGACAATTTGAAACTCAAATTTGAAAAAGAAATGTTAAAAATTGGTTTTACATATAACTGGGAAATAAGATATACAGGCAATGGAGTGCAGAAATCTATCTTGCCCTACAAGAAAGGAAGAGGAAAAGGGATAAGAGAGGGATGATAGAAATGAAGGTAGATGGGGGAAAGGGGTTGTCAGAATGCATGCCATCTTGGGTTGGGGGAGGGAAGAGATAGGGAGAAAATTTGGAACCCAAAATCTTGTGAAAATGAATGTTGAAAACTAAAAATAAACTAATTAAAACAACAACATATTTCTGGATTCTAATTTCTAATTCCTTCTCCTGCCATCCTCTGTTTTATGGGGGAGTTCATCGCATTCACATTCACAGCTATGATTGCTAATTGTAGGTATCCCTGCATCCTATTCTCTTAAATTTATCCTTTTTTTACTCTGCCCCCTCATGAATTTTTGACCACTGTAACTCTTAATCTACCTTCCCTCTCCCCGCTCATTTTTCTCTTAGTCCCTTCCCTTTACTTTCCTTTTGACAAAGATGAATTTCTGTACTCAACTGCATGTGTATTCATATTCTTTCCATATTGAACAGTTCATATTAGAGTGAGGTTCAAATGTTGCTTGTTCCCCCTCCATCATTTTGCACTACATTATATTAATTCTTCTTTGAATGCCTCATTTACAAGAGATAATCTCTCCCATTCTTCTCTCTTCCCCTTTCTCCACATACATCCCTCTTCCTCATCCTCCTATTCTTTTTTTGGGATCAGCCTAATTTAGTTGGTTCATACCCATGCCCTCTACCTAAATAGATTCCATCCAACTGTTCTAATCATAATAAGGTTCTCAGAAATTATATGTATCTTCCCACATAAGAATATAAACAGTTTAATCTTGTGAAGTAACTTAGGATTCCTCATTCATGTTTATCTTTTTATGCTTTTTTTGAGTTTTGTGTTTGACTGTCAAATGATCTATTCAGCTCTGATCTTTTCATCAGGAATGCTTAAAAGTACTCTATTTTCATTAAATGTCAATTTTTTTCCTATAAAGGATTACACTCAGTTTTTCTGGGTAGCTTATTCTTTGTTGTACTACTAGCTCCTTTGCTTTCTAGGATATCATATTCCAAGCCCTCCACTCTGTTAAGGTGGTAGCTGCTAAATCTTTTTGATAATGACTCTGCCTCTGTGGTATTTTAAGCATTGCTTTCTGGATTCTTTCAGTATTTTCTCCTTGATTTGGGAGCTTTGGATCTTGACTATCACATTCCTATGACTTTTCATTTTGGACTTCTTTCAAGAAATAACCAGAGGATGCTTTCAATTTCTATTTTTCCCTCTGATCCTAATATATCTGATCATTTTTTCTTTATAGTTTCTTGAAAAAAGATATCTAGGCTCTTTTTTTAAATCATGACTTTTAGGTAGTCCAATAATTCTTAAATTATCTCTCTTTAATCTATTTTTTCCAGATGGGCCAGCAAGATGGTATAGTGGATAGAGCACCAGTGCAGGAGTCAGGAGGACCTGAGTTCCAATCTCACCTCAGACACTTGACACTCACTAACTGTGTGACCTTGGGCAAGTCATTTAACCCCAATTGCCTCATCCTGGGTCATCTCCAGTCATCCTGATGAATATCTAGTCACTGGATTCAGATGGCTGTGGAGGAGAAGTGAGGCTAGTGACCTGCAGAAACTTCCCTTACTAAAAACAAAGTCAAGTGCAAGTCATGTCATGATTTCTCGATGGCATGGCCTTCTTTGGCAATGAAGGACGAATATGTTTTTCCAAGTCAGGTTTTTAAATGAGATATTTAACATTTTCTTCTATTATTTCAGGCTTTTGGTTTTGCTTTATTATTTCTTGATGTCTCCTGATGTCATTAGCTTCCACTTGACCAATTTTAATCTTTAGGGATTTAAATTCAGTGGATTTTGTACATCTTTTACCATTTGGTCAATTCTGATTTTTAAGGAATTATTTTCTTCAGTATTTTTTTGTATCTCTTTTTACAAGATATTGATTCTCTTTGCCATTTTTTTGCACAGCTAATAATAAATAATAATAATTTAATAATAATAATTATTTACATAATAAATAATAAATTAGATTTATTTTCTCAATTTTTCTCTGCCACACTTATTTTTTAGCTCTTTTCTTTTGCTCTTAATTTTTTTCCCATGGAAATTTTCTAGGAATTCTTGTTGAGTCTATGTCCAATCCACATTTTTTTCCTTTGAGTTTTTGTTTGAAGATTTTCAAGTCATTGTATTCTTCTGAGTTTACATGTTGAGTTTTCTTGTCACTATGGGAGTTTTTTAGTTAGCTTCTTTGTTGTTATTGTTATTTACTCATTTTTCTATATTATTACTTGACTTCAGACTTTGGGTAAGAGTTGAGTATCATTTGGGGGAAGGGAAGAGGGATATCTGGGGGAGGGGAAAGGGGATGTCTGTATTCCTGGACAGCCTCTATTTCAGTATTTGTACTCCCTCTTTCTGTCTTCTTAACTTTCCCTGAGCTTGAAAAATGACTCACTGTGAATTTTAATTGGCTTTTCTGGTCATTATTCATTTTGGCATTTTTTTAATGTTGTTATACAAGGGGGTGATACGTTGGGAGAGCCTGGCAAAAATGTTGGCTTCACTTGCCATCTTGACTCTGTCCCCTACATTTCACTTTTGAACGAAACTCCAAAGGGATCTTCAAAAGTGGTCCTTTGGCTCCCCCTATAATTTGCCTTATATTATTTCACTGTCCTTTACTTCATTTCTTTGTAAGCTGTTCCATGCCCTTTGTGGCTTTAATCACATAGCAGTTTCTTGAAAATGGTGGATTTGGCTTGTCAATCAGGAGCTTTTTTTCCTAGTACTGAAGTGAAAAACTAACAAGATAGAACACTGACCTTAGCAACAGGTTCATAAACTGTATCATAGAATAATGGATTTAGAACTAGAAAGGATCTTAGAATCTCTCTAGTCTAGCTTGTTCTTTTTATAGATGTGTGAATGAGGGCCATGGTCACTCCAGAGCTATGATTCTGTTCAACTGTCAGTATCACTAAAGTGGTAATCCTAGCTTACCCTACATGTTTCTACCCTGAAGTGAGCTTTTTTTTTTTTTGCTCTTAATAGTATTTTATTTTTCTCACTTGCATGTACCATTCATTTTTGTAAGATTTTGAGTTTCAAATTTTTCTCCCTTCTTCCCTTCCCCCTTCTCTAGAAAAAACAATTATGGATTGCTGATAGGGATTATACATGTTCAATCATGTTACATATATTTCCACCTTAGTCATGTAAAAAAAAGAATCAGAACAAAAAGAAAAAGCCATAAGAAACAGAAAACAACAAACAATTGAAGAAGTGAAAATAATAAGCTTCAATCTACATTCAGATTCCTTAGTTCTTTCTCTGGATGTGGACAGCATTTTCTATTGTGAGTCTTTTGGAATCGTATTGAATCATTGTATTGCTGAGAAAATCTAAGTCTATCACAGCTGACCATTGCACAACGTTACTGTTACTATGTACAATGTTGTCCTGGTTCTGTTCACTGAAGTGAGCGTTTAACTATTTAGTGTAATGGTTTACCTTAAACTCAACCCAAACTACTTATGAGCTTTGTAGGATACTCTACAATACAATACTTGGAGGTTAGTTGATTAGGAAATCTAAATTAGGAAAAGATACAGAATAAGGGATAGAGAGTGGGAGAGGTTAGAGTGGATCTTGTGTGACTGCAAAGAACATCAAGGATTAAACTACCACAATCCTTTATCTTATAAAGGAGGAAACTGAGGCATAGGAAAGTTAAGTGAATTGCTTAAGGTCACACTGGTAATAATTATCAAAGACAGGATTTTAACTCAGACTTCTCACTCGAAATCCAACATTCTTTCTAATATGACACGTTGTTATTCACCACTTGAATGTAAAACTCCTTAAATGAAAGGCCTATTATAACTAGCCAAGTGATCTATATATATAGTAGGTGCTTAGTAAATGCATGTTGAATTGAATGGGGGAGGGCAAGGGCATAGGAGAGGGTTTTAGACAGAAAGACATATTTCTCCAAAGAGAACATATCACCTTTTCTAGTTTTATGTCTGGCCCTACCTCTTCTTTTGTTTCTCTTTTTTCTACTGGGTCAAAGTAATCACTTATTAAGCTCAGAAATGCTTCTCCACCCCCCACTTTTTGTCTTTTATTTATCTTGTCTAGATAGGTCAACAAAAAGAATTAACTAGCAACACTGAGCTGGATTCATATTCAGTGATATTCCTCAGTACTATCTATGGATTCCAAAAAAGAGATATAATTAGACATCTTAATCCTAGGCAAATTTGAGCTGTGGGCAACCTTGTGGGGTAGATGTTGCTCAACAGAGTAGGTTAGGTTTAAAGAGCTTTTTCAGTCTTCAAGCAACCAATTTAATTTAGCCAATATTTATTAAGCACGGTTAAAATGCCAGGGGATATAAAGATAAAAACAAAACTGTTCCTATCCTCCAGGTGCTTGCAATCTACCAAAGAGCTTACAACATGTACACATTTGAAGAGTTGTTTTTCTCTGACTCCTTCTCTGTCTCTATCTCTCTTGCATCTTTATATAGATGAAGCCAAATGGAAATACCAATGAAAGGAAGGCATGCTGTCTTTTAGTCTTATAACAGATGAGTTCAAGATGGCAAATCTTTCCTAAAATTTTGTTCTCATGTCTGGCACATTTGACATTATGTGACAACTGACCTCACTATACCCCAGAGTACTCAGAAATTTCTCTGGTTCTGAGAAGGTTTGACCTAAACTTCATCAAAAGCATTTCTCACATTAGGATCTGCAGCTACAAATCACCTCAATTTGTGACTCCCTAGACAGATTACTTTGCAGTCTGTGAATTAGGAATAATGGGGCCTGTTCCCATCTCAGGTTCTGCTGGCCTGACATCAGTCTCTTCAGACAGGTTCATGAAGGCAGTCACCCTGCTAGCTACTATAGCCTTTGTTTAGAGAGGACAACTACATATCCTGTGTGTACAAGCAGGTCAGTGTGCTTTGGGACAGGGCTTCTCTTTAACTCTATTTTGGGGGAAAATTAAGTAAAAAGTCTCCCCAAATCAGAGTTCTTTAAATAATTGATATTTACATATAGCTGTATTTTTCTAAGTGCTTTCCATACATTACCTATTTTGAGCCTTACCATAAGCCTGTAAGACAGGCATTAAAAAGATTGCTGTGGATGCTCTCACACCCCCACCATCAGCATTATCATTTTTTCCCATGATTTTACTGTAGCAGGTAACTTCCATGAGGAAACCTCCTTTAACAATGTAGATCAACATCTCTTCTTTTGTTTTGTGCAGATGAGAAACTGAAGGTTATTCAGTTTTGCCAGGCTACTACTTCTGGAGCAAATTTGGAAACCAGGTATTCTGTGTCCAAGCCTAGCACCCTCTCCACTGGGCCACGCTGCTTGTCATTCATTCATTCAACATTTTTAAAGTGCCTTCTATATGCCAAGCACTGTGCTAAGAGCTACCTCACTTTGTTGTCCAGTCTAGCTGATCAGTGGGTAGGTTTGGAACTTTATGGGAACCAGGTTCATTTTCATTAACTGCATAGGCAGAGGCAAAGCAAAGAAAACAGGGGCAATGAATATCTCTTAGAGACTGGTCCGGCTTAGAAAAATCAAGTTTATAATCAAGCAGGTGAGCTTTCTGGTACCTATGCAGAGCTGGGGAAGAGAGGAGGCAAGAAAAGCTTGTCAGCTATTTGCAAAGTCAATGTTCCAATTTCTTTAAATATCAATAAAACAAACATTTAATATATAAAGAAGAATAAAAAAGACTGTATGAAATCGAAAAAAACCCAATCATAATAGCAAGTGCAATTTTGTCACGTGCATCTGTTGCTATCACTCTTTCTTGGTGCTGAAGTGCTCACCGGAGCATTCACAGAAGTGATTCTTCCTCCCACCCCTGACACCTGCCACACGAAAAATGCTGCATTATTCATCGCTGTGCTAATGGCAGGTGATGAGATCTTTTCACGCCACATCCCTCTGTGGGTGTTTATAAGTGTTCACCAGCAGCCCTGCTATTACTGCAAGGCCAGAAGAAGAAGCCTGTGTATTGCTTGAAAGGTAATGGGAAGCATGCTCCACTCTCTTGGCTCCCAAGTGCAGATGAAGGTTATTACGAGGGCAGCCCCCCAGTGCCGGGGTGCCAAGCTGACGGTCACTTTCAGAGGACAGCTTAATTTTGGAAATCCATCCAAATCATGTCAGCACTGTGATAATCCATCTTTTTTACCTTTCATCATTTTAGCAGTCATCACACTGTAATAATTTTCTCCCATTTCACCTGTGGTCTCTCTGAAAGAGGAGGGTTGGAGGGGTGGGGAGAAAAAACAAGAGATGAGTTTGGCTTAGTTTCTGATGATTATGCCAAGGAGGGATTTATCTCTGTCTATTAGGCAAGAGACCTCCTGTTCTAATGTGTGTGTGTGTATGTTTGTTGTGTATGCATGTGTGTGTAGCAAAGGGGCAGTATTACAACCTGAGATAACACTTGTGTAATTTTATAAACAGCTTGACAAACTAGGTAATATTTCTGATGATTTATTTGAAACCTTGTGACAAAAAAAAAGAAAGAAAAGGAAAAGAAAAAAAGATGGAGAAGTAACCTGTCAGCATGTGGGAGGAATTGAAGAAGGGAGAACTGTTTTTATTCTAGAGGATTTAATTCATGGAGGAACATCATGCTCCAGAAACAATTTTCTTTTCGTTATTTGCCTTCAATGCTGCCATGGCATTAGGAAGTTTTTGTCAAGGCTATTTCTGAGTTGTTATTTTTATCATCTTTTTAAATTTCAGGAGTAATGAATTTACTTCATGTTATTTTCTTGTTTTGTTATTTTGTTTTAACCCACCCTCTGGTACTCTGGGCTCTGATGGGTGAGATTTCTTCTTATCTTGCCAAGAAACAGGCTGTTCAGGACAATATCATGTTCATCCCCAAACCATGCCACCTGTTCTGAGTCCTACCACCTCCTTCCATTGGCACTCAAATTCTGGCCATGTGGGTGCTCTGATAGAAGGTAAGCTGTGAAATATGAGCTTCGACCTTGTCTTGCCCAGTACCAGAGTAGCATGTCCTTTTCAGTTCCTCTTCAAACCATGCTACCTTTCCCACCTCTTCCAATTCCAGCTGCACTGTGAATCTTGTCTTCCCCTAGAATGTAAACCCTTTGAGAGCAAAGATAATTTTTATATTTGCATCTCCAACACTGTGCACAATGCATGGAACATATTAAGTGCTGAATAAATTTTTTTCATTCATTCAAAACATGATTTATTTTTTTCTTTTCTTTATTTTATTCTGAACTTAAAAAAAGAAAACCAGCATTTCCAAAATATAGCAGGATAGAAAGAAAAAGATGATGGAACACAAAACTGCCAATCCTCTCCAAGATCCTCTTAAGTTGTTTTTAGTCCTTTTTTTTCATTGTTCTAAATTCCTTTTTATTGTGATGTTCTCTCTTTGGAGGAAATGTGAAGATACTGAAATTTTCTGAGTATTTCACCATTTTTTCCAGAATTCCCTCAAAACCTCTGATTTCATTGGGCTTGAGAGTTCTTAATGAGACATTGCTTCCACCAAAGGAGATCAATACTTCCTCTGAAATTCACTCCTAGAAGGTTACCTGGGACATTTGCTGAGAGGGTCCCATTCTTAGAATGTATCAGAGGCAAGACTTAAACCAAGGTCTTCCTAACTCCAAGAAAAGCCCTCTGGCCATTAGGGCATAATGACTAGGCCACAGAGGAAAAAAATTAAACTCTGAATAAAGTAGCTTCCTCTGGGAACCACCTGATAATTCCTTATCTGTGTAGGAAAGGCCCAGTGTAATGAAAAACTGAGAGCTGATTTTTTAGCCAAGGAGATGTGGGTTCAAGTTCAGCTTCCAACTAAAATTAGTTGTGTGAGTCCCTAAACAATCTTCTAAGACTATAAATCAGAAGTGTTATAGATTTGCAGTGGTGGTGAATTTCCATACTGGTAGCTGTTTAAATCACAGGTCTAGGAGAGACAGAAAGAAGAGGGAGACAGAGACACAAAGACAGGGGGGTAGAGATGCAGGGAGAGAGAGAGGAGAGAAAGAAATAGAGAGAGACAGAGGGGGAGAGAGAGAGAGAAAGAAAGAGACAGAGAGAGTGAGTGACAGAGAACCTATACTTCATTTGTAAAAATATAAATTCCTTAGTACAGGGACTATTTAATGGTTTTTGTCTTTGTGGCCTTAGCGTAATGCCTTGACTTACTGTAGAGCTTAATAAATGTTTATTGAATTAAACTGAATTTAAATGGACTGAACTGAGATAACCTAAACTGAAAGTGTATCTGCTAACAGCTTCATATCTGTATACTTCATATGCAACTTCCTTTTTTTTTCTCTTCCGGATGACATTTTCAGCATCTCCCTAAATCTTAGTGTTTTAGAGGTTGGATATTTTCTTCCTTTGCTTTATCTAGTTTTATTTCATTTCCTCCCAACTGTCTAATGAAATTAACCCAGGAGTCAGGACACCTGAACTCCAGCCTGTCTCTATCTCTCCCTCAGAGATTGGAAGCATAACGTCCATGTCCACCTTTCTTGCACATAGAAAACTATAAACTAGGAAAGGGTAAAAGAGTTCAACCCCATGGGTTTCTCAAAAGAAATGGGTCCAGGTTTAAACTCTTCTAGGCCCCTTGCCTTATGCTAGTGACTGCTTAACTTCCTCTCATCTCTCTGGTATAACTCATATATCACTTTCATGTATTATTTTGTATGGTAGTTTTAAGAATATACAGATATTTCAACCATATTCCACTAATAGGCTATAATCTCCATAAAAGTAGGCTGGCCTTAGTGTAGCTTTAAGATATTAAATGAGGCAGTTAGGTTGGCATAGTGCTTTGGGTTTGAAGTCAGGAACATACATCTTCCTGAGTTCAAATCTAGCCTCAGACACTAGCTATGTGGCCTTGGACAAGTCACTTATCCCTCTTTTCCTTAGTTTTCCTCCTCTGTACAATGATCTTGTGAAGGAAATGGCAAACCATTCCAGTATCTCTGCCAAGAAAACCCCAGTGGGGTCATGAAGGGTCAAACAGAACTAAAATGATTTGACAACAAGATATTAAAACTGCAATAAGGTTTTTAGGACATCGTGTATATTTTCTAGTCATAGGACCATATATATTTTTAGAGCTGGAAGGACCATTAGAAGTCATGTGGTCTATTTTCTTAATTTCACAGATGAGGAAACTCAGGTCTAGAGAGCTTAAGGTCAAGTATGAACCCACATATACCAACTCCTGATTCAGAACACAAAAAAGGGAAGAGAAGAAAGAGGTTTGAAAAATTGAAATCAAGACAGCAAGCATTTATTAAATGCTTATTAGAGGTAGCCAGGTAGCACAATGGATGGCCTCCGACACTTACTAGCTGTGTGACCCTGGACAAGTCACTTAACCTCTGTTTGCCTCAGTTTCCTCATCTATAAAATGAGCCAGAGAAGGAAATGGGAAACCACTCCAGTATCTGCCAGATAAACTCCAAATGCCATCACAAAGAGTTGAATATGACTGAAATGAATGAATGACAAAGCCTTGCTGGACTGGTTTGAGAATCAAATGAGATATTTATAAAGTATTTAGCACAGTGCCTGGCACATAGTAGCCATTTAATAAATTCTTCTTCCTTTATCCCCTACTATGAGCTGGGCGCTGTCCTAAACATTGGAAATGTATGGCAAAGCGGCCCCCAAATGAAAAGTGGTTGAGATTTCACAAGTGGGAGGGAGAGGGTCGACACTTTTCAATCTACAGTAGCACATTACTTACTCTGAAATCTGACTCCTGACAACTTCCACCCTACAGAAAGCCATATTGTCTGAAGTAGGGGAAGCAAGTATGACAAAGCCCTGCTGTAAATCCAAACTCTTGATTCCTTAAACTCTTTGAACCTTTTTAACTCTTATTTAGCATATAGTTATTACCACATTCGATGATTTGATTCCTCAAGGCAACAGTTAAAATCAATGAACTAGAAGGAAGCTGCAAGGTGTTGGGGGAAGAAGGGAAACGCTGCTGGAGGAGGGTCCAGTAATAATTAGAGATGAGGTGGCTGACAGATTGACAAAGAGAGAAGTGACAGAAACTTCCAAGCAGATGCTGTTTCTAGCCCAGTTCAACAGTGAATATTCACAGTGATGGTGCTGAACCATCAGATGAGGTTAAATTAAGATCATTCGCAATGGTTAAAGGTGGCAAAATATTGTGTGCAATGATTTTTCATTCATTCAACAAAACCCTGAATGCTAGATAAGAAGTGTTAGACACTGGAAGAAAGAAAGAAATTTAAAAAAAGCTGTTGTCTCTTTTTTCTCAAAGGGTTTACAATCTGATGTACATAGGGTGATGGGTACAAAAAATCTCCAACCTTATTATTAAAATTATAGATACAGGAAAAATTTTGTCAGGTTTTAGAACAGTTGGTTTAGAAGCTGTGCTCACTAAAGAGATTGCAGAACCAACCTATGGCTATAGCTCTCACTCTTATTAGTTTATAACTTAGTATGTGAGTCCCTGGGTGTTGATTAAAAGCATAGAAGTTAAGTGACTTGGCCAAGATCCCATAGCAAGTAAGTGTCAGAGATGGGATTTGAACTAGTTTTCTTGACCTCCAAACCTAGCTTTATGCCACCCTATACCTACAGACTATAGAAATTGTACCATAAAAATATTAAAAATAGAAAAATATTGACTCTTCAAAGGGAAGGATAAGTTTGCTGGAAAATTCATTCACCTGGCATAACACCTTCCGTAAGGAGAGAACTTAGGTGTTATTGATTGCTTAAAAGAATATCAACCAATGGAACTAGCCAGGATTTCAACAACTGTATTTGGAGCCAAACTTCAATGAAATCTCAACAGGCTGTGCCAATGAGTTATAGTAACAGCTCATTAATAATTCTGCATATTATGTTCAAGTGAGTATTTAGCCTTAGAGACTGGAATAAATCTTTGATATTGCAAATCATCAATTACACAGTGGGCTATAACAGTTTTAGGACCTCAGGTATAATTGCATTCATAGACAGGTGATTACAGATGGGACAGAATTGAAAAAAAAAACACCCTATAAACTCCAGGTTTTCATATACTTTTCCAGCAATAAAATGCTCTCTTTCCCTTTGGTCTATGGTTAATACTGTTTTTCTGTCTACTCTTCTGAAAGGTATATATGAGAAGTCAACCTCTAGAATGTGGATTTTCTTCCTGACACATTTATCATTAAAAAAAAAGCTTTCTAGCCCCCCCACTCCAGTATGGCCATTTCTAAAGTCATTGACACAAATCTATACCCTGAGTGATGTGGAGAAGGGAGAATGTCTGTCCTTATGACAGACAGACATTTAGTGATAGGGTATATTGTCATATAACATGACCCAAGTTTATATTGTAAGATAGAATAGTGCTGAGCAAAGAGTTTGATTATGGAGATCATTTTTCCAGTTTTGTCAATGCAACTAGCCAGTTCTAAGATTTTGGACAAGTGAATGCTATCTCCAGTCTCTCCTACATATTCCTATTCTCTGTTAACACTTGCCACCACTATAGTGACCACTCAACAGTCCTAGCCTAGTGTAATAATGTCGTTACTGGTCTCACTCCTTCCATTCTGTTCTTCCTCATGATTCAGAGGTTGCCAGTCTTCCCAAACCACTGATCTGACCATGTCATTGCCCTGCTTAAAAATCTTTAATCGTTTTCCAATTGTCTCCAAGACAAAGTACATAATCATCAGCTTGGCATTTGCGACCCTATTAGTCTTTCATTATCAGACTTTTCAGTATTACTCCCTTTCATATATTCTGCTTTTGAGCCAGATTGGACTATTTGCCTCCTGCCTCTGACTTCAGCCTCTTGCTTCACTTTTGCACAGGAAACATCCCCAACTTCTCCCCCACCCCCAACCCTCTCTCCAAAGGAGCAAAAGAGACATTTTATCATATTTCTTTTTTTGAGTCTAAGCCTATTCTTTGTCATTTTGAAAAATTCATTTTTGATTGCTTTGTGATACTCATTCTTTTTATTTACACCGTTGCAGTCATCGTATGTGTGTGTATGTGTATGTGTGTGCGTGTGTGTGTGTGTATTTTTTCCCTTGGATCTGTTTTGCACTGGTTTATATACGTATTCTTACATATTATGTTGGTGTTCCCTCTGGGCTCACATCTCAGCACCCTTGCTTTTTGATGCTTCTCTGATGGACTGGCTGCAATATCTATTCTGGAATCCTGAGCTATGAGGTCACCATGGATCAGGCACCCAGGTCTGGAAACCCCATTGCCCTCAATGAAAACTAAAAAGAACAAGTAAACAAGCCCAAACATCAAACCTGATTATCTAGACCACAGGGCCTAAAAGGGGGAGGGGGAAAGTAGTCTGTTTGAAATATTAAAGTTTGCAAAATGCTTTATATGCAGAAATAATAATAGTTAGCACTTATATGATGCTTAAGACTTTGTCAAGCACTTACAATGATTTTCAATTTTTTTCAAAGAAGGTGCTATTATTATGCTCATTTGATCGATGAGAAAAATGAAGCCAAAAGAGGTTAAATGACTTGCCCAGGATCACACGGCTAATATGTGTATGAAAACTCAGATTTTCCTGATTCCAAGTTCAAGGCTGTCTATGGCACCAGCTAATTACTCTTATCTTCTTTGACTTAATATATAGAGGCAAAGGGAACAAATTTTATTGCGTCTACTATGTACCAGGCACTTTTTGCTAAGTTCTAGGTGCAATTATATATGATTCCCATTTAGAGATGAGGAAACTGGGGGCAACAGAGATTAAGAGACTCACCCAGTGGCACCCAGCTAGTAAGTGTCTGAGGTTGAATTTGATCTCAGGTCTTCCAGATTCTGGGCCTAGTGCTCTAGCCACTGTGCCACCTAGCTGTCTTCGAAATAGTCTTGTGTGATGTATACTATAGGTTTTATTATCTTCATTTTAAAATGAGAAAATGAGTCTTAGAGAGGTTGAGAGTTTTGTCTGTGATGATACAACTAGTGACCAGATACAGAAGGACAATCCAATCTTTTCTTGACATCGTGTCCAGTGCTCTTTCTTCTACCCTTGTGCTGGGTCTCTATTATTATTTGAGTTTATACTTAGATGCCTGAGGCCTTTCAGCTACTCCTTCTGCAGAATGAATCAAATTTAACTTTGCCTTGCACGGCTGGTCAACCAATACATTTGGCTCCTTATTCTTAGGGAGTATACCCTTTATTGCAATACTTCATTAAAATTCTGTAATTTCTTTTCCAACTTTGGAACGTTTCATTACAGTGAATTATTTGCTGCTCTCCACAAAGTGATTTGGAGTGTGAGATAACTACAGACCGTGGTGCAGGAAAGAGCCTCAGGAGGTCATCTTAACCCAGCCCCCTTTCTCAAAGCAAGACTGAACCTGAACTAACCAAGACAGATTTAACTGCTCTGTTTTAAAGCTCTCCAGAGGGAAAGGTTACACCAACTCCCTTAGTAGCTTCTGTCAGTGCTTAAAGATCCTTTATTACCAGGCAGAGCTAGCCTTACTATTAAGTAGAATTTGAGGGGCCAGAGCAGATCACCTCCCTCCCTCTCTAATTGCAGATAAGTAAAATAAAACAAATCTAGCATATTGCCTAGAGGCCCCTCATCAATTTCTGGCCCATATTTAGACATTGCAGTTTGCCTTGGAGTCTGACTTTTTGGGAGGGGAAGTAAACTATTCATTCTCATATTCCTTGGCTCATCACTCCCCCCGCAACCTCCTGGATAAAGTTACTAATTATAATTATAACAGTGCTCAAAGTCTGTGGGATTTCCCGGAAAGGGGGGACATTTTTAAGGATACCCAATGAACAATCATGAATCAGGTTGGGAAGTTTTTTTTTCCTCTAAA
Source organism: Bettongia penicillata ogilbyi (assembly GCA_023548195.1). Taxonomy (NCBI): domain Eukaryota; kingdom Metazoa; phylum Chordata; class Mammalia; order Diprotodontia; family Potoroidae; genus Bettongia; species Bettongia penicillata. The sequence goes on from JAJHZJ010000566.1 coordinate 764,424, forward strand.
GAAACAGTCACAGTGTGCATTACAGCAAGATTAGAGTAGAATTTGGTAGATTACTTAGAACTCTTACCAAAGTCTGATGGAAGGATGCTAGAAATGCCTCATAAGGGTATAACAGTTTGTGTTGCTGCTAATTAGTCATTTCATATTTCACTTCTGAAGCCACATTTTCCCAATCTCACAGACAACCTTGATCTTCCTTTAGTGGTTTCTTTCCCATTGGTAGTCAATTTGATGAAGGTACCGGGGGAGGTCGGTTAATACCACTGCCAATGCCTCCAAGGTAGGAGATACTGCCACCCACTAAAACTACAGACCTCCAAGACTTACAAAATATCACATGGTTAACACTAAGGAAGGAAATACACAAGAGGCAAAGACAGCCAGGCACCCTGGTCTAACCATATGTCTCCCACAGGGCTCTGTCCTGAACTCTACTCTGTTCTCCCTCTACTATTTCAGAGGGTGATCTCATCAGGTCCCAGTATTTAATTTCAGTCTCTATGCTGATGATTCTAAAATCTACTTATCTTGTCCTAACCTCTCGGCTAATTTCTAATCTCATGTCTCCAGTTGCCTTTCAGATATCACTACCAGGATGTCTAGTAATCATCTTAAACTCAGCATGTCCAAAACTGAATGTCTTTCCTCCAAAACCTCTCCCTCCAAACTTCCCTATTGTTAAAGGTGCCACCATCTTCCCAATTCTCCAAGTTTGCAACCTAGGAGTCATCTTCAACTCCTCATTATCTCTCATCTGCTCATAACCATTCAGTTACCAAGTTCTATCAATTTTTCTCTTGTAATATCCCTCCAATATATCCCCTTTTCTACTCTGATACTGCCATCGCCTGGTGCAGGCCCACTTAGACTGTTGCAATACCCTACTTTTAAAGCCTGCCTGTTTCAAGTCTCTCCCTGCTCAGGTCTCTTTCCACTCCAATCTGTCCCACATTCAGGCCCCTAACTGATTTTCCTAAAATACAAGTCCTCTATATCACTTCCCTGCTAAATAAATTTCAGTGACTCCCTATGACCTCTAAGATCAAATACAAAATCCTTTGGTGTTCAAAGCCCTTCATCAACTCCTCCTTCCCTCCACCTTTACAATCTTTTTAACACCTTGCATTATCCCACGTACTTGTCAATGCAGTGACACTGACCTCCTTGCTGTTCCACGATAAGACACTAAATCTTTTGGTTCCAAACATTTTCTCTGGCCAGTTTGGCAGATGGACTAAATCAGGTGGAGGGTAACTGACAGAGCTCAAACCCATGAGTGAATTAGATGGATGTCTACCCCAAGCATGTGAAAACTTTCTCAGCATAGTGGGGAGATGAAAACAATGTATTCCAATGACCATGAAGGCACCTGGAATAGGCACTGTGGAGTGCTTAGAATTTGATCAGGTATCAAAGACACCAAGATTATCCCTGCATCCCAGGTCATTGCCAGTTATCTTGACTTTAGATTTTACACTGGACTTTGATGACCCTGGAAGAACTAGTAAAGCTGATGACTTTGCACGGTGATGTCATTGATCTTCTTGGAAAACAGGAAAATGAACAACAATACTCTCCCTCTTTATCTCTGCCTCCTGTCTTTCCTGCTTCCCTGATTTCCTTGACTTCTTTCAAGTCCCAGCTAAAATTCTATCTCCTATAGGAAGCCTTTCCCAACCTCTCAATCCTAGGGCCTTCCCTCTTTTAATTATTTCCTGTTTATCCTATATGTAACTTGTTTGTGCATATTTATTGGATTGTGGATTGTGAATTCCTTGAGGGCAGGGATTGTCTCCTATCTCTTTTTGTATCCCCAGAGTTTAGTGCCTGGGATACAGTAGGGTGTTAATAAATGCTGACTGACTGATTAGGAAAGACCCCATTCCACATGAAGAGTGGTGGTCACCCTTCTCCAGCCCTCACTAAGATCACTTCTTATGTCCAACAGGGACTGCTAACTGGACCCTACTTCTTCTAGCAAGGGGGTTACCCTCCATGAGCAGCCCTTAATCAGTGCATGATTCATATGTGGTCAGAACCAATCAGAGTGATCTGCCTTGTAACTGACCAGTACAGAATGGAGGCTACATGTGCTCCATAGGATAGAAAGGACCCCAATATGATAATAATTATGACCTTCAATAGAACATCATGGATCTGAAATTCCATCGTTGAAGATTCATTCCTCTGTTTCTCAAGGACTTTTTGCCACAAGCATCTCCTATTAAAAGAAAAACATCTCTGGGAGAGTTACAAGGCAAAATTTTATCAGTTAGTGCCTAGTAAAGTCCTCTGGAGAATAAGATGCCATGTAGATGACTGACAGTTGGGGAAGAGGGTGACAAATGGAAGAAAAATCAGCGTGAAGTAAAGGTGAATGTTAGATGGAATGATAATTCATAGAGCTCTAGAGTTAGAAAGGAACTTAGAGGAGATAATCTTGTCCACCTTTATTCCTTTATTTTGCACATAAGGAAAACTGAAGCTCGGAGAAATTAAATAACTCATTTAGGGTCAGGACAGCTAGGTAGTCACAAAACTCCAGTCCTCAACTTCCTATCCAGTGGCTTTATTCTCTTATCTCCAGAGTTGTGCTAGAACCAACTCACACTGACTCAGGGGAGCCAAATGTTAAATGTTCAGCATGATCATTTATGCCTAGGGAAATCACACTTCAAATCAGAGCTAAATTTACTGTTTTGTTGATTGTCTGGACTTACGAAAAAGAGAAAATGTTAATATTACAGATCAAATTTAAAAGGTATCAGTAATGCTCTCCCCTTCTCCACTCCCCAGAGCCAGTGGTTAAACATTTACCAACACATCCCTGCCCATATTGCATGATTGCTGTAATTTATAGGATGCAGAGATGAAAAGACAGAAATCAAATTTCAGATCATCCATTGCCAATTGAGTTCAACCAACATAGTTTTTGCTTCACATCTGAAAAGTGAGCTCTCCAAGAATGGTTATACTTTTTCAGACCCCTACAATAGACCATAGATCTCAACTGTTTGAACATTTTGCTCAAAAAAAATATTAAGATCTGTTCCCTTCAATTATTTTCTCCTAATGGGGTCATTTATGATAATGGTGACCAAATGGAGTTTGAATGATCAACAGTGGTGTTTTCACAAGTGCAGGTCCCTTACTGATTGCCAAAGGTGGCATAGAATAATTAAAAAAAAATAAATGAGAATGGCTGCCCTAATGTCAAACAGCTCTGACTATGGAGTCTAATGCACCCCTCCCTTCATTTTATAATTGATGAAACTTATGGCCAGAGAGATTAAGTGACTTTGCCTGAAAGGTCACACACATAGTAGATTGTAGTTGAGATGAAAGTTCAAAGTCCTTGATTCCAAAAATATTTTACTTTCCTGTTTGTTTGCTTTTTTGGGGTAAGATACTAAACTTTCATTTTCTGATTTCTTTAGATAGGATATATCAACCTTGACATTTCGATATAGGACTGCATTTATAAAATGTTTGGTAACAGTAGTTATAGGATCAATAGTTTAGGTCAGTGTGGCAGCTGATGATTAAGTTTCTTCTGAATTATGTGTATAAAGGATAGGGCAGAGAACATGTTGATCATCTCTGTTTTTGTATCAAAAGGGTGTTGGATGTGAATTATGGTAGGGAAAAAAAGGAGAGGAAAAAATCAACTTTCTCTATTTCCTTAATATACCCTATGAAAGGAACTTACTCAAAAATGCAGCCACAATTGCTTCTGTTTGACATATAGAGAGAAGCCCACTTAAACGTGCTTTAAATCTATGCAACTTGGTCAGTCTTCAGATGCTCCAAGGTAGGCAAATGTGGCACATTTGCTCTAGAGCACTAACACAAAATCATACTTCCTACGTCAATTTCATTTTTTCATTGTATTTTGAATCAAAATTATTGCAGTACCTCTCTGGAATTCCTCCTTCAAAAGCAAGAGCAACAACATTTTGACATTCAGATTCTTATTTTAGAACTCCTAGGGGGCAATTGTCTTAGGCTGAAGGTACTTTGTGAAGTCCACATATGTAAAACTAGCTCATAAGTCCCAACAATTTATTTATCTTTAAAAGTCAGTTTGACACAAACCACCATATACCATGATTAGGGTTGAAATGGGTACATGATTTAGACATAAAAGGTGATACTATACGCAAATGAGAAGAGCAAGGAATAGTCTACTTGTCAGATCTATGGGAAGGAGAAGAATTCAGGATCAAACAAGAGACAGAGAGCAATTCAAAATATCAAAAAGATAATTTTATTTATATTATATTAGAAAGCTTTCATACAAACAAAACCAGTGCAACCAAGATTAGCAAGAAAGCAGAAAGCTGGGAAACAATCTTGATAGCAGATTTCCCTAAAAAGGCCACTTTTCTCAAACATATAGATACTTGAGTTAAATTTATAAGAATACGAGTCATTCCCCAATTGATAAATGGTCAAAGGCTATGAACAGGCAGCTTTCAGATGAAGAAATCAAAGCTATCTATATGAAGTGCTTTAAATCACTATTTATTAGAGAAATGCAAATTAAAACAACTTTGAGATACCACCTTACACTTATTATATTGGCTAATATGACAAGAAAGAAAAATGATAAATGTTGAAGAGGAAGTGGGAAAACTGGGACACAGATGCACCATAGGTGGAGTTGTGAACTGATCTAGCCATTCTGGAGTGTGATTTGGAACTACGGCCAAAGGGTAACCAAACTGAGCATGTCCTTTGATTCAGCAATACCACTACAAGATCTGTATCCCAAAGAGATCATAGAAAAGAGAAAAGTACTCACGTGCAAAAAATATTTATAGTAGCCCTTTTTATAGTGGTAAAGAATTATAAATCGAGGGGATGCCTATAAATTGGGGAATGGTCGAACAAGTTGCAGTATATGAATATAATGGAATACTATTGTGCAATAAGAAATGATGAATAGATAAACTTCAGAAAAACCTGGAAAGATTTGTACAAACTGATGCAAAGTGAAATGAGAAGAACTGGGAAAACTTGTACATGGTATCAGCAACATTGAAGTAGACACTTGTTATAATGCTCAAAGACAGATCTACAGAGCCAAAGAAAGGATCATAGAGAGTGAGAGTTGAATGGTAACTTACAAATAATCTGCTTCAATTCTTCCTTTTATTGATGAGGAAACTGAGGAGCGAAGAGTGATAAGACTTATTCATGGCCATGCAGGGCACTATGCATAAAAGCTAGGATTTAAATCCAGGAGCCTGACTCCAAAACAAGGACACTCTCCGCTATAATATGCTGCTTTGCATCCTTGGACTATAGCAATGGGTTCTGCCTATATGATCCCTTTTGCTAATAGAAGATGATCCTATAGGTTAATAATAGAAGTAGCATATTCATCAAAAAATGGCATGTATCACAGACTGAAAGTCAGGTCTGGTAACAAAAAATAGACATGGCCATCTAATAAGTAAGCAGTCCTAAACAATTATTTTGAAACAGGAACTGACACCATTTAACACCATTTCTCGTGGAGTTAAAACAGGGGAAGACATTTAAAAGACTGAAATCATTAATGATGAGGACAAGGAAGGCAATGGAAATGTATTTTTAATTTTTGATTTTGTATGCATTTTGGTTTTGTAGTCATCTAACAGTGCCCAGCCCATTTATGTGCTAAATAAACTATTGTTAAATTGAATTAATTATTGCAGCAATAGAAATATAGTAAAAAAAAATCTTTGTCTCAAAGAACAAGGGAAATTTGATATAATGGGGAAAAGTATATAATATCATGGAGTTCATAGGAAAGAATGCTTTAAGAGAAATAAGAGGGAAAAGAAAAATGTGTGTCTGGAATAATACAATCCTCTAATATTCTGCAGAAGACTTCCTAATGTTTTTTACTCAGTGAACGAAGGATCACTTTTATTCTAGGGCTTATAAATATAGCAGGTTAGCTCAAGAGGGCCATTAAAGTGGTAAAATCTCTGTCTAAGAATAAAGTCCTGACACAAAGTCATTTCACCAGCATTTTAGCAGAACTAAAGCATCAATCTCTGTTGGGCTGCATATGTGCAGCAGATAGTTATTAGTACTAGTAATATTTTAATATTAATTAATTACTAATAATTATTAATACTAATAATTATTACTATTAAAAACAGCTTACATTTATATAACACTTTAAGGCTTGCAAAGTGTTTTACACACATCCTCTTCTTCTGTATGGAGAGCTAACCTAGAGTGATCACAGTTAGGGCAGGGAGAAATTGACCAATAAGCTAAAAAACATCATTAGAAATTAGAATATGCGGCATATCCTCTAGCATCTGAGAGACTTGGCCACACAAAGTGTTGGAGTAGAGAGAATGTTAAGTTTGGAGCCAGAGGATCTGAGTTTGAATCCCAGCACTGTTTCAACCTATGTGACCTTAGACAAGTCATTTACCCTCTAGGAACATCAAAGAGACTGTGAGAGAAGGGGGTTGGGCCAGATGACTATTAAAGTCTCTTCTAGCTCTAAATCCTCTGATGCTCATTGAATGCTGCTTAACTTAAGTTTCCTCCTCTGTAAAATGAGCCTGATAATATTTCCATTACCTGCCTCAAAAGCAGGTATATAAAGACTAAATTACATATGTAAAAGTTCTTAGGAGCCATAAAAAGCTATAAGAATGTGAGAGTTAAAAATAGCAGCTTCAGTGCTAGAAAGTCTCTGCTCTTTATCTTACATTAAAATAATTAAATGCATCTGGGATCTTATCATTATGGGTTTTCTCTTGAATACTCAAGTATGCAACTTATCCATAGGTGTTCTTCCTGTGGGATTCTGGTCCATGATCTCATCTAGGTTTATTGTGGAAGAGTGTCACAGTATGCTGGAGGCTTTTCTCAAGTTTTCTTGATGTTTCAGGGTATTAATGGAGCATGCATTGAAGGCTACCTGTTGGCTGACCTTCACTTATGTCATATGACCAGCCCATCATTTTTAATAATATATTTATTTGATGATATTTTTATGCCATTTTCTTTTGCATTTCTTTATATGCAATGTGTTGTAGACTAGTCACACTCACAATATAACTCTGCTATGCTCTTTGGGTAATACTCAACTTCACTTTTTCAGAGACTACAGAGTATAGTGAAAAAACTCCCTGTAATTACCCATGTAAGGAGGGTCAATTCCAATAATGATCAATAAAGTTGATTTATTTATTTTTAAATAGCATTTTTCCCATTACACATAAAGACAAATTTGAAAATTCATTTAAAAATAGTTCCAACTTTTTTCCTTTCCCTCCCTCTCCTCTCCCCAAAAGTTAAGAATTTTAAATAAGTTATATATGTGCAATCATGTAAAACATATTTCCATATTAGTCATGTTATGGAAGAAGAAAGAGACCAACTAGTAAATAAAAACATGAAAAGGATAGTGAAAATGCTATACTTCAATCTGTATTCAAACTCCATCAGTTCTTTCTCTGGATGTGGAACTGCTGAGAAGAGATAAATTATCCCTAGTTGATTATTGTACAATGTTTCTCTTACTGTATAGAATATTCTAGTTCTGCTCACTTTATTTTGCATCAGCGGGTCTAAGTCTTTTCAGATTTTTCTGACATCCACCTGCTCATCATTTCTCGTAGCACAATAGTATTCCATTACATTCATATATCACAACTTGTTCAGTCATTCACCATTTGATGGACATCCCTTCAATTTCCAATTTTTTTGCCACTACAAAAAGTATTCCTTTAACTATTTTTTGTGCATGTAGGTCCTTAATAAGGTTCATTTAGAATCCTAGATCTAAAACTGGAAAGGATTTTGAAGGTCATATAGTTCAAACTTCTCACCATATATACAGGAAACAAGGATGTTAGAGTGCCCAAGATCACAAACTAGTAAATGGCAGTTAGGATTAGAACTCAGGTCCTTTAACTCTAAAGCCAATACTCCTTTAAACAATACCTCCCTGTTTAAATAAAAAAAATTCAAAAATCTACAATGGCTATAACAGTAATTAATTAAGTTCACATTTCATGTAATTTCCCCCTGTTTACTTGTAAGTATGTAGTATATTAAAATGAGTGAAAAAAGGAATTAATATGCGCACACTTTTAAAAGATGAACACTTTTTAAACAGAAAGGACTGTGGTTTATTAAAGTTCAGTTTAGACATAGTGAATGACAAGTCAAAGACAGAGTCAGAGGTGGAAACATATTAGACTTGAAGTATTGGCATCCCACTGCAGAATATCTTCCTCCTTTGGGGCAAGCTGATTTTTCATAATTTTGCAGCATTCATCTTTTCAAAACTGTTATTTTTGTGGTGGTTGGTCTTTCTTTTTTCATTATTGTAGTCATTATGTTCATTGTTTTCATTGCTGCTTTCTTCACTTTTAATCAGTTCACATAAGTCTTCCATGCTTCTCTATAGTCGTCATATTTGTCGATTCTTACAGCACAGCAACCTTACACTACATTAATATACCTCAATATTTTTAGTCAATCCGTTCAATTGATGACTATGTGAAAGATGAGGGCACCACCATCACTGGTTTAAAAGTCTAAGCATCATTTTGTTATATAATATATTGCAGTTATGTCTAATAAATCAGGTGCTGCCCCATTGTGCACTCGGTCACTGTTTCGTATGGGACTGAGCCCATGAACTAGTAGACACTGTTGTGTATGTTTTTTTTTTCTCTCAGTTGAGAGTTGGTTTATCTATCTCCATAGTTTTATTTCATTCATTACATTTGTATCCCTATCCCATAGCATAGTGCTAACACATAGTGGGTGGGTATTAAAATATCTGTATGTTGATTATTAATTGAGAGGTTAGTGAGAACTAAGTTAGTGAGAATTTGTTTTCATTAATGATCTTCCCTATCAGACTACTTGAAGGTAGACACCGAATTTTATTTTGTCTTAATATTCCCACTATCATGCCCAATGCCTTGCATATAGGAGAGCCTTAATAAATGCTTGCAAGATTGGATTAGGTCTAATAGAATATTAGCAGGATCTAAATTAGCAAAAGAATATAAATAGTCATAGAACCATCGATTTATAGCTGCAAGGAATCTTAGAAATTACCTAATATAATCTTCTTAGTTTCAGGATGGGGAAAGTAAGGCCTATGGAAGTTAAATGACTTACACAGGGTCATAAAGGAGTGAAAGACTTGAAATTGAAACCCAGGTTGTTTGACCCCAAATCCAGGACTCTTCAATTCGTCACAAATTTAGTGGAAAGCAGGTTCCTAAACAATGAACAATGTGTGGTCCATAATCTTTGGGGGACTGAGAAGTTACAATACAAAGCCACAAAAACCTAAAGGTTAAGCATTTTGAAAGAGAAAGTATATAAGTACACATGGAAAGCTACCTAAAAAGTCAAAAAAGGAAGTTAAAAATTGAAGAGGAAAAGTAGTATATTCTCTCAAAATTGAAATAATTTTTAAGTCCAAAATTTAAAAAGCCAAAAATTTCAGAAGTATGTAAGAAATAATAGACACTTCAAAAGTTAACAGAAAAGAACAGAATGAGAATAAAATAACAGGGCTTCAGATGTTAATTGAAGTAGACAATGGTAATGCTATCAAGTACTGAATGAGGTATTAGTAAAAGTAAAAATGTGAAGTTTGGCTTTCTGAGGGAACATAGAAGATTACTAAAGTCCTGAAGGGTATAAAAGGAGAAAAAAAATATTTGGCAGTCATTCATTACCTTGGCCTCTATGACATGAATCAGTATGATTTTTTAAAAATAATTTATTTAAAAGTCATTTTGATACTTTTTATGCCCTCTTCCCGATTATTCCGATTTTAAATGTTTAGTATCACTCTAATTCTCAGACATCTCTGTAAAACAAAGGCTCACTTTTTTAACACTAATATTAGTCTAATCGATGAAGCAAGTAAGTATTAGCGATATTCTAAGTTTGGGGGCCATAGGATACATAGTCTCCAAAGAACTGAAGATTTAAATCACCCAAAGTATAATGGATGGACACTTGGTAGATATAACCAGCCTGCAATATTTTATATGTGAGAAATTGGAAAGGAGAATGTTAGTAAAGGATGACATCAGAGAATTGTGTGACTTGGAAAAGAACAAGAGGGTTGAGGGGAGAGAGGGAGGGAGGAAAGAAAGAAGGAAGGAAGGAGCAAAGGAAGGAAGAAAAAATAAAATAGGAAGGAAGAAAGAAAATCAGCCACGTAGTGAGAAAAAATAAAATAGGAAGGAAGAAAGAAAATCAGCCACGTAGTGAGAGCAGGAGCAAACTGACAGATGCTCCATGTTCTCTACTGAAATTCACTGGATGAGAATTATTATTAATCACTGTGCTAAGTGCTAGGGATACAAAGAGGAAAAAAAGGAGCCATTCTTGCCCTCATGGAGCTTACATTCTATTACAGAATACAGCATACATTTATGGAAATATATACAAAATAAAGACAAAGGAATTTGAGGAGTAAAAGGGGTCCTGACATGCCCCTGGGACACCCTGATGGAGATTCACAGATGATTGACAATAGTCACATCAGGACAGGCATGGGTGGGTGACAATCTGAATCATTAGAGGGGATACATATATCAAAGAGATCAAAGAATCATTGGTGGATTAAAATTCAGCATCGAATATTTAATAGCCTTGCAAAATATTAAAATTATTCACATTTTATACATCATATAAACTTATTTATTTGCAGCCATAACGTAAACACTACCTGCTTATCTGCCCCATTAGGTTGGGAAAGAAGCATCCCCCAAGTCACAAGAGGCTGAGTCACGTGAGGTTTTACAATTCAAATCCAACATTTTGACTTGCACCTACAAGTGAATAGGATAGGAGTGTGAAAGCTAACCATCTGTGTTATGTCTTTTAGGAGCAACAGACTGCATAGGCATCTTAGTTTAGTTGGATAAGTCTGCTTTCTTTTAGAATAAAGACAGAACTCTTTGTGGGAAATCTTGCTAATACATTATACCCTACAGAAGGGAATCAGCCTGAGGCTGGTCAGGAGGGCAGCTTGGTACAGTGGAAAGCATGCTAGCCATGCAGTCAGGAGGCAACAGGGGTCAAATCTTGCCTTTGATGCTTAGTATCTTGGTGACTCTGAAAAAGTTACTTAACTTCCTTTAGTTTTCATTTTTTCATCTGTAAAATGACAAGGCTGGACTAGACAGCATCTGAGATCTCCAGCCAGCTTTAGGTCTATGAAGTTAGGAATTTTAGATGATGGCTAAGGGCTATTTGTTACTAAAGTAAGATCACGGACTGAGAGCTGAAGGGGACCTTTGAGGTCCAGTATTGAGATCCAACCCATTTATTTTACAGATGGGGACACTGAAGTCGAAGGAGGGCAAGGGCCACCTAAGTCACAAGGTCACACAGGTATGAGAGAGTCAGTTTTCAAACCCTGGTCCTTTGACTCTAAATTAAGTTCTTCCCACTTAATTACAGCACAGAAAACATGCTCATGAGGCCATTTTTCTTATAAGTAGATCCACTCCCTGTTATTGATCTAAGGGGAGTATTGTAATGGTACTGAAGTATATTCAAAATTCTTGGTATTGGTTGATTCCAATGGGAAACAGTCTGAAAAATGGCCCATGTGACTTTATCTAAATATTAAAACTTCTGCTTATTGATGTTAGAATTGTCGTTGGAGCCTGCCTGGTGAGGTTACTTAGAGCAGCTCATAGGATCATTGATGTAGAAGCTGGAAGGAGCTTCAGAGGCCATTTTTTTCACCATCTTCATTTTACAGATGAGGAAAGGGAGACTCAGCTTCTCCATCAACTTCTTGCTCTGCCTTAGGAGGGACCAGGGTAGAGGTAAGCTGCTGTTACCACACATGTTGTTGCTCACAATTAAAAGCAGACATCCCCCTCCCCTCTCTCTGTGATCTTTTCCTTCTTGGCATGAGTCAACAAACTCCATTTTAGACTCTGTGAAGGAAACTATTCTTTCTTTTGTTCCTGGCAGAGGCAGGAATATTTATAGAAAACAAGCTATCCCTTTTCAGAGGGGCATCATTATCAGTCTCACAATGAGAATCACGTGTGCCCCAGAGAACTCAGCTACTCCGTTAGCTGCTCCCAGGCTCTGACTGGGAGCTACAGAAGCCTCCCAGGTCAGGATTAGCACCGGCTACAGACACAATTCTGGATGACACATACCTTTCCCTTCCTCCTTAGGTCTAAGTTCCAGGGGAGCAAGCAGGGGTTGGAGTTTTGCTGTTAAAAATAAAATCACATTAACTTTAAGCCATCATAAATCTTGAGTGCAGCAAATGGGCAGAGTACCACAAATTTTCCCCAGATCAGCTCTGTTCTTGTGACAGAAATGCAGGGCAGTCAATGTCTACTGGGGATAGCCTATGGATGAAGTCGCATTGCATCCTTCAGGTAGGGGGAACTCAATCCCACCGATTGTACTTAGATGCCCTGATTGTGACCACTGTCCATGTCTGTAGGGAAATAAGTAAATGCCCCTGGCTGATTTCTAAATTACTCATCCATTTACTTGAAGCATGGGGCTCTAAATTGTATTTTCTGGCATTCCAAGGCCGGGAGAACATTTTCTCGAGGAACTACATAATTCCTAAATTAAGCTTGCCTTCTTTTATATCGTGGCAAAGTGCAATTACAGTTTAAAGGGAATATTTATGTACATTAGTTAACAACATCATTGCAACTTAGTACTCACACATCAACACTTAATTAGAGTAAGCGTAAGTGACATAATTGCTACAAGGCATGCATTTACCAGTAATGTGAGGTAATTTCATGCACTATGCACATTTTAAATATCTACTTTATATTTTGTCAGGATGAATTTTTTTTAAATCAATACGAGATATTTACATGGATCCGAAGACTGTTTTATCCCCTACTGTGCACAAATGCAGAATCATGCTTGTGTTAATTAGGCTACTTAGGTAATTAGCTCTTCGGAGCCTCATCTTGCTCATCTGTACAAAGGGAATAACCATAATACCTACCTTGGAGGATATTTAGGAGGATCAGAGGCTCATAGACTCACTTTTAGAGCTAGAAAGTTCCTTAGAGATTATTTAATCCAGCTCCCACACTTTACCAGGAAGTAAATTGTAGGCAGCCAGGTGGCTCAGTGGATAGAGCACTAACCCTATAGTCAGGAAGACTTGAACTGAAATCTGACCTGAGACACTTACTAGCTGTGTGATTCTGGGCAAGTAACATAAGCATTCTCTGCCTCAGTTTCCTTATCTGTAAAATGGGCATATTAATTCGCAGGGTTGTTTTGAAGGTCAAATGAGAAAACATGTATAATGTTTTGCAAACCTTTAAACTGATGTTTAAATGTTGGCTGTTATCAATTAATAATTTATATTATCAAACATATATTATTAAATAAGTCCCCTACTCATCTAGTTAATCTAATGTAAAATTTCAGGGCATTCTTTAAAATTCAGGCTTTCTTTCAAAGAATATACCTTTTAGTGCATCTCTAGGTAAAACAATGTCTTATTTGAGTTTATTTCCTAGAAAAATTTAGGTTTTTTTTTTAACTAGGTAAATAAAGGAGTTCTGTGAAATGAGAAATTTTTGAAGTTTTTTCAGCATCCTCCCAAATGGAAAATACATCTGAGACACCATGAAATATAATATAATTTATAACTCCATACATAGTAGTTAAAGGATTGAGAGAAAATGTGGCATATAATAGAATGAGAATTGGACTTGGAGTTCAAAAACTTCACTTCTAATCTTAGCTTTGTCACTTTCTACCTGTATTTCTTTAGATAAGTCATACATCCTTTCTGGGCCTCATTTTCCTTATCTGCATAGGAGTTTATTAGATCTCTTGAGAAGCTAGAGTTTCAGGCCTGGAATCAGGAAGACTCATCTTCATGAGTTCAAATCTGTCATCAGATGCTTACTAGCTGTGTAACCCTGGGCAAGTAATTTAACCCTGTTTGCCTCAGTTTCCTCATCTGTAAAATGAGCTAGAGAAGGAAATGGCAAACTACTCCAGTATTTCTGCCAAGAACACTCCAAATGGGGTCACAAAGAGTCAGACAAGACTGAAAAAAACTGAACAATAATAATTAGATCTCTAATTTCTAAAGATATGAAATATCTCCTAAAGTGATTAAATGAAGTTCTGTGGAATATTGTCTCAGTAGTCATAAAGCTGCACCATCGCCAATTTGGAACTAGAAGGGACTTTAAAGGCCACCAATTCAACCACTTAATTTTATTGCTGATGAAAACCAGAGTCAGTAAATTTGCTTCCTCCTCATCTCCACATCTTTCCCATGGGAACCTTTGATTCTTAAGTTGGAATCACTCTGGGTTCTGATATGTGACTTAGCTTATTTTATACAATGCTGCCTCTACCTAAACCAGAGATACAGAACCTGGGGCCTCGAGGCTGCATGTGGCTCTCTAAGTGCTCACAGAAGTTTGGATTCAGTCCAAGGGCCTCACTTGAGGACCTGGAGGGCCTTGAGGTCTCAGGTTCCACACCACGGAACCATCATCCTTACCCCCTCCTTACAAGAACCTTTGAATCCTGGACTCTGAAAAGTGAACTTTTGTTTGATCTTGCCTTGAGTTCCAGCAGGTGAGGTTTCACCCTGTCTTGCCCACTTCTCAACCAATTTCACGCCATGCTGCCACATGCCACCTTTCTTCTTTGTCTGTTGTCTTATTCCTTGAGGGCAGGGGCTATTTTCTTGTTCTTGAGTTGTTTTCCAATCATGTCTAACTCCTTGGGACATCATTTGGGGCTTTCTTGGCAAAAATGCTGGCATGGTTGACTATTTCCTTCTCTAGCTAGTATTACAGCTGAGATAACCGAGGCAAGCAAGATTATGTGACTTGCTCAGGATCACACAGCTAGTAAGTGCCTGAAGACAGATGCAGGAAGATAGTCTGCCCAGTATTCTATCCATTATACCACCTAGCTGCCCCTGGGGCTATCTTGCTTACTTGTATTTTTATCTCTATGCCTTAGCACAGTGCCTGGAATCTAGTAAATATTTCATAAATGTTCTCTCTCCCTCCCTCTTTCTTTCATTCTCTCTCTCTCTCTCTCTCTCTCTCTCTCTCTCTCTCTCTCTCTCTCTCTCTCTCCATCCCTCCCTTTCTCCCTCTTCCTTCCTTCCTTCCTTCCTTCCTTCCTTCCTTCCTTCCTTCCTTCCTTCCTTCCTTCCTTCCTTCCTTCCTTCCTTCCTTCCTTGTTTTCTTTCTTTTTTTCTCTCATTCTTTCTCTCCATCTCTCCCTCCCTCCCTATTACCAGCTTTGCCAGTTTCTAGCTGTGTAGCTTGGGCAATTATATCTTCTTTGAAACTCAACATGAAAGTGCTTTCTAACTAAAAAGCAACCTGTAAATCTAAGTTATTAGTAATGACTCTATTTTCCCAAAATTCTATTCTTATGTCTTATTTCTGAGGTAGATGACCCAGTGCTCTTGAAAGCTAGGTTCAGAGAGCAGAAACTCTGGCAGCGTCTATTAAGTTGAAGATTTTTAATATAGGTCTAGTATTAAATTTTACCTCTTTCATCTGAGGAACAACCTAGCTAGTTTGGAAAAACTCATTAATTAGCAGGGGGATTGGTCATCAGTTCATAAACACATGTGGAAACAAGAATTCATTAAATTCCCTTAAGGCAATGGATGATTCGTATTCAGCACCAGAGAGGGAATTACCTTTTTTAGTTGTGTGCAACTCTTCATGACCTCATCTTGGATTTTCTTGGCAAAGATACTGGAGTATCTGAACTTTTCCATTTCCAGCTCATTTTACAGATGAGGAAATTGAGGCAAACAGGGTTAAGTGACTTGCCTGGGATCATACAGCTAATGAGTATCTGAGGCTGGATTTAAACTCAGCTTTTTTTGACCCAAGGCTCAGCATTCTATCCACTATGCCACCTAACTGCTTGAAGGGATTACCTACATGGATGGAATCACAGGTCCTTGAGATAAGGAAGCTAGTATTAATGACTTGTCTGATCTCTGCATACAATCAAATTATAGTCAGTTTCCTGGTTTAGAACACTTTGAGCATCACCACATCCAAGGCAGACATGTTTCCTCCTTTACTATTTTAAGCTGGTTTTCTAGGTTGTTGCTATTGGCAGTTTCACAAGTGTTGCTCATATAAGAGACTACACAGGAAATGGCATTCGAAAATGCCAAACACACCATTCAGAAATGTAATTGGCATAAAAAGTCCATCATAAAGTCAACCCAGTGCTACCACAATTAGGAACACAGGGCCATTGATTTTTGGAGTCAGAAGGCAGCAGCTATTGCTGATAAATCTGAAAGGTCTTTGATTGCTGTCACCCTCTAAAGTTGTCTAAAGCTAGCCTGTACAAGCAAAACTAGCCCAGGATTTAGGGCCAACTTTTTCTGTACTGTCTCTTCATTGTAAATTGTTTGGTCAGTTCTGTTTTGTCCAACTCTTTGTTGACCTCATTTTGGGGTTTTCTTGGAAAAGATAGTGGAGTGGTTTGCCATTTCTTTCTCTAGTTCATTTTATAGATTATATAACTGTCTCATCTAACCAGGCAAACATGGTTAAGTGACTTGCCTAGGGTCACACAGTTAGTGTCTGAGGTCAGATTTGAACTCAGGGAGATGATTTTTTCTGATTCTAAGTTTAGTGCTCTATCTACTGTGCCACCTACGAGCCCAACGGGCTCCTTATACCCATTGACTGTAGCCAAGAGAGAAAGCAAAGGAAATGTGTAACTCTGGGAAGTGTGGTGACCTGCTCTACCTTTCTTGAGTCTTTGTGCTCATGTATGTTGTGTCTGTGAAGATTAACCTAGTTGCTAGCAATATTTGCAGCATCCCCTTGGAAGGAGTTTCATGTGGTAGGCTATAGTGCAAACCACTAGATGTCTTGAGGTGGTAGCATTTAAAAAAAGCTTTGTCAGTGATGATGTTGTGTGATAAGGCCAGCTACGGTTGCATTCTTGAAAAGGTACTTTCTAACCTCTTGGTATGCTAGCTCTAGAGGTTGTGGAACTTGAAAACAGCTTGCTTGAGTCACATGAATGGAAGCTGTCAGAATTCCAAGACAGATTTCTGATAGTCAGTTTAATGAGAAAAAAAAATTATATGACTGTACATCCCAAAATGAATGACTGAAAAAGCATTATTAAGTGCTTACTGTGTGCTAGTTGGGCAGCTAAGTGACATAGTGGATAGAGAACAGAGAGTGAAGACAGTAAGATCCATCTTCCTGAGTTCAAATCTGGCCTCACACCCTTATTAGCTGTGTGACTCTGGGCAAGTTACTTAATCCTGTTTACCTCAATTTCCTTATCTGTAAAATAAGCTGAAAAAGGAAATGGCAAATCATTCTGGTATCAGTGCCAAGAAAACCCCAATGGGATCAGACATGACTGAAACAACTGAATAATAGCTAATGTGCTCATCATGCTATATAGAATGTTTTACATATAAAAGATATAAAGTTACTGAGAGGAATAAACATCTACTCAGCCAAAGCAGATGCTAGGGATAATGACAGTATAATGGTCATAGATGGCATTATATATGGTTTTTAAGTTTATTAAGCAAACCACAACAAAGTTCCAGTACAACAAATCCAAAGACAACTTTGTGACTTTGGTTCTGTAGCATTTTCACAATTAATAATAATAAGAGTTAGCATTTATGTAGTACCTACTATGTGTCAAGCACTGTGCTGAATGAACACTTTACAAATACCTCATTTAAACTTTACAATGGCCTTGGAGATAGGTGATAGCATTTTTCTTATTTTACCGATGAAGAAACTGAGGCAAACAGAAGTTAAGTGACTTGCCCAAGGTGACACAGCCACTAAGTGTCTGAGGCTGGATTTGAACTCATGTCTTCCTGATTCCAGG
Source organism: Bettongia penicillata ogilbyi (assembly GCA_023548195.1). Taxonomy (NCBI): domain Eukaryota; kingdom Metazoa; phylum Chordata; class Mammalia; order Diprotodontia; family Potoroidae; genus Bettongia; species Bettongia penicillata. The sequence goes on from JAJHZJ010000566.1 coordinate 782,328, forward strand.
TCCTGTAATCTATCCATTGTGTCACCTAGCTGCTCATGAATAAATTAATTCATGCGTACATAGAATGACCTCTAAGGTTCAATTCAATTTAAGATACTATAATTCTAGGATTTGATGTATTCTTTGCAATATTGTTTGTGTAGAAAAATGCATTCTTCTTTACTGTTTCCATCCTTAAAAATAGGGTATTTTCCTATGAGCTCAGATCTTCTTCCTTGATAGGATAATGTGCTGCTGCCATCCACCTGCATATTAGGATAATTCTGATTTGAGGCTACTCAAATGACAAGAGTCATTTTAGAGCTGCCTTGGGTCATAAAACATTTTGAAATTATTTTGCCATTGAAGCCTCCTCACAGCAGATGTGCATGAAGATTCTGTTTTTCAGAACATGAGGTGCTTTTCCCCCTTTACTGTGTAAAGGACTTGAGTGATAAATGGTGCTGTTATCAGTCAGCTTCTCTGACTGCTGGAAAGCCCTGCTGTCAGTCCCCCTAAGCCAGGGCCTCTAGAAGCAGCATTCATCAATTCAGAGGAAACTTTGCAACAAATATACCTGGAAGGAGTCAAGGATAGAAAGAAAGAAGATCAGTGCCTGTCAAAATCCTATCCATTCTTTAAAACCAGACTGGAGATGGGGAAGGTAGAGGAGGAGAAACTAGAAGAAGGAAGGAAGGCAGGAGGGAAGGAGGGAAAGAGAAAAGGAGAGAGAGAAAAAAGAGTCTGACAGAAACAAAAGAAAGGAAGGAAGAAAGAAGGAAGTAAGGAAAGAATGGAGAGGGAGAGAATCTGATAGAAAAAAGAAGGGAGAGAGAGAAATAAGTAAATAGAGAGAAAAGAAAGTAAAGAAGGAAGAAAGAGAGGGAGTATGATAGAGAGAAAGATAAGGAGGAAATTAGAAAACTGCTCTAGCATCATCCACAGTATCATCTTGCTTTATGTTATCACTACCCACTCCATGAGTCTCAAATATTTTTAATGGAGGTGGTGGTGGTTTAATTTTTGAAGCCCTAAATAGTAGGGTTCTGTTTTTTTTTGTATAAGAAGAATACATTGTGTTATAGTAATAAAAAAGAAAAGAAGGAAAGGAAGGAAGAGGGGGAGAGAAAGTTTGGTTGATAAAAAGTAAAAAAAAGAAAAAGAATGAAGGAAAGGAAGGAGGAAGAAAAGGAAAAGAGTGAGGGGAGAGAACCTGATAGAAAAAGAAAAGAAAGAAAGAAAGGAAGGGAGGAGGAAGACAGGTAGGGAGGGAGAAACAAAAAGAAGGGAATGAAAATGAAAGGAAGAGGAAAGGGAAGAAATAACTCTATTTTAGTGGCATTACTTGGTCAAAGATTATAGAAAAGAGGTCCAGACCCATTATTTTGCCAACTCTTCCATAATTAATATATCTTAGAGAATTTCCTGGGTCCTTAAGGCAAGTCCTGGTGACTTGCCTATGATCATATAGGTAGGATGTATCAGTGATAGGACTTCAACCCAAGTCTTTCTGACTCCAAGGCTGAATTTCTAAGCATTTATAAACTGCCTCTCAGTGTTAGCAATAAACAATTTTTAAAAGCTAAGAAAAATGGCAAATATAGAAAGAAATTATCTTTGCTACATTATACAAAAAAATGAAAAAAATAAAAAAGTTCTAAGACTGAAATATTATTGATACATGAAAAGTAGCACATAAGCCTTAGTTTCCCAAAATGCCAAACTCTGTTCAGAAAAGACTATACTCACTTTTCATTGTCAGGACAAAATGGAATGAGATAAGGTTTGGGGAGGTTGGAGAGAGAGAGCATTAGATCACATTAATTTTTAAAATAAAGAAGTGGGATGATTTTTTCTGTTTGTCTTCATCCAATTCAACAGACATTTATTAACATGTCCCACCTCAAGGCAGTTGAGGATGCTCAGTCTTCTATTCTGTGCCTTCTAGTGTAAGAGGTCAAAGATTGACAAGGAATTGCAAGAAGATGACAATGAAGCATGTTTCCTATCTCCCAACTGAGAAGTGGACTTAAGCTATAGGATGAAACAAACATTTTGGAAATGACCGATTTAGCAATGGCTTTACTTGACAGCACATATTTATTACAAGGGTTTTGTTTTTCTTTTTTTCAGGAATGAAGGGAAATATGGGAGAAAGGATAAATGTTTGTTCGAAGAAAAAATGCAATTTTGAAAGAGTATAAGAAAAATAATCAAAAATGAGAAAAAGAATGGATTTCATTGTAACAGTGAAATTCATAAAGAAGGATTCACAAAACAAAACAAATAATTTTAAAGATCATAACGCACGAAATAATTACTATATTATGAAGAAAAGTGAATCACACATTTAGAGTGGAAAAGAGATTGATGTTTTTCCAAGAAATTATGGAGGGAGACAAGAGGAGGGGAGAAAAAGGGAGGGAAATGGAGTGGTAGAAAAGATGGAGACAAAGAGAGATACAGAAGCAGAGAGACAGGCAGAAGCAAGTAGAGACAGAAAGACCCAGAGAGAGCATATAGTCTGAGTCAAGTAATGCATTAGGTTCTATGGCTGCAATGAAGAGGTAAGGCAAAAACTTTGCCCTCGGAGAGAATCCAGTCTAATAGAGAATAAGACATCAGTATAAATAACCACATTCCAAAGTGAAATGTGAGAATGAAAAATAAAATAATAATAGAATCTAATCAAAGTGCTCTGAGAAATCAGAAGAGGTCAAGATCACTTTCAGTGGGGGAAAGGATGAAATCAGGAAAGGCTTCAGAGAGGGGGTGGCATGAGAGAAACTGGACCTAGCAGAAGAGTTGGATTTTCTGAAGAAAAATGTTCCTATTGGTGGCAGCATGATGACTGCAGACTTTCTTTAAGGAAGAGAGGACAGCGTCACTCCTCACCTGTTCCTCCGCCCTGAGATGTTTGTACTTCAAGCTCTTTTATCAGCAATAAAACCGAACACTCCTTACATTTTGTTCAGGTGAACATCTATGTCACTTTCTCCAACTTCATAGCCCCCTTCACTTCCACAAGAGAGTCAATGAGGTTTTTGTGTCTGCCCCATTGTAATGCTTTAATTCTCTGAATAAAAGTCATTTATATCAACTTCACAGTAGCATTGTGAGAAAATTGCTATATAAATTATTATTAACATATTAATATTATTAATTATATGATTAATATATGATACATAATACAATATTATACGATATAGTATTAATAAATTATATTAATTATATATTATCATGCTAATTATATAAATATTGTATTAGTAATAATAATATTATTAATTATATGAGAGATATCCTTGTTAGAGAGACAGATTTGAGTCAGGAAGACCTGTGGTCAAGTACAGTTTCTTTCACACAAGGTTACTTACATTCCTAATGCTTTAGATGACTCTCTAAGATTCGAAGTTTCAGAGCAGATATAGATGTACATTGGCAGAAGAAGCCTTTTCCAGAAGCTTCCTGTCATGATCAAATCATAAATGTAGGTACCTCCCCCCTTGCCACCTCCATCTTGTACCCTAAGACAAAAAAAAAAAGAAAGAAAAATCTCAGTGCAGTAGATTTCATGATGAGATCCATAAGAACAGAAGCTATCAACAATTTCATTCACTTTACATTAACTCATTTGACAAATGTATGTATATACACATGTCTATATGTATCTATCTTCTAGGTATCTGTGAATCTCTTTTTCATTCTATATATCTTTCTATGTGTCTATACATCTATTTATCTTTCTACATATGTATGTATCTATGTATGCATGCCTGTATCTATGTAACTTTGTAGATATTTATCTATATATGTATGCACTTATCTATCCAGATATATAGCTCTTCTCTAAATTCCTGTTCTGAGTACAAAAGAAAAAAATTATTAAGTACTTACTTCATGCATAGCTCCTATATCAGAATGGAGGAACTGAAAATTTCTGTCCTCAAGGAGTTTATGATCTAAGGGGTGAAGTTGAAGAGAGGGGGGATAGATCACTAAGTAAGAGCATGCTGAGAGAATAATTCTATTTGTTTTTTTTAAAGTTTCTGACTGAGACTCAATAACAGTGTTGAAAGCCATGTATTAGATTCAGCAGAATATCATCATTTTATTGCCATGGTACAAAGTAAGCATTCATTGGTAGTGATTTTGAACTTAAATATTTGTGATAACTAGCTGAACAGGCCCACATTATTATGGGTTCTCAGAACTTCAAAAACACATTGCCACAAGCCTTCATCAAATAACAATTATTGACATTTTTTAATCCCTTTCAATAAATATTTCACAGGATTACAGAATTGCGGTATGAGTCAGAGACAGACTTTAGCTGTCCTGGTGGATGTGGGTTATTATTTTTCTATTTATGCCAAAAGAAAGTGCCTGCTCCCGATTTCTTCCTCCTAACCCCACCTCTCTCCCTAAGCTGATATGCTTACCTCATAATAAACATCTTCCCATTTTCAGGTACTACTGAGGAAATGCTAACTTTGAGAGTCCTCCTAGGTCTACTTTCACTTCAGAAACATCTGGAATGGTTTTTCTTCCATTTTACCTCATTACATAGCTTTTCTCTTACCTGCCTATAAAACTTTCTAGATAATAGGACCCTAGGGAAAAGAAACAAACAAACAAAACAAGACAGACTTGCTCAAGGACTGAGTACCTATGTTTAGATTCACATTATGCCATCCTCAGTCTAGTTCTATGTAGAGAGTATAGACTGAACCAGGATTATAAATGTATCACCTACAAAAATGACTCCAGATTTGAAACACTCTCTGACTCAGCACCCATACAACACTATAGTTCACAAACCCCCACTAATGTTACCAGTCAGACAGAGGACATCTTAGGACAAAACAAAAGACATCGAATATGGGAAATAATGAGAAAACATCAAGAACAAAGGACAAATAGCCACAGTAGTATATAGACTTCCACAGATTATTATATTCCCAGTGGGGGAGACTCCACTGATGAGAGCCTGAAGCTCATTACTCTCTCAGTGTTTAAGATAATCTAGAGCAAGTAATTTGGGGCTCACTAAATGTCAGATCCTTACAGCTCCTTATCAGTATTTTTGTAGCACCTATGAAACTTTGATAATGTGAGATTGTCATCCTTCAGCAGTAATTTTGGCCATCTTTTGAGATCCTACAAATGAAAACCTTTTTAAGGGATTGCTTTATCATTGACCACTGTGTCTTGAGTACCTAACCAATTCCAATGGGCTACCCTTCTATTTCTTAGCCAGTATCAAGTGGTTTTGATGATTATTGCTTTATAATACAATTTGAGATCTGGTAAGGCTAGACAACCTTCCCTAGCATTTCTTTTCATTAGTTTAATTTAATTTAATTAATTAGTTTAATTTAATTTAATTAATTAGTTTAATTTAATTTAATAATTAATTAAAATTAATAAATTAATTTTAAGGGATTAAAAAATGTCAATAATTGTTATTTGATGAAGGTTTGTGGCAATGTGTTTTTGAAGTTCTGAGAACCCATAATAATGTGGGCCTGTTCAGCCAGTTATCACAAATGAAAGCAGCAGAGAAAATCTAAAAGTAGAATCATAGATTCAAATGGAGCCTTAGAAACTAGTACAACTAAATGACAATTCTACCTAAATTAATTTACTTATTCAGTGCCATACCAATCAAACTACCAGATAATTATTTTCTAGGTCTAGAAAAAAATAATATCAAAATTCACCTGAAATAATAAAAGGTCCAGAATATCAAGGGAACTAATGAAAAGAAATGCTAGGGAAGGTTGTCTAGCCTTACCAGATCTCAAATTGTATTATAAAGCAATAATCATCAAAACCACTTGATACTGGCTAAGAAATAGAAGGGTAGCCCATTGGAATTGGTTAGGTACTCAAGACACAGTGGTCAATGATAAAGCAATCTACTATTTGATAAACCCAAGGACCCCAGCTTCTGGGATAAGAACTCACTATTTGACAAAAACTGGGAAAACTGGATAACTGTGTGGTTGAAACTAGGCATAGAACAATGCCTGACACCACACATAAGAATGAAATTCAAACAGATCCATGATCCAGGTATTAAAATCGATACTGGAGTGGAGCCAATATGGCAGAGTAGAAAGATGCACATACACTAGCTCTTACCCCACATCCCATAAAATACCTGTAAAGAAGGACTCTCAACAAATTCTAGAGCATCAGAAGCCACAGAACAATGGAGCAGAGAAGATTTCTAGCCCAGAGTGACCTAAAAGACCGAGGGGACAGGTCTGCCACACCAGTCGCAGAGCAGAACCCAACCCAGCCGTGGTCGTGCAACACCAGGAGGAGCAGGACCAAGCAGGCTTCAGGGACAGAATCTCCTGCAGCAGGGCAGATCCCTCAACCCACAGGTGCTAAAGGTCAGGGAGAGGGTTTTTTTCGGCTGGCCAAGAAGGTGTGTCCCCATAACTCAGGCTTCCTCAGGTGACAGCAGTGGAGACAGGAGCAGACTGGGGCTCCCAAAGCAGGCAGCAGCCCGAATCCAGTTTTGGAGGCCTCATAGTAATGCCCCTGAGGGAACTGAGCCTAACCCTGCCCCCACCTGAGCAGCTGATCTTAATCTCACACTGAACAGCAGTCCTACCCCCACCTAAAGCCCCTGGGGAACTGGAGCAGTTCATCTGAATCTCAGCCCTAGTGCTGGCTTGGTGGAACTGGAGGTGAAGTGGTTGTGGAGAGGAAACTCAGAAGTCAGGTAACTGGCTGGGAAAATGACCAAAAAAGGGAAAAAAAATAAGACCAGAAAAGGTTACTTTCTTGGTGAACAGATATCTCCTCCCATCCTTTCAGAGGAGGAAGAACAAGGCATACTGTCAGAGGAAGTCAAGGCCCCTGCCTCCAGGGCCGCCAAAGGGAACTTAAATTGAACTCAGCCAATGGAAGACCTTGAAAGGCGAGTTGGCAGCTTGCAAAAGGAGAACCAAAAAAATGTTGAGGAAAATAACAGCTTTAAAAAGAGGCTCACTCAATTGGGAAAAGAGGTCCAAAAAGCCAATGAGGAGAAGGAGGTTTTAAAAAGCAGAATTAGCCAAATAGAGGAGAAGGTTCAAAAGCTCACTGAACAAAATAGTTCATTGAAAGAGAGAACTGAGTTCAGGGAAATGAATGATTGTGAGATAAACCAAGCAGTTAGTAAACAAAACAAAATGTTTGAAAAAATGGAAGATAATGTGAAACATACCATTGGAAAAACAACTGACCTGGAAAATAGATCCAGGAGAAACAATTTAAAAATTATGGGACTTCCTGAAACTCATGATCAAAAAAAGAACCTAGACATTACCTTCCATGAAATTATCAAGGAAAACTCTCCTGATATTCCAGAACCAGAGGGCAAAATAAACATTGAAAGAATCCACTGATCATCTCCTAAAAGAGACCCAAAGAGAGAAACTCCTAGGAATATTGTGGTCAAATTTCAGAGTTCCCAGGTCAAGGAGAAAATACTACAAGCAACTAGAAAGAAACAATTCGAGTATTGTGGAAATACAATCAGAATAACACAGGATCTGGCAGCTTCAACATTAAAGGATGGAAGGACTTGGAATAGGATATTCCAGAAGTCAAAGTAACTGGGATTAAAACCAAGAATCACCTACCCAGCAAAACTGAGTATAATACTTCAAGGCAATAAATGGTCATTCAATGATATAGAGGACTTTGAAGCATTCATATTGATGAAAAGACCAGACTGTATAGAAAATTTGACTTTCAAATACAAGAATTAAGAGAAGTATGAAAAGGTAAACAGGAGAGAGAAATCATAAAAGATTTTCTAAAGCTGAACTGTTTACATGCCTACATGGAAAGACAATATTTGTAACTAATTGAATCTTTTCTCAGTATTTGGGTAGGTGGAGGGATTGCATACACACACACATACACATATATAGACAGAGAGTACAGGGTGTGTTGAATCAGAAGAGATGATATCTACACAAAAACAAATAAAACAAAAATTAAGGGGTGAGGAGGAAAATACTAGGAGGAGAAAGGGAGAAATGGAATGGGCCAGGCTATAACTCATAAAAGAGATAAAAATTTTGTTCAATGGGGTTGAAAAGGAAGAAAGGGAGAGGGGAAAAGTGAAGCTACTCTCTTTACATATGACTGATGGAGGGAATAACCTGCTCACTAAATTTGGTATGAAGATCTATCTTACACTACAGGAATGTAGGGGAGGAGGTGAAAAGTGGGGTGAGGGGAATGATAGAAGGGAGGGCAAATGGCAGAAAGGAGTAACTAGAAATAAACACTTTTGGGAAGGGGCAAAGTCAAATGAGGGAATAAAAAAATAAGGGGGAATAGAGTAGGATAGAAGGCAATATTGTTGGTATTACACAACATGATTATTATGAAAGTCTTTTGAAAAATGACATATATTTAGTCTGTATTGAATTGCTTGCCTTCCCAGTGGGGATGGGTAGGGGGCAGAGGGAGGGAGAGAAGTTGGAATTCAAAGTATTAGAAACAAATGTTGAGAATTTTTACTGCATACAACTGGGAAATAAGAAACACAGGGAATGCCCTACAAGGAAAGAGAGAAGATAGGGATAAAGGAAGGGTGGGGTGAGATAGAAAGGAGGGTACATTGAGGGAAGGAGTAATCAGAATGCAAAGTATTAGGAAGTGGGGGAAGGGGAGTGATAGGGAGAAAAATTGGATATGTTACAAAGTGAGGTAAAAGCAATTAGTATTAAAATAATTGACTGAATTAATTACTGAGAATAAATCAAGGACATCTTTAGTTTGGGGAAAAGAATTTTAGTCTAAATGTCCTAGAGGCAGGTCACCTCAGGTAACATACGGCATTGATGGAAAAGTTAAGGTTTTAATGATAAATTTGATTTTATGATTGCTATTTAATCAGGACCTAGAACATGCATAGAAAGGCATATAAGCCACTTAAGACTTGCCTCAAAAGATGTTCCTTAGCCAAAGTGAAATTATAGTCATATTTGAAACCTGGTTATTGGAACTTGCTATTTTAAGATGCTATGGGACTATTAAGTGACTGTTCTTCTGAGTCTAACTCCAGGTATGGATAGAAAGCAGGGTGGTCTGAGTCTCCAATCCATGATATCAGTTATCCTGTGAGATGCTGGTATGAACTGCAAAAGGTGATCTCATGGGAAGGGTGGGAGAGCAGCTGTTCAGTCTGGGCTGAGATAAGAGTCTCCTGACTCAATTGCCCCACTGACACCTGGCAGACTTTAAGCCTGACTGAATGCAAGTTGCCAATCTACTCCTACCTGGAATTGACATGAAGTTGGGGAGATTTTGTTTCCCTGCAATGTCCTTCCTCTTAGTGGCAATTTCCTATAGTCAAAAGGTGTGTAAGCTTAATACCAAATCTATTAAATGATAGATTATTGGTAGGGGAACATCGAAGGTTAAGTCTAAAATTAAGCTATTAGCATAGGACCTTAGACCAACAACAATAAGTTAGGGTCCTTTAATTCTTAGTAATACTGTGAAGACAATTAGGTCAAGGGTTTGTGAAGTTAGCAACATAAATATTATTTGTGTCTCGGTTAATGTTTAAAAAAATGTTCTTTTGTGGTCCACATTGTAAATGCTTTAAAAAAGAAGTATCACTTGACCAAAAGTTTGAATTGTTTTATCTGTTATAAACTGTGTTAAAAATGAAAAATAAAATTTAAAAAATAAATAGGCTAACCCAAATGACAAAAGAGCTCCAAAAAGTCAATGAAGAGAAGAATGTCCTAAAAAGTGCAACTGACCAGATGAAAAAGGATGTCCAAAAGCTCTCTGAAGAAAATAATTCCTTAAAGATCAGAATGGAACAGATAGAAGCTAACAACATTTTGAAAAATCAAGAAATTATAAAATAAAACCAAATGAATGAAAAAATAGCAGACAAGGTGAAATATCTCATTGGAAAGACCTGGAAAATAGGTCCAGGAGAGATAATTTTAAAATTCTTGCACTACCTGAAAGCTACGACCAAAAAAAAGAGCCTAGTTATCATCTTTCAAGAAATTATCAAGGAAAACTGCCCTGATATGTTAGAATCAGAGGGTAAAATAAATATTGAAAATATTCACTTATCAACTCCTGAAAGACATCCCAAAAGGAAATTCCTAGGAATATTGTACCCAAATTCCAGAACTCCCAGGTGAAGTAGAAAATATTGCAAACAACCAGAAAGAAAAAATTTGAGTGTTGTGGAAAGACAATCAAGGTAGCACAAGATCTAGCATCTTTTATATTAAGGGATAGAAGGGCTTGGAATGATATTCCAGAAGTCAAAGGAACTAGGATTAAAACCAAGAATCACCTACCCAGCAAAACTGAGTATAATAATTTGGGGTGGGGGGGTGGGAATGTTCATTCAATGAGATTGAGGATTTTCAAGTATTCTTGATGGAAAAGCCAGAACTGAATAGAAAATTCTACTTTCAAACACAAGAATCAAGAGAAGCATGAAAAGGTAAACAGGAAAGAGAAATCATAAGGAACTTACTGAAGTTGAACTGTTTACATTCCTACGTGGAAAGAAAATATTTGTAACTCTTGAGACTTGGATAGTTGGTGGGATGATAGATAGATAGATAGACAGATAGACAGACAGACAGACAGACAGACAGATAGATAGATAGATAGATAGATAGATAGATAGATAGATAGATAGATGGAAAAGGGTAAGCTGAATAAAAAGTGATGATATCTAAAAAATATAATTTAAGAGTTAGAGAGGAATACATTGGGAGGTGAAAAGGTGAAATGGAATGGGGCAAATCATCTCTCACATAAAAGAGGCAAGAAAAAGCTTTTTCAAAGGAAGGGAAGAGAGGGGAGGTATGAGGGAAAAAGTGAACCTTACTCTTATCACATTTGGCTTAAGGAGGGAATAACATCCATACTCAATTTGCTATGAAACTTACACTACAGGAAAGTAAGGGAGAAGGGGATAAGCAGGCCATGTGGGATGATATAGAAGGGAGGGCAAATGAGAGGAGGATGTAATTAGAAGTAAATACTTTTGAAGAGGGATAGTGTCAAAAGAAAGAATAGGGTAAATGGCAGGCAAGATAGGATGGAGGGAAATAGAGTTACTCTTCCACAACATAACTTTTATGGAAGTCTATTGCAATATGTGTATATATGTGTATAACATATATCAAATTGCTTGCCTTCTTAGTGGGGATGGGTGCGGAGGGAGGAAGGGAGAGAAGTAAGAACTTAAAGTTTTAAAAACAAATGTTAAAAATTGTTTTTATATGCAACTGGCAAATAAGATATACATGAGGGGAAAAATGGAAATTCAATGAGATAGAGGACTTTCACACATTGTTAAAGAAAAGACCAGAGCTAAATAGAAAATTTGACTTTATAAGACTCAAGAGAAGTATAAAAGGTAAACAAAAAAGGGAAATCATAAGGTAACTTAATAAGGTTAAACTGTTTACATTCCAACATGGGAAGATGATACTGTAACTCATAAGACCTTTCTTGTTATTAGGGTAATTAGAAGGAGTACATATAGACAGGTGTTGAATATGAATATGAAGAAATGATATCCAAAAATAAGATTAGGGGTGAGAGAGGAATGTACTGGGAGAAAGAGAAAGAGAAAGAGGTAGAATGGAATAAATTATCTCACATGAAAGAAGCAAGAAAAAGTTTTTACAGTGGAGGAGAAGAGGGGGGATGTGAGGGGAGTGGGTGAATCTTCCTCTCATCATAATTGGCTCAAAGAGAGAATAAAATACACAGTGAATTGGGTAGAGAAATCTGTCCAACCCTCCAGGAAAAGAGAAGGGGATAAGAGAAGGGGTGGGGGTAATAGAAGGGAGGACAGATCTGGGGAGAGGATGGTAAAAAACAAATTACTTTTAAGGAGGGATGGGGTAAAAAAAGAGAGAGAATAGAATAAATGGGTGGGGAGATAGAAAAACAGTAAACAATTTTAGCTGTGACAGAAATTTTGAAGGATTTTCTCTTATAAATGCTTCATTTCTCAAATATATAGGTAATTGAGTCAAAACTATAAAAATAAGTGCCATTCCCCAATTGATAAATGATCAAAAGATATGAACAGTTTTCAGATATAGTAATTAAAGCTATCTATAGCCATATGAAAAAAATATTGTGACTCACTCTCGATTGGATATTGCAAATTAAAATAAATCTAAGGTACTACCTCATGTGTATTAGATTGACTAACAGGATATAAAAGGTAAAATACAAGTGTTGGAGGGAATATAGGAAAAAATGAGACATTAAGGCACGGTTAGTAGAGGTGCAAACTTTTTCAACTATTTGGTAGAGCAATTTGGATGCCTATCATTTGCAGAATGGCTGAATGCCATGATATTGATTATGATGGAATACTATTGTACTGTAAGAAATGACGAGCAAGGTGCTCTCCGGATAATCCTGTAAAGACTTGTATGGCCTGATGCAAAATTGAATGTACTGTGTACAAAATAATAGCAATATTAAAATATGATCAGCTGTGAATGATTCTCTGTTCTCACCAACACAGTGATCCAAGACAGCTCTGAAGGACTTCTGGTGAAAATTACCTTCCAGCCCAGAAAAAGGACCGATGGTGTCTGAATACACATTGAAGCATATTTTTTACTTTATTTTTCTTGGGTTTGTTGCTGCTGTTATTGTTGTCTATTTGTTTTCTTTTCCAGCATGACTGTTATGTACATGTTTTGCATGACTACACATGTAGAACCTATATCAAATTGTTTTTCTTCTCCATGAGGAGAGTGGGGAGGGAAGAAGGGAGAGAATTTGGAATTCAAAGTTTTAAAAATGAATGTAAAAAAATTTGTTTACATGCAATTAGGGGGAAATAAAATATAAAAATCCAAAAAAAATAAAAATGAAGAATGTGACTTTATAAGGCTGAGATAAGGAGGGAGCACATTTCAGGCATATGAATGCTCAGAGCTCAAGCACAGAGACATGAAATGCCATAGGTAAGCAAGAGAGAGAATGCTAGGTTAGTTAGATCAGAAAAAAAAATTCTTTTTTCCAATTATACATAAAGAAAGTTTTCAACATTCACTTTTATAAGATTTTGAGTTCCAAACTTTTGTTCCTTTCCCCCTTCCTTGCCCTCTCCCCAAGATGGCATGCAATCTGATCTCAGTTATACATATACAATTATATTAAACATATTTCCATATTGGTTGGTGGTTGTCCATTCTCAAAGAGGACTAAAATGACATCTGTATGATAAAGTCAAGTTTCAATGTGTCTGACTTATTAATCAGACCAATACAGGCTTGGAATGCTCTACCACAGATTGGGCACAGATAGTCCGTGTGAGCATTTCGGGTGGATACTCTAAATCTGGGCATCCTATGTTTCCTTTGAGCTGTTTCAATTTGGCTTTGCTCATAGAGCACAGTATCTTTTCTGATGTGGGCACACCATGTTGTGTAGTCTTGTGCCAGTGTTTCCCATGTCACACAATCAATTCTAAAGTTCTTGAGAGAGACCTTGAGAGTGTCCTTGTATCACCTCTTCTGACCACATGTGATTGCCTGTCCCATGCAAGTTCTCCATAAAATAATCTTTTTAGCATGTGTACATTTTGCATTCAAACAACATGGCCAGCCCACTGCAATTGCACTCTCTGAAGCATAGTTTGAATGCTTGGCAGTTTAGTTTGAGTAAGGCCTCGGTGTTCTCAGAGTAAGGACCTTCTCCTGCTGGGTGATCTTCACAATCTTCTTAAGACAGTTCAAATGGAAACAATTCCATTTCCTGACATAGCACTGGGGGCTGTCCATGTTTCACAGGCATTCAACGAAGTCAGCAAAATGGCTCTGTAGACCTTCAGTTTGGTAGTCAGGCTAATATCTCTTCTCTCCCATACTTTACTCTGGAGCCTCCCAAACACTGAGTTAGCTCTGGCAATGTGTGTGTCAACCTCATTGTCAATGTATACATCCCTGGAAAGTACACTACCAAGGTAAGTGAACTTATCCACAGCATTCAAAACTTCTCCATTTGTTGTAACCAATGGCTCCATGTATGGATGGTGTGGTGGTGGCTCATAATCGTATTGTGAAAGAAGAATCAGAACAAAAGGGAAAAATTAAGAGAGAAAAAACAACAAAAGAATATGAAAGTATTATGCCTTTATCTGCATTCAGACTCCATAGGTCTTTCTCTGGATATGGATAGCATTTTCTATCATGAGTCTTGGAATTTTCTTAGATCACTGCATTTGTGAGATCAGTCAAGTCTGTCAAAGTTGATCATTACACAATGTTGCTGTTACTATGTACATTCTCCTGGTTTTGGTAACTTCACTTAGCATCAGTTCATGTAAGTCTTTTCAGGTTTTTCTGAAATCTGTCTGCTCATCATTTCTTATAACGCAATAGTATTCCATTACATTCTTATACCACAGTTTGTTCAGTCATTCCCCAATTAATGGGCATCCCCTGAATTTCCAGTTCTTTGTGAGGCTGTTTCTACAAAGCTGTAAGGCTAGCAAGGGTTGGTAGAACTGGCATAGGGTATAACTAGCCTCCTTTGACCCCATTCTTGAAATCAATGGCAATTACCCTTAGTGAAAGAGGGTGGCATGCCCTGAAATCTGATTAAGTACTCTTACACTTTATATGTGCCCTTCCAAAAGACTTACTCTTGTGTTGAAAGAATTAAAAGATTCCATACTAGCCAAGCATGCAGTCTGGAGTTAAGTTCTGGGCTTAGCCCCTAAGGACTATTTTAAGAATAGGTTCCATTTTTAAAGTGGCAATGCAAAATTAGAAAACTACTGAGGAGATCTTAGCTAAGAGTAAGATTTTTAAAAAAATCTTCTGTCAAACTTCAGGATTGTGATAAGGAGCTGTGTGAATTTTTAAAATATTTACCAAAAGCAAAATTTCTAAGATAATTGAAGGGTAGAAAAGGGATTTCAATATCCATTACCACAAATAATTAATAATGTTAGAATATTTAACAGGAAAAATGAGGCAAATAAGTATTTTAAAAGGGGAAATACAAAGGAGATTTAGAGTTATCTGCTCCAAAGCATCTCTGTGTGTCTTTTCTGATTGGCCCTAGTGGAATCCTATACTATTCTACCATTCAGAATTGTATTGATGAATCTTCCAGCTATGACTCCTTTTTCTCATCTAATTGCTTTAACTGGTGCCTTCTACTCTTGACTCACTGAATTTTACCAACTACCTAACCTTATTCTCAAGTCTTGTCAATGTTCACAGAGGTTGTCTTCAGTTCTAGGTAAGACCCCAAAGGCCACAAAATTTGCTTTTACCACACTCTGTGCCTTCCTTTCTGTGTTTCTTTTCACCATCACTACCACCAACACCCCACAACTTGGTTTCCCCTTCACAGAGGCCCAGTGTCCTCTCTTCAAGAAAGGAGATAATTGGATAAACTAATTCACACTAAGGAGTTGGTGGGGAGGGGTCTTAATATATTCTCACTCAAAGAAATAATTTGCAACAGAAAAGAGGATACCTGGAGGGGATAATGATTAACATAGTCTCGATAGTATATTGGAAATTGAGTATAATCGATAGTATATTGGAAATGAATGTCGAAAGATAGGAAGAACATGTTCTGGAGGTCATACAATATTAGATCAGAGGAAGGATTCTTAACCCTTTTGGGTGTCATGTATCCCTTTGGAAGTATGGTGAAGACTGTTTATTCCTCAGAATAATATTTTAAATTATAAAATAAATATAAATATTTTATTTATATAAAATAAAATGTATAAGATTACAAAGGAAACTAATTACATTGCAATACAGTTGTCAAAAATACACACACACACACATGCCACACACTCCAGGTTAAGATTTGCAAGGTACAATAGTGGTCATATAGTGTGATGCTCTCATCTTTCAGACCAGGAAACTGAGGCTCAAAGATATGAGCACCTTGCCACTGAGGCCTTTGAACCCAGGCCTTCTGACTTCAAAGCCAACTTTCTACCCAGTACATCACCTACCTCCTATGAAAAGGCTATTAATGCAATTTGTAAGTATTGCATCTATGAATAAGGCTGAACTAAGTATCAACATGGACCTTTCAGGAAGAGCTGTGCTTTCTCATGGAGGACCCACCGAAAGCTGTCAGGTACTTATTCAGGTCCTCAGACCTAAAAAGGCTGCTTTTCTACAAGGTGAGGAATCAGTTTGTGGTATAAACCCTATCCAGATGTGGTAGGAATTAGGAGACCAGCACAAGTCAAAGTAGCAGGAAGACTTTGCAAGCACTGCTAAGCAGTCAGCTGTAGCCAAGGTCCCTAGAGAGGATGGCCACAAGCTTCACCTTTTGCTATTAATTAAACCTGAACTGGCTGTCCTTATACATGCATCAGGGCATTTGTGTGTGAGTTAACATAAGGTTAATGAAAACATAGGATTAATACCAAACACAGGTACAGAGAGATCAATATGATTACCATATCTCTGCCTGAGAACCTTTACCACACTTTTGACCATTGCCTTGGACCTGGTCAGAGGATCTCATCCAGATTTGGATTCACCTTTTGTGACTGTTTCCTGAGTGCTCATCATTGTGCTTAGGTTCTGTATGAATACATGAAATATATAACCTATGCACATGTTTTGGCAGTCTGGAAGAGTAGAGAGGGAGAGAAAACTAACCTCAGAGTCACAGACCTCAGTTCAAAACCTGACTCTGCTACATACAGGTTGTGAGGTCCTGAAAAAGTTGCTTAACCTCTCTCTGCTCCAGGCAATTCTAAGCCTAAAATGGCGAACCTATATTAGTGGATGGAATTTCCTCACCTAGGAGTTCCCTATACCAATGAGATCCTTGATCCATTCCCTATCCCTAATATCAAAGAACAAGGCAAAATGGTACAATAGAATATAATAAAAGCGTGTGTATATATGTATGCAAACACACACACATAGTATAAAAGTCATAAAATCCTGACTTGGCTACTAATTATCCATGTGACCTTGGATGAATTATTTAACCTCTCAGGGCTTCAATTTCCTTATTTGAAAAATTAAGGGGATAATCTCTAGAGTCTCTATCAGTTTGAACATTGTATGAGATGACATGGAATTAACATTTTTATTTAAATGAGTGCGTGTGTGTGTGTATGTACTATAGTAGCTTACTTCAGTACAGAAGACTGAACTCTGACTTTAGAATGAGAGAATCTGTGTTTAAATATCTTATTTGTTGTTTACCACTTAACTGAGTTATTTAAACTCTCTGAAACTCAGTTTCCTTAGCTATAAATTGAGGGTATTTTTGTAGCAAGCACCCCAGCACACACAGGAGGCCCTGATGCACAGGTTCTTAGATCTGCTTTTCTAAGGAAAGTAACCTTAAAAAGAGCAAAGAATCTGACTTTAATCAAGCACATATATCATTCACTTAGTTCAGGGGGAAAAGGCAGCACCCTAAACTTCAGAGAAAATACAAGAAGAAATTACGAACAGAAAGACCAACAGACAGGGTTTTCAACTGTCTGAACATTACATACATACATAGTTACCAGAGAGAGAAGCATCCACATTTTCAAAGCCGGGGGACTCCTTAACAGCTATCCAGAGTTTAGTTTGGCCTAATCACACAACTCTCTTCCAATGATTTGAGCCTCAAAGCAAAACCTCAACTCAGAGTACACACACATATACATATCTATGTATATATATATGTATGTGGATGTATGTGTATATGGATATATACATATATAGACATACATACATGTACACACAAATATATGTGTATAAATATGTATATACACACACACATACTTTTCTGAGCTAGAGAACATGAACCTCTTGACCCAGGGCAGAACTTCATACAAAACAAGCCTCCCTTAATCAAGCTTCCCTTAATAACCACACCTGAGGTTTATTAATGGGTGGGGAAGATTTTTAACTCCCATTACAGTTGTACTAGTTTCCTTTTTTTCCAGAGGAAAGATAATTTCTTTTCATTTCTTTTTATTTTTTTATTTTTTATGTATTTTTATTTATTTTATCATTCTTCTATACATTTATTCACTAATTTTATTAGTTTCTAAAATTTTGGTGGGAAGGTAACTCTTTTTTAAAACTTATTATTAATTTATTTGTTTTCAGTTTTCTACAATTACTTCCATAAGTCTTAAATCTTCTCCCCTTCCCTCCCTTCTCCCCAAGACAGCATGGAATTTTATATGGGTTCTACACATACATTCTTATTTAACACATTTTATCATTGCTCATCCTGCATAGAAGACTTACAATGAATGTGAAAAACCATGAGAAAAAACAAAACAAAACATAATACAAGAGAAAATATTCTGTTTCATACTTTCTTAAAATGTATTTATTTTCAGGTTTCTACAATCACTTCCATAAATCTTAGATTTTCTCCCTCTCCCTCCTTCCTCCTTCCCCAAGACAGTGTACAATCTTAAATGAGTTCTACACATACATTCTTTTTTTAAATATAAATTTATTTATTTAACGTTGCACATTCATTTTCACAAAATTTTGGGTTCCAAATTTTCTTCCCATTTATCCCCTCCCCCCACCCCAATACACCGAGCATTCTTATTTTCCCTATCACCAATAACCCCGCTCTTCTATCATCCCTTCCTTCTCTTGTCCCCATCTTCTCTTTTGTCCTGTAGGGCCAGATGACTTTCTATTCTCCATTACCTGTATCTCTTATTTCCTAGTAGCAAGAACAATACTAAACAGTTCCTAAAACTTTGAGTTCCAAATTCTCCCCATCCCTCCCTCCCCACCCATTCCCTTTGGGAAAGCAGGCAATTCAATATAGGCCATATCTGTGTAGTTTTGCAAATGACTTCCCTAACAGTCATGTTGTGTAAGACTAACTCTATTTCCCTCCATCCTATCCTGCCCCCCATTGTTTCTATTCTGTCTTTTGATCCTGTCCCTCCCCGAGTGTTGACTTCAAATTGCTCCCTCCTCCCATTCCCCTCCCTTCCATCATCCCCCCCACCCTGCTTATCTCCTTCTCCCCCACTTTCCTGTATTGTAAGATAGGTTTTCATACCAAAATAAGGGTGCATTTTATTCCTTCCTTTAGTCGAATGTGATGAGAATAAACTTCATGTTTTTTTCTCAGCTCTCCTCTTTTTATTTTACCTCCACCAAAAAATCTCCTGCTTGCCTCTTCAATGAGACATAATTTACCCCATTCCATTTCACCCTCTCTCCTCCCATACATTTCTCTCTCACCGGTTACCTGAATTTCTTTTTAAGATATGATCCCATCCTATTCAATTCACTCTGTGCTCTCTGTCTCTGTAGGTGCGTGAATGTGTATGTGTGTGCGTGGACACATGTACATGTGTGTGCGTGTGTATGTGTGTGTGTGTGGTCTCACCAACTACCCAGATACTGAAAAGTTTTAAGAGCTACAAATATTGTCTTTTCATGTAGGAATGTAAACAGTTCAACTTTGGTAAGTCCCTTATGACTTCTATTTGCTGTTTACTTTTGCATGCTTCTTCTCATTCTTGTGTTTGAAAGTCAAATTTTCCTTTCAGCTCTGGTCTTTTCATCAAGAATGCTTGAAAGCCCTCTGTTTCATTGAAAGACCATATTTTCCCCTGAAGTATTATAGTCAGTTTGGCTGGGTAGGTGATTCCTGGTTTGAGTCCTAGTTCCTTTGACTTCTGGAATATCCTATTCCATGCCCTTTGATCCCTTAATGTAGAAGCTGCTAGATCTTGTGTTATCCTGATTGTATTTCCACAATACTGGAATTGTTTCTTTCTAGCTGCTTGCAATATTTTCTCGTTGACCTGGAAATTCTGGAATTTGGCCACAATGTTCCTAGGAGTTTCTCTTTTTGGATCTCTTTCAGGTGGTGATCGATGGATTCCTTCAATACATATTTTGCCCTCTGGTTCTAGAATATCAGGGCAGTTTTCCTTGATAATTTCATGGAAGATGATGTCTAGGCTCTTTTTTTGATCATGGCTTTCAGGTAGTCCCATGATTTTTAAATTGCCTCTCCTGGATCTATTTTCCAGATCAGTTGTTTTTCCAATGAGATATTTCACATTCTCTTCCATTTTTTTCATTTTTTTGATTTTGTTTGGTGATTTCTTGGTTTCTCAGAAAGTCATTAGACTCCATCTGTTCCATTCTAATTTTGAGAGAACTATTTTCTTCAGTGAGTTTGTGAACCTCTTTTTCCATTTGGCTAATTCTGCTTTTGAAAGCATTCTTCTCCTCATTGGCTTTTTGAACCTCTTTTTCCAATTGAGTTAGCCTACTTTTCAAGGTGTTATTTTCTTCAGTATTTTTTTGGGTCTCCTTTAGCAAGGTATTTACCCATTTTTCATGCTTTTCTTGTATCTCTCTTGTTTCTCTTCCCTGTCTAACTTGATTTTCAAAATCCTTTTTGAGCTCTTCCATGGACTGAGCCCATTGGACATCTATTTCAGATGTTTGAGATACAGAGGCCTTGACTTCTATGTCTTTCCCTGATGGTAAGCATTGTTCCTCCTCATCAGAAATGAAAGGAGGAAACATCTGTTCTCCAAGAAATTAGCCTTCTATTGTGTCATTTTTCTTCCATTTTTTTGGCATCTTCCCAGCCAGTTACTTGACTTCTGAGATTCCTCTCTACCCCCACCTAGACGTGCCAAGCTAGTGCTTGGGGTCTGAGATTCAAATGCTGCTCCCCAGCCTCAGGGCTTTCAGCAGTGGGCAGGGCTGCTATTCAATGTGAGCTTAAGTTCTGGTGCTTAGGTGGGGGTAGGGCTACCTCCCAGGCTCAGTTCCCTCAGGGAGTTTATGCGGAGACCTTCTGTAATGGATCTGAGGTCCTGTCTGCTGCTGCCTCCGGAGGGGGCCTGAGTTATGGAGACACCCGCTCCCCTCTTGACCAGCCCAGAAGTCTCTCTCAGTGACCGGGAGTGCCTGTGAGTGGAGGGACCTTCATGGCCACTGGAGATTCCATCTCTGAAGCCTGCTTGGATCTGCTCCTCTTGGGGCCAAGCTGCCCAGGCAGGGCTGGGCTCCGCTGTCCACTATGCGATGGACCTTTGTTGCCGGTTTTTCAGGGCTCTCTGGAACAGAAATCTCCTCCACTCTATTGCTGCATGGCTTGCATTGCTACAGAATTTGTGGGGAGTTCTTTTTACAGAAAATTTATGGGCTGTGGGTTCAGAGCTAGCATACGTGAGTCTTTCTACTCCACCATCTTGCCTCCTCCCACCCTACATATACATTCTTATTAAATACATTTTCACCTTTGTCCTGTTTCACAGAAGAATTAAAATGAATGGGAGAAACCATGAGAAAAACAAAACAAAGCAAAACGAAACACAACAGAAAATATTCTGCTTCACTCTGGAATGTTTTAGGTCCTTTCATTGCTGTGAAAGACTAAATCTGCCAGAAAAATTCCTCACGCACTGTGGTTGTTACTGTGTACAATGTTCTCCTGCTTCTGCTCCTTTTCACTCATCATCAGTTCATATAAGTCCTCCCAGCCTTCTCTGAAGTCTTCCTGTTCATCATTTCTCATAGCACAATAGTATTCCCTTACATTCATATACAAAACTTGTTCAGTCATTCCCCAGTTGATGAGTATCCCCTCTATTTCCAGTTCTTGATTGCCACAAAAAAAGCTGCTATAAATATTTTTTGTACATGTGGGTCTTTTCCCATTTTTGTGATCTCCTTAGTATACAGTCCTAGAAGCAATATTGCTGGTCAAACGGTATGCACATTTTTGTAACTCTTCGGGCATTGTTTCAAATTGCTTTCCAGAATGGTTGGATCAGCTCACAGCTCCAAGAACCATGAATTAGTTTTCCAACTCTCCCACATCTTCTACAATATTTATCATCTTCCCGTTTTGTTATGTTAGCTAATCCATTAGATATGATGTGGTAGATATGATGTTTTGTTTTGCATCTCTCTAATCAATAGTGATTTAGAGCATTTTTCAAATGACTATAGATAGTTTTAAATTCTTCCTCTGACAACTTCAATTTCTTTCTCTGAAAACTCCCTGTTCATATCCTTTGACAACTTATCATGCACACACAGAGACAGAGAGCACAGAGTGAATTGAATAGCATGGGATCATATCTTAAAAAAATGAAGTTAAGTGGTGAGAGAGAAATGTATTGGGAGAAGAAAGGGAGAAATGGAATAGGGTAAATTATCTCTCATAGAAGAGGAAGGCAGGAGACTTTTTATTGGAGGGAAAAAGAGGGGAACTGAGAGAAAAACATGAAGTTTACTCTCATCACATTCAACTAAAGGAAGGAATAAAATGCACATTCATTTTGCTATGCAAACCTATCTTACAATACAGGAAAGTGGGGGAGAAGGGGATAAGCAGGGTAGGGGGGATGATGGAAGGGAAGGCAATGGGAAGAGGGAGCACTTTGAAATCAACTCTCTTGGGGAGGGACAGGATCAAAAGAGAGAATAGAAGCAATGGGGAGCAGGATAGGATGGAGGTAAATGTAATTAGCCTTACACAACACAACTATTATGAAAGTCATTTGCAAAACTACACAGATATGGCCTATACTGAATTGCCTGCCTTCCCAAAGGGAATGGGTGGGGAGGGAGGGATGAAGAGAAGTTGGAACTCAAAAGTTTTAGGAACAACTGTTGAGTATTATTCTTGCAACTAGGAAATAAGAAATACAGGTAATGGGGTATAGAAATTTATCTTGCCCTACAGGACAAAAGAGAAGATGGGGATAAAAGAAGGGAGAGATGTTAGAAAGGAGGGCAGATTGGTGATAGGGGAAATTAGAATGCTTGGTGTATTGGGGGGGAGGGGACAAATGGCGAGAAAATTTGGAACCAAAATTTTGTGAAAATAAATATTAAAAGTTAAATAGATCCAGGAGAGACAATATAAAAATTATGGGACTACCTGAAAGCCATGATCAAAAAAAGAGCCTAGACATCATCTTTCATGAAATTATCAAGGAAAATTGTCCTGATGTTCTAGAACCAGAGGGCAAAATAAGTATTGAAGGAATCCATCGATCACCACCTGAAAGAGATCCAAAAAGAGAAACTCCTAGGAACATTGTGGCCAAATTCCAGAGTTCCCCGGTCAAGGAGAAAATGTTGCAAGCAGCTAGAAAGAAACAATTTAAGTATTGTGGAAATACAATCAAGATAACACAAGATCTAGCAGATTCTACATTAAGAGACAGAAGGGCATGGAATAGGATATTCCAGAAGTCAAAGGAACTAGGACTAAAACCAAGAATCACCTACCCAGCAAAACTGACTATAATACTTCAGGGGAAAAACTGGTCTTTCAATTAAATAGAGTACTTTCAAGCATTCTTGATGAAAAGAACACAAGAATGAAAAGAAGCATGAAAAGATAAATAGCAACAAGAAGTTATAAGGGACTTACTAAAGTTGAACTGTTTAATTCCTACATGGAAAGACAATATTTGTAACTCTTAAAACTTTTCAGTATCTCTCCCCCCCCCCCCCACACACACGTGTCTTGGGAAGTCAAATTTTCTATACAGTTCTGGTCTTTTCCTCAATATGAATGCTTCATGGTCCTGTATATCATTTAATGACCATTCATTCCCTTGAAGTATTATACTCAGATTTGCTGGGTAGGTGATGCTTGGTTTCAGTCCCAGTTCCTTTGACTTCTGAAATATCTCATTCCAAGCTCTTCTATCTCGTAATGTTGAAGCTGCCAGATCTTCTGTTATCCTGATTGTATTTCCACAATACAATGGGTGGGGGAGTATACTGTCAGCTGCTCGATTCCCCCATAATATATGGGCCTAGAGTTCCAGAAACAGTTGTTGTCCCTGCCCCTGCTACTGCTGTGACTGCTGTGGATTCCTCTGCCCATTTCCCCCTTTCCCACCTGGGGCTTGGACTGGACCACTCCATTCTCCCACACTGGTCCCACAGCCTTTTTCCACTGACCTTCCAATTTGTCCTTGGCATTTTGGACTCCTGAATTCTGGGAACTGCCACAGGTGCAAGAGATTCAGTCTCCCCAAGACCTTCTCAGTTCCTATCTGTGCTGGTATGGCCCACACTAGACTGCATCCTGCCTTGTACATGGGGGGATATACACTTCCCAGTGACCTTCCTGGCTGTCTTGGATTGGAGATTTGCTTCATTCCATCATTCTGTGGGTCCTGTAGCTCCAGGACTTGTTTAGAGCTATTTTTACAGGTATTTGGCTGAGCTTGAGGGTCAGTGCTCTAGAAAGTGCATGCTGTTACTCAGCCATCTTGGCTCCG
This sequence comes from Bettongia penicillata ogilbyi, assembly GCA_023548195.1. Taxonomy (NCBI): domain Eukaryota; kingdom Metazoa; phylum Chordata; class Mammalia; order Diprotodontia; family Potoroidae; genus Bettongia; species Bettongia penicillata. Next base: position 806,605 of record JAJHZJ010000566.1, read on the forward strand.
CCCCCTTTTCTCATGATTTTCTTGCATAATTCTCAATTCTCTTTCCAATTTTTCCTCTACCTCTCTTATTTGAATTTCAAAAATCCTTTTTGAACTCTTCTATGGTCTGAGACCAATTCATATTTTTCTTGGAGGCTTTGGATGTAGGAGTTTTGACTTTGATGTCTTCTGAGTGTGTGTTCTGATCTTCCTAGTTACCACAGTAACTTTCAATAGAGTTTTTTTCTATTGTTTGATTATTTTCCTATTACTTGATTTTTAACTTTTTGCTAAAGTACTATTCTGCTTCCAGTCGGAGGGTGGGGGTGGGGGGACATTGTTTCAAGCTTCAGGGGTTTTGTGTAGTTATTTTCAGAGATACTTCTGGGAACCTGTAAGTTGTCAGTTCTTCCAAGGTGATATGATCTAAGGAGAGGTGTTTGCTACTCTCCTGGCCTGTGCTGTGGTCTGCGAACCATCATGAACACTCTTTTCTGTCCTAGAACTGTGAGGATGGTCCCACTCCACTGTGGCACTGTGGCCGCTAGTTTTGATATGGTAGTGCTCATCCTCTCCCTGAGACTGCCATCCAGGACTGAGACCCAGATCTGAGTATGGGCAGAGCAACAGAGTCCTGCCTCACTGCTAGCCAAAAGACCCCTCTAATCTCCTTCTGGCTAGTTGTTTGACCCCCTTAACATCTGGATCTGAGAAGCGGTCATCGGTAATGGCACCACTGCTGCTGCTACTGATGGGGCCTGTATTGGGGCCAGTGCTGTGTTTGTGTGGCCTTCATTGTATTTCACTCTTTTTTCACCCAGGTGAGATAGACCTTTTCTATTGACCTTCTAAATTGTCTTTGGTTTCTGTGTGCTGGGAGGTCTGGAAACTGCCACTGCTGCCAGTGATTCAGTTGCTCTGAGGCCTGCTCTGGGTTTGCTGGGGTCCCATCTGCACTGGTGCAACCAGCACTGGATTGCATTTCTCTTTCACCCTGGTGCAACAGACCTTTCCTGCCACTCTTCCAAGTCATCTTGGGCTAGAAATTTGTCTCTCTCTATCTTTTTGAGAGTTCTGCTGCTTGAAAATTTATTTATAGTCATTTTTAAAGATGTTTGGAAGGGTTTGTGGGAGAGCTGTTTTTTTTTCTTCTTGATAATACTTTCAGGGTGACATTATTGAATTAATACAGGCCTTCACAACATGTTGCCCATGGGCTGCTTGTGGCACATCAAAGGATTTTGGGCCACCCAGGAAAAATATACAAGAAAATATTATCTACATTTTTTGTGGGCCACCCAAAATCCTTTAGCATGCTCGTGGCCCACAGGCTGCAGGTTGTGCAGGTCTGAATTAATAGATCAAAGGGCATTATTTTTAAAAACAATTTTATTATGGACAAGTATGGAAAAAAGGTATGTTATGGGAAAAAATTCAGTTCTTAAGGAACCAGAGAGGATAAATCTGGGCATGAGTTTGAACATGTTTACTTAGATTCCAAATCCACATTGATGTGAGTGTGTGAACCTGTTACTTCTAACTAAATGTCTACCTAAGCAGATATCATGCATGATGTTTATTTAAAAAAGCTGGATGTCATTTGAAGAATTACTAAATGAAAAATAGTTCCCTTTTCTGTGATGCTGCTGTATATCTCAATCATGTCTTAGAAGAAGGTCCCATAGCTTAGTGATCCAAACCTAAGTGGAGATCATATGATACACTGATGTGCCTTTTTAGTACAATTTCATGGAAGATGTGTCATAAACATGGCTGACGTGTGGAATTCTCATTTTGCAATGCTTGTTGTGAAATTGTTTTTGAAACACCAGTCAAGGTATAGACAGGGTCCTGAAATTACACATTTTCTTCAAAGTGGACATATATTACCGCCTTGTTTGTCCTCTTCTACTCAGATATTTGACAAATAAGATAAACCAAGTCAGAACTCTAAGTACAGTGGAATTCTTTCTGTACTTGGCCCATCTGAAGAATGTCATCAGAAAGTGATAAATCTGAGTGTTGTTGGACTGAGAGACTGTCCAACAGAGGGAAAAGAGCTGACCTTGAAGGCAAGTATAGCTGGAATCAAATTCTGCCTCTGACATATCTCAGTCATGTGACCATAAGAATATCTTTTTTGTCTTTTTAAAAATAATATTTTATTTTTCCCAATTACATGAAGATGACTTTTAATATTCAATTTTTAAAAATTTTAAGTTCCAAATTTTCTCCCTCCCTCCCTCTCTTCTCCTCCCCTTTTCTTAAGGTTATATAGGTTGTATATGTACAATCATGCAAAACATATTTCCATATTAGTCATGTTGTGAAAAAAGAAACATACAAAAATTAAAAAAGAACATGAAAAATAAAGTAAAAAATATTGGCTTAAATCTTCATTCGGACTTCATCAGTTCTTTCTTTGGATATGAATAGCAATTTTTTTTTATCATGAATCCTTTGGAATTGCCTTAGATCATTGTACTGCTGAGAAGAGCTAAGTCAACCATAGTAGATTGTTGCATAATGTTACTGTTAACTATTTACAATGTTCTCTTGCTTCTACTTACTTCATTTGGTATCAGTTCATTTAAGTCTTTCCAGGTTTTTCTGAAATCAGCTTGTTCATCGTTTCTTATAGCACAGTAGTATTGCATTACTTACTATAACATACTACAACTTGTTCAGCCACTCCCCAAATGATGGGCATCCTGTCAATTTCCAATTCTTTACCAAAACAAAAAGAGTTGTTACAAATATTTTTGTATAAATAGGTCTCTCTCTCTCTCTCTCTCTCTCTCTCTCTCTCTCTCTCTCTCTCTGTCTCTGTCTCTGTCTCTCTCTCCTAGTGGATTGATATGCCTGGAGTCAGAGGATACGTACGATGTATGTACGACGTGATTGTACTTTGGGCATAGTTCCAAATTTCTGAGCAAATTTCTTAATCTCTTAGCACACTAAACAATTTTCTAAGACTATAAGTTGCAAAAAAGTGGCAGCATCCATTGGCAGAGGCAATTCCCCCATTTAGGAGTATCCTGTACCAAAGGAATCTTTGATCTACTCCCTATGCCTGTGAATTAAAGTTTGACCATATCATTCCAATGAATCACTATCACTTCTAGTATATAGAAAAATCTTCAGTCTGGCATTTAAAAGCTTGCATAATCTGGCTCCCACCCACCTTATTTCAATTTTTCCCCTCCCCACACTTTCACTTTTCAAGTCTAATTGACCTGCTCACTGTTTCCTTCACAAAGTACTCCATTTCTTGCCTCCATGTCTTTGAACAAGTGTCCTCCATCATTTATATCTGAAATTATTTGTCTCCCCAAATCCCTGGCTTCTTCAAAACACACTTCCTGTATCACAAAGCCTTTCTTGATCTCCCTAGTTATTAGCACTTTCTCCTTTTTGAAATAAATTTTCATGGCTTTTGTATATATCTTAATTACTTGTGTCAATGTGCTATTTCTCAGGAGAATCCAAGCTTTTTGAGAAAAGGATGGTTTTTGTCTTTCAATTCCCTACACATAATGAGGTTTCTCAAAAAGAAGTAGATGGAAGGCTGGCATTCTTCAAGACTTTGTGGCAAGTTTGGAAATAATAATAATAAATTATAATCATATATATATGTATATGTATATATATGTCACATGAAGATTTCCAAGAGACTCTGCATACGTTATTTCATTTGAACCTCATAACAATCCTCTGAGGAAGCTCTAGTTATCCCTGCTTTTCACATTAATAAATCAACACTCAGAGGAAGTTGTGATTATACAGAGAGTAAGTAGCAGTGATGAGATTTGAACAACAGGAATTGTGACTCAAAGTTCAGCACTATGTATGATATCACACTGAGTCTTTGTGAATTAATGTTCCTATTCATATTTCTTTACTTGTCTGCTCTCTCCTTCCTATATATATATATATATATATATATATATATATATATATATATATATATATATATATGTGGGGGAAATGGAGTGAGAGTCAGCAAAACTAGATTCCAGTCCTAGTTCTTTCATTAACTAGTTATGTGCTTTTGAGAAAGACTCATTTGTGATATCTGATTGGCGTAGTGCTGATGTCTCTGCATTGGAAAAGTGTGTGTGTGTGCATGCACACGTGTGCATGTGTATGCGCATGTGTGTGCGCATGCATGTTAGTAGGGGAAAGAGAGAGAGATGATGATGATGATGATGATGATGATGATGATGAAGACACAGCCCTCAGGGACCAGAAAATATGATCAACAAAATAAAATTAAGTTCAAGGGCTGGGATAAAGATTATCCTCCTGGCAGGGAAAAATTGTTTTTAAAAAAATTTCATTGATTTTTTTAAACATCATCTAAATTTTCTAGTGAACATTTTTCTTCTCCTCCCAGAAAGTCATCTCTCATAACAAGGAAATAAGAATAATGATAATAAATCCACAACAGGTCAGCACAATTGACAAACACATGGAAGTTTTTCATTACAGACAGGGTTACATACCTATAATCCAATCCCGTCTATACAAAGAAGGGACAATGAATGAATGGGGAGGTGACTTTACATATCTTTTCTTTGATGCAAAACTGGATCATTATAATTCCACAGTATTTAGCTTTTATTTTGTTGTTTTAGGAAAGACTAGTCTGATGGAGACCTTGGATAACAGAAAGACAAGGGGGAAAGTGAGGGGAAAAAAGTCAAGGAGGTGTTATTTTTCAAGTTTATTTTGTTTGTTTTGCCTTAGGTTTTTTTTCTCTCAGTCTGATAGTTGAGAGTGTTGGGTTTTTAATTTTTAAAAGAGCTGTAGCAGTAAAAGCTTCAAGGTTTTAAACTAAAAGAATGGCAGCAGAACTTACCCTTATGCGGAGGTGATCACATCACTGTAAGAATTCCAGCTGAAGCTGGGAGCACAGAGGTGCTTCCCCAGTCCATTCACAAAGGACCTATGGTTAGCAATGACCAGCGGCAATCAGAGAACCCATAGAGACTGCATATAAGAAGACTATGACAGAAACTGAGTCATATGTGATTCGTGGGGAGCAACATGATGGTAGCAACAGATAACGTTAGTGAATAGTTCTCAGTCCCTAAGGGCTATAGCTGCTTGCAGATGGATTTTGCAATTAGAATGCAACAGTGTCACCTTTGAGACAAATTCCAGACTCATTCAGAGTAAAAGAATTTCTACGTCCTCTAAGGAGTTGTACACCAAGATTCATCTTTTCAGCTGTCTATTTCTGGGCAGGGGAAATAGAAAGGGTAAATTAACTGAGGCACACTCAAGGATAAACCAGACAAATTAAGGTGTGTGTGTGTGTGTGTGTGTGTGTGTGTGTGTGTGTGTGTGTGTGTGTGTGTTTTGGAGTGAGAGCAATTGGATACATTTGCACTTTTTGAACCTTTCCAAATCATGCTACCTGTTTTATAGTCGTCTTTCTCATTCCTCTCCCACTAGAACTCAGACTCTACCCCTGAGTCCCTGGGCTATGTTATGTGAGCCTTGACTTCTCTTGCCTCAAACCACCAGTTCACCAAACCATTTCCTGGCCACTTCTGAGTCATCACGTGCCAACTATATTAGGTACTGTATTCTTCATTGGAACATAAACTCTTTGAAGGCAGAGACTTTCTTCTTTGCTTATGTTTGTATCCCTAATACTTGGCACATACTAAGTACTTAGGAAACACTTTTTCATTTATTTAATTAACTTGAAAGGATGGCTGAAGTTAAACAGGGAATATGAAGAGCTTTACTGAATGCCAGAACTGTCCTTGCCTCCAGATGACCTCATGTGCTAGGTTTTTTTTTTAATAGGTTAAGCTTCTCCTCACTTAGAGTATAACTTTTTCTATAGCCATAATTTGACCAAATTACTTTTGTGGGATATGGTTTCCTTTTAAACCATGCCATGAATAATAAAAGATGCCTGACTGGATGCCAGCAATTTACCTTCCCACACTTTTCCTGACTTGTTTTGATTCCCAGAGAAACCCTAATGAATGTATTCTCTCTCTGCTATGAAGTTTGAAAATAAATCAATGATTGTCTCCTTTGATTCTGAGCCCCCAGCCAAAAACACCCTTGCTCTGGCAAACACAGCAGTTTTAAATCTGTTTCTCCTCCCAGGTTGTTTTCAATCACTATTCCCTCAATTCTGTATTCAAGCAATAGCGCACATATTTTAGCAATTCCGTTGATCAATAAACTTTTTTTTTTAATTTTCCAGCTTGAGAAACAAAGTAAACTTTTATAAATAAAAATTGGTTTTTTTTGAGTTATGTCTGACTTTGTGACCCCATTTGGAATTTTCTTAGCAAAGATTCTAGATTGGTTTGTCATTTCTTTCTCCACCTCATTTTACAGATGAGAAAACTGAGGCAAACAAGATTAAGTGACTTGCCTAAGGTTATACAGAAAATAAGTGTCTGAAGTCAGATTTGAAAGGAAGATGAATCTTCCTGACCTCAGGCCCAGGACTTTATTCACTGCACCACCTAGCTCCCCATACAGAGAAGGTTGGACATATATTAGGCTCTAAGGAAAGGATCCTGTTCTAAAGGGTGTATCTTTGCCCTCTTAGAAGAGAGAGGAGAAAGAGAGGATGAAGTAAAAGTCATGGACTTCCATTTCCAGCAAGTCTCTTGAATTCTTTTCATCTGGGGCATCCACAAAGGCCTGTTACATATGGATAGCATCATTCCTGTGATTTCTTTGCCACTATTACTACAAGAGAAGGTTTTTGTGGATGTTAGTCTGAGAAGTCCCCCACATTACTTTTAGAACTCAAGTTCCTATTTATTCACTAGGATTTAATCACAAACACCCAAACCATTCTGAGCTCTAGTTTGGTTTGCAAATAGGACTAAGCAGTGGCGCTAGATAAGAAACCCTGGAACCTTTTTGTTTGTTTCTAGAACTTGACTAAATTTAGTACAGGTTCCCTGAGGAAGGAGGGGGAAAAACATGAACTAATTCAACACCCAATTATTTTTTTAAAAGGATCTAAAGACATAGCAGGAAATTAGACCAGCCTGTTTGACATCAGTTATTTCTCAGAAGCATTTTGAATGGATCAAATGCTAGGACATTTAAAAAGCACAGCTTGACAACAGACAATTAAGGCTACATCAGGATGGAGCCAGGAAGTTTTAGAAATTTGTATGTGTAGAGTGTATATGAGCATCCTAAATGGCATAGCCCATAAGCATCAAGGAAAACAGAAAATACTGACAAAGTAGAATATGACTATTCTTTGACTTATGCCTTTCTTTGACTTAATATCTGAGTTATGAAATCCTGGAGCCAAAGGAAGTCTGACAGGTTGAATTAATCATTGACCAGATTCATGCAGGTTGCATGTTCAATTTCTGATCCTCTGCAAATTATTTTTATTCCACAGATTTCAATTATCCAGTTGGATCACGATTTGGGGGCACAGATTTCTGGTCATGTCAGAGTCCTTTAAAAGTCCTTCTTGAATAAATGATCCTTAAGTAATAGGGAACATAGTAATGTCATACTTCTGTGGACCTTGTAATATGATCACTCCATCAGTGCTGATCCTAGCTCTTTCAGGACTTCTTATCCTGTGTGATGATACTTGTCCATATTCTCTTATAGACGCTTTATGGAGCATCTACCTAACATTCTGAAAGGTTTCATTTAGGTCATTTTTTATATTGTGGGAAAAACATCGTCCATATGTTTTCCTTTATTTATGCTATATGAATGCCCTTCCTCCTTTTTCCATTAATATGTTTCCTTGATTTTATACCCCTTAAGCTACCTTTTGTGAATGTCATCATTAAAAATGGACTGCATCTTTCTTGTATCTGCCATGAGTCTCTCAATTGCACTTTGGATCTTCCAAAATTTTGATTCTTTAGAGATTTCACTGGTCCAAGATTTGCAGCCATATAAGATCACCTGGAGAAAATGTAAAACAGAGAGCAAAATGTACATAGAAAATTCTGCCTTCTTTTTCCTGAAAGTTTAAAAAGAAAACAAACTAGGCATACTGCAAATAATCTGAGAGGCAACATTTCCCAAATAGATATTTTATAGAAATTGTGAAAGTGACAGTTTGATGACTTAAAGAAATAAATATTAGTACATTCCAAAGACTACTTCAAGGTACCTGGTGTAGTTAATTGGCTTGTGATTAATTATTTGATCTATGATATGATACAACTTCATTCTAATTATGTTAGGGTTAAGGGGAATGATGACCATGATGTAAATTCTATATGGGAATAAAAAGCATGGAGAATGTTCCAAAACACTGAACACTTATCATCAGAAGAGAGACTCTGATAATCTGGAGATTGACTGGGATAGTGAAGGTCCTGAAGTTCATGACCTATGAGGATTAACTGAAGGAACTGAGGATACTTTATGGGGGAGGAATCCTGATAGCTGTCTTCAGTTATTTGAAGAGCTTATTCTGCTTGGCTCTAAGGAGCACTGGATGGAATTTGCAAAACAGTAGAAGTAAAAAATAATGCTTTCTAACTAGAGCTTCAACATTTGTCCAATAAGAAACTCCAAATAAGAAGAGGAGACAACAAAGAATTTTGGACAGAAAGAGATGACTTTATGGGTTGAGGTCATCTTGTTGAGTCATGTGTCAAGAGCAAGGGATAAAAGGTGAAGGTGAAGAGCGCTTGAGAGATACCCCTGCAAAGTAAGGACAAAGAAATGATGGCCTCAATCACATTGGGTAGAACCTCTATGGAGAAATTTTGAGAGGGCAAGAATGAGAATCACATAATATTAACCAGGGTTGATTGGTTGACATCTGTGTCATTGAAGGGATCATAAAATGATTTGACTATTTGAGAGTAATTAAGTCTATCCAAAAGAGGAATGGATTGTCTTGCAAATGGAATCATTTTCCCCTCACTTGAAATCTTCAAACAAAATTTGGATGATCACTCAGCATATATTTAAGGAGAGATTCTTCTTTAAGTGTTACTCATTCATTTCAGTCATTTCCAACTCTTCATGACCCTATTTGGGCTTTTCTTGGTAAAGATACTACAGTGACTTGCAATTTCCTTTTCTACCTCATTTTACTGATGAGAAAAACCGAGGCAAACAGGGTTAAGTGACTTGCCCAAGGTCTCACAGCTAGTAAGTGTCTGAGACCAGATTTGCTCTTGGAAGATGAATCTTCCTGACTCAAGCCCTGGCTCTCTATGTACTGCATCACCTTGCTGTCCCTTTTCAGGTGTCAGTTGGACTAGGTATCCTTCGAGGTCATTTGCAACTTTGAAATTCTGTGATTTTTATGTGATTGGTTTGGTAGAGTGCTATAAAAGAAAGGATTTTCTGTTCTGCTTCTGAGGAACAAGTAGCTAAGTTCATTGGAAAGATAAAAATCTGATCAGATATTTGTGAAGATAAAAATGTTTGATAAAACAAAAGACCTCATCTATCGGGATAATACTCACGATCTGACTAAAACAAACTGCCGGGAAAATTGAGCAGTAGTCGGGCAAAAATTCAATTTGGACTAACATTTCACACCTTATATGAAGATAAGTTCAAAATAGAAATGTGAACTATATATAAAGGCCATATTATAAACAAATTAGTGGAAAAAGGAAAAAAAATACCTTTCAGATTTTTGAAGAGGGGAAGAATTCATGACCAAACAAGGGACAGAGGGCATTACAGAAGATAAAGTAGACAATTTTGATTACATAAAATTTAGAAAAAGATTTGCACAAACAAATCCAATATAGCTAAGATTAGAAGGAAGACTTAGAGAACAAAAAGAAAACCTATTTATAGAAACCTTCTCTGATAAAAGTCTAATTTCCAAGATATATAAGGAACTGATTTGAATTTATAAGAGTAAGAGACATCTCCCAATTGATAAATAGGAAAAGGATGTGAAGATGTAATTTTCAAGAGAAGGAATCAAAGCTATCTATAACCATATGAAAAAAATGCTCAAAATCATTAATAATCAGAGAAATGCCATTTTGAGAAAATCTGAGGTTCCATTTTACACTCAGCAGACTGGCAAAACTAATTTTAATGCTGGCAAATTTTGGAGAAGGTGCAGAAAAAGAAGTATGTTGATGTACTGCTGTGGCTTTGAAAAATGATAATGAAGAAATATAATTTAAGAGATACTTAGAAAGACCTTTGTCAACTGATGCAGATGAAGAGGTGGATCAGAATTGTTTATACTGGGCCATGAACGTTGGAAAAATGAACCGTTCTGGAAAACTTAAGAGCTGTGATTAACCAAATTATCAATGATGATTTCCCAGGACTGATGAGGAAGAAACGTGCTGCTTACCTTCTAATAGAGAGATGATGGACTAGTACATTTATGGATATGGCCAATTAAAACATTGGATTTGAGTATGCTTTCTTTCTTTCTTCTTTCTTTCTTTCTTCTTTTTCTTTTCTTTCATTTCTTTCTTTCTTCTTTCTTTCTTTCTTCTTCTTTCTTTCTTTCTTCTTTCTTTCTTTCTTCTTCTTCTTTCTTTCTTTCCTTCCTTCCTTCCTTCCTTCTCCTTCTTCTTTCTTTCTTTCTTTCTTTCTTTCTTTCTTTCTTTCTTTCTTTCTTTCTTTCTCTCTCTCTTTCTTCTTTTTCTCTCTCTCTTTCTTTTTTATTTTTCCTTCCTTCTTTCCTTCCTTCCTTCCTTCCTTCCTTCCTTCCTTCCTTCCTTCCTCTCTCTTTCTCTTTTTCTTTTTTCTTTCCTTTCTTTCTTTCTTTTTTATTCTTCCTTCCTCTCTCTTTCTTCTCTCTTTCTTTTTCTTTCTTTCTTTCTTTCTTTCTTTCTTTCTTTCTTTCTTCCTTCCTCTTTCTTTCTCTCTTTCTTTTTTCTTTCTTTCTTTCTTTCCTTTCTTTCTTTCTTTTTTATTCTTCCTTCCTTCCTTTCTCTTTCTTTCTCTCTTCTTTCTTTCTTTCTTTCTTTCTTTCTTTCTTTCTTTCTTTCTTTCTTTCTTTCTTTCTCTCTTTCTCTTCTTTCTCTCTTCTCTCTTTCTTTCTCTTCTTTCTTTCTTTCTTTCTTTCTTTCTTTCTTTCTTTCTTTCTTCTTCTTTCTTTCTTTCTTTCTTTCTTTCTTTCTTTCTTTCTTTCTTTCTTTCTTTCCTCCCCCCTTCCCTCCCACCTTCCCTCCCTCCCTTCCTTCCTCTTCCTGGAATGAGGTGGGAGAGAAAAAATATGCTTTCTAATTGGGAAAAAACAAAACTCTAAAAAGTTTATGGTTGAATTGGGGGAAATGTTATTGGCCTTAAAGAAAAAGGGCGTTTTTTTTTTCTTTTAGTGGGGAATTGTGTGTTGAGGTAGGATGGGGGAAAGAAATGATGAGGGCTTCTATGACTGTTCAGGGATTTTATTAACCAAGTCAGGAAATACTATTAGTTTATTTTAGTATTTGGACATTTGCAGCAACTGGATATGGAGAAGATATTAGATTATTAGATAGATTAGATAGAAAATTATTAGATATTAGACAATATTAGAAAATTCTGGCATCTTCATCTAGAATCAAATGTTCCATCTCTGAGAAAACTTCAGGGGCCTGGAAAAGACACAGTTGGCCTGGTAAAGATTATTTGTCCTCTTGGGCTGTGTCTATTCCAGAGGTTTTCTGATCATTCAACAGGTCATTTATATCAGGTTAATTTTGTCTTATTTTAGTGTCAAAAATCCCACCAAAATAAGGAAGTTACTCAAGAGCCATAATGAGCAATTCTGACATTTGGGAGAAAGGGAAAGGACACTTCTCTAGAAGATTTGGGGAGAGATCTCAGGATATATGTGCAAAGCAATCCTGAACCATTTCTCTGCTGGGGAAAACTTTGTCCTCGTCGCACCTCTGGTGTTACTGCACCAGTATCTACTAGAGTTTCCTGTTCCCCTGAAACGGTGATTAGTTTAGCCTGAAAGGTAATACCACTGTCCTGGTGACCTGGTTCGTCCCTGCCTCCCCTGAAACATCTTCCTGGTCACCCAAGTGCACTAAAAGTCTCAGCTATGTAGAGCAAGGGTCCTTTTGATTTGATGAGATCATTTGAGTCAGTACACTATGTCCTGCTGATATGTTGTCTCGTTTGGAGAAGCTAAGTGCCACTGTATCCTTGTTGCTATATATAGGCTTAGTAAACCTGTTAACTATTTAATGAATTATAAGTGCCTCATTTTGTTATCAAACTAAATCTGAATTAGCACACTATCACCCACAATACCAGGCCAGTACTGAGAAAGCCTCTGCTTAGGAGATAAGGCTAAGCCAAGAAAAGCTGACAAGTAGTCTGGGAATGCTTTAGGATCCCATCTTAACCAGTACGTAGCTGAGCTGTGAGACTTGGTACTTCTGGGAGCAGTTGCACAGTGGGGAGGATAGTCCATTCCCAGAAAATCTAAATTGTGCTCTTAGGGCAGCGAGGTGGTGCAGTGGATACAGCATTAGTGCAGGAATCAGGAGGACCTGAGTTCAAATCTCACCTTGGACACTTGACACTCACTAGCTGTGTGACCTTGGGCAAGTCACTTAACCCCAATTGCCTCATCCTGGGTCCAGTCACCCTGATGAATATCTGGTCACTGGATTCTGATGGCTCTGGAGAATAACTGAGACTGGTGACCTGCACAGCCCTGCCTCTCTCAAAACAAAGTCAAGGGCAAGTCATGTCATTATTTCTCTGATGGCATGGTCTTCTTTGGCAACGATGGACAAATGAGGGACAAATATACGCACAGATTGTGCTCTCTAGGTATTGTCCATAAGCCCTGTCCATCCACACTTCCCCTGCCCCCTGTCCCAGTTGCTAGGCACAGTCAACAGAGGAGAAGTATGGAATATGGAGAGATTTGTTGTGGAAGGAAGTAAAGGATTGAAAGAACAGTTCTTGTCCCCAGCAATCCTGACTGCTCTGACCTCACCCAAGACTTTTGGGACTCTCTGTATCGCCCTTGGAATGTGTACATATCAGTCTTACCACTGCTGTTCCTTTTAATGCTGTCCCTATAATGGAGAGTTCTTCTGGAGAGTCCTGTTTATAACAATTTATGCTGTAAACCATATCCAGCTATGTTGGTGCATCATCTGTTGATCAGTTGATCAAGTGTTAGATTATTGATATATATATATATATATATATGTGTGTGTGTGTGTGTGTGTGTGTGTGTGTGTGTGTGTAAGTCATTGGTTTAAATATGTCTCTACTACGTGCTTCTCTAGCAACTAGTACTTAGGTGGTGAAGTAGATAGAGTACTGGGCCTGGAGGTGGGAAGACTCACCATCTTGAATTCAATTCTGTACATGTTGCTTAATCCTGCTTGCCTTAGTTTCCTCATCTGCAAAATGAGCTGCAGAAGGAAATGACAAACCACTCCAGTACCTCTTCCAAGAAAACCTCAAAGGGAGTCACAGAGTCAGATACTACTGAAAAACAATAGAGAGCTTTGTTTTGCAACTTGTTGCTTATAAATATTTCATTTTTTCCTGCACAACAACCCTGAAGGAAGATACTGTTACTATCTCCACTTTACAGATGTGAAAACTGAAATGGACAAAGGTTAAATGATTTACCCAGGACCTCAAAGCTATTAAATGTCTATGGTAAGATTTGAATTCAGGAAAGATAACACTGTATCACTGTGCCATTTAGTTGCCTCTATTTATTATAGTGTGTATTAGACTAAGAAAAAATGATGTGTCATTATGTTCTACTTACAGAAAGGAAAAAAAAATCATTCTGAACTTTCTTTGGATTTCTTCTTTTCAAATCAACTGTAGAGATGAGATTGGATTTCCATGGTTTGGAAAGTTACTATCAGTGAGCAATTGTATTTTTTATATCATTTCTTCGTGTGAAACTGAGGATTTTCCATGATGTTTAAATCTTTACAGAACCCACAAATAACCAGAGTGGTGTTCTCTGATAATTACAGTTTGCATACTAGGGAAACTGAGATGCAGGGGGATTATGTAAACTTCTACATAGAAGGTTAAGAGTCAAACAAGGAAAAAAGGGTGCTGGAATCATTCAAGATAAAAACCTTCTGTAGAATTGTGACTTTGTTCTGCTGAGATAAATGGAAGACTTATGCCCTGACACTTAAGAAATATCAAAATGGACAGCAAAGTAGAGCTGTGTGATGAATATTAAATAACGCAATTTTCCCCCCAGGTGAGAAATAGTAAATTATTTAATACATTGGCACTGAATCATTTTTTTTGTTTTGTTTCATAAAGCAGAATACAAAATGCAGACTCCACTTCAGAAGGAGCTTCAGAAAAAATCTAGCCTGTGATTTTGACCACTGTCAGCTCAGAGGGTCTGAACTGGAATAATTCTCAGCTAATGCTCTAATTCTCAAATTCTATGACTGTGTGGTCTCACTCTCTCTTTAATCATAGCATTGCAGATTTAGAACTAAGAAGAAAATTGTAGGTTTGGTGTCTCATTGTACAGATGAAGACCTGGTGCCCAGAGAAGTTATAGTGACTCCCCAAGGTCACACAGATAGCAGAAGCAAGATGTCAGCCTAGGACCTCTGGCTCTGTGTCTATCATTCTTTCCACTGGACCATGATCACCTTAATTCCTCAGGGATACTATTCCCACTCCTCCCTCTGCCTAATGTCATAGAAAATAACATCTGGTTCAACTTTTTAATGTAATTTCATTGAAAATGTGCTCTGATGCTATGACATGCTAAGATGGCTGTTCACAGACTCAAGGCAACCAACGCTCAATGAGGACTCAATGAATTATAGTTGGGGAACAGCAAATAAAGAATAGGGCAGAACATTTTATAAAAGGTTTGCAAGTAGGGTGAAGGATAGTATTTATGTGTGTGTGTGTGTCTGTGTATTTCTCTACTATATGTGTTATTGGATCGAATTCTTTTATTCAACAAAAACATTTCTCCATTTAAAAAAATCATTTTCACCCCCACATGATCTTCATGTGTCAGTTTCCCAAGTACCATCTAGCATTGGAGACTGAATTGAATCTTGAAAGTTTTCCTCTTTACTTTTTTTTCTGGTAACTGCACAAATCCATTAAGCATTTTATTATTCCTTAGGGGGTGAGTGATTTATTATCCTGACCCTGCCGGTCAGATAAGCAAAAACCAAGCTCAAAATGAACAACTGTCTGCATTTCATTGAGTGATGGGAAAGGAATTTTAAATAATGGATGGAGTTTATAAAAAAAGAAAAGAAAAGAAGAAAAATGCTCGATAGTCAACTGGCATTAAACATAAGACAATCTAGGGAGGAATTTTCCTTTTTATTCTATCTCCCAAAGAGTTTATAGGGGCATTTGTGCCCTATGTAAGAAATTAAGCATTATTACATGAAAGTGGGTGCATTAAACTAGTAGATGAATTCAATCCTCAAAAAAAATTTTATTGGAGTAATTGCTCTGCAAGTAGTACAAGGGCAATTAAATCAACATTCATTTTTACTTGCCTGGCATCCCACATTACTTATCCTGAGCATGTGGGCCCAATGACTAGTTGCAAGGCTGATTTAAGGATAATATTATATATTTTAGTGTGGGTGATTTAAGTTTGGATCATCTCTTACAGGTAAAAGTTCTATGTCAATGTCTAATTTCCAACACGGGGTGGTTATTTTTATGTGAAAATATCAGGGCACTACTGTAATTTTTTTATGATACCTAGAAAATGACATCAGCAGAAACACTTTCAGATTTGAGATATGATTTAATGTCATTTTGCTAGGCAGTCACTTTGTCACTTGTGATGGAAAGAATGCCAACTTCTTCCACAATGTAAAGGTTTATGTTAGATATTTTCATTGCTTTTAATGTACTTTTCTACCAGGTTAATCATGCTTGAGACCTAAGACGTATTCCAGGAAAGTGAAGCCATTCAGGATGGGAGAGTTCCAAAGACTACTTTTGGTTATCATCCAGATTTTTGCTTCCATTCCTGTCCTGTGCCCTACATACTCAGTACTTTCATGTTCTCCCTTGCTTACCTGGGGCCCTCATAGTATCACTGCAATGGAATCTGCTTTCCCAGTTGGGGCCACTGATAGTTTAGCCCAAGTCACTCTCTCCTCTATCTCACATTAAAATTTATTAGTGCAGAAATACTAGAGGGGAGGAGCCAAGATGGGGGAGTAGAAAGACTTACGGTATGCTAGCTCCAGAACCCACAGCCCAGAAATTTCGTGCAAAAAGAACTCCACACAAATTCTGGAGCAGTGCAAGTCACACAGCAATGCAGTGGAGGAGATTTCCATTCCAGAGAGCCTTGAAAAACCGCCAGCAAAAGTCCATCGTGCACCGGACAGCAGAGCCCACCTGGCCCTGCCCTGCCCTGTCTGCACAGCCTGAGAGGAGCAGATCCGAGCAGGCTTCAGGGATGGAATTTCTGGCAGCTGCAAAGGTCCCTCCACCCACAGGCACTACAAGTCAGTGAGAGAGACTTATGGGCTGGCTGAGAGGGGAGCGGTGTGTCTCCATGACTCGGGCCCCCTGGGGAGGCAGCAGTAGAGGCAGTGGCAGAAGCAGCGGTGGACAGAGGCTCCTGGAGCAGACAGGACCAAAGATCCATTACTGAAGGTCTCCGCATAAAGCCCCTGAGAGAACTGAGCCTGGGAGGTGGCCCTGCCCCAACCTGAGCACCAGAACTTAAGCACACATTGAATAGCAGCCACTGAAAGCCCTGAGGCTGGGGAGCAGCATTTGAATATAATACCCCAAGCACTAGCTGGGTGGATCTACACATGAGGTGGGGGTGGAGAGGAATCTCAGAAGTCAAGTAACTGGCTGGGAAAATGCCCAGAAAAGGGGAAAAAAAATAAGACCATAGAAGGTTACTTTCTTGGTGAACAGATGTTTCCTCCTTTCCTTTCTGATGAGGAAGAATGATGCTTACCATCAGGGAAAGACATAGAAGTCAAGGCCTCTGTATCCCAAACATCTGAAATAGATATCCAATGGGCTCAGGCCATGGAAGAGCTCAAAAAGGATTTTGAAAATCAAGTGAGAGAGGTAGAGGAAAAACTGGGAAGAGGAATGAGAGAGATGCAAGAAAAGCTTGAAAAACAGGTCAAAACCTTGCTAAAGGAGACCCCAAAAAATGCTGAAGAAAATAGCACCTTGAAAAATAGGCTAACTAAATTGGCAAAAGAGGTTCAAAAAGCCAATGAGGAGAAGAATGTTTTCAAAAGCAGAATTAGCCAAATAGAAAAAGAAGTTCAAAAGCTCACTGAAGAAAATAGTTCTCTCAAAATTAGAATGGAACAGATGGAGGCTAATGACTTTCTGAGAAACCAAGAAATCCCCCCCCCCAAAAAAAAAACAACCAAAAGAATGAAAAAATGGAAGAGAATGTGAAATATCTCATGGGAAAAACAACTGACCTGGAAAATAGATCCAGGAGAGACAATTTAAAAATTATGGGACTACCTGAAAGTCATGATCAAAAAAAGAGCCTAGACATCATCTTTCAAGAAGTTATCAAGGAAAATTGCCCTGATATTCTAGAACCAGAGAGCAAAATAAGTATTCAAGGAATCCATCAATCACCACCTGAAAGAGATCCAAAAAGAGAAACTCTTAGGAACATTGTGGCCAAATTCCAGAGTTCCCAGGTCAAGGAGAAAATATTGCAAGCATCTAGAAAGAAACAATTCCAGTTTTGTGGAAATAAAATCAGGATAACACGAGATCTAGCAGCTTCTACATTAAGGGATCGAAGAGCGTGGAATAGGATATTCCAGAAGTCAAAGGAACTAGGACTCAAACAAAGAATCAGCTACCCAGCAAAACTGAGTATAATACTTCAGGGGAAAATATGGTCTTTCAATGAAACAGAGAACTTTCAAGCATTCTTGATGAAAAGACCCGAGCTGAAAAGAAAATTTGACTTTCAAACACAAGAATGAGAAGAAGCATGCAAAAGTAAACAGCAAATAGAAGTCATAAGGGACTTACCAAAGTTGAACTCTTTACATTCCTACATGGAAAGACAATATTTGTAACTCTTAAAACTTTTCAGTATCTGGGTAGTTGATGGGAACACACACGCATACACACACGCACACACATGTACATGCATGCACACACACACATACACACATGCATGCACATACAGAGACAGAAAGCACAGGGTGAATTGAATAGGATGGGACCATATCTTAAAACAAATTAAGGTAAATGGTGAGAGAGAAATGTAGTGGGAATAGAGAGGATGAAATGGAATGGGGTAAATTATCTCTCATTCAAGAGGCAAGCAGGAGCCTTTTTAGTGGAGGGAAAAAGAGGAGAGCTGAGGAAAAAAAACATGAAGTTTACCCTCATCACATTCGACTAAAGGAAGGAATAAAATGCACACTCATTTTGGTATGAAAACCTATCTTACAATACAGGAAAGTGGGGGAGAAGACGATAAGCAGGGTGGGGGGGATGATGGAAAGGAGGGCAATGAGAGGATGGAGCAATTTGAAGTCAACACTCTTGGGGAGGGACAGGATCAAAAGACAGAAGAGAAACAATGAGGGGGCAGGATAGGATGGAGGGTAATTCAGTTAGTCTTACACAACACAACTATTATGGAAGTCATTTGCAAAACTACACAGATATGGCCTATATTGAATTGCCTGCCTTCCCAAAGGGAATGGGTGGGGAGGGAGGGATGGGGAGAATTTGGAACTCAAAGTTTTAGGAACAACTGTTTAGTATTGTTCTTGCTACTAGGAAACAAGAAATACAGTTAATGAGGAATAGAAAGTCATCTGGCCCTACAGGACAAAAGAGAAGATGGGGACAAGAGAAGGGAGGGATGATAGAAGAGAGGGCAGATTGGTGATAGGGAAAATTAGAATGCTTGGTGTATTGGGGTGGGGGGAGGGGATAAAAGGGGAGAAAATTTGGAACCCAAATTGTGTGAAAATGAATGTAAAAAGTTAAATAAATAAATTTATATTAAAAAAAATTTCTTAGTGCAAATGCTCGTTCCCCTAGGGTGGCTGCTCAGATTATCCCAATCTGATGAATTAATTAGGTTACCCTAATCAGTTAATAGTAGTTAAAGTGTTATCTTTGCTGAACAGCCTCAGAACACTTTAATAAGTGTCATTTGCTGTCTTAAATTCTAAGAAAGGAGTAAAGTGGAACTTACCAGTACTATTAGATCCAGAGCTATAACCAAGACATATGTTAGAGGTGTTGCCACAGGGCACTGACATTTAGGGGGCATAAAAATTTAACATACATACCCCATTTCTTAAGGGGTATAAAAATTTAACATGTACTGCCTTTGGGAGTCACTCTAATAACTAATTGCCCCTCCTGGTCAACTAAATTTGACTTCATTACTTGTATTTTCTCATTACGAATTGCACTGAGGGCACCTTGATTAGTGCTTGCCTTAGTTGACACAATGACTAGTTAAGGCAGCTCAGAGAGTCATGACAAAACTAGGTGTTTTTATGCAGGAAGGTTCTTTTGAGCACCCTGGAGGTGGCTGCCTAATTTGACCTATTTAATGGTGATTCTGCTAAAAATAAGGCTTGGAACCAAGTAAGATTCACTTTTTATTTTTAAAAAAAGTGAAGTTAAAGAGTTGATCTATTCAGTAAAAAGAAAATAAAAGAACCTCCCCCCAGACTCATCCCTTCTTCCCACAAAAACAGAACAAAAACAAGAAATCAATACCCTTCAAAGAACAAAATTCCTTTCAATTTGATTGGCTCCTTGCATTGCATGAAACCCTTTTGAAGTGATCCAGCTAGTCCGTTCATTCTAAATACCTGAGGTAGTTTCTGTCTGAAAACACAAAATTCTGATTTCTAAAGGTCACTGCTGTTACTGATTAGATGGATGTTTAAACTGTACGTCCAGTCTACTTCCAAAGAGATCTGTGGGACCTTCTAGCTTATGTCTGATGGAGAAAAGAACACGTCATGATTAAAAAAAAAAAAACAAAAGGAGATCATTTAAAAATGTAGAAGGGTTAGATGCTACTAGAGGGTGGACATGAATTGACCATTAAATCTAGACATTGAATTATCTTCTTAATTTTTATGACAGCTAAGGTAAAGTAGGAAAATTCATTATGGTACTTTCTTTTCCTGATAAAAGAAAATATATGACTATGCATATTTGTTATAGGGGTTATTAATTCTCATTTTTCCCCAAAGGGAGTGAGGATGAAATCAGAGATAGAAAATAAATGTTTATGATTTTTAATTTTTTAAAAAAGCACACATTTATTAGAAGAGAGAAAATTTTTCCTCTGTAATTATACTCAAGCAAGAATTTTTCCTGTGAGTCCTGGCATAGGCAGAGTGTTTGGAAGCATGTCATTGATGTTCATAGAAGTTCAGTTAGAGAAGACTCAGACATTTTTGTGTCATGGATTCTATGGCAATCCATGGATGTCTTCTTAGAATAATATTTATTGCCTACATTCATAATGGAAAGAAATACTAAATTTTAGTTAAAAGGTTAGTGAAAATAAAGATACGTTTTTTTTTCCCCTTCCCAACTCATATGTCCTCTAAAAATCCATGGAATCCAGGTTAAGAACTCCTGATCTAGACAAACTGCTTTATTTTGCAAAAGGGGGCAGTAGAGTACAGTGGAAAGAATACTAGCTCAGATACCAAAAAAGTGGATTCAAATAATACCCTAACTCATAAAACCTATATGGATTTATGCAAGTCACTTAATTTCCCTGGGCCTCAGTTTCTTCTTTTGAAAAATGATGGATTTTTCTGAGGTACCCTATCACACCTCTCAGATAGGCTAACATGACAAAAAAGGAAGATGATAAATATTGGAGAAGATGTGGGAGAATTGGAACACTAATTCATTGTTGGTGGAGCTGTGAGCTGATCCAACCATTCTGGAGAGTAATTTGGAACTACGCCCAAAAGGCTACAAAAAATGTGCATACTCTTTAACCCAGCAATGCTACTTCTAGGGTTATATCCCAAAGAAATCATAAAAATGGGAAAAAGGATCCACATATGCAAAAATATTTATAGCAGCTCTTTTTTGTGATGGCCAAGAAGTGGAATCAAGGAAATGTCACTTTTTATTTTTAAATGTGCTCATGAGGCTCTTCTAATAAATGTGTGCTTTTTTAAAAAATTAAAAATCATAAACATTTATTTTCTATCTCTGATTTCATCCTCACTCCCTTTGGGGAAAAATGAGAATTAATAACCCCTATAACAAATATGGGGAATGGCTGAACAAGTTGTAGTTTATGAATGTAATGGAATACCATTGTACTATAAGAAACGACCAACAGGTGGACTTCTGAAAAACCTGAAAGATTTACATGAACTGATACTGAGTGAAATGAGAACCAGGAGAACATTATACACAGTAAGAGTCACAATGTATGAGGACTGTTTCTGATAGACTTAGCCCTTCACAGCAATGCAAGGACCTAAAACATTTCCAAAGGACTCGATGCAAAATGCCATCCACATTCAGAGAAAGTACTATAGAATCAGAACTCAGAATGAAGCAGACTATTTTCTTTCGTTATATTTTGTTTTGTTCTTCTCATGGTTTCTCCCATTCATTTTAATTCTTCTATGCAACATGACTAATGTGAAAGTGTTTTTAATAGGAATGTATGTGCAGAACCCATATAAGACAGCATGCAGTCTTGGGGAGGAAGGGGATAAGGAGAAAATTTGAAACTTATAGAAGTGATTGTTGAAAACTGAAAACATCTAAATTTTAAAAAAATTTAAGAAAGAAAAATGATAGGTTTGGATTATGTGATCTCTGAAACTCCCTCCAGTTCCAACTCTAAAAGTGTATGAACTCTAATGATTTTTCAACTTAGGTGTCTTATGCATTGATCCTCTAAAAGCAGACGGTTTAACATTTAAGGGAAATCCACCCATGAAGGCATTACTGCAGGAAAGAGAGCAATTTCAGTCTCCCCCATGCCTCCTGTCCCCCGAAGATGTCACAGAGTTGAAACTTGAAGAATAAAAACGACGAGTGAAAATGTATGTCCCTTTGCCTCCTGGAGCATATGCAGTGACACTGGCAAATCCATTTTCTAGCTGCTTTGTAAGCTGCACCATGAGGCCCTTTTTTGTGGCTAATGAAAATGGACAGTGCTCATGAGGCTCCATTGCCCTGGGGTTTACCTTGTGTAGCCTGTGGTCAGTGTTGCAGTCTGTGCTTCCCTAGAGGGACTTAGCTGGCATCTGTACTGTCAAGCCTTCAGTTACTATGTCCCTAAGTCACTTTGCAGAGGTCCCTGAAGGAGTTCCTTCTCCTCCTCCCCAACACCCTCCCCCCCATCACCAGATAAAAACCATATGGGCTGTGCCCCCACCTCATGGCTTAGGTCACTGCCTTTGCATTCGGTTGACTCTTCAGATTTGAGCAACCTAATTAAATCTGCCCACCTCTCCCCCACAGATAATGATCTGTCTTTCTGATGCTCATATTACTACACAATATCCTGTCTTGATGACTTGATTCATTTCAGAGTGGGAGAGCAGGTGCCAGATGGCACACTGGTGCTGGGTGATGCATTGTCTTCCCAGCACTTTGTACTTAGAGGTTCACCTTGCTGGGGTGCATTAGGGTGATGGGGATCATTGCCTTTCTCTGCTCCAGTACCCGTTGGATCTGTGGAACTAATAGCATGTCTCTGCCATTGTGGAGAAGCTTACAGGCAATGAATACTGTGGCTCTGGCTATAAAAATGGTCTCAGTGTTGCCTTTTAAACTCAAGAAAAGGGAAAAACATTTTATGTCTGTTTTATGT
Organism: Bettongia penicillata ogilbyi; assembly: GCA_023548195.1. Lineage (NCBI taxonomy): Eukaryota > Metazoa > Chordata > Mammalia > Diprotodontia > Potoroidae > Bettongia > Bettongia penicillata. The sequence goes on from JAJHZJ010000566.1 coordinate 829,355, forward strand.
CAGCTTTCAATTTAAGCAAGTACTCTTTAGGTTAGGTTACAATTACTTAAAGAACCTTGTCTCAAGGTTTAATTGTAAACGGTGTTATGAAAAGGGGAAGGAAGGGAGTTTAACCTAGAGCTTCCTAGTCTGTGACAGCTGATGAAACTGGCCTGGTTTCCTATCCGAGGGAGCCACTAGAAGGTGCATTTTGCTTTTCTCTCTGATGTACTTTGCAAAAGAAGAAAGGAAAAGGTGGGGGTGGGTAGTGGGTGGAAAGAGGACTTGATCTGTTTTCTTTTTGAAATTGTAAATTACATGAAAAAAAAAGAAATTGAAACATGAATAGACAAAGACTTTGTTTATTTATTGCCAGGAGAGACCCATTAGGATGCAGCACTGCGTTTCCATGGCATCGTGGAGACATAAACAGAAAACACAGGCTAATGCATTCAGTTAGGCACCGATTTTAAAGTCTAATGTGCAATCTAAATATATATATATCACATATATTCTTGCTATTTATTTATCTATTGTATATACAGCAGTGAAGGGAGAAGACTGCCTAACTAATGTAAGACTGTGATCCATTTGTAAATGTGCTTAAATGTTCATGCCTTTGACTTGTGATTTGAGTAGATTCTTTTTTCAACTCTCATTACCTCGGAGTCCTTTATTAACTTTCCTTCCCCTAGATTCATTCTGGAGTTGGAGCTTCAGTAGAATCTTCATTGCTCATCATGAAATACATTGTAATCCATCTCCCATCTCCTCTATCACCCCCAAATAAATGCCAGTTTTTAAAATTGCAGACATATATTTTTAAATATTGGCATAATGCCAGTTTTAAAAAGTGCAAACAAGCACCTTGGAGGCAGTTTGGTGGCACAGAGGACAGAGTTCTAGTCTTAGAGTCAGGAAGACCTGAGTTCAAATATGACCTCAGATATTTGCTAGCTGTGTGACCTTTGTCAAGTCACTTAACCTTTATTTGCCTTAATCTACTAGAGAAAGAAATGGCAAACCATTCCAGTGTCTTTGACAAGAAAACCCCATGGATAACATGGTCCAAAGGGTCATGAAGAGTCAGACATGACCAAGCAACAGCAACAGCATCTCAGAGGTGTTATAGGGGATGCTCAGGAATTGCTAAGCCATTTGAGATTGGGGTCATTCTGGGGTCTACCACCACCTTTAGTTTTGCTGCTGTCACATCATTTCCCCATATCTTGTTTGTATCTCAGTCTACCTGTCTCATTCATCACCCATAGAGTATCCCTCTTTACCTGGGTCTAGGGAGAATTGTGGAAAGATGGCAGTGTGTTATGACTGAGTGTAACCCAGTTTCCCCACAAACATCCCAGTAAAGTTATAAAAATGCAGCAAAGAGATGATATAGAAGAACAAAGAAAACCAGCTATGAACTTCCCTCTTCAGTCTAGGGCTACAGAAAGGATGACAAAATCTTGTGGAAGCCCTGAATGCAGATAAGCCAGGGCAAGGAAAAAGGTATAGTACAAAGCAACCAATCCCACAGCAGGAGACAAGGCCAAGACCATCATTCAGGAAGTCTGTAGTATCCTGGCCTAAACTGTAGCAGGAGAGAACGACTAGACAATTTCTGCAAAAGGTGGGGTCTGGTCTGGGTTACCAAACTCAGTGTTGAGTATGGCCTCCTTTCAAGAATATGGGAGTGGGGCTTGGCACAAACACTAACCCTTAATCCTTGATGTGCGAATCTACTAACTAAAGGAAGCTGTTTTGACTAGACTTCTTACTTACTGAACCCAGATTGGTTCCTGATGATCAGCGCTTCACCTTATTATTGCTCATAAACCATATGTTCAATAATTCATTCTAGAATTCTACCAAAAAAGATATCAGATCTTTTCCCAGATATCTTCTGAAAACAGGAAGCTCAGCTGTGTTTTCTAAGCTAAGTGCTCTAAAAACAGGAATTTCAAATTAAATTGGGCTATAAGGAAAAAGTGGGAGAGAGAAACAATGTTGGGATGCCTGACTTTGCAATTTTGACCCTCTAAGGCAGTTGACTAGCCCATTTCTAGACAATCCTACCTTCTTTCTAAACTTATGGATAAAGTTTTTATTGTTAGGTGTCACTTGAATTGCACATCTGTTCAGAGCTCTGTGTTGGGTCTGTATTGGGAAGTTCATATATCATCTATACAGATTCCTCAGATGTTTTTAACCCATTGCTTATTTCAATTCTTTGGTGTGTCTTTAATTTTTTTAAAATGTATGCATTTTGTCCCCTGGAAAATGCAGAGAATATAAGATTCTCATGTGACTGTTATTTTTGTAACCTGAAAAATTATTTAATTCAGTAAAGAAAACCCAACCCTAAAGGCTCTTTTCTATTAAGGTGTCTCCCATCTGTAAATCAAAATCACCCCAGATTTAGCCAAAGGCACATCCATTAATAGTACTGACAATTCTCTGATCATAAACATCAGAAAAAACAGAAAACAAGGAAATGTATGATCACTAAAGATGCTCACTGCTATGATGGAGAATATCCAGTATCCAGACCAAAGATATCTTAAATCAATTTTTATCTTTATTCTGACTCTAAAAAACACTAAATGGAATGGTGCTTTGTCTCCCCATCCCTCCCTCCTCACCCATTTCCTTTGGGAAGGCAGACAATTCAATATAGGCCCTATCTGTGTAGTTTTGCAAATGACTTCGATAACAGTCGTGTTGTGTAAGACTAACTGTATTTCCCTCCATCCTATCCTGCCCCCCATTGTTTCTATTCTGTCTTTTGATGCTGTCCCTCCCCAAGAGTGTTGATTTCAAATTGCTCCCTCCTCCCATTGCCCTCCCTTCCATCATCCCCCCCACCCTGCTTATCTCCTCCCCCATTTTCCTGTATTGTGAGATAGGTTTTCATACCAAAATGAGTGTGCATTTTATTCCTTCCTTTAGTCGAATGTGGTGAGAGTAAACTTCATGTTTTTTTTTTCTCAGCTCTCCTCTTTTCCCCTCCACTAAAAAGGCTCCTGCTTGCCTCTTGAATGAGAGATAATTTACCCCATTCCATTTCATCCTCTCTATTCCCACTACATTTCTCTCTCACTGTTTACCTTAATTTCTTTTAAGATATGATCCCATCCTATTCAATTCATTCTGTGTGCTCTCTGTCTCTGTGTGTGAGTGCATGTGTGTGTGTGCATGCACGCATGTACATGTGTGTGCGTGTATGTGTGTGTATGTGTGTGTGGTCCCATCAACTACCCAGATACTGAAAACTCTTTTAAGAGTTACAAATATTGTCTTTCCATGTAGGAATGTAAACAGTTCACCTTTGGTAAGTCCCTTATGACTTCTCTTTGCTATTTACTTTTTCATGCTTCTTCTCATTCTTGTGTTTGAAGGTCAAATTTTCTTTTCAGCTCTGGTCTTTTCATCAAGAATGCTTGAAATTCCTCTATTTCATTGAAAGACCATATTTTCCCCTGAAGTATTATACTCAGTCTTGCTGGGTAGGTGATTCTTGATTTTAATCCTAGTTCCTTTGACTTCTGGAATATCCTATTCTATGCCCTTCTGCCCCTTAATGTAGAAGCTGCTAGATCTTGTGTTATCCTGATTTTATCTCCACAATATTGGAATTGTTTCTTTCTAGCTGCTTGCAATATTTTCTCCTTGACCTGGGAATTCTGGAATTTGGCCACAATGTTCCTAGGAGTTTCTCTTTTTGGATCTCTTTCAGGTGGTGATCGATGGATTCCTTCAATACTTATTTTGCCCTCTGTTTCTAGAATCTCAGGGCAGTTTTCCTTGATAATTTCATGAAAGATGATGTCTAGGCTCTTGTTTTGATCATGGCTTTCAGGTAGTCCATATTATTTTTAAATTGTCTCTCCTGCATCTATTTTCCAGGTCAATTGTCTTTCCAATGAGATATTTCACATTATCTTCCATTTTTTTCATTCTTTTGGTTTTGTTTGCTTTTCCCTTTTTAAATGTTTTTATTGGTGTGTTTTATTTTTTACTTCATCAACATCCCACCATATGCCATCTCTTCCCCTTTGGAGAGCCATATCATGTAATAAATAGTATTTTTAAATTATAAAAGGGGAAAATTAAGCATAATTGATCATTATCAAAAAAGTCTAAAAATATATGTAATAAGTGATACTTATGAACCTTACAGCTCTACAAAAGAATTTTTTCTCATGTCTTTGCAATTTTGCAACATTTACTTTTGATTTTGAGTGTGCTATTTTTCTTTCCATTTCCGTCAAGCAAGATATTTGTGAAGCACTTAGATAATGCCTAGCACACAGTAGGCTCTACATAAATGTTTATTACTTTCCTTTTTACTTGTCATTATATATTACCATTATTGACTTTGCTTACTTATTCTGCATCAGATCATGTAGATCTTTGTATGTTTCTCTATGTTTGTCACTTTCATCATTTCCTACACCACAATGATATTCCATTACATTCATGTACTTCAATTTCTTTAGCCATTTCCTAATTACTAGGCATTTACTTTGCTTCTAATTCTTTGTTATCACTAAAAGAGCTGATACACACACACACACACAGACAGGGATATATATGTAAATATATGGACTTTCTTCTTTGTAATGGACTCCTTGAAATGCTTTTCTCTTAAGGTTGATCTGCAGATTTCAAAGTGTATCCTGCTTATCTAGACTACTTTCTCTCTTCTATTCTTTTCTCCCCGTTTAAAAAAAGAATCCTCTATTACGCTCTTTTCTTTTTTTTTTTTTACTACTTTGTCCTTGTCTTCATTGGCCCCTCCCACTTCCTGACCCACTAAAAAAGAAAAGAAAAACAAAATCCTTGTAACAAATAATTACAGTCAAGCAAAATAGACCCAAACAGTGGCCACAGCCAAAAAAAAAAAAAAGTATGCCATTTCCACTGTCTTGCATCCATGACTTTTCTTTCAAGATAGCATATTTCATCACAGGTCCTCTAGACACCACCTTAGTGAATTTGTGTAAATATTTTTGTCCTATTTCTTTAATCTCTTTAGAGTACAGGCCTGGCAGTGTTACAGCTGTCAAAGCCAAAAGCTGTCAAATTATGTAGCTTTTAGATCTAGATTTAAATTGTTTTTGACTGATTCACAGCTCCACCAACAGAAAATTGGTGAAGTTGTTTCTACAGAGCCCCTCAATATATTCGGGGAGAACCTCAGACTTGTTTGTTAATAACTTAGATTTCTTCCTTTCAAAACTGCCTATCTGTCATTTGATCATATCTAGTGGGAAAGGGACCTTATCCTTATACATTTGAATCAGTTCCTTACACAACTTGGATGCATTATATTTTATCTTTGTTTTAAGGTATTAATTCCCCTTTGCTATTTTATCTCCCCTAGCTATTCTATTTTGTATTTTTTGCTTCACTTTTTTTTCTAGGTATATTTCTGGTTCTTGTGGCCAGGAAATTATGCATTTACATGCTTCTTCTGGGTTTACTCCTTCAGTTTCTCACATTCCAAGGAATTGCTTTATTGTATCTGACTTTTTTTCCTCATATAGTTATATCTCCAATCTCAATTTCTGGATTTACAGATGGAGAGACACATTAATAGAAAAGAACCTTTAGAGTAGAATTTTCCCTTATGAATTAAGTACTTTTTCAGGTTATACAAAACATAGTCACATGACAATCTTACTTTCTCTGCATTTTCCAGGGGACAAAATGCATACATTTTTATAAGATTAAAGGCACACCAAAGTATTAAAGTAAGAAGTGGGTTAAAAGCATCTAAAGAAGCTGTATAAATGATCAATGCACTTCTACACTATATTTAAGACCCTATGCAGAGCTCTGAACAGATGTGTAATTCAAGTGATACCTTACGATAAAAATTTTGTCCATAAGTTTAGAAATGAGTTAGTCAATTATCTTAGAGAGTCAAAATTGCAAAGTAAGGCATCCCAACATTGTTCCTCTGTCCACTTTTTTTCCTTACAATCCAATTTAATTTAAATTCTTGTCATTAGAGTACTTAGTTTATACAACACAGATGGGCTTACTGTTTTCAGAAGATTCCTGAGAAAGGATTTGATATTTTGTCGGTAGAAGTCTAGAATGAGGTAAAGCGTTGATCATCAGGAGCCGACATGGGTACAATTAAGTAAAAAGTCTTATCAAAATAGTTTCTTTTATTTAGTAGCTTTTCATATGAAGGGTATGTCATATATATAAATATAAATTATATACACACACAATACATATACACATACATATTTGTGTGTATGTATATGTGTATATACACACATATACATTCACATATGTATATGTGTGCACACACTCTCACACATGATACATATGTATTATATATACATGCATTTATGCATATATGTGGCATGTAGATAAGTTTTATATATATATATATTTCATTAAGGCAATATAGAAAAATATAGGCTAAATATTAGTAATGTCAGATGGATCACAACTAGTTGAAAAATCTTATTCTAAGTATATTTGTTGGATTGATGGTAAACTGGTATGGAATCTCCAATGACATTCCATAACACTGTATCTTTTAGGTCTATCCTATTCATTTTACAACTAATGACTTGGATGAAGAAATGAAAGGCATACTTATAAAATTTGTGCTTGACACAGAACAGAAGGGTAATACTTTTCATGAGAGAATCAAGATTCAAAACAAATTTTGATTGAAACTAACAAAATGAAATTTAACAGGGATAAATAAAAAAAAATTTCTATTCAGGCTAAAAATAAACTCTAGTAGTAGAGGATGGAGGAGATCTGGATTTAAAGCAATTTTTTTTTTGCAAGAAACAAAAGGTCAGGGAACCTAGCTGATTATAAATTCATTGTGAATCAGTCATTCAAGGTTGACCAAAAAAAAATAACTAAACAAAACAAAAAACTAACATGATCTCTAGCCACATTTATGGAGTTTAGAACAAAGAAGACAGTTCTTTTCTTCCCTAACTAGATCATATACATGAAATTATGTTTATTTAGTTCTGGATGCCACATTTGAAACAGACATTGGCAGAGTTGAGCTCTTTCAGTGGAGGGTAGCCAGGATGCTGAAGGGTCCCCAAATCAAATCTTCTGCTTGATAATTGAGGAAACTAAGACTGTTTAGCCTTAAGAAAAATGACACTGCAGGGAAGGGGTACATGATAGTTATCTTAAAATATCTGAGGGAGACTCTGAAGATAGAACAGCTGTGAACAGGAGTCAAATAGAGGCTTAAATCTGCCTGGGGTTGTTCAGTACCCGCTGGCTATAAAGGAGCACTCAGGCTGTTCTTCCGACACAGGTAAATTGGGGAGGCTGCATGGCTGGGAAGCAGCCCCTGGCTGTTTGTGTTGGAACAGGAAGAAATTGTTGAGTGCCTCAGGAGGAAGAGAGTAGGCTATGAATGAAAAGAATACATAGTAGCTGGAGGCTGTGGTGAGTGAGAGAGAGGGTAGACTATGGAAGCTGAGAGGCAGAGAAAGAGAAGGGGGAGAGGGAGAGAGGAAGGGAGAGGGGAAGGAAGAGGAGGAGGAAAGGGAGAGGAGGAGGAAAAGCAGGCGGTGGGGGAGAAAAAGGTGGGTGGAGGAAGAGGGGGAGGATATTTTGCAGTACCTTATAACTGTTCCACAGCTTGAGTGATGCTAGTTCATCAGAGTTTTCAGGTATGTGTCTAGAGTAATTTGTGAGTTACTTTGGGTTTGAATCCCTAGAGAATTTGGGAGAGGAGAATGTGATGGACAGCACTTGAAGACAGACTCCTCCAGCTTCTAGGTAGTCAAATTGAATGTGGGCTGGTCCTAGTGACATCCCTATGGAGGATAATTAGCTATACTGAGTTCTTTCTCCCTCACTTTCCTGGAACTCTTGTTTTCCTTGCCTCCATTTCATGGACTCCCTGTTTTTCTTCAAAACTCGTCTCAAATTCAACCTTCCACATGGAGTCTTTCCTGATCCCTTCCCCCCATGCTAGTGCCCTCCCTTCTCAAACTATCTTTTTAAAAAATATACATGTATAATATACATATATTTGCATATACTCATAATATACATATATTTGCATATACTCATGGGTACATGTTATCTTCTCTCTTAGAATATAGTAAGCTCCTTGAGAAAAGGGACTATTCCCCTTAAATCTTTGTGGCTCCATCCCTTGGCAAAATGCCAGGTGAAAGTAGATCATTAATACATGTTTACTGAATGATCAATTTGGCTAGGATTATAAGAATCATAGGTGAGCAATTAAGGGTGCCCCAGTGATAGCTAAAATTTGAGAGCAGAAAGATCATATGGTGCAGACTGCCTTTGGTGTTTCCTCAGTTTCCATGGTTCTACAAATTCACTGAGTCTTTATTTTTCCATCTGTGTTTCATGGGATAAGGTGTTTCTGAGATAGTGCCACGTCATATTCAGAATGCAGACCCACATGCATGCAACTGAGCAGGCTTCCAGAAAGGTAAATATGGCAGCAGTACTTTAAATTACATGGTATCTTCAATGATTGAGGTCATTCAGTTGCTGGAAAATTACCTGGGGTTTAACAGAAACTTCAGGGAAATATTTGAATATCCACTCAGAACACAGGTCATTGTCATGAAAATGCTGAGTAACAATCTTTTGCTAAGCATTTTTTACATGTTTACTGTGGCATTGGTGAGGTTTAGGGGTGCTGGGACCCCAAAATAGTGACATGTGTGTCCTGCTCAAATGAATTCAACCCAAGCCTTCTTTAATCAAAGAAAAACAAGATTTATTAAAGAGTTGCCATATTGACCAGACTCTTGAGGAATCTTAGCATTGGCTAAATTCAAGGAATCTGAGCTTTTGTGACTCTTATATTGGCCAGCAGGCCATATTGAATCTGAATACTTTAATGGAAGCTGAGATGGATCTTATATACAGAAAGACTGTGGGAGGGATCTAGGGTTGGCCAAGAAGTCTGGGGTGACTGGAGGACAGGTCTAGGGAGGACCTTGATGGGAATGATCAGTAGGCTGGGATGACTAGAGGTTGGAAGCCAAAAACCAAGAAAATGAGGTTTTGATAAGATCAAGGATGGGAAGCGGCTTGAAATAATCTGGAGGTAATGGACAATGAAGGCCTGGGCTAGGTTAAGAGTAAGAAGAAATTGGGCATAGGGATAATGAAAGGCCAGTTGAAGGGATTATAGCCTCAGGTAAATGCCAGATCAACTGAAAAGATTCAAGGAGAGTCCAAGAGGGTTCCCAGAGCCTGTACCCCATCAGTACTATGCTTATCTCAGATATACAAAGCAAGGCCCCAAACAAACAACCACCAAAGGCAATAACACATAGTCTTCCTTTCAAAGAGTTTGTTTGGCTGGAGGTGATGGTCCTTGGAGTACCTGAAGGAGTTCAAGAATTTGAGAACTATTTTTCATTAGGAAGAAATTTTGATTGAAACACTGAAGTACAGTTTGAGTGATGGGCTTCAAAATTGCCTTGAAGCACTATTACATTTGTGCTGGCTCATGAAGCAGTTGTATAGTGTCTCTGGAAGAAGGGTGGCTTGCTGCTCCCTCACAATTTGACGGCTTGGTGGGCATATTTGTCCAGTTGGACAATAGATGGACACACCCCTGGAGAAAGTGAGCATATATGTCCCAAAGAAATGGGGAGAGGGGTTAATCCTTGACCAGACAAATGAGAGCAGAACCTGATGCAGTTAGAGATTAGGAAGCCTAGGTAGGGATTAAAATTGAGGCATTTTAAGGTGCTAACTGTTGTTTTAAGGATCCTGGGGCCATTTCACTTTAATTACTGGACTCTTGATAGGTGGTAAGAGTCTATGAAAATATAGTGGTGCAAATGGCCTTGAAGGCTCAAACAAAGGCTTGAGATTCTTGGCACACAACCATTTTGGAATGCCCTGGGCCAATATTTCTGAGATGGATGACACTTGACTCATTGGTGCAGGTAGCTTTATCATCATCTCCTCTGAAAGACATAGGCCTTGTTCTAGGCTAGAATTGGAAGTGGCAGGGCTAAGATGTGTTCTGGAAAAAGAAGTGCCTCAGGTCATTGAAGGGGAAGGACACTTGTCAAGGTGGTTGAGAATGAAAAAAAGCAGTGCAATAATCTGGCCCCAGGGCAGGAAATGTGGTGATTAATCCCCATAGATTTTGGTTGAAGGCAATGGCCAAGGGAAGAAAGAGAAGGGTTGCAGGAGGAACAGGAGGCAAAGAAGAGGCAAGGAAAGTGGTAGCAGCAGCAAGAGAAAATAGAAACTGAGACTCAGAGGAAACAGAAGGAGAAGTAGAGAAAAAAATGATAAAGGACTGAGAAATCAAATATGTGATCTAAAAGGATAATTAGAACCATTGAATGTCAGAAACTTTTAGTCAGGATGCAATGCTCTTTGAACTGCATAATCTCACAAGGAAAGTGGGAACTGTTTCCTTTGGGGCCTGTGGAAAGAACACTGGATTTTGGAGTCAAAGGATCTGGATTCAAATCCTACCTTTTTCACTTAGGCAAAGTGTGACCTTAGGTATGTCATGTTTTCTCATTTATAAAGTGATAGAGGTGGACTTGATGCCCTCTAAGGTCCCTTTTAACTTTAAATCTGTTCTCCCATGAATTCTCTTCCTCCTCTCCCAAAGGGATTCAGAGGAAGAATAGGGAATACTGCTAAATGCTCCACTTAATAGGTAAAGGTTATGCACAGAAGGTGAAGAAGATTGACTGCTGCTCATAATTGATCAGTGGACTATAAGGGAACGCTAAGGTATTTTTTTCCTTTTTAAAAATATTTTTAAAAATTTATTTTGTTAAATATTTCCTAATTGCATTAAAAATTTTTAATATTCTTTTAATAAAATTTGAGTTCCAAATTCTCTACCCTCCACTTGCCTCTTGCCTTCCTTGAGAATGCAAGCATTTTTCTATTGACGATACATGTGAAGTCATGCAAAATGTACTTCCATGTCAACCATGTTGCAAAAGAAAACACAGACTGAAAGAAGAAGGATAAAGAAGGTTTAAAGAAGTGCGCTTCAAAGGCATTTCGAGTTCATTTGTTCTTTCTCTGGGGACAGATAGCATTTTTCATCATGGGTCCTTTGGAATTTTCTTGGATCATCGCCTTGATCAGAGTAGCTGTGCTTCACAGTTTATCATCATTAAAATGTTGTTGTTATTGTGTACAATGTTCTCCTGGTTCTTTTCACTTGACTTTGCATGAGTTCATATAAATCAGAGGTAGGGAACCTGAAGCTTTGAGGCCACATGTGGCCTTCTAGGTCCTTGGGTGCTGCCTTTTGACCGAGTCCAAGTTTTACAGAACAAATCCTTTTATTAAAAGGATTTATTTTGTGAAGTTTGGATTCAGCCAAAGGGCCATACTTGAGGACCTAGAAGGCCATGAGGCCTTGATGCCACAGGCACCCCACCCCTGAATAAGTATTCCCAGGTTTTTCTGAATCCTGCTTGGCATTTGTTACAGCATAACCGTATTCCATCACAATCGTATAGCACAACTTGTTCAGCCATTCCCCAATTGTGCATCCCCTTTCCATTTCCAATATCCAGTTTGTAATTCCAATACCATTACAAATAGTTTTTGGTAGAAAAATATTTCTTTGATATCTTTGATCCTACTAGTAATGGGATTATTGGATCAAAGGGTATGCACAGTTTTATAGCCCCTTAGTTATAGTTCCACACTGCTCTCCAGAGTGGTTGGATTAGTTCACAACTCCATCAGCAATGAATTAGTGTTCCTATTTTTCTTCATCCCCTCCAGAATGGTCATTTTCCTTTTCTGTCATGGTAGTCAATCTGATAGGTGTGAGGTGGTATCTTAGGATTGCTTTTTTTTGCCTTTAATTTTATTTTAGATTCAAACACCTAAATACAAATATCAAGTAGAGAAAAGAAGCAAAAACATATCATAAACTTGAATATTGGAATTTAAATGCAAAGAAAAAAAATGGTATGCCCTGTGCAGAGCAGAACATGAGAGGATTCAAAATACCTAATGATAAATTTTCATTTCAAGAAAGCTTGTATGATAAATAACATACATTGTTTTGAGAACTGTTCATCTTCTCTTTGCTTCCTTGTAAGCTTTCTTTTGTTTTATGCTGTGCACTTTTTTTACTTTTTTCTTTTTTCTCTCCCTCCACCTCCCAAGAAGGTTACAGTTAAATTTGGATATATTTCTCTATAGCAATAGATATACACATACATATAAACATATATTGATATAAACTTTCCCAAACAAATTTTCTTCTTGATTTTTGTTTTTATGTTTGTGCATATCTCTTGTTTTCTATTGCTCATGCCTCCTCTACTTTACTTCTACCTGCTACCTTGCCCTCCTATAACTTGCCTACCTTCCCTCCAAGGATCCCTCCCCTTTCCTCCCATTCTCATAAATCTAAACATTCTTCTATAATAACCCCCTTTTACCTAATCCCTCACCCTCCCCTCTCAAGATCCCTCCCTTGTCCTCTCAATGTCCCTGCTGTTTTATTTCTTCTGAATTTATAACAATTTTATACTATTCTAAATATATATGTATTGTTCCCTCTTAAACCCATTTGCAATGAAAGTAGGTTGCTAGAATTACCAGCCCTCCTTCAACATCTAATTCCCCTGCATACATTCTTCCTCTTGAACCTCATTTGTAAAAAGAAATTGTTTCCTAAATGGTTTTACTTTTTAAATTCATATCATATTCAGGTTTACTCCAATCTTCCTTATGAGTGACCTAATTGTTAATGAGAATCTTAGACTTACATTTTACATACATAAAAAGCAAAGGGTCTATCCTCATTGAATTCCTTATAATCAGTCTTTGACATGTACCTTATAATTCTCTTGGGTCTTATATGTCTATAATCTTCTACGAAGTTCAGATTTTTTTAACAAAGTCTTGAACCTCTGAGAGTATATCAAGTGTCCACTTTTTTCATTCAGTATTATGCTGAACTTTGCTAGGTATTCTTTCCACTACAGCCTCAGTTCTTTTGCTCTTTGTTATATAGTGTTCCAAGACCTGCTGTCCTTCAATTTCTCTGCTGCTAGATCTTATGCTGTTATAATTGTGGCGCCATCATATTAAATTGTTTTATTCTTGTTGCTTTTAATATTTTGTCCTTGAGCTAGGAGTTTTGTCATTTGACCGTAATATTCCTCTGAGTTTTACTCATAGGATCTCTTTTAAGTGATGATCTATGAGGTTTTTTTTTCTATTTATACTCCCCCCTCACCTTTGTTCTAAAGCTACGGGACAATTACCTTTAATTATTTTTTGCTTCCTTGTATCAAGATCCTTTTTTTCATTCATAGCTTTCAGTTACTCTCATTATTTTTATGTTTTCTCTTCTGGATCTGTTTTCCAAATCTGTTGTTTTTCTTATAGATGCTCCACCTGCTCTTCTATTCTGCATTCTTCATATTTTAATTATTTCTTGATTTCTTATAATTTCTCTGACTTCCCCTTGCCCAACTCTGATTTTCAAGGTGTACATTTTCTTCCTTAAGATTCTGGATCTCCTTTTCTAATTGATTGGCTTTCTTTTCATAATCTCCTTGTTTTTCTTGGATTATTCTTATTCTTTTATTTTTAATTTTTTTTTTAGTTTTTCCTCCATCTCTGTCATTTGATTTTTAAAGACTTTTTTAGAGATCTTCTACGAATTCTTTTTGGGCAGATGACCATCTGACATTACTCTTGGGGCTTTTTTTACTTCAATATCCTCCCCCCGAAGATGAACCCTGGCCTTCTGTATTCCCATAATAGCTTTCTTTGGTTGGATTCTTTCTCCTTTGCCTGTGCATTTTTTGTGGCAAGAGCTCAATTTCTGTAATAGTCTCTAGCTCTGGGGCATGGTGGATGGTGAATTGCTCCAGATCTTCAGTTCTTCCCTCTGGCTTGCAACCAAAGCCAAGCCTCCAACCCCCTGTAAGTGCCTACAGCCAGGGACTTTCTTCCCCAATGTTTCCAAACTCCCCTGGCTTGTACAGGTTCCTTCTCACTCCCACCACTATTTGCCTCACAGTGAGATCTAGTGTTCTTTGTGAACAGAGGTTCCCTTGATCCTCCCAGGCTCAGATGTCTAACTCCCATCACTGACCCTGGGTAAAAGTTCTTGTGTTTGGGACCTAGGTAGCCTAACCAAACACAGAACTTGTTTAAGTGGACCCTAGTGTGGAGGTGTTTACTCTTCACAGGCATCAAACCTGCTCATAGAATTTTTCTTCTGATTTTCCCAAATTGTCTCAGGAAGATCCCTGTCGTTCCCCCATTTGTATTTATCTTTACCTGAAATTTGTTCGTCTTAAAGTACTATTTTATCTCTCTTGTGCGGGAAAAATCTTAAGACCTCAGAATTTTCTGACCTACTCCACCATCTTTCCAGAATCCTCTCCTCAGGGATATTTTAATTTGCACTTCTCCAATCAGTCGTGATTTAGAGAATTTTTTTCTTTACTCTTGATAACTTTGATTTCTTCTTTAGTAAATTACCTGTTCATATCCTTTGACCATTTGTGAATTGAAAAATGACTTATTTTTTATAAATTTGACTAAGTTCCCTACATATTTGAGAAATAAGGCCTTTATCAGATAAACTTGATGTAAACTTTTACCACTTTCCTGATTTCTTACTAGTTTTGGCTGCATTAGGTTTTTTGTGCAAAAGCTTTTTAATTTCATTTATCAAAATTATCCATTTTACTTTCCATGGTCATAAACTCTTACCTTATCCACAGATCTGACAGATACATTTTTCCATGCTCCCCTAATTTACTTTTGAATCATTAATCAGTTTCAACCTTATCCTGGTATATAGTATAAGATATTCAGTTTATACCTAGTTTCTTCTAGATTGTTTTCCAGTTTTCCTAGAAATATTATGAAATGGCAAGTTCTTATTCCAAAAGCTTGGATTTCTGGGTTTTTCAAACAGTAGATTGATATAGTTTACAACTGTCTTTTGTTTGTCGAATCAATTCTACTGATCCATCATTCGATTTCTCAACCAATCCTACATTATTCTCATGATTACCACTTTATACTATAGTTTGAAATATGGTACTGGTAGGCTGCCTTTTTTCAAATCATTTTTTCATTGATCCCCCTGATATTTTTGAGTTATTCTGGATGAATTCTGTCAATATTTTTTTCTTTTTTCTTTTTCTTTTCTTTTATTTATTTAACTTTTTACATTCAATTTCACAAAATTTTGGGTTCCAGATTTTCTCCCCATTTCTCCCCTCCCCCCACCACAATACACCAAGCATTCTAATTTCCTCTATCACCAGTCTGCCCTCTCTTCTATCATCCCTCCCTTCCCTTCTCCCCATCTTCTCTTTTGTCCTGTAGGGCCAGATAACTTTCTACTCCCCATTAACTGTATTTCTTATTTCCTAGTAGTAAGAACAATACGCAACAGTTGTTCCTAAAACTTTGAGTTGCAACTTCTCCCCATCGCTCCCTCCCCACCGATTCCCTTTGGGAAGGTAGGCAATTCAATATAGGCCATATCTGTGAATTTTTGCAAATGACTTCGATATTAGTCATGTTGTGTAAGACTAACTATATTTCCCTCCATCCTATCCTGCCCTCCACATTGCTTCTATTCTCTCTTTTAATCCTGTCCCTCCCCAAGAGTGTTGATTATAAGTTGCTCCCTCCTCCCATTGCCCTCCCTTCCATCATCTCCCCCACCCTGCTTATCCCCTTCTCCGCCACTTTCTTGTATTGTAAAATAGGTTTTCATATGAAAATGAGTGTGAATTTTACTCCTTTCTTTAGTTGAATGCGATGAGAGTAACTTCATGTTTTTCTCAGCTCTCCTCTTTTTCCCTCCGTTAAAAAGTCTCCTGCCTGCCTCTTCTACAAGAGATAATTTTCCCCATTCCATTTCTCCCTTTCTCCTCCCAATACATTTCTCTTTCACCACTTAACTTCATTTTTTAAAGATATGATCCCATCTTATTCAATTCACTCTGTGCTCTCTGTCTCTGTGTGTGCATGCACGTGTATGTGTGTGTGCGCACAAGTGTGCATGTGCATGTGTGTACATGTGCATGTCTGTGTGTGTGTGTGTGTGTGTGTGTAATCCCACCAACTACCCAGATGCTGAAAAGTTTCAAGAGTTACAAATATTATTTTTCCATGTGTTCAACTTTAGTAAGTCCCTTATGACTTCTCTTTGCTGTTTACCTTTTCATGCTTCTCTTCATTATTTTGTTTGAAAGTCAGATTTTTTTTTCAGCTTTGGTCTTTTCATCAAGAAAGCTTGAAAGTCCTCTATTTCATTGAAAAACCATATTTTCCCCTGAAGTATTATACTCAGTTTTGCTGGGTAGGTGATTATTGATTTTAATCCTAGTTCCTTTGACTTCTGGAATATCATATTCCATGCCCTTCTGTCCCTTAATGTAGAAGCTGCTAGATCTGGTGTCATCCTGATTGTATTTCCACAATACTTGAATTGTTCCTTTCTGGCTGCTTGCAATATTTTCTCCTTGACCAGGGAACTCTGGAATTTGTCCACAATGTTCCTATGAGTTTCTCTTTTTGGATCTCTTTCAGGCGGTGATCGATGGATTCCTTGAATACTTATTTTGCCCTCTGGTTCTAGAATCTCAGGGCAGTTTTCCTTGATAATTTCATGAAAGATGATGTCTAGGCTCTTTTTTAGATCATGTCTTTCAGCTAGTCCCATAATTTTTAAATTGTCTCTCCTGGATCTATTTTCCAGGTCAGTTATTTTTCCAATGAGCTATTTCACATTCTCTTCCATTTTTTCATTCTTTTGGTTTTGTTTTGTGATTTCTTGGTTTCTCAGAAAGTCATTAGCCTCCATCTGTTCCATTCTAATTTTGAGAGAACTATTTTCTTCAGTGAGCTTTTGAATCTCCTTTTCCATTTGGCTAATGCTGCTTTTGAAAGCATTCTTCTCCTCATTGGCTTTTTGAACCTCTTTTGCCAATTGAGTGAGCCTATTTTTCAAGGTGTTATTTTCTTCAGCATTCTTTTGGGTCTCCTTTAGCAAGGTGTTGACCTGCTTTTCATGCTTTTCTTGCATCTCTTTCATTTCTCTTCCCAGTTTTTCCTCCACCTGTCTCACTTGATTTTTTGAGTTCTTCCATGGCCTGAGCCCATTGAATATTTATTTTGGATGTTTGGGATACAGAAGCCTTGACTTCTATGTCTTTCCCTGATGATTAGCATTGTTCTTCCTCATCTGAAAGGATGGGAGGAGATATCTGTTCACCAAGAAAGTAGCCTTCTATGGTCTTATTTTTTTTCCCCTTTTCTTGGCATTTTCCCAGCCAGTTACTTGACTTCTGAGATTCCTCTCCATACCCTACCATTGCCTCCAGATTCACCCAGGTAGTACTTGGGGTCTGAAATTCAAATGCTGCTTCCCAGCCTCAGGGCTTTCAGCAGGGGTGGGGCTGCTATTCAGTGTGAGATTAAATTCAGGTTCTCAGGTTGGGGCAAGGCCACCACCAGGGGCTCAGTTCCCTCAGGTGGTTTATGCAGAGACCTTCAATAATGGATCTGAGCTCCTGTCTCCTTTGGGAGCCCCTGTCTGTTGCTGCCTCCACTGCTGCCTCCCGAGGGGCCCTGGGTTATAGAGACACCCTGCTCCCCTCTCTGCCAGCCAAAAGGGCTCTCTCATTGACCTTTGGTGTCTGTGGGTGGAGGGACCTGCTCTGCTGCTGGAGATTCCATCCCTGAAGCCTGCTCAGGTTTGCTCCACTTGGTGCCGCATGGCCAAGGCAGGGCTGGGCTCTGCTCCAGGTCCAGTGCGAGATGGACCTTTGGTGTCAGTTTTTCAGGTCTCTCTGGAACAGAAATCTCCTCCACTCCATTGCTATGTGGCTTCCCCTGCTCCAGAATTTGTTGGGAGCTCTTCTTCACAGGTATTTTATGGGCTGTGGGTTAGCTAGCATATGTGAATTTTCTACTCTGCCATCTTGGCTTCTCCCCCCCAATATTTTTACCTAGCTTCATAAAATAAGTTTTGGATGGTGTGATCCATATGGAAAAGTACAGTAATTTAGGTAGAATTGCCATTCTTTTATTATATTGGCTTGGCCTTTCATGAGCAATTAATATTTCTACACTTGTTAAAACTGTATTTATGTGAAGTGTTTTATAATTGTGTTCATATAGTCCTTGAGTTTGTCTTGGCAGCAAGACTCCCAAGTATGTTGTATTGTCTTTAGTTATTTTGAATGAAGTTTCTATCTCTTCCTGCTGGGTTTTGTCAGTAGTATATGGAAATGATTTGGGCAACTAGGTGGTGCAGTGGAGAGAATACCAGTGCAGGAGTCAGGAGGACCTGAGTTCAAATCTCACCTCAGACACTTGACACAGTGTGACCTTGGGCAAGTCACTTAACCTCAATTGCCTCATCCTGAGCCATCTCCAGTTATCCTGATGAATATCTGGTCACTGGATTCAGATGGCTCTGGAGGAGAAGTGAGACTGGTGACCTGCACAGCCCTCCCTCACTCAAAACAAAGTGAAATGCAAGTCATATCATCATTCCTATGATGGCATGGTCTTCTTCAGCAATGAAGAATGAACACACGCATTGAAATGATTTATGTGGATTTATTTTATATCTTGCAACTTAGAAAAAGTTTTTAATTATTTCAACTAGTTTTTCAGTTGATTCATCTGATTTCTCTAAGTATACCATCATATATAACCTGCAGAGAGTGCTGGCTTTATTTCCTTGTTGCCTCTTTTTATTCTTTCAACTTCTTTTTTTTCTTGTCTTATTACTGTAGGTAGCATGCCTTTTTTAAAAATCAGTTTATTGATTTTTAGTTGTCAACATTCACTTCCATAAGTTTTTAATTTTCTCCCCCTCCTTCTTCAAGGTGGCATGTGATCTGATATAGACTCTGCACATACACAATAGATTCCTATTAAACACATTTTTACATGAGTTATGTTGCATAGAAGAATTATAACAAAGGGAAGAAAGCATGAGAAAGAAAACAAAACAAAAGAAAATAGCCTGCTTCACTCTGCATTCTGATTCCATGGTTTCTTCTCTGGATGTGGATAGCATTTTCCGTCATGAGTCCTTTACCATTATTTTAGGTCCTTGCATTACTGAGAAGGGCTAAGTTATAGACAGAATTTCTAGTACAATATTGAATAACAGTAGTGATAGTGGACATCCTTGCTTCTCTGCTGATCTTATTAGGAAGTCTTTACATTTATCCCTGATATAGATAATGCTTGGTCTTGGTTTTAGATAGATACTACTTATATTTTTAAGTAAACCTTCAGTTAAGGCTCTATTTACTCTTATGCTTTATAGTTTTTTAATAGAAATGGGTATTCTATTTGTCAAAGGCTTTTTCTGTATTTTTTGATAAAATCATTAGATTTTTCTTGTTTTTGTTATTGATAGTGGCGAATTATGCTTATAACTTTCCTAATGTTGAATGAGCCCCGAATTCCTGGCATAAATGCTATCTGGTCATAGTGTGTGATCTTTAAGATTTATTTTTAAACTCTCCTTGGTGTTTTATTTAAAGTGTTTGCATCAATATTTATTAAGGAAATTGGTCTATAGGCTTCTTTCTCCATTTTTGTTCCTTTTGACTAAAGTAAAAAAAAAAAACCATATTGGTATCATATAAGGAATTTGGTAAGACTTCTTTATCTATTTTTTAAAAAATATTTTATTTGATATTGGGAATAATTGTCCTCTAAATGTTGGTATGATTCACTTGTAAATCCATTTAATCCTAGGGATGTTTTCCTTTTATTATACTCATTCATTTATTTTTAATTTTCAACATTCATAACATTCAACATTCCACAAAATTTTGAGTTCCAAATTTTCTCCCCATCTCTTCCCTACCCCACCCTGAGATATCATGCATTCTGATTACCCCTTCTCCACACCTCTCTCTTCCCTTATCCCCCACTTGTCTCTTTTCTTGTAGGGAAAGATAGAATTCTACACTCCATTACCTGTTCTTTTTATTTCCCAGTTGTATACAAAAACAATTCTCAGTATTCCTTCCTAAAACTTTGAGTTCAAACTTCTCTCCCTTTCTCCCTTCCCACCCATCCCCACTGAGAAGGTAAACAATTCAATATAGGCTTTATATGTATAGTTTTGGAAAAGACTTCCATAATAGTTATGTTGTGTAAGACTAAATATATTTCCCTCCACGATATCCTGCCACCATTTACTCTATTCTCTCTTTTGACCTTGCCTCTCAACCAAGTGTTACTTCCAATTAATCCCTCCTCCCATTTTCTCTCCCTTCTATCATTACCTCCACCCCCTCTTATCCCCTTCTCCCCTCCTTTCCTGTACTGTAAGATAGATTTTCATACTAAATTGAGTATGCATGTTATTCCCTCCTTAAGTCAAATGTGATGAGAGTAAACTTGACTTTTTCCCTCCCCCTCCCCACTTTTCCCCTCCATGAAAAAGCTTTTTTCCAACAACCACAGTGTGCTTGGAATTTTTCTGAGAAAAAGGTATATTCCTTTCTATTCCCATTCAATTTTTTCCAAAGATCTATCAAATCTACCTTATCTAGAGTTTTATTTACCTCCTTAACCTCTTTCTTGTTTATTTTGAGGTTAGATTTATCAAGTTCAGAAAGAGGGATGTTGAGGTCCCCCACTAGTATAGTTTTACTATCAATTTCTTCCTTCAACTCCCCCAACCTCTCCTCTAAAAATCTGGATGCTATACCACTTGGAGCATACATGTTTAGTAATGATATTACTTCATTGTCTATGGTACCTTTTAGCAGGATATATTTTCCATCCTTATCCCTTATTTCTGCTTTTGCTTTGTCTGAGATTAGGATTGCTACCCCTGCCTTTCTTGCATCAGCTGAAGCACAATATATTCTTCTCCATCCTTTGACCTTTATCCTATGTATATCCCCCCATTTCAAATGTGTTTCTTGTAAGCAGCATATTGTTGGATTATGACTTTTAATCTATTCTGCTATCCATCTTTGATTTATGGGAGAATTCATTCCATTCACATTCATGGTTATGATTACAATCTGTGTATTTCCCTCCTCCTCTTTCCCACCATTTGTGCTTTTAGCTCTCCCATCTCCCTTCCCCTCCTCAATAGTATTCACTTTTCACCACCTCCTCCTGCAGCCTTCCCCTCCTTCTTTTAGCCCCCTTCCCTTTTACTCCCCTTGACTCTTATTGCTTCTTCCCTCCCTTTTAGCCTCCCTCCATTTTCTTCCCCCTTCCCCTCCTATTGCCTATAGAGCTAGTTAGGATTATCTACTTAAGTTTATTGTTCTGTCCTTTAAACAAATCAGATGATAGTACCTCTCCAAGAATGCTCATCTCCCTCCCCTCTTTCCCTCTACTGTAATTTTATACTTCTTCTTGTGATGTAATTTGCCATTTTCTGCTTCCTTCTTTTCACACCTTTCAGTTCAAAGCTAGAGAACTTTTTGCTGAGCTGATGTGTGAAAAAGCTAAAAGCAGGTTTTTGTTTTGTGTTTCCCCAAGCAGCCCTGGGGTTAGTTTGCTAAGTGTGGGAAGGAGTGGTCTGGTCACAGGAGATCTCCTTAGCTGAACTGAGGCAAAGGCAAGCTCAGGGGATGGTGATCTCAGCTGCCTATTGTCTTTCTGATTCCCCTGGAGTTCTGAGGCACACCTAGATACTAATTCGTGTTCCCACCCCTCCTGGGGATCCTCTCCTGCCAATGAGGCTTGCCTGGGTCCTAGTGCGAGTTTTCTCTGCCTGGATCCTAGTGCGAGTTTTCTCTGCCCTGGATCCTCTGTCCTTCTGGTTTGCCTCTGCCACCATAGGAGGAATCCCCTTATGCTATTTTCCTAGCCTCAGGTGTTATGAGACTATTGGCCCCTTTGCTGTTTCCACTGAAACAGGATTTTTCTGGGGAAATATTTTATGGTTCTTTCACTGAAAGCAAATAAAATAAATTTTTAAAAAAAGAAAAAGATTTTTCTTGCCTCTTTCATGAGAGACAACTTGCCCCATTCCATTTCTTCCTTTCCCCTCCCAAAATATTCCTCTCTCACCCCTTAAGTTTATTTTTTTATATATCATCCCTTCCTATGCAACTCACCCTGTGCCTTTGGTTATATGTATATATTCCCTCCAACTATCCAAATATTGAGAAAAGTTTCAAGAGTTACAAATATTATCTTTCCATGTAGGTATGTAAGCAGTTCAAATTTAGTAAGTCCCTAATGATTTCTTCGTCCTGTTTAACTTTTCATACTTCTCATGATTCTTGTGTTTGAAAGTCAAATTTTCTACTCAGCTCTGGTCTTTTCATCAAGAATGTTTGAAAGTCACCTATTTCATTAAATAACCATTATTTCTTCTGAATTATTATACTCAGTTTTTCAAGGTAAATGATTCTTGCTTTTAATTCTAGGTCCTTTGACTTATGGAATAACATATTTCAAGTCCTTCAGTTCCTTAATGCAGAAGCTATTAGATCTTGTGTTATCCTGATTGTATTTCCACAATACTCAAATTGCTTCTTTCTAGCTGTATGCAATATTTTCTCCTTGACTTGGGAACTCTAGAATTTGGCTAAAATATTTCTAGAATTTCTTTTTTTTAAAATTTATTTATTTAACTTTTTACATTCATTTTCACAAAATTTTGGGTTCCAAATTTTCTCCCCATTTGTCCCCTCCCCCCACCCCAATACACCAAGCATTCTAATTTTCCCTATCACCAATCTGCCCTCTCTTCAATCCTCCCTCCCTTCTCTTGTCCCCATATTCTCTTTTGTCCTTTAGGGCCAGATAACTTTTTATTCCCCATTGACTGTATTTCTTGTTTCCTAGTAGCAACAACAATAATACTCGACAGTTGTTCCTAAAACTTTGAGTTCCAAATTCTCCCCATCCCTCCCTCCCTACCCATTCCCTTTGGGAAGGCAGGCAATTCAATATAAGCCATATCTCTGTAGTTTTGCAAATGACTTCGATAATAGTCATGTTGTGTAAGACTAATTGTATCTCCCTCCATCCTATCCTGCCCCCCATTGTTTCTATTCTGTCTTTTGATCCTGTCCCTCCCCAAGTGTTGACTTCAAATTTCTCCCTTCTCCCATTGCCCTCCCTTCCATCATCCCCCCTACCCTGCTTATCTCCTTCTCCCCCACTTTCCTGTATTGTAAGATAGGTTTTCATACCAAAATGAGTGTGCATTTTATTCCTTCCTTTAGTCGAATGTGATGAGGGTAAACTTCATGTTTTTTTCTCAGCTTTCCTCTTTTCCCCTCCACTAAAAAGTCTCCTGCTTGCCTCTTGAATGAGATATAATTTATCCCATTCCATTTCACCCTCTCTCCTCCCACTACATTTCTCTCTCACCATTTACCTTAATTTCTTTTAAGATATGGTCCCATCCTATTCAATTCACTCTGTGCTCTCTGTCTCTGTATGTGTGTGCACACATGTACATGTGTGTGTGCGTGTACGTGTATAGGTGTGTGTGTATGTGTGTGTGTGGTCCCACCAACTACCCAGATACTGAAAAGTTTTAAGAGTTACAAATATTGTCTATCCATGTAGGAATGTAAACAGTTCACCTTTGGTAAGTCCCTTATGTCTTCTCTTTGCTGTTTACTTTTTCATGCTTCTTCTCATTCTTGTGTTTGAAAATCAAATTTTCTTTTCAACTCTGGTCTTTTCATCAAGAATGCTTGAAAGTCCTCTGTTTCATTGGAAGACCATATTTTCCCCTGAAATATTATACTCAGTTTTGCTGGGTAGGTGATTCTTGGTTTGAGTCCTAGTTCCTTTGACTTCTGGAATATCCTATTCCACGCCCTTCGATCCTTTAATGTAGAAGCTGCTAGATCTTGTGTTGTCCTGATTGTATTTCCACAATACTGGAATTGTTTATTTCTAGCTGCTTGAAATATTTTATACTTGACCTGGATACTCTGGAATTTGGCTATAATATTCCTAGGAGTTTTCTTTTGGGATCTCTTTGAGAAGGTGATCGGTAGATTCTTTCAATATTTATTTTTCCTTCTGGTTCTAGAACATCAGAGCAGTTTTCCTTGATAATTTCATGAAAGATGATGTCTAGGTTCTTATTTTGATCATGGCTATAAATAGTCCCATAATTTTTAAATTGTCTCTCCTCGATCTATTTTCCTGGTCATCTGTTTTTCCAATGAGATATTTTACATTATCTTCTATTTTTCATTCTTTTGGTTTTGTTTTGTAATTTCTTGGTTTCTAATAAAGTCATTAGCTTCTATCTGTTCCATTCTAATTTTTAAAGAATTATTTTCTTTAGTGAGCTTTTGATCCTCCTTTTCCATTTGGCTAATTTTACTTTTTAAGTCATTCTTCTCCTCATTGGCTTTTTAGCCCTCTTTTGCCATTTGGGCTAGTCTATTTTTAAAGATGTAATTTTCTTCAGCATTTTTTGGAGTCTCCTTTAGCAAGCTGTTGACTAGCTTTTCATGATTTTCTTGAATCACTCTCATTTCTCTTCCCAATTTTTCCTCCACCTCTCTTACTTGATTTTCAAAATCCTTTTTGAACTTGTCCATGGGCTGATATCATTGCATATTTATTTTGGAGGTTTTGGATGCAGAAGCCTTGACTTTTATGTCTTCCTCTGATCGCATGCTTTGTTCTTCCTCTTCCAAAAGAATGGAAGAAAATAGGTGTTCACCAAGAAAGTAATCTTCTATATTCTTATTTTTCCCCTTTCTTGGGGCATTTTTTCCAGCCAGTTACTTGACATTTGAATCCTTTGTCAAGTGGAGAGTATACTCCAGGGACCTGTTTAAGTTCTTAGTTCCTCCAAGTTGCCACAATCAAGGGAGATGAGTTTACTCCTCTCCTGGCCTGTGCTCTGGTCTGGGATCAACTGCAAGCTTTTCTCTCCAGGATCTTCAAGTAGGATTCCCTCTCCACAACTGCCTCCAATTCCACTATACCGGAGCTTCTCCTCACCCCAGGACCACCACTCAGGGCTGAGATCCAGATCAGCTACTTGATTTCCCTCAGGGTCTTTAGGTTGAAGGCTCCAAGATGAGATGCTACTGCAGTGACTTCTGCCACCCTGTGGTCAAGGCTAGGGCCGGACCCTGCTCCCTTCTCACTCAAGTGAAAGAACTTTCTCACTGACCTTGAAACTATCTTTGCTGTTTGTGTGTTGAGAAATCTGGGAACCACAGCTGCTACATGTGATTCAGTGCCCTGAAACCTCCTCCAGTCCTGTCTGCCCCTCTGTGTTGCTGGGCTGGGCTGAGCTGTGAGCCTGGCATGATGAACTTTTCCTATTGGCCTTCTAGGCTGTCTCAGACTGGAAATCTCTTTTACTCTGTTGTTTTGTGGCTTCTCCTGCTCTAGAATTTTTTTGTCATTTTTTACAGGTGTCTTATGGGCTATGTGGGGAAGGGTAGAGGAGGTCTGTCTTTCTACTCCATCATCTTGGCTTTGCGCCCTCTTCCCTTTACTTTCTTGAAGGGCAAGATAGACTTCTATACCCCATTGCCTGTATATCTTATTTCTCAGCTGCATGTAAAAACAATTTTTTAACATTTGTTTTTAAAGTTTTATGTTACAAATTCTCTCCCTTCTTCCCTCCTCACCCACCCTCATTGAGAAGGCAAGCAATTCAACATAGGTTATACATGTCTAGTTGTGCCAAACGCTTTGATATTAGTCATGTTGTGAAAGACTGACTATATTTCCCTCCATCCTATCCCATCCCCAAATTTTTCTATTTTCTCCTTTGACCCTGTCCCTTTTCAAAACTGTTTGCTTCTGACTACCCCTCCCCCATTCTGCCTTCCTTTCTGTCATCCCCCTCTCATCCCTTCTCCCCCCTACTTTCTTATAGGTAAGATACTCAATTGAGTATGTATGTTATTCCATCCTTAAACCAAATCCGATGACGGTAACATTCAAGCATTCCTTCTCATCTCCCTCTTCTTCACTTCCATTGTGAAACCTTTGTCTTTCTTCCTTTATGTGAGATAATTTACCCAATTCTATCTCTCCCTTTCTCCTTCTCCCAATATGTTCCTCTCTCGCCCTTAATTTTAGTTTTTAGATATCATCCCTTCGTAACCAACTCTCCCTGTGCCATCTATCACCTTTTCTTTCTCCTTCTTTCTTTCTTTCTTTCTTTCTTTCTTTCTTTCTTTCTTTCTTTCTTTCTTTTCTTTCTTTCTTTCTTTCTTTCTTTCTTTCTTTCTTTCTTTCTTTCTTTCTTTCTTTCTTTCTTTCTTTCTTTCTTTCTTTCTTTCTTTCTTTCTTTCTTTCTTTCTTTCTTTCTTTCTTTCTTTCTTTCTCTATTTCCTCCAACTACCCTAATACTGACAAAAGTCTCATGAGTTCCAAATATCATCTTTCCATGTAGGAATGTAAGCATTTCAACTTTAATAAATCTCTTGTGATTTCTCTTTCCTGTTTACCTTTCCATGTTTCTCTTGATACTTGTATTTGAAAGTCAGATTTTCTATTTGGCTCTGTTTTTTTTCATCAAGAATGCTTGAAAGTTCTCTATTAAATTGAATATCCATTTTTTTCCCCTAAAGGATTATACTCAGTTTTGCTGGGTAGATGATTCTTGGTTTTAATCCTAACTCCTTTGACTTCTGGAATATTGTATTCCAAGCCCTTTGTTTCCTTAACACAGAATCTGCTAGATGTTGTGTTTTCCTGATTGTGAATCCATGATACTTGAATTGTTTCTTTCTGACTGCTTGCAATATTTTCTCCTTGACCTGGAAACTTTGGAATTTGGCTACAGTATTCCTAGTTTTCCTTTAACAATCTCTTTCCAGAGGTGATCAATGGATACTTTCTGTTTCTATTTTACCTCCTTGTTCTAGAATATCAATGCACTTTTCCTTGATAATTTCTTGAAAGATGATGTCTAGGCTCTTTTTTAAATCATGAATTTCAGGTAGTCCAATAATTTTGAAATTGTCTCTCTTTGATGTGTTTTTCCAGTCAGTAGTTTTTTTCCAATGAAATATTGTGCATTATCTTCTATTTTTTTCATTCTTTTGGTTCTGTTTTATAGTTTCTTAGTTTCTCATAAAGTCATTAGCTTCCATTTGCTCCATTCTAAATTTTAAAGAATTATTTTCTTCAGTGAGCTTTTG
This sequence comes from Bettongia penicillata ogilbyi, assembly GCA_023548195.1. Taxonomy (NCBI): domain Eukaryota; kingdom Metazoa; phylum Chordata; class Mammalia; order Diprotodontia; family Potoroidae; genus Bettongia; species Bettongia penicillata. The sequence goes on from JAJHZJ010000566.1 coordinate 856,486, forward strand.
GACTTCCTTTTACATTTGACCCATTCTACTTTTTAAGGCATTTTCCTCTTCATTGACTTTTTGGACCTCTTTTGACATTTTGTATTAAGTTGTTTCTTTAAGGTGTTATTTTCTTCAGTATTTTTGGGGTCTCTTTGAGCAAGCTGTTGATTTGATTTTAATGGTTTTCTTTCACCACTCTCATTTCTCTTACCAATTTTTCCTCTACTTCTCTTAATTTTCAGAATCCTTTTTGAGCTCTTCCATGGTCTGTGATCAGTTCATATTTTTCTTGGAGGCTTCTGATGTGGGAGCTTTGAATTTGTTGCCTTCTATTTGTATGTTTTGATTTTCTTTTTCACCAAAGTAAGATTCTGTAGTCTAAATTCCATTACTAGGTTTACTCATCTTACAAGCCACATACTTGACTTTCTAACTCTGTCAAGATAGGACTCGGCTTTCAGTTGGAATGAGGGTGAGTGTACTGTTGTAGACTTCAGGGATTTTGTATCAGTTGCTCAATTTCCCATTGTCTGTGAGCCTAGAGCTCTGTAAGAAGCCTCTGCTGTTGTTGCTTCTGCTGCTGTTACTGCCAGTCACTGCCATCACCACCCCTACCACCCTGGGACTGTGACTGGACCTGGTCAGATTGCAAGCTCCTCTTTCACCCAGGTTATACAGTTTTCCCACTGACCTTTGTGGAGTTGATGGGTTAAGAAGTCTGGAAACTGCCACAGCTGCCAATGATTCAGTCCCTTGAGGCCTGTTCCAGACTGCCCATGATGGTGCTGTCTATGCTAGACTGTGCTCTGCTCCCATCTTTGTGTGATAGATCCTTCCTGTTGACTTTCCAGGTCGTCTTGGGCTGGGAATTTATTTAACTCTGGCATATTGTAGGTTCTGTAGCTTTATAATTTTCTCAGTTATTTATTTGGAAGGTTTGGGAAAAGAGCTCAGGGAAGTCCCTACTGCTACTTTACCATCTTACCTGCACATCTTTTTAAATGCTATTTCTTGATTTTGTACTTTGTGTTAATGTTGGGTCCTATTACCAGCACAGGAGGTGAGGAGGTTCACTGTCCTAAGCTTAAGGCTTTTTTTACTACTCTTTTTAGAACTAGTTCTGGGAGTTTGGAAATTTTTGGTACTTCCATGGTGGCAATCTGAGGAGAGGTGTGGTCACTGTTCTACTGGTTTGCATTGTGGTCTTTCCTCAGGAAGTAGCCCTGACCCCTTGGGATTGCAATCAGTACTACTCTTCAGATCCCTGTTCTCTTGGGACTCAGGGTTTCTTGTCTCTTAGGACCAGAAGTGATCTTCCTCCTCAGAGCTCCTGTTCCCTTGAGACTGAAGGCGCACTTCCTTCCTCTTGACCAAAATTGCTCCTTCTGTCCTTCAGCTATGACCCAGAAAGTTGGTATAGTCAATGGAATTGCCAAACAGTGTCCAGTCCTGTATGCGGTCCTCACACAAGGGTCTTGTGATCTCTTTATGACCACTTGACAGATCCCCTTACTGCTGCCAGCTTGACAGCTCCTGAAGCTACTGCTGCTTCTGTTACCACCATTTATTCCCATCACTAGTGTTTCATCCACTTGAGCATCAAGTCAACCTCTACCTCCATGGCACAGATATCTTTTTCTGACCTCACAAGTTGTCTTGGCCTGGAAGAATGTCTCACCCTGATCTTTTGTTGGCTTTGCCATTCTGATTTTGATTTGAGGCATTATTTCAAGGTTCTCTTAAAGCTGAATTTTGAGAGAGCTCAGCTGAGTACTTGCTTTTCTCTGCCATCTTGGCTCTATACACAGAAGGAACTATTCACCAAGATATTATTATGATGCTGATGGTATTTGTTTGGCATGGATGCAAAGTCCTGTCCCTGAGTTTTGTAATGGCATCTGTTGATAGTAGAATACAATATGTTTGTAGGACCATAGTATGGATGGAGAATTAGCATTGTGACTGGACCAGTTAAATGCATGGAAAAAGTAGCACTGTGTCATCAGATATGTGAAAACAACACAATGTTAATGGGAGTCATTAAGAATCTTTTGTGGAAATGTCCAGATCTGGCTCACTTGCAATTTAAGAAGAAATGCTCAATTTGTGGAAGCCTCGATGAAATGGGTACAGAAGTTAAGGAGAGGCAGGTTCCTTCAACTGGTACTTGGAATCTTGAGAATATGACCCTCTTGGTTCCTCTGCTCTTATATGAAGTGGTATCATCATCTGGAGTCAGTGGTACATGAATCCTATCAAGATTCTATACGGCTAAGTGGGAGAATTCTGAGAACCTTACAGTTTCCATATGGGGAAAGGATGATTACTCTCACTGGAACACACAGACCCAGAGCTTGTGGAATTATTGAGAATGGTGAGCATGTGTGAGTTGGTTGGTAACAATTTGAAGAATTATTATATGAAAAGGAAATTGGATTGATTCTATGCAGGTTTAGAGGGAAAAACCAAGGAATGGAAGTTCCAGGGAGGCAAGTTTTTGTTGAGTATAGGGAAAAATTTAATAACAATTGGAGTTGTTCCAAAATGGATCTGTTTTGAAAAATAGGGAGTTCCCCATCACTGGAAAGGCTCAAATGGAGGCTGTGACATTTCATCGAAAGGATGCCTGAATTGGATAGGGGGTCAGATTAGATGGCTTCAGGTACATTTCAGAGGTCAGGTTCTGTATTTTGTAAAAATTAGGAAGCTTGGGGGTGGAGCCAAGATGGTGGAGTAGAAAGATGCACATATACTAGCTCTACCCCCCCAGCCCACAAAATGCCTATAAAGAAAGACTTTTGACAAATTCTAGAGTAACAGAAGCTACAAAACAACAGAGTGGAGGAGATTTCCAGCACAGGGTGACCTGGAAGGCTGATGGGAAATATCTGTTGTACCTGAAGAAGAGCAGAGCCCAGCCCAGCCTTGGCCATGCAGTGTGGTTCTGAAAGGAGGATGCAAGCAGGCCTCAGGGGCAGAATCCTCAGTCTCAGTAGCAGCAGTTCACAGATCCCTCAATCCACAAGTGCCAAAGGTCAGTGACAGGGTTTTTTCAGCTGGCTGAGAAGAGAGAAGGGTCATCCCATAGCTCTGGCCTCAGGTGGCAGCAGCTTCCACAGCAGCCCCTACAGCAGCACCCATTCATTGTTGAATCATAAAACCCCTAGGGGCACTGAACTGCTGATTCTTATATTGGTCTTGAGGGATTTGAGCAACTGATCTCACACTGAATGGCAGGCCTGCCCCTGCCCCTTATCTGAATCTCAGCCCCCAGTGCTGTCTTGGCAGAACTGTAGGTGAGGGGTGGTTGTGAAGAGGAATTCTATTACTCAGACTCTGGGAACAAAAATTTCTACTTGCTCCCAGACCAGTGTATACTCTTGATTGTACCACCTTGGAGGAACTGAGATCTTACAGACACCCAGAGTATACCCTACTCTTGATAAAGGACCCAAAAGTCAAGTAACTCGTTGGGAAAATGCCAAAAGAAGGGGGAAAAATAAGACTATAGAAGGTTACTTTCTTGGTGAAAAGATATCTTCTCCCATTCTTTCAGAGGAGGAAGAACAATGCTTACCATCAGAAAAAGACATGAAAGTCAAGACTTCTATCTCCCAAATATCCAAAATAAATATTCAATGGGCTCAGACTATGGAAGAGCTCAAAAAGAATTTTGTAAATCAAGTAAGAGAGGTGGAGGAAAATTGGGAAGAGAAATGAGAGAGATACAAGAAAATCATGAAAAGTGGGTCAACACCTTGCTAAAGGAGACCCCAAAAAATGCTGAAGAAAATGATATTTTTAAAAATAGGTAACTCAATTGGCAAAAGAGGTTCAAAAAGCCAATGAGGAGAAGAATGCTTTAAAAACAGAATTAGCCAGATGGAAAAGGAGGTTCAAAAGTTCACTGAATAAAATAGTTCTTTAAAAATTAAAATGGAAACAATTGGAGGATAATAACTTTTTGAGAAACCAAGAATCACAAAACAAAACCAAAAGAATGAAAAAATGGAAGAGAATGTGAAATATCTCATTGGAAAAAACAACTGACCTGGAAAAATAGATCTAGGAGAGACAATTTAAAAATTATGGAGCTATCTGAAAGCCATGATCAAAAAAAAGAGCTTAGAAATCGTCTTTCATGAAATTATCAAGGAAAATTGCACTGATATTCTAGAACCAGAGGATAGAATAAATACAGAAAGAATCCACTGATCGCTTCCTGAAGGAGAGCCAAAAAAGAGAAACTCCTAGGAACATTGTGGTCAAAATTCCAGAATTCCCAGGTCAAGGAGAGAATATTGCAAGCAGCTAGAAAGAAGCAATTACAGTATTGTGGAAATACAATCAGGATAGCACAAGATCTAAGCAGTTTCTACATTAAGGGACAGAAGGGCATGGAATATGATATTCCAGAAGTCAAAGGAACTAGGATTAAAACCAAGGATCACTTACCTAGCAAAACTGAGTATAATACTTCAGGAGACAAAATGGTCTTTCAGTGAAATGGAACACTTTCAAGCATTCTTGATGAAAAGACCAGAGCTGAAAATGAAATGGCTTTCAAACACAAAACTTCAAGGAAACATGAAAATGTAAACAGGAAAGAAAAATCATAAGGGACTTACTAAAGTTGAACTGTTTACATTCCTACATGAAAAGACAATATTTGTAACTCTTGAAACTTTTTTCAGTATCTGGGTAATTGGTGGGACTACACACACACACACACACACATGCACACACACACACGTACACACACACACAGCACAGGGTGAATTGAATAGCATGGGATCATATCTTAAAAAATTGAAATTAAGCAGTGGGAGAGAAATATACTGGGGGGAGAAAAGGAGAAATGGAATGGGGTAAATTATCTCTCATAAAAGAGGCAAGTAAAAGACTTTTCAGTGGAGGGAAAAAGAGGGGAGATGAGAGAAAAAGCATGAAGCTTACTCTTATCACATTCGACTAAAGGAAGGAATAAAATGCACACTCATTTTGGTATGAAAATCTACCTACAATACAGGGAAGTGGGGGAGAAGGGGATAAGCAGGGTGGAGGGGATAATGGAAGGGAGGGCAGTGGGAGGAGGGAGCAATTAGAAGTCAACACTTTTGGAGAGGGACAAGGTCAATAAAGAGAATAGAAGCAATGGGGGGAAGAATAGGATGGAGTGAAATGTAGTTAGTCTTACACAACACAACTATTATGGAAGTCTTTTGCAAAACTACACAGACATGGCCTATACTGAATTGCTTGCCTTTCCAGTGGGGATGAGTGGGGAGGGAGGGAGAGAGGAAGAGAAGTTGGAACTCAAAGTTTTAGGAACAACTGTTGAGTATTGTTCTTGAATAAAACTAGGAAATAAGAAATACAGGTAATGGGGTATAGAAATTTATCTCGCCCTATAGGACAAAAGAGAAGATGTGGATAAGGGAAGGGAGAAATGTTAGAAGGGAGGACAGATTGGCGATAGGGATAATTAGAATGCTTGGCGTTTTGGGGTGGAAGGAGGGGAGAAATGGGGGAGAAAATTTGGGAATTCAAAATTTGGTGAAAATGAATGTTGGAAATATGAATAAATTAATAAAAAAAGATAAAGAAAACATATAAAAATTTGGGAAGCTTGGACTCTAATCCTCTTTCATTAATTCAAAAGCATAAATATCTTGACTATACAAAAAATTAACTAGTTTTCACATAGCAGAAAACATAGCCCTTGGGGAATGTGACACAGCACTTGTTAATGAAACAAAAAAAATGGAGTTAGAATAAGAGAACATTTGTGACTCTGGGGAGCCATCTAAGTAGGATACCACCATAGAGAAACTTGAGCATCTCAGGGCAATGAGAATTGAGGAAGAAATGATTGCAATAGAGAGATATTGAATTAGAATTTTATCTGTTCCACAGTTTTGCTTAAATTCAGTCATATCATGCTATTGAGGTGAATTATAAGATAGTAACATCCAGTGAATATCCTTAAACTTTGAAGAAATTTTTGGTGGCACAACAAAAGCTCTATTTCCTTGCTTCATATGACTTTACAGCTCATAATTGTAGAAGGACACTTAGAGATTAACTAGACTCATTGCTTCATTTTAAAGATGAAGGCAATTTGAAGTCGTTAGGTGGGCTTTGGGCTGACACAATGAGAATCAACATGTAATGCAGCCTTCTTATAGAAACTGAGATAACCAGAACTAAAGGGGTCCTAAAAGGTTACCTGATACAGCTCACTTATTTTACAGATGAAGATGTTGAGGCACAGAGAAGGCAAATAACTTGCTCAAGGTGAAACAGTGAGTTGGTCATCAGGGAAAAGATGGACCAAATGAGGTTTTCCGTCTTCAGTTTGCTAAAGATGTGAGAAAAATGTGGCATACTTGGAAAGTTCATTTTACCTTTCATATTCACAAAATGGTAAGGAGGAACAACTGTTTCCTTTAAATTTGGTCAAATGATTACATTGCCAAGACAGAAAAGAATTTTGACTGCAAAAAAATCCAAACAAAACAAAAACGAACAAAAAACACAAAGAAACATCTCTGTAATGAGCATAAAAATAATTTTGGTAATGGGATCGAAGTAAGTTGAGTATTGGAAATGTGTTTTATTTTTAATATAAGAAGACCTGGGTTCAAATTCTGTGACACAAGATGTTTAATCATAGGCAAATAGTTTAACTTCTGTGGATCTTGGTTTTCTCATCTGCAATAAATATATCTCTGATATGTCTCTTCCTTGGTCATCTAGGTAGTATAGTGGATAGACTGTTGGGTCTAGAGTCAGGAAGACTCATCTTCCTGTGTTCAAATCAAGTGAAGCAGAGTAAGGGTTCTCTGCTCTTCCCCTCCCAATCTGCTGAACTGGGATACTTCAGATAAACCTTTACCCTGACCCTTTTTATTGGGCTCCATGCTTGATTTACCAAGAAGACCCAGATGCAGTTAGCAAGCATACTCAGTTCCATGGGAACAACTCAGTCCAGTAATTGCAGGGGGACAGTCCCCTGAAAACCCTCATTACACTAATATGAACTATTATTGCTGTTCTACACACACACATGATTCTAATTATTATAATATTAACTTTTATAGCCAATATGAAATACTATTACTATTTATTATGATCATTTTCTATGTTGATTTGTTATAGGAAAAAAACAAAGATTGGGAAATTCAGTCAAAATGGGTCAAGAACATAAATTCCTTCAGGGCAGGGCCTATCTTACTTTTGTTCTTGTATTCCCTGTGCCCAGCAAAGTGATCATTATACAGCAGGCATTTAATAAATGTATGCATATAGTAGGCAAGTAGTTAGTGCAGTGGCTATGGAGAGAGCACTGGGCCCCAAATTGAGAAGACTTGAGTTCAAATCCAGCCTCAGAAACTAGTTATGGGACCCTGGGTAAGTCACTGAACCTTGTTCATTGAGTTTCCTCATCTGTAAAATGAGCTGGAGAAGGAAGTGGTGGGCCACTCCAGCATCTTTGCCAAGAAAATCTCAAATGGAATCATGAAGAGTTTGGTTTATAAAGGACTTTTCTTACAACCCCATGAGGCAGATTGTGTAAGTATTGTTTTTTTGCCAGGAAACTAAAGTTCAGTCAATAAACATTTATTAAGTGCCTACTGCATGCCAGGCACTGTTCTAAGTTGTGGAAAGGAAAACAAAACAAAACAAAAGAGAATGATTTGGCAGTCGTTACATGGATATTTAAGTGTTGGAGTCTGGAGTCTGACCAAGGATCAATTCACTGTAAGTAGTATCTATTTATTTGGTATATATTTGGTATTTACTTACTTACATATGTTTGTTCTTTTTTTTACTCCCCCTACCCCATACAAACTTTCAAACTCCCTGAGGTTAGGGTGGCCAGTTTTTTTTTTTCTCAGCTCGTAGTACAGTGCCTAGGTATAGAGTAGATGATTAATAAAAGTTCCTTGAATTGAATCGAAAATTTTCACAACACTCCATTAATGAATTGTTCAGATGATCTGTTTAAACTTTGAATCCTCAAGGGATAATTAGTACTATTAGAGAATATTGGAAAAAAGATATCACTGTGAAACCACTAGAGACTAGGGAAAACTCAAAGGCATTCCATTCAGTCTGGACCTTTATGGATATAAACCAGCAATGAACATCACAAAGGGAGCATTCAGTTTTCTGGCAGACCTCTCTCTTCTCCTGTGGTGTTGACTGTGATGTTATAATGGAGATAGGGTGACAGCTTGGACTCACACTACCTGAGTTTGAATCCTGACATTGCCCCTTAACACAAGTACTATATTCAGGCAAGTCAATTCACCTCTTTTTGTGTCTTTCATCTGTAAAATGTATATATTGGATTTCAGGGCTTCTTAAACTTATTCCACTTGCGACTCATTTTTCGCATCTTGGCAGTGTTTGTTGGTGTTATCTAGTATAACATGTGCAAAGTATGCATGCTTTGTGTTGAGAACAAGGCTGCATTGAAGTTGCAGAATGCAATGCAGATAAACACTGCCAGAAACACCTTGGATTCATCACGTGTTTGATTGTAAATTAATTTATGGTCACTGAGCATTCAGAAACCTTTTACTATTGCCAAATTTTTCATTACTCCATATGGGGTGGAGAACTAAAGTTTAAGAAGCATTAGAATAGATGACTTCTAAAGGGCCTTTCAACTCTGAATTAATATACTCGTCTGAAATATACACTTAATATTGGTCAATGAATCATAGAATATTGAAACTGATTGCAATTTTGCAGATTATCACTGTCCAGATGAAGAAACACACTGAAGGAAATTTGGTGGTGTGTCCAAAGTCACAGAGTTAATTTATGTCTTTTTTTTTCAGACATCTTGAGTTTGCTAGATTTTATTCAATAAAAAATAAACACAAGGTGATCGTTGCTAAATGAATAAGATTTCATTATGCTAGAAGTTAATTCCATTTTAAAATTAGCCTTATTTCAATCAGTTTTTTTAGAAGTAAGATTTCAAGGATGTCACATTCTCCTCACATCTCTCTGAAGTTCAGCTTTCCTCTGTAGAGTTATTGCAGGTGAAAAAAATAATAATTTAGCCTAAGCTGCAGGCCATGTAAAAGACTAAAATGATTATCACATATTTGAGTTTTACTTCAGGTATAACTCTCAAATATCAAGCAATTAAAAAAAACTTTACCAATGCATTTCTCCCCACGCTGACAGTTGTTGGGCATATACTTTACTCCATTTCACTGTGTTACCATAGAGAATAAAATGATGTCAAAACATAACAGTGTGCTACCATCACTGAAACCACATAGCTCTGCCTTTGCCATTGTTGCATCTGCTTGTTGTAAAAAAATATTACATCTCTCTGTGATACCATTGTCTGTCTTGTGACACAGTGGGTCAGATTTTCATTTTAACCAGCTTTCAAAGCCTTGGAGCAATTTTGAATTCTTTCCTTGCCCCACCACACAGATCCAGTCACCACATCCCATTTATTCTGTCTCTGTGATATCACTCATTCATCCCTTCCTTTCTGTTCTCAGCATCACCACTTTCATTCACATTCTTATTACCTCTTGCCTAGTCTACTGCAGCATTCTAACTCTTTTCTCTGCCTCCCATCTTTTTCCATTACAAGCTAGCAAATTATCCTGAAGCAGAGTTCCGACAAATCACAAATGGCTTCCTATTTTCTATAGAATGAAGTTCAAACAGTCAGAGTTCAAGATCTTCAACCACTGGTTCTAATCTGGACTTCTAGTCATCTTACAATACTCCCTTATAGGTAGTCGTTACTAGGTGGAATTGCAACAGGAGAAAATTCATTTGAGGGATGGAACTATCCTGAGGAGCAAGGACATACTTCAAGGAAAATGCTACTGGTGGGAAGAAGAAGCATGTACTTCCAGGGAGCCCTGCTTGGTAGTCATAGGCCTCGGTTGAACAGAAGGTAGGGCACGAGGATTGTCAGTCACCTTGGGAAAAAACCTTTTAATACACCTTCCCAGGGGGAGCCTTTGTTTTCCCACCACCAGCAAAACTCCTTTTTATGTGCTTCTACTACTTCCCACCCCACTCCTGCCCAGTTGTGTCATTGATCTTCGGTACCCTACATTCTATTCAAACTGAACACCATTCTATTTCATGGATACATTTATACTTTCCTTCATCCTTGCCTTTTCTGGTGCTGCTGTTCTGCTGTGAATGCCTTCTTATCAATTAAAATCATGCCCATCCATCAAGGCTCAGGACAAATAGCACCTCTTCCATGAGACTTTCCATGATTCAATCAACCAAATATGAATCCTCCCTCCGATTTAACCTTTTCCATAAACCTTTACTTATTAATAATATAATACTTTGCTTGTAGCTCTTATTATGATGTTTAAGACACTCTGCTTTTTGTATGATAGTTAACTTGTGGTTACCCTTACTAGATTGTAAACACCTTGAGGAAAAGAATTGTTGATCTTCATCTATGTTTATCTTAATGTATCTAGCAACCACTCAATAAATATTAGTTTAAATAAAGTGAATTTTAAGACATGCTTGAAAAAGTTCAGTCTTGCATGTAACAGGGACCAGAAAATGGTCATTTATCAGTTGGTTAAGTTCATGAAAAGAGAGGAACAATAACGAGATTACATAGAGACTATGTCTTGCCATCCCATTAATGCTTGTTCTGAAATGATACTGGAAATGCTATTATCCTCTTTTTACTGGTCAGTGTTCTATTTGTGAAGTAGCACTGGGTATAGTTTGGGTAATGACTGACTACTGTAATGCTGTTAGAGCTCTGTGTTTTGGGAAGCCTATTTGCCCTTTCTCATCTCTCCAGGAGGGATCTATTGCCACTAGCAGGGGACTCTCTGATGATAATGGTGTGAAGTTGCTTCCATGCAACACATGAATTTTTCATGTAATTTAAATATAAATTGGACCTACATGGGGATTTACTCATTGAGGAGTGCTCCCATATTGTGTCTGTGCTGCATGCCCTGACAGGGCTGCCAACTCTACTGTGTATCTCTGAGAGGAAATTATTAAAAAGAACAAAACCCAACTTTTCTTGCAGTAATCCCAGTTGCCATGGATCCACTTCTCCCCATGGCTGCTGAGTTTTGAGAGGCAATGTTTCCATCAACTATGGCAGAATCCAGATAACTTCACTGGCAATGGCAATGATTCTATAAGGTTGAGACATTCTAAGGGACATTATAGAAACAATTGTTCTCATTTTCCCAGATCAGTTCTATCAAAAAAAATTAGAATCACAGAATTTCAGAGTTGAAAGAGATCTCACTGGTTATATAGTCTAAACCCATGTCAGGAAAAAAAAAACCCAATATAAATGTTTCAAAAGCAGTTGTCTTGATTGTCTTTGAAAATATCCATTGAGGGGGATGGAGCCAAGATGGTAGAGTAGAAGGATGAACCTGTTGAAGCTTTCCCCCCACATCCCTTAAAATACCTGTAAAAATGACTCTAAACAAATTCTAGAGCAGCAGAAGTCACAAAATGACAAAGTGAAAGAGATTTCCAGCCCAAGAAAGCCTGGAAGTCCAAGAAGAAAGGTCTTTCACACTGGGCTCAGGGGGGAATGCAGTCCAACCTTGGCCACGTGGCTCACACAGGAATAGAGCATGCTTCAGGGAGCAGGATCCTGGGTAGTACCTGTGGTTCCCAGATTACTCAAACCACAAATGCCAAAGAGAGCTTCAAAGGGCAGTGAGAAAGTTCTTTCACCTGGGTGAGAAGGAAGCAGCATCCTGTCCTAACCCCAGCACCAGGAGGCCCCAGGTCAGGGCAACCACTGTGGTAGTAGTGTCTATTTTTGCAACTCTTGGCCTAAAGACCCTGGGGGAATTGAGCCACTGATCTGGAGCTCAGTCCTGAGTAGTGGTCTTGGGGTGTGTAGGAACACTGGCTGGTGGAGCTAGTGGAGGCTCTGGAGAGGGAATACTACTCAGAGATCCTGGGCAGAAAAGCTTGCTGTTGCTCCCAGACCAGAGCACAGGCCAGGAGAGGAGTAACTCGTCTCCCTTGATTGTGCCACCTTGGAGGAACTGGGAACTTACAAGTCCCTAGAGTATACCCTCCACTTAACAAAGGACTCAAAAATCAAGTAACTGCCTGGGAAAATGCCCAAAAAAGGGAAAAAATAAACATAGAAGGTTACTTTCTTGATGAATGGGTATTTTCTTCCATCCTTTCAGATATGGAAGAACAAAGTATACCATCAGAGGAAGACATAAAAGTCAAGTCTTCTGCATATAAAACCTCCAAAACAAATATGCAATGGTTTCATGTCATGAAAGAACTTATGAAATATTTTGAAAATCAAGTAATAGAGGTGGAGGAAAAATTGGGAAAGGAAATGAGAACAATGCAAGGAAACCATGAAAAGTGAGTCAGAAACTTGCTAAAGGAGACCCAAAAAAGTTAGTGAAGAAAATAACATCATTAAAAATAGGCTAACTCAATTGGCAAAAGAGGTCCAAAAAGTCAATGAGGAGAAGAATGCTTTAAAAAGCAGAATTAGCCAAATGGAAAAGGAGGTTCAAAAGCTCACTGAAGAATATAGTTCTTTAAAAATGAGAATGGAACAGATGGAAGCTAATGATTTTATGAGAAACCAAGAAATTACAAAACAAAATCAAAAGAACAAAAAAATTGAAGACAACTGACCTGGAAAATAGATTCATGAGAGAAAATTTAAAAATTGTGGGACTACCTGAAAGCCATGATCAAAAAAAGAGCCTACACATCATCTTTCATGAAATTATCAAGGAAAATTGCCCTGATGTTCTAGAATCAGAGGATAAAATAAATATTGAAAGAATCCACCAATCACCTCCTGAAAGAGATCCAAAAAGAAAAAACTCCTAGGAATACTGTAGCCAAATTCCAGTGTTCCCAGGTCAAGGAGAAAATATTACAAACAGCCATAAAGAAGTACTTTGAGTATTGTGGAAATATAGTCAGGATAACACAAAATCAAGCAGCTTCTGCTTGATTAAGGGATCAGAGGGCTTGGAAAATGATATTCCAGAAGTCAAAGGAACTGGGATTAAAACCACGAATCACCTATCCAGCAAAACTGAATATAATACTTCAGGGGAAAAATGATCATTCAATGAAACAGAGGACTTTCAAGCATTCTTGATGAAAAGACCAGAGCTGAAAAGAAAATTTGACCTTCAAACACAAGAATCAAGAGAAGCGTGAAAAGGTAAACAAGAAAGAGAAATCACAAGGGACTTTCTAAAGTTGAACTGTTTACATTCCTACATAGAAAGACAATATTTGTAACTCTTGAAACTTTTCTCAGTATTTGGCTGGGTAGTTGGAGGGATTATACACACACACATATATATGTATATGTATATGTAAATATATATATATATATATGGACAGAGGGCACAGGGTGACTTGAGTAAGAAGGGATGATATCTAAAAATAAATTAAGGGGTGAGAGAGGAATATATTGGGAAGAAAAAGGGAGAAATGGAATGAGACAAATTATCTCTCATGAAATAGGTAAGAAAAAACTTTTTCAATGTAGGGGGATTTATTCAATTTGGCCCAGTGGGAAGAATTAGAAGCATAGGATAGAACTTCCAAAGAGGCAAATTTAAGCTGGATGTAAGAATTAATTTCATTAACTATTAAAGCTCTATACAAGTGAAATGAGCTGCCACCAAAAGTGGTAGATTCTTCCTCAATGGACATTTTCTTTTAACAAATATTTATTTAGGGTCCATTAGGAGCAAGGTCTTTGTGCTAGGTACTGTTGAAGACAGGCAAATAAAATATGGCCTTTTCCTTTACAAAACTTATTATCTGGTACAGGAGATAAAGCATTCAATTTAATGATCATTTTTATAAAATTTATTTTGTTTTCAACATTCATTTCCACAAGATTTTGTGTTCCACATTTTCTCCCCATCTCTTCCCTCCCTCATTCCAAAACACTGTGCATTCTGATTACCTCTTCCCCCAAGCTGCCCTCCCTTCTTTCACACCCTTCCCGTCCCTTATTCCCATCTTCTCCAAACCTCCTTCACTATTCTGGTTGCCTCAAATATGCAGCTCATCAACATCCTTCCTTTTCTAAATATGGTGTCCAGAACTGAATGCAATGGTCTCGAGGTGGTCACATTAAGGAAGACACAATGGAACTGAAACAGTTACTTAATTATTTCTGTTTGTGTAAAAGCAAGCACTCTGACATACATAAGAGGACCTGCTATTACAAGTTCTTTGATCTGCTTTTCTAAAAGAAAGGGCAACTTTTGAAGGGTCAACAATCACTTTAATTAAGCACACATATCATTTACTTAGTTCAGGAGGAAAAGTCAGCACCCTAAACTTCAGAGAAAATACAAAGAAATCAAAATGAACAGACAGAGCTTCCAGCTGTCTAACCATTAGCAATGCATATGTAGTTGCCAGAGAGAGAAGCACCAACATCTGAGTTTTCAAAGCTGGGAGCTCCTTAACAGCTGCCCAGAGTCTTCTCTGGCCAAACAAACACTTTCAATAGTAAGCCCCAAAGTAAAACCTCACCTCAGAGTATTTATACATTTTTAGAGCCAGAGGGTATCAGAACCCTTGAAAATCAGTGCCAAATTAAGAAAATGTGTGGACCTTCCTACGAATCTCCCCTAATCAAACTCCCTTTAATGGGCAGGCCCATTAATGGGTGGGGAAGATCTTTAATCTCATTAACTTTAGAATTTGTTATACCTCTTTTTCATGTTAGCTATATGTTTTGATTTTTATTATTTTCATGATCATGATCAACAGTATAATTAGTAGGGATGGTGGTAGTAGTAGTGGTGGTGGTGGTGGTAGTAATAATAATAGTAGAAGTAGCAGTAGTGTGGTAGTGGCAGCAACAGTAACAATGTAGTGATGGCTACCTTAGCTATGGATTCACACTGTCCACTCCTATTGAAATCATAGTCTTATAGACACCTCCTAGATCATTTTCAAATAAGCCCATGTCCAGGAATCTTTTCCATTTTGTCAAGTCGATTTCTTGAAACACTAAAAGGTTTTGTGTGGGCATTTGTGTCTGAAATACCATGTCTTTTCCATCTTTTCTATTTTCCACAGACATAATATCGATCACCTCATAGGTAGTAAATGATATTTATTAGTTGAGCAATTGAAGACTGGAAGATGTTTATCAACAGGTAGAAATAAGGGCAAAGCAGGGATAGAACTGGCCTTCAGTGCTAAAGAAATAGTGCATCATCTCTAGACTATTACAAATGACTTCAATGTTAAAATGAAGTGATATCAATTCCTGGTCAGATTCACTTTCCAACCAGTTCACTTGATATAGCACAAGACTCAGCACAGAGTATAAGTATAAAGCAATGAAAGTGGGAGTGAACTTATCTGTATAGGGCTATATTGTCCCAGTAGAATATAAGCTCCTTGAGGATAGAAACTCTGCTTTTTAATTTTAATGTCACCATCACCTTTACAATTCTTTGATTTAGTAAGGTGTTTTTTTGGTAAATGGTTCTTGGATTGAATTAGAATGGATTGTCAAAACAATGTAGTCCCCCCTTCTTCTGTTCCCCAGCTCCAAATGTGGATATCTTTTGCAAGATCCCATAGAGGTGGTTAACCATCTTCTGCTTGTACACCATCAGTGATAAGGAGATCACTCCTTTACTGTTTTCAGTACTAACAAATGCTTATACTGAGCCAAAAATCAGCATCCTTGTAACTTCTTCTCACTGGTTCTAATTCTGCTGTCTGAGTGATGGTGGCCATAACTACCTCTCTTGCCCACGGTAAGTCTTTAGCGATGATTTGCTGAAGATTCTAAGAATCTGTTTCCGACATTTTTACTTTGCCCCATATAACGAGTAGTAGCAGAAAGGCAGAGGGAAGATAGTGCTTAGTGTTCTGTGAGCATTTTTTTTCTTCATACAGAAAAACGTATGTCCACTCCTCCTTCAGCAGGAATCATGATACTCATCTCTGAGTCCACAATGAATGAAGGTAGAAAGGTTAAGTGAGTGGCTGAGGCCACAGAGGGAGTCTGTGTGTCAGGACTAAGAATAGATGCTGAGTGTCTGGCTCCTAGTGTCTTGGCTCGTAGCTAGACCACACTTCTCCCAAGAGGTCACTTGATACTGGAATTGGAAAGATGAACTGGCGACAGAATGAAAAGGACTTGAGCTCAAGGATAGCTCTTTTTTTTCCTGCTAGGGCATTTTTTTGTGATGAGATCCTTTGATGTCTTTCAGTGAAAAGTTCTCCAGCTGTCCACAGCAACATTTGTATGCAGTTCAATAAAAAAAATTACTCTAGCTAGCAAAGTACAGAGACAGGGCAATCCACAGGAGGACTTTGCAGAAAGCATTTTAATTGAATAGTAAGTAGTTGTCTTCCAAAGTGCTAGACATCTACTTTGTCTATGACTCCTTTCTATGACCAATTTTCAACTTTATTTTCTGACTTCTCTTTCAAAAATAGAGGCCATAAATGCTTCCAGCCAGTCAAATGCAATCCTTTATAATCAGACAACTTTGTAAGTTATAAGAAAAGAAGAAGGAAACTACTTATACTGAAGAATTCCTGCTTGTTCCATAATTACAGATTAAATCCTGTAGAGAAAACTTCTCTGATGTTTGGCATGCTGACCTGTAGTTGACCTTGGCAGTATTTTTTTTAAAAATTGATACCAATTCTAAGAGGAGGTTCTGTGCTAGTGAAAGAAAGAAGTCATGAATTTCTATCATGTGGGCTCATCACTATTCCTCCCCATTGAGGAGCCACTTTCAGTTCTAAAGATGAGATGAATTATTGCTCTTTTATATCTTCAACCATTAAAGTAGATTTCTCATATGGATTTAAACTGATTCCTCTTGGATCCACAGGACAGTACTAGGATCAATGAATGGAAATTACAAAGGGAAAAATTTAGACTTGAAGTAAGGAAACACTTCATAACTATTAGTGCTATTTAATTATGAAACATATTGCCCTATAAGGCGGTGGGTTCTCTCTAATTATAGCTAGGTTCTGATTTGTGACAATAATGAATCCTCCCTCCTGCCATGATCATATTATTCAAATTCTTACTACATAACTCCATTGGACTGGAAAGCAAGAACTAAATGTTGCATAATTATAACTTCAAATAGTGTGAATTCAAATATGTGACCACTTAAGGGAATTCATTATTTGCACTAATCAGGAGTTAGCTATAGAAGTCTTCAAGTGAAGGCTGGATGACTAGTTTGGGTGTGTTGTAGTAAAAGTTTTTTTTCAGGTATGGGATGACAGCTGACAGGGAAGGTTCTTCCAAATCTGAAATTTGATTCTGTGATTCTTTGAGTGAGCACCTGATGGAAGATTTGATTGGTAGCCTCTTGAATACTTTTTTGTAATGAGACAGGGTGGAAAGTAACTCTATAAATAGCTAAATTATTACTTTGTCATACATTATAATATTACATAATATATCAAATAATATAGCATTTTAAGCTTTTACTTTATAATTTATATATTATATAACATGTAAGTCGTATACACTGCTGATAGGTAAATAAATAGTAACTCTAATAACTTTATAAATATTATTTCCTTTTTATCCTTCTAAGAATCTTAGGAGGCAGGTCCCATTTTACATATAAGAAAACTGAAGCTTAAGTTCAATGATTTGTGCAGGGTCACAGAGCTAGCAGTTGCCTGAGGCTGGATTTGAACTTGGGTCAACCCTGACTCCTATCTGGCACTTATCCACTGTACCACCTAGTTGCCTTACATAGATAACTACTCACATTTCCATACACTTTTAGGTTTACCAAATAGTTTCTTCCTGACTATCCTGTATAAGGGCAGAACAAGTATAATCCCTATCCCACAGGTCACCAACCGAGGCCTTGAGAGGTTCATAAATCACAGAAAACTATTTTCTGGAACAATTCTTTGTTAGATATACTGTAGAGTTCCTAGATATAGAGCAGGAAGATACCTTAGAAGTCACTTAATCCTGTGCTGTTAAACTTAAATAGAAATAGGGACCACTAAACTGTACATAAAATCCCTTTGGTTCACATATTGACTTATAAAATCAGATATTAAAAGTATTGATTACTTATTGTATTGTATTGTATTTTGTTAAATATTTCCTAATTACATTTTCATGTGATTTCAGTGGAATTAGGAGTGTCATAGACCCTGTGCACGTTTGACACCTCTGATCTTGTCTGACCCCTTCATTTGAGAAAACTGTGGACCATTGAAGTTAAGTGAATTGTCAAGTTCACATCAATCTGTCAATAATCAACACTCATTTTTAAAGTACTTGCTTTGCACCAGAACCTGTACTAAATACATAATCTCGGCCTTCAACACTTCATTGAGGAAGGGGAGACAAGAGCAAATTATAAAGATATGGACATGTCAAGAAAAAATAATAATTAAAGGATATTGAATTTGAGCCAAGGTACCCTGACTCCAAATCCAGCACTCTTTCCACTGAACTGTACTGCTTCTGTGTGTAGTTTTATTTAGTACTTACTCCTTTGCCCTGGTGATTCATAGATTATTAATAAAGCCCTAAAGGGTATCTTCTCTTGATACAAATGCCTAGATGTTCTGAGGACTGCTTACTTTTCTGCTCATGCCCCCATTAAGATGATGAACTAATGTCATTTCCTCAAGGGTAGTTACATAGGTTCACAAGATTCAAAATATGCCTGCATAAGTTGATGGAAATAGGTCTAACATCTAAGACCACAGGAAGTGATGAGATGATCCTTTGAGCAAACCTTCCCCTAGAAATATGTACATTCTCCATAACATAGCATTCTTTTTATATGAACCAGGAATGATTGAACTTTGTTCCTCCATAACAGTGCATTCCTCTCTCTTAACATCATTGCGTTTACTCCCCTGATTATTTTTAATCTTTGTCCATTTATTTCTCAGAAGGCACTAGTCACTACTCCTTGTTGATATTCCCAGTCATTGTCCTCTGTAGCTTTATTTTAACTTTCCTTAGACCTTCCCTTTTGGCCCTCAAAGTTGGAAGCCAACTCATCACTAATACTGTCTTTTGAAGCTCCTATTTCCTTTAACTCAGCTATTTTTTTCTGTTTATTCTCCCCTGTTCTCAAACCTATGGCTCATCTCCTAGATTTCAACAGTTCTACTTTCCTCCAGCATATGACACTCACCACTTTCCCAAGAGAACTAGCCAATATTATCAGCTATATTACATCTCCAAAAACATACTTTTGCTGCTCATACTCCATTTTAAAAATCATTTTTATTTAAAGTTTTGAGTTCCCAATTCTACTCCTTTCTTCTTCCCTTCCCCTCTTCCCTCCCTGAGACAGTAAGTAATCAGATTATACAGATTATACATGCACAATTAGGTAAAACATTTCCAGTTTAGTGATTGTTATATGAAGATTTGAAGAAAATAAAAAAGAAAGAAGGAGAGAAAGACAGAAAGAAAGAAAGAAAGAAGAAAGAGAAAGAAAGAAAGAAAGTAAAAAATAGCAGACTTTAATATGTGTTCAGATAATATCAGTTCTTTCTCTGGAGTCAGAGAGTATGTTTCATCATTAGTCTTTTGTTTGGGATTGTCTCAGATCATGTATTGCTGAGAACAGCTAAGTTATTCATAGTTCTTTATCATACATTATTGCTGTTACTCTACAACATTCTCCTGCTTCTATTCACTTCACTATGCATCATGATGTTCATGTAAGTCTTTCCAGGTTTTCCTGAAATCACCCTGCTTGCCATTTTTTGCACAATAGTATTCCATTGCAATCATATACCAAAGTTTGTTCAGCCATTCACCAATTGATTTTTTTTTATTTTTTCTTTTTGATTTCCAATTCTCAGCCATTGCAAAAAGAACTGCTATAAATATTTTTGTGCAAATAAATTATTTGCCCTTTTTTGGATATCTTGGGGAGACAGACCTAGCAGTGATATTACTAGATCAAAGGGTATGAACAGTTTGGTAGTCCTTTGGGCATAGTTCCAAACTGCTCTCCAGAATGGTTGGATCAGTTTGCAACTCAACCAACAGTGGATTAGCATCTTTTTTTTACCCTGCTTCCCCTCCAGCATCCAACATTTTCTATCATTCTGATAGATGTGAGGTGGTGCCTCAGAGTTACTTTAATTTGCATTTCCCTGAACAATAGGGATTTAAAGCATTCTTTTCATATGACTATATATTGTGAGGGGCCGTTGTGAGGGGCCGCCATCGGACCTCCTGGGTGGATAGGTGACGGCCGGGAGTCTATACCCGCCCTAACTGGCGGTCACACGCTTGGCCCGTGACTTCCTCATTTTGGGCGCAAGGAAGGCTCGTGGACAAGGTACGGCATTGCCCTCGGGGAGGTACTGAAGGGGCTCCACACCAATCATGATGGGACATGACCAACTATGACCTTAGAAGGCAAAGTGTTGAGAGATGACCCGATCTTAAGACCCAATGCAGATGCAGGGCTAGAACCCGGAAAGGATAAGGAATATAAGGCAACGCCCTAAGGGGCTCGGGGGGACTGGACTGATGTGAACTGCTGAATAAACACCCGCCTTGCTCTACCACCCTGGCTCGTGCTTGGTTTCCGCCCGAACTCCGATCCCCGGGGACGGGTCCAGAGACGTCTGAAGCTGCGTGACGCAGAGTGAGGGGTTACTACCCACCGGGAGGGTCGATCGGGGACCATTGCCCCCGACAATATATATTTTTCATTTCTTTGTCTGAAAACTGTCTGTTCATATCCTTTGATCATTTATCAGTTGGGGAATGACATATTTTTTTTTAAAATTTGACTCAGTTCTCTATATATTTGAAAGATGAGTCCTTTATCAAAGATACTTGTTGCAATACTTGTTTCTGCTTTCCTTATAATTTTGGTTGCATTGGTTTTATTTGTGCAAAAGCTTTTCAATTGTCTATAACAAAATTATCTATTTTACATTTTGTAATGCTCTCCATATCTTTTTTGGTCCATAATTTTCCTTATTCAAGCTCTGACAGGTAAACTATTTCTTGCTCACCCTTATTTGTTTATGGTGTTATCCTTTATGTGTAAATCATTTATCAACTTTGACCTTATTTTGGTATATAGTGTCAGATGTTAGTCTATACCTAGTTTCTGCCATACTACTTTCCAATTTTCCCAGCAGTTTTTGTTCCAAAGGCTTGGATCTTTGTGTTTATCCTATACTATATTGTTCTAGTCACTTACTATAATATAATATAACGTGTACCTAATCTACTCCACTGTTCCACCATTCTATTTCATAGCCAGTACCAGATTATTTCAGTAATTATTGCTTTAAAATACAATTTGAGACCAGGTATGCCTAGCTCACCTTCTTTTGAATTTTTAAAATGGATTCCCCTGATATCCTTGAGCTTTTGTTCTTCCAAATAAATTGTTATTATTTTTTCTAGAACTATAAAATGATGTTTTGATAGTTTGATTGGTATGGCACTGCATAAATGTATTAACTTAGGTAGAATCATCATTTTTATTATATTGGCTCAACCTACCCATGAGTAATTAATATTTTCCCAATTATTAAGATCTGATTTTATTTGTTAGAGAAATGTATTACAATTGTGTTCATATATTTCCTGGGTTTGTCTTGGCAGATTGTAGTGCCACTGCAATATTCACAATGCCTTTGGTGGCTATGAATATCCCAGAACAATTCTGAATCATGAAATACCAGACTCTCCACATGGAAGGCAGAACCAAAACATTTATTCAGACACCAGAAACCAAATTCCAGAACCAGAAAGCTAAATCCATCATAGTAACAAAAATCTATATACAATAACAATGCGGAGAGTACCATACACAAGCCTTCCCCCACTAGGCTTCCCATAAACCAGCCCCATTAAATTAATCACAATCAGGCCATCTTAAACAAAATCACAGACAATCTCTTTCACTCATACTAGCCAGAAGACTACATCCTTCGTGGCTCTAACTGCTCTCGACTAATTTCTTCTTTGCTCTGCTTCAGCTCCACCTTTTCCTGTTCTACCCATTCAGCAAACTCCTCCCACCACAAGCTCCAGGTGATTCATACTCATGTAACTCGGGCTTCCATGTAACTCAGGCAGGGAACACGGGCCTATTAATGAATATGAAAGACCTTCCATTTAAATTACCATTACAAGATAGTCTCCAAATATTTTTTATTGTGATAGTTGTTTTAAATGGAATTTTTCTTTCTATCTCTTGTTAGTTATAGAAATGCTGATGCTTTATGTGAGTTTATTTTATATCGTGAAACTTTGATAAAATTTCATGTAGGTTTTTTTTTTTGATTCTCTAGGATGTTCTAAGTAAAACATCATATCATCTGCAGAGTCACAGTTTTATTTCCTCACTACCTATTCTAAATCTTTTAATTTTTTCTCTTTTTATTGACATGTCTAACATTTCTAGTATAATATTAAATAATAGAGGTAACAATGGGCCTCCTTGCTTTACCTCTGATTGTACTAGGAAGGCTTCTAGCTTATCCTCATTATAGATAATGTTTGCTGATGGTTTTAAGTAAATACTACTTATCATTTTAAAGTAAACACCATTTACTCCTATGCTCTCTAATTTTTTAATAGGAATGGGTACTGTATTTTGTGAAAGGCCTTTTCTGCATCTATTAAGATAATCACATGATTTCTGTTGATTTTGTTATTGATATGGTCATTTATGCTGATAATTTTCCCAATATTGAACCAGCTCCAGATTCTTGATATAAATACCACCTGATCATAGTGCCTGATCCTTCTGATATATTACTATAATTTCTTTGTTAGTATATTCTCTAAAAGTTTTGCATCAATCTTCATTAAGGAAACTGGTCTATAATTTTTTTTTTTCTGTTTTGCTCTTTCTGGTTTAGGTATCAGCACCATATTTGTACTTTAAAAAGAATTTGATAGGACTTTTTCTTTGCCTATTTTTCTAAATAGCTTATACAGTATTGAGATTAATTGCTCTTTAAATGTTTGGTAGAATTCACATGTGAATCCATCTGGTCCTGGGCTTTTTCTTAGGAAGTTCATTGATGGCTTGTTCAATTTCTTTTTTCTAAGATTAAGTCATTTAAGTATTTTATTTCTTCTGTTAATTTAGGTAATTTATATTTTTGTAGATATTCATCCATTTCATTTAAATTATCAAATTTATTTACATATAATTGGGCAAAATATCTCCTAACCATTGCCTTAATTTCCTCTTTACTGGTAGTGAATTCACCCTTTCCATTTTTGATACTAGCAATTTGATTTTCTTCTTTCCTACTTATTTAAATCAAATTAACCCATATTTTATCAATTTTATTGATTTTTCTTCATAAAACCAGCTTCTAGTTTTATTTATTAGTTCAATAGTTTTCTTATTTTCAATTTTATTAATCTCTTCTTTGATTTTCAAGATTTTCAGTCTGGTTAATTAAGGATTTTTAAATTGTTCTTTTTCTATTTTTTAAAGGTGTATGCTCAGTTCATTGATCTACTTTTTCTCTACTGATGTAAGCAATTAGAAATAGAAGTTTGTCTAAGTGCTGCTTTGACTACATCCCATAAATCTTGGTAAGTTGTCTCATTATTGTCATTTTCTTTAATGAAATTATCAATTGTTTCTATGATCTGTTCATTGACCCATTTATTTTTTAGGATTAGATTATTTAATTACCAAATAATTTTTAATCTCTCTTTTCATTATCCATTCTCAAATGTAATTTTTATTGCATGGTGATCTAAAAAGGATATTTACTATTACTGCTTTTCTGCATTTGGTTGTGAGGTTTTTATGTCCTAATACATGGTCTATTCACTTCTGGTGAATCACTTTGGATCTCACAATGGGATCAAGGACTTGCTGGTGGCTTATGCTACGAGTGATTGCTAGGATGGAGTCTTGCTGCACAAACTGTTTACTTCCCTAGGGATTTGCTGTTTTTCAGGAAGGTGGAGCCTAACTGGTGGATTATCCTAGGGTTGGAGCCTTGCATCAGACCCCCTGCTGAAGACTACCTGCTAATACTGCTCTTGGATCTCATTTCCTTCCCACCTCAGTGAGACAGACCTTTTCTACTGGTGTTGGTAAACTGCTTTCCTGCTCCTAGACCAATTCTGAGATAGTTTTCTAGTTGTGAGAGGACTTTGGCACATAGTCCTTCCTCATTCTACTATCTTTGACCAGAAGTCTCACATAATACATTTGTAATAAATGACGTTTACTTTGCTTGATCTAGCTTTTGTTTCTTTTTCTTCATAGCTGGAGGGAGAGAAAACAAATGGTAGCTGATGGGGAGAAATAAAGAAAAGTTACAATAATACAATTTCAGATCTTTGGGATTTTCCCCAATATGCTTGTTGAAAGTATAACAAAAATATTGATGGATTTGGAATTAAGAAACGTGTTTGTATACTTGGTCCTGCCATCTATTAGTTATAAGATCTTAGGTAAATCATTTAACCTCTCTTGACCTTAATTTCTTATCAGTAAAATGAAGTACGAAATGTTTTCGAAAGGTCCTTTCTAGCTGCAACTCTAGATTGAATTTCATTCCAGTGTGTGTGTGTGTGTGTGTGTGTGTGTGTGTGTGTGTGTGTGTGTGTGTGTGAACACTGGAAATATGTTGATGCTTACTCATCCAGACTATCCTAGAAAATAGTAGAATTCATTAGTTAATAGTTGGAGTATAATAAAAAAAAACCCAGCATAATTATATGTGATTAAAACTTAGAATTAAAAACAATAAGATCTTTATGCTTGCATATGTTCAGATGACACTTGGTACTCAGTGTGACCTTTTACAAAACTACAACTATATTAAATCAACTGCAAAAATTACACTGTGAATATGATTTTGAAAGGAGAACCTTGATGAGCCACACTGGATCCTTTATTTCATTCAATGCCTACTTGCAGGGTTTCCAGCTGACTATTCACATTAATTCTTTTCAACTCTTCACTTTCCCAGTTTGTAGCTATAAGTAAATACTTTACACTCTGAATAAAGACAATTGCAGTCAATATGAATATGATTTTATCTTTGTTAAAAATATTCATGTCATTTTCTGGGCTGCAAAATAAATGTGTGTTTTGTTCTCAGAAGGTGTTCTGTTTTTTGCTATACAGAACTATGCCATGACATGACAGATGTTTTTTCTTTGAATTCATAGACTCTCATGTGATTCTTAAACATTGATTATATGTGAACTTTTATATTAATTAGATAAGAGTGTTACATATAGCCCTATCTGATTCATCATTTCTATATTTAAGTGAATGTATTTATAATAGGTACCTTTTTAAAAAATAGTATTAGTGGTTTTCAGGTTGGTTTTAAATTTTTGCCTTATGGTTCCATCTCCCTAATTTCTAACTCAATTTTTGTGGATTTTTTCCATCATTTTCTGAGGGTAGGAGAGATTAAGTTTCCCTGTCTGATTCAAGATGGCATGCAGCCTTGCTGCAGGTTCCCGGCTGTGAAGCTGGCTGCTGCTGCTACTCTTGGACTTTGCTCACCTCCCACCCCAGGGAGACAGACCTTTCCTGTCAGACTGGTATAACTGCTTTCCTGATCCTAGATCAATTTTGAGGCAGTTTTTAAGTTGTTTGGAGGGGAATTTGGGAGGATATCGAGGATTCCTTCCTCACCCCACCAAGTTGGCCCCAGAAGTCACATGGTTGGTTATTCTTGTCTTTCATCTTTGCAGGGGACCAAAATGACATCACCATGATAAAGTGAAATTTCATTGTGTCTAAATGTGGCTAATCAGAACAATACAAGCTTGGAATGCTCCACCACAGGTTTGGCACAGATAGCCCATGTGACTATTTGGGGTGGATATCCCAAATTTGCACATCCTGTGTTTGCTTTGTGCTATCTCAATCTTGCTTTACTCAAAGAACACAGTACCCTTTCTGATGTGGGCACACCATGCTAAGTGATTCTGTGCCAGTGTCTTCCATGTTTCATAGTCAAATCCAAAGTTCTTGAGAGGGACCTTGAGAGTATCTTTTTATTGCTTCCTCTGGCCACCATGTGATCACCTGCCCCATACAAGTTCTCCATAATATAATCTTTTTGGTAAGCGTTCATTTTGCATTTGAACAACATGGCCAGCCCATTGGAGTTGTGCTCTCTGAAGCATAGTTTGAACACTTGGCAGTTCAGGTCAGGCAAGGACTTCAGTGTCTGGTACCTTATCCTGTCAGGTGATCCTCAGAATCTTCCTAAGACAGTTCAAATGGAAGTGAATCAGTTTCCTGACATGGCGCTGGTAGACTGTCCATGTTTCAGAAGCATATAACAATGAGGTCAGCACAATGACTCTGTAGACCTTCAGTTTGGTAGTCATTTTAATACCTCTTCTCTCCCAAAATTATCTTCAGAGCCTCCCAAACACTGAACTAGCTCTGGCAATGTGTGCATCAACCTCATTGTCAATGTGTACATCCCGGAAAAGTACACTACCAAGGTAAGTGAACTTTTCCACAGCATTCAAAACTTCTCCATCTGTTGGAACTGATGGTTCCACATGTGGTTGGTATGGTGGTGACTGATGGAGCACCTGTGTTTTCTTGTGTTAATTATTAGGCCAAAATTAGTGCAGGCAGTAGAGAATTGATCCATTCTTTGTTGCATCTCAGCTTCAGAGGCTGCATTGAGTGTACAACCATCTGCAAACAGAAAATCATATACCAACATTCCCTCCACTTTGGTCTTGGCTTATAGCCTTTTCAAATTGAGGAACTTACCATCATTATGGCAGTTGACTTTGATGCTGTGTTCATCCTCATTGAAAGCATTTGTCAATATGGCTGAGAACATCATGTTAAAAAGCATGGGAGCAAGCACACAGCCCTGTTTCACGCCATTGATGACTGGGAAGACACGAGAGCATTGTCCATTATCTAGAACCTGAGCAAATATGCCATCATGAAATTTATGTGCAACATTGATGAACTCCAGGCAATCAAATTTTGACATAATTTCCCATAAGCTCTGAGAACTAACAGTGTCAAAAGCCATGGTCAGATCTACAAATGTTTTGTACAGACCTCTGTTCTGCTCCTGGAGTTTGTCCTGGAGTTTTGGACAGCAAATGCCATATCAACTGTTCCTTGGCCCTTTCTGAAGCCACACTGACTCTCACGTTCATGATCATCTTCCAGGTGAAGGATTAGCCTAATAAGGAGGATTCTAGTAAGAACTTTGACAGCAATGACTGGGAGACCTCCCTGTAATTGTCACAGGACAATCTATTCCTTTTACCTTTGTAGATATGTACAAAGGAAGCATCTCTGAATTCCTGGGGGATAACATCCTCTTGCCATATCACCTGGAAAATTTCAGTCAGCTTTGTATAAGCAATGGTCCCCCTACCTTGTAAATTTGAGCTGGAATAGAATTAGGACCAGGTGCTTTGCCACATGAAAGGAGCCTAATGGCCCTCAAAACTTCTTCAGTGGAAGTTCAGCTCAGGAGGGACTGACTTCAACCTGAGGCAAATAGTCAATGACCTCAGCACTGATTGATGATGGCCTATTGAAAATTTTATGGAAGTGTTCAGCTCATCTCTTTAGGATCATGTCCTTATCACTAACCAATGTGGCTCCCTCAGCACTGAGTAGTTGTGATGCACCACAGGTTTTTGGTCCATAAATAGCTTTCAGGGAATCATAAAAGTGCTTTGGATTTTTACCATCAGCATAAAACTGAATTTCATCTGCCTTCTTACTGAGTCAGGAATCCTGCATCTCTCTAAACCTTGCTTGTACTTTGCTTTTGATGGAATTAAATGCTGCCTTCCTATGGAGTTCTCATTTTTCATTTAGCAGTTTCTGAATTTTCCCATCATTTTCATGAAACCAGTCTTGGTCTTTGCAATTGTTCTGACCCAGATGAGCAAGTGCAGTGCTGTACACCAACTTTCTGAAAGCTGCCCACTCCTTTTCTGATCCACTGTTGCCAACTGTTGGCAAAAGTTGGCTCAACTTTCCCTCCAAGTTAGCAACAAACTGTTCACGCTCAGAGAAGAGATCTAATTTGTTGACATTTATTCTTCTGGTAGTCATTTTTCTTTGGGGGCAGTGCTTTTGATAAATGCAAATATTTAGCTTGGAAAGGATAAGTCTATGATCAGTCCAACACTCTGCACCACATATTGCCTTTGTCATTCTCACATTTTTTCTGTCTCCTCTCCTTACAATCACATAGTCTATTAGATACCAGTGTTTGCTGTGAGGGTGCATCCGTGAAGTTTTATTGCATTTAAGTAAACAGAAGACAGTGCTGGTGATGAGAAGGTCATGTGATGCACAAGTCTTCTGCAGTAAATGACCACTGTTGTTGCTATTTCCAACTCTATTCCTCCCTAGGACTCCCTGCCAAGTCTGGTAGTCTGAGCCTGCTCTAACTTTAAAGTCACCCAGAATTACAAGTTTGTCCTCTTTTGGCACATTGACGATAAATGTCTCTAGGTCTTCATAAAATTTTTCTTTGACTTTATCAGGATTCATCATGATAGGAGCATAGGCACTAATGATGATGGCATGGCGTTTTCCTGCAAGTGTCAATCGCATTATCATGAGCCTGTCATTCACTCCTTTTGGTAGGCATACCAACTTGCTGATTAGATTGGTTTTGATTGCAAAACTCATTCCAGCTTCATAATGTTTCCCTTCACTGTGCCTACTCCAGAAAAAGGTATATCTCCACCTTTAGTAAGTTGGCTTTCATTTGCCAATCAGGGCTGCTATTTGGATATGATACCTGATGAATTATTTTGCAAAAAGAGCAGTTCTTTCAGGTCTACTGGATATTGTGTTGTCTATTAGTGCGTGCATGTTCCATGTGCCTGTGGTGAGTGGAATAATCTTTGTGGATGTTTTCATATATTCTGTACAATTTTTTGTGTTTGGACCACATAATGGAATTCCCCACCTGCCATGGTGATCAGGCCAGGGTTAGGTAAGCAGACAATTTTAGGGCATCTTTTCTAGCCCCCTTCCTCATACCAGGAGGCAAGAAGTACAATCCTTAAAAGGCTGCTCAGACATCCAGGGGGCTGTCGAGTCCCACTGCTGCTTCCAGGGAGAAACAACCCTATGGCCTGGGCTGCCTGTGGGCAACATTGTGACTACAGCTCCCAGTGTATCCACACCTGCTGCTTCCTCATTTGCCTGTCACCACAGGACTTTGAGGCATAATAGTGAAATGGTATGGGTGGTGTCTTTTGATTTATGAGTAAATTTGATTTAAGTGAGACAGGGTTGCACAAAGTTGTCAGCCTCACTCTCTCCTCCAGAGTTATCATAGTCGAGTTGCAGGCCAGAGTCAAGATGGCTGGTAATGACTCAGGATGCAATGGATGACCTTGGCATCTTTGGTGTCTAACTAAGCTCTAAATGCTCCACATTGCCTGCTTCATCTGCCTTCATGGCCGTTGGAACAAATTGTTCTCATCCATCCATTCTACCAGAGGAAGTCTACACATGCTTGGGGTAGACACCCCCCTAACCCTTCATTGGGTTTGAGAACCCTTGGTTACCCTCAACCTGGTTTAGCCTGTGTGCCGAAACAGTTTCCCAGGGTGTGTCCGCTGCTCCTGCTGCAGCTTCTTGGAGCCACAGGCAAGAATTAGGTGGCACAGGTGGACACTAAAAGTAGGAGCCTCAAAAAGGGCTCAGCAGCCATCACACCAAAGGTACTGGCTTTCCCTGAACACACCCTATACCCCACCAGAAGGCACATTGTTTTTTCAGCAGTCCTCCTCAAAACCATGAGCTTACCTGAGAAGCTTTCTAAAAGCTTATTTGTATACCATTTATGGGAGTGTCTGTCTTCAACCCAATGTCAGCTGAAGTGACTCATTACTGTTTGCCTCTTCCTACCCCCGGCATCCAGTCAGTGTGTATATTGCTTGCATTGGCACTTGAAGTAATATTACACAGAATGCAAAAAAGTCTATATTTCCTCTACCAGATTACCTTTACATCAAGCATATTCCCAGGGCAACTGTTCTGTATTATTAAAATTAATAAGGGCTGCTTTCCAGGATATCTAAAAAAGAGTAGGAGAAGCAGGAATTTCTCCTTCATGTGACAGAACTGGGGAGAAAAGATACATGGTGCCTGTTCCAGAATTATCTATCAACCAAGAATCAAACTGAATTCCCAAATAAAGAGAATGGGGATAAATTACCAAACACAAATATAAGAGGGTACCGTACAAAAAAGGCATGCCAAAAATAAGATAACCCCCAGAAATAAAGTAGGTATCCAAGACAAAATTTTCCTCACTGGAAAAGTCTTGAGACTTACTGAGAGCAGTATAGTCCTATGAAGTCTTAGCATCCCAGCGCATGGTAGAATTCCTAAAACACTCAGAGAAAATGACACTTCTAAAATCAACTGCACTGGACATTAGTTTAGAGATTTGCAGAAAACTGAGCACATACCTTTCTGTTCTACTTAGCAGGCATAAAAGCCTATGGTATGGTCTGAAGCCTTCAAGTGGTCTTTCTATGAAACTTCAAGTACATAGAGGGCTGTGTAGTCTTCCCCAGAGCCTAAGATATTCTCTGGAAGTAAATAAGGTGCTCAGAAGACACATTTACTTTTTTCAACTCACCATTTTGTGTCTTGAAACATTGGGCCAGGTAAAGAGTGATATTTCAAATTTATTTTCAAACTGTGGATTTCAATTGTATTTGGAAGTCACTTTACCAATAGCTTATTGTAAGTTTCTCCTTGTTCTGGAGTCATCTAACTTCTCTCTTCTGAACCTGGGAAACCACTTTGGGATTTTGTTGTTTCAATAAGGCAAAGTGTAGAAAATGCCCATCTGAAGCCACAGCCCTCCTTTCAAACTATCCATGTCACTGAATGATTCATATCATATTATAGGAATTAATAGATCTGCAGCTAGAAGAAATCCTGGAGGCTGGCCCATCATTTTATCAATGAGGAAACTGAGTCAGGAAAGTTGGGTTAATATACATGTAAAGCACTTTTGCAAGTATTAAATCACTCTATCAATGTTAACTGTTTTCCTTCTTACTGAGCAAGGTCACAGTGAGCATCGTAGGCAGGATCTGAACACTTATCCTCTCCAGAGCAATTTTTGTCTGTTTCGACTGTATCGTTAGTGAGCTGCTTCCCAGTAGACTGTATTAATTTGTATAATACTTCGTTCTGAAACCAAGCATCTCACTATGAGAGAGAGAAAGTGAGAGCTCTATGCCGGCATTCTCAGGCTGTTTGGGTCCTCTACAGCTTCTATGGTCTGCTGAGGATTTTGGAAGAGGGATGAAAATATTTGAATCTGAATAGATGCAATTATTCTTTTTTGGGGTGGAGGTGAGGTACATAATGGTGCTTGAAAATGGCCGACCATTTCCCCAAGTCAACACTTGTTTGTTTCCATAACCTTTGTGGCTTGAATTGCACATTTATGCATTCCATTAATATTTCATGTCCTGCACACTACATTTCATGGTGTCACGAAAATTAAATCTGACTACAAACGCTACCCTACCATATACATACACATACAAACACAATCAAGGAAAAGTTTGGCTGTAGCTAGCATGCCCTTATTTTAATATCTCTGCCACACAGTTCCAAGCCAAAAAAGCACCAGGAAGCATAATTTGCTTCAAATAACCATTTGCTGACTTAAAACATTCTAAGCATTTAAGCCCCTGGAGTAGGCTAAAGTTCTGCCATATTAAAGAATTATCCTATAGAACTGAAGCATTTTAAAAAATCTCTCTATGAATTCACGTGCATGTGAAATCACAGATTTAGAGAGGAAAAGGATCAGAAAAGGCATATGACAAGTCACAGAGGTAGTAAGCAGATCTATGTTTAAAACTCAAATTTTGTGACTCTAAAAAGAATGCTTGGGTAGGTGGTTGTACCTGTCTGCTTATATTAATATCATGAAGGCAGTCAGCTTTTAACTTTTGTCTTTGCATCTTCAGCAGGTGGCACAATGCCTGGCACACAGCACTCCAGAGGCTCTTATCATTTTTATCAACCAGTTTTTGTGGACATATTTAACATGGACCCCTTTGGCAGTCTGGCAAAGGCTGTGGACTTTTTCTCAGAATAGTGTTTTTAACTGATTGAAGGAAATGTTAAGTTTCAGTTGAAGGCTAGTGAAAATAAAAATGTATTTCTCCCATTCATATTCATGGACTCTGTCAAATCTATGAACCCAATTTTAGAGCTGCTGCAGTAGATGCTTAGAAAATGCTTATTGATTGAGTACAAATCTGTTCTGCTGCTCTCCTGCTCAATGAATTGGAATGACTCACTATTACCTATTTCTATAGGATCAAGTAGAAGCTCTTTTGTTTACATTTTAAAGTTTTTCACAACCTTGGCCACACCTGCCTTTACAATTGCCCTAAATTTTTACGTTACTCTTTTTTCTGTATTCTATGGTCCAGACAAAGTGACCATCTTGCATTCGCTCACATACTACACATCATCTCTTGTCTTGATGTCTTTATCTCAGTTGTCCCCCAATGCACATCTCTCCCACTTTAATTCCCTTCTTGTTGGTGTTCAGTTGTGTCTGACTGTGATCTTGTATGTGAAGTTATCTTGGCAGAGATACTGGAGTGACTGGCCACTTAATTCTGCAATGGATTAAGACAAACAGAAGTTAAATGACTTGCCCAGGGTCATTGAGTTAGTGAGTGTCTCTGAGGCTGAATTTGAACTTAGGTCTTTTACCCTGCAGACTGAGCACTCTATCTAGTTTCCTTCAAAACTCTTTCAAAGTGACTTCTACATGAAATCTTTTTGGATTCTCAAAACTATTAACCCTCCTTCCCCAACCTCCAATGTACTTGTACTATGTACCTTTCATGATTTCACTTTTCAAAAATTAAATCTGACTTCAAACACTAGACAACTATGCACACCTAGACATGTAAAGGAGTCAACTAAAACTGGGATATAAAGTTTTAAAAATATATTTATATATGATCATGTTGTCTCTCTCAAACCCATTGTATTTTGTGTATACTTATAAAGGTATCGGTTGTTTCTCCTCTACTTGCTCCACACTTCCCTTCCTTCCAATCACTTTCATAGAATATGCAAATATTCCTTGAGAATAAGAGTCATTTTGCTTTTTGTATATTCCTATACTTAGTAACCTTAGTATATCCATATACTTTATATTTCCATATATTTAGTAGAATTCCTAGCACACAGGAGGCCTTTAATAATTGCTTGCTGTTGACTGAGGACTAAGTATAACTGACCAGGAAAAAACAGTGGTATGTTATTGAATAATTTTTATTTTTACATCTCAATTCTAAAAACTTAATTGTTTAGTAAGAAGTTCTGCCTTGATTACATTCATTAGTGGGCTAAGGATAAATACATGAGGATTTTACAAGATTTATATTTCAAGTCAGAAAAAAATGTGTGTGGGCAACAGTTTCCTGTGGCACCACTTCTGACAGAAGTTTTACTTAAACCAACAGCTTAAAAATTGAAGTGTGAACAGAAGAATAATCTACAAATTAGTTATTCTTTTCTGTCAGGGCCATTACCTTTGTAAGACCAATGAAAGGATCTTAGTTTTAGAGAGAGGAAGGACCTGGAAGTCATCTAATCCAAATCCCTTATTCAACAGAGGAAACTGATGTATAGGGTATTTAAGCTACTTGCCCAATATTATACACGTAATTAGCAATAGCTCCAGGCACTCACTCAAAATCCAATACTCAACTGTGCCAATCCAGATATTATGCAGGCATAGAGTAATCTTTGCAGTGATCTTGTGTAGCTTCCTTTGCATAAAATATATTTTTTCAGTGCAAAGAAGAAAAAACTCCTACTCTCTTTTTACCCCATGTTCCTAAACTATTAAGTTTTAGAGTTCTTGTGTAGAAAGCCCTAAATCTGAAGTCTTACAGGACCCTAGATTTAGAATTGGAAGGTCATCTAGTTCAGTCCTCTCACTTTACAGAAAAGGAAACTGAGACACAGAAAGGTTAGGACAGCTGAGTGGCACAGCTGGAATCTGAATCCTGACCCTCCAATTCTGGCAGGTAACATGGTATAATAGAAAGAGCACTAGATTCAGAGGCAGAGAACCTGGATTTAAATCTTAGCTCCACCATTTTATAATGCCAAGTAAGTCAATTCTCCTCTCTGGGCTTCATTTTCCTCATCTATAAAATAAGGAGATCAGACAGTTAGATGGCCTTCTAATTCTAAATCTAGTGTTCTCTGTGTATGACTTTAGGGTTAGTGCTTTCTACTTGACAAAGCATGATGGGACATGTTGTCTTCCAAGGATATTGAGGGAGTTGATTAAAAGGAGTGGGAAAAGTGGCTTGCATTGGTGTTGTCCTGAGTATGTGAAGAATGAGGAAAGAGGGTGGTACTATTTTTTAAAATTAGGATGGAATTATTTCTCATTATTGAAGTGAAAGAATATACACGGAGAAAGAGGAAAGCAGGGATCAGCTGAAACTTAATCTTTTCTTAAAAAGACAAAAAAGAGGGTTAACTTGAGAGTTCTGAGTTATTTTATTTATTATAGCTAATACTTTATTGTAGCTAGAATGTATTTCCTAAAATAATAAATTAGTTCTAGCATTACATAATATCATATATGAATACCAACCACCAAACCCCTTTCAATACTCTATTTAGATAAACTAATTCTGTCCTTAATTAACAATTAGCACCTGGCAAGTTGCATTTTCAGGCAAGATAAAAAATCAGAATAAATACTAGCAGTCATCTGAACAAAGAAACAGAATTCAATTTTAGTTCTTTCATTGCTTCAAGATTCACAGGAGTTAAGCAGCTCAACATAAGGCTAACTGTCTATAACTTGGGCAACCTAGACCCTGAGCTTTTTTTCAGAAGGAAATAGGATGCTCAAAAGTATAGTTCTCCAAAATTTCAATTCAATTCAATTCAACAAATATGGAAGACTGCTTGAAAATGGCCCCTTAAAATTTTTTTTGGAAACAATCATGACCTAAATAATAAATAAAACCAAAACCAAAAATAAAGATGGTAAAGCAAGAAAAATTGAATAGGGCATAAAGAAGCTGGGGTAGAAGAAACAAAACAATATTTGCATATATAGAGAAGAGATAACAGACTAAAACTGTATGAATGAGATTCTTCACATTAGAATCATTTTGATGACCATGCAAAACAGTTCTGGAACCAAAGTAAATATTAGAACTGCAATTGCTGCAGAGGTGACATGTATTTAAAAATTCACTTCAATGATGAGTACATTCAATGATTACTTTTAAACAGTGGTCTCCAAAAGCTGTCACCTCGTTCCCTTAGACATCAATAAGAATTCCATGTTTAATAGACATCTCTCTGGTCCCAGTTAAATACATAATGAATGAACTTAAGTGAGGAAAAGATCCTGTGATTTTCACATAGAGCCAGTAGAGAGGGGAGAAGTTTTTTCCAAAAGGGCAAATCCATAAGTCATGATGAATTCCATCCCAAACATGGTGAGAAGTCCCAGATGCAAATAACATCCAGGGAAGAAAGCACCAGAAGTCTTTGAGTCGGAAATGGTGCATAATCAATTTTAGTGTCAGAACCACAAAAAATAACAGTGTAGAACAGTGGAGAAAAGGCCTATGTGGAATGTTCAAAGCAGCCTTTTCATGCTTCTCTTCATTCTTGTGTTTGAAAGTCAAATTTTCTTTTCAGCTCTGGTCTTTTCATCAAGAATGCTTGAAAGTCTTCTATTTCATTGAAAGACAATTTTCCTCCTGAAGTATTACACTCAGTTTTGCTGGGTAGGTGGTTCTTGGTTTTAGTCCTAGTTCCTTTGGCTTCTGGAATATCCTATTCCACGCCTTTCGATCCCTTAATGTAAAAGCTGCTAGATCTTGGGTTATTCTGATTGTATTTCCACAATACTGGAATTGTTTATTTCCAGCTGCTTGCAATATTTTTTCCTTGATCAGGGAACTCTGGAATTTGGCCACAATGTTCCTAGGAGTTTCTCTTTTTGGATCTCTTTCAGGCGGTGATCAATGGATTCCTTCAATGCTTATTTTGCCCTCTTTCTAGAATATTAGGGCAGTTTTCCTTGATAATTTCATGGAAGATGATGTCTAGGCTCTTTTTTTGATCATGGCTTTCAGGTAGTCCCATAATTTTTAAATTGTCTCTCCTGGATCTATTTTCCAGGTCAGTTATTTTTCCAATGAGCTATTTCACATTCTCTTCCATTTTTTCATTCTTTTGGTTTTGTTTTGTGATTTCTTGATTTCTCAGAAAGTCATTAGCCTCCATCTGTTCCATTCTAATTTCGAAAGAACTATTTTCTTCAGTGAGCTTTTGAACCTCCTTTTCCATTTGGCTAATTCTGCTTTTGAAAGCATTCTTCTCCTCATCAGCTTTTTGAACCTCTTTTGCCAATTGAGTGAGCCTATTTTTCAAGGTGTTATTTTCTTCAGCATTCTTTTGGGTCTCCTTTAGCAAGGTGTTGACCTGCTTGTCATGCTTTTCTTGCATCTCTCTCACCTGTTTAACTTGATTTTCAAAATCCTTTTTGAGCTCTTCCATGGCCTGAGCCCATTGGATATCTGTTTCAGATGTTTGGGATACAGAGGCCTTGACTTCTATGTCTTTCCCTGATGGTAAGCATTGTTCTTCCTCATCTGAAAGGATGGGAGGAGATATCTGTTCCCCAAGAAAGTAACCTTCTATGGTCTTATTTTTTTCCCATTTTCTGGGCATTTTCGCAGCCAGTTACTTGACTTCTGAGTTTCCTCGCCACACCCACTTCGCATCCAGTTCCACCCAGCTAGTGCTTGGGGTTTGAGATTCAAATGCTGCTTCCCAGCCTCAGGTCTTTCAGCAGGGACGGGGCTGCTATTCAGTGTGAGATTAAATTCAGGTGCTCAGGTAGGGGCAGGGCCACCACACAGGCTCAGTTCCTTGAGGGGGTTTATGCAGAGATCTTCAACAATGGATCTGAGCTCCTGTCTGCTTTGGGAGCCTCTGTCTGCTGCTGCCTCCACTGCTGCCTCCACTGCTGCCTCCCAAGGGGGCCTGAGTTATGGGGACACCCCGTTCCCCTCTTGGGAAGCTGAAAAGACATTCTTACTGACCTTTGGCACCTGTTGGTGGAGGGACCTGTACGGCTGTGGGAGATTCTGTCCCTGAAGCCTGCTTGGATCTTCTCCTCTCGGTGCCGCATGGCCAAGGCAGGGCTGGGCTCTGCTCCGGGTCCAGTGCATGAAGCACCTTTGGTGTCAGTTTTTCAGGGCTCTCTGGAACAGAAATCTCCTTCACTCCATTGTTGTGTGACTTCTGCTGCTCCAGAATTTGTTGGGAGCTCTTCTTTACAAGTGTTTTATGGGCTGTGGGTTAGGAACTAGCATATGTATCTTTCTACTCTGCCATCTTGGCTTCTCCCCCCATTCTGAGTTATTTTAAGACTTACTGATATTTAGCAATAATTGATAAAATCTCCAATAACATAGATTAAAAAAGCCTGCATCTGGGGTTGAATTCTTTCTCAAAGACTGAAACAGAAGCTACAGTGATTTGGTGAGAGGGGATAGGGACTGGAATGCCATGTAGTCATTAACATTGTTTTCTCCTCCAGCATGTTCAGTAAGAGCAAGAGGGGCAACTGAAGAATATCTCTCTCCAGTGAGAGGAGACAGGCATGACTTGAAAAGAGTAACCTTCACTCAAATTTCCAAATGTGGAAGTCAATGAAAGGAAAGAAGTGAATACTTACAGGATCTTAGATTTGATCTTAGAGGTCATCTACTCTAGCTTCTCTTTGTACCCTCTAAGATTAGTTCTAGAATTTACAACTCTCTGGTAGTTGTCCTTCTAATGAATTTAGATTGCCATTTGTAATTACATTTGTAATTTAATTCTTATTTCATTTAAATTTTAATATTTTATTTTTCCAAATTACATGTAAAAATAATTTTTAACTTTTTTGTTTTTACAGTATTGATTCTAAATTCTCTCCTACCCTCTCTCTCCTTCTCTACCATTGAGACAGCAAAAATTTGATAAAGGTTATACTTTTGCAGTAATGAAAACATTTCTGTATATTAGTCATGTTGCGAAAGAAAACACAGACACCTTCCAAAAATACCTAAGAGAAACAAAGTAAAAAACAAACCAACAAACCAGTAAGCCCTCCAGATTCCTTCAATTAATTCTCTGAAGGTGGATAGCATTTTTCATCATAGATCATTCAGTTTGTCTCCAGTCTTTGTACTGTTGGGAATAACTAAGTCTTTCATAATTCATTATTTCACAATATTGCTGTTACTGTGCTGAGTATTTTAATTCTACTCATTTCACTTTGCATCAGTCCATGTAAATCTTTCCAGGTTTTTTCTGCAAGCATTCTCCTTATCATTTGTTATAGCAAAGATTACTATTCAGCTATATAATATCTGTGTGGCATAGTGGAGTGTTGGATTTTGAGTTAGTGCCTAGAGTTCATGCTAATTACCTCTATAATATTGGGCAAGTAGTGTAAATAGCCTGTATATCAGTTTTCTCTGTTAAATTAGGGAGTTAGATTATGTGATTTCCAGGTTCCTTCCTAGGTTTAAAACTAAGATCCTTTCCTCAGTCTTACAAAGGTTAATAGCCCTGGAAGAAAAGCAAAATTAATTTGTAAATTACTCTTCTGTTTACATGATCAGTTTTTTTTTTATGGTTTAATTCATACCATTTGCTTTCACTGATATAATTACTGATTATTACCTCCATTATATTTCTACCTGTTTATCCTCTCTCTTTTGCTCCTTTCTCCCTGTCCCTCCTGAAAAATGTTTTTCTTCTGACCATAACTTCCCTTACTGTGCCCTCCCTTCTGTCAGTTCCCCATCCCCACTCCCACCCTCTTCTCTTATTCCTTTCCCCTCTTGGTTTGCTGTAGGGTAAAATAGATTTCTATATCCAAGTGAGTGTGTATGTTTTCCAATCTTTCAGCCAATTCTGATGAGAGTATGGTTCAACTGCTGTTCACTCATTTTACCTTCTCCTCCACTGTAAAATCTCTTTTATAGCTCTTTTATGTAAAATACCATATTTCATTCTTCTTCTCCCTCCCACTTTTCCCAGTGCACTCCTCTTTCTCATCCATTAATTTTTTTGGGAAGTTGGTTTTCATTCTTATCATAGCTCACTCCCATGTCTTCTGTCTATGTATACACCTTCTAATTGCCATGATAAATATAATAATAAAAATAGTAAGGCTCTTAGGAGTTACATGTATCATCTTCCCATGTAAAAATGTAAGCATTTCATCTTTATTGAATCTCTAGTTTACCTTTTTATGCTTCTCTTGAGGTTTTTTATTTGAGATTAAAGTTTTCTATTCAGTTCTGCTCTTTTCATTAGAAATACTTGAAAGACCTCTAATTGAATATTGAATATTTTCCCCCTGAAAGACTATACTTACTTCTGATGGCTTCCTTTGTCCTTTGGAATTTCATATTCCAAGCTCTCTAATACTTTAATGTGAAAGTCGCTAAAGCTTGTGCTATCCTGACTGTGTCTGCATGATATTTGAATAGTTTCTTTCTGGCTACTTGCAGTATTTTTCTTTGACCTAGCAGCACTGAAATTTGACTATAACATTCTTGAGAGTTTTCATCTTAGAATCTCTATCAGGAGGGGAATGGTGGATTCTTATGATGTTTATGTTACCTTCTGGTTCTAGGATATCAGGACAATTTTCCTAATAATTTCTTGAAATATGATGTCTAGGGGAGCAGAGCCAAGGTGGTAGAGTAGAAACAGCAATCTGCTAGGCTTCTCCCCCCAAACCCCCCAAAAACCTCTAAAAATAACTTTAACAAATTCTAGAGCAACAGAAGCCACAAAATGACAGACTGAAGCAAATTTCCAGTCCAAGACAATCTGGAAGGTCGACAGGAAGTGTCTATCACATTGGGCTGGGAGTGGAGTTCAGTTTTGCAAGGGTCGTGCTAGTGTAGACAGAGCTGGAGCAGGCCATAGGGTACTCAATCGCTGTTGGATGCTGTGGTTTCCAGACTTCTTACCCCACAAACACCAGAAACCTTCAGAGGCCAGTGGGAAGGGTCTCTCACCTGACTGAGAGGGGAGCATGATCTGGCCCCAGCACCGGTCATGGCTCCAGCTCCAGCCTCAGCCCCAGCCCCAGCCCCAGGGTAGCAACAGCCAGTGCTGAAGCAGAGATTGCTGGAGCCTTCCACTTAACAAAGAATTCAAAAGTCAAGTCATTGGCTGGAAAATGAGCAAACAGAAGAAAAAGAAACACATTGTAGATTCTTACTTCCCTGGTGAAGGGGTATTTTCTTACATCACTCATTATGAGGAAGATCAAAATATAGAAACAGAAAAAAAACAATAAAGTCAAAGTTTCTGCATCCAAAGCCTCCAAGAAAAATATGAATTGATCTCAGGCCATGGAAGAACTCAGAAAGAATTTTTGAAAATCAAATAAGAGAAGTAGAGGAAAAATTGGGAAGAGAAATGAAAGTAATGCAAGAAAATCATGAAAAAACAAGTCAGCAGCTTGCTAAA
Source organism: Bettongia penicillata ogilbyi (assembly GCA_023548195.1). NCBI lineage: Eukaryota > Metazoa > Chordata > Mammalia > Diprotodontia > Potoroidae > Bettongia > Bettongia penicillata. The sequence goes on from JAJHZJ010000566.1 coordinate 897,087, forward strand.
GGAAACCTCCCCAAAATGCTAAAGAAAATAACAACTTTAAAATTAGACTAACCCAAATAGCAAAAGAGGTCCAAAAAGCCAATAAGGAGAAGAATGCCTTAAAAAGCAGAATGGGCCAAATGTAAAAAAAGAGGTCCAAAAGCTCACTGTAGAAAATAATTCCTTCAAAATTAGAATGGAAGCTAATGACTTCATGAGAAATTAAGAACTTATAAAACAGAACTAAAAGAATGAAAAAATAGAAGACAATGTGAAATAGCTCATTGGAAAAGCCACTGATCTAGAAAATAGATCCAAGAGAAATAATATAAAAATTACTGTACTACCTGAAAGCCATGATAAAAAAAGAGCCCAGATATCATCTTTCAAGAAATTATCAAGGAAAACTACACTGATATTCTAGAAACAGGGGATAAAATAGAAATGAAAAGAATCCACTGATCACCAATCTACCTCTTGAAAGAGATTCCCCAAAGGAAAATTCCTAGGAATATTGGAGCCAAATTTTAGAGCTCCCAGATCAAGCAGAAAATATTACAAGGAGCCAGAAAGAAACAATTCAAATATTATGAAAATACAATTAGGATAACACGACACTCAGAAGCTTCTACACTAAGGGATCAGAGGGCTTAGAACATGATATTCCAGAGGTCAAAGGAGATAGGATTAAAACCAAGATTCACCTGCCCAGCAAAGTTAAGGATAATACTTCAGGGAAAAAAATAGAACTTCAATGAAATAGAGGACTTCCAAGCATTGTAGTTGAAAAGCGCAGAACTAAATAGAAAATTTGTCTTTCAAATACAAGAATCAAAAAAAGCATGAAAAGGTAAACAGGAAAGAGAAGACATAAAGGACTTATTAAAGTTGAACTGTTTACATTCCTGCATAGAAAGATGATATTTTTAACTCATGAGACCTTTCTTAGTATTAGAATAGTTGGAGGGAATGTCTGCATATGTGTATGTAAATATATGTAAGCATATATTCTTGTGTGTATGCATGTATGTATATAGAGAGACAGAGACAGAGGGCATAGAGTGAAGTGAACATGAAGAGATAATATCTAAAAAAGAAAATTAAATGTTGAGGGGAATATACTAGGAGAAAGAGAAAGGGAGAGGTAGAATATAGTACATCATCTCACATAAAAGAGTCAAGAAAGAACTTTTTCAATTAAGGAGAAGAATGGAAAGATGAGAGGGAATAAATGAACCCTTGTTTCATCAGATTTGCCTTCAAGAGGGAATAACATACACAATCAATTGGGTATGGAAGTTTATCTTACCCTACAGGAAATCAGGGGGGAAAGGGATAAGGGGGGGGGGGGTAGTAGAAGGGATGTAAGGGGGGGGATAGTAGAAGGGATGACAGATTGGGAGAAGGAGTATTCAGAAGTAAACACTATGGTAGAGTGTAAAGTCAAAGGAAAAAAATAGAATAAATGGAGGGCAGGTCAGAATAGAGAGAACTATGTTGAGTCTTTCACAACGTAACTGTTATGCAAATGTTTTGCATAACCACACATGTATAGAAGGGAAGGGGATAGGTGATGATAGAAAGAGGGCAGATTAGAGGAAAGGGTAATCAGAATACACATAGTCCTGGGGTGGGGAGAGGGGGAAGATGGGAAGAAAATTTGAAATTCAGAATGTTGTGGAAATGAATGTTGAAAACAGAAAATAAAAAAAGAAAAAAAAAAAGGGTGGTGGAGCAGTCCAGTGCCAGTCTAGGCTCTTTTTCTTTTAATCATAACTTTAAGGTAGTCCAATAAATCTTAAATTATCTCTAATCAATCTGTTTTCTGGGTCATTAGTTTTTCCAAAGAGTATTTTACATTGTCTTTTATTTCATCTTTTAAAATTTTGTTTTATTTTTTCTTAATGTCTCATAGAGTCATTAGCTTTCATTTGCCCAATTCTAATTTTTAAAGTCTTTTTTTTCCAGTAAGCTTTTGTGTCTCCTTTTTCATTGGTCAATTCTGCTTTTTACATTGTACAATTCTACTATTTTCTTCAATGAATTGTTGCATATCTTTTCCCATTTGGCCAATTCTGCTTTTTAATGAGTTTTTCCCTTTAGTAAATTTGTGTACCTTTTACCATTTGACCTGTTCAGTTTTTGAATGTGTTATTTTCTTCTTGCATCATTCTCATTTCTTTTTTCAAATCTTTCCTCTACCTCTCTTATTTGATTTTTAAAATCCTTTTCGAGGTTGGACATCCAAGAGCCAAGATGGCAGAGTAAACAGTAAGTTGTTTTCACTCTCCCTTATTGAACTCTGCAAACCCAGAAAATATTGCCCCAAGAAATACCCTGGAACCGATGAGCCAGCAGAAAGATGAGGTGTAGCAGGATTTTAGCCCAGGAAGTTTGGGGTATTAACAAGAAAGGTCCCTCTCTCACTGGTGAAAGGGAAGCAGTAGAAGACAGGAGCCATTACAGCAAGCCAGCATGAAAACTCAGCTAACCAGCAGAAGATCCTGAGCCCCAGGGTGGTGGAGCAGTCCAGTGCCAGTGCCTTGGCATAGGCAGGAGAAATGGTAGACTGTAGCTCAGAAAACCACCACGTGCTCTGGCTGGCAACCATCCTCCAGCAGCCAAACTTTCTGGGGCTTCAGATTAGCCCAGGTGAGCAGGAATACTCCAGCAGCCAGACCCTCCCCTCCTCCCTCACAATCTCTTCCCTGAAGGCTTCAGTGTTGTTGACCCTAGATCACCAGGGTCCTGCTTTCATTTTCCTGGGAGTTCTACTGTGTTACTTTTCCTCCTTGCCCTTGAACTGTAACCTGGAAGTAAGTATGCACAATGCAATGGAGTCCTAAACCCAGTGCCAGCAAAGGGTTCCTTGTAATGTCCTTTTGATCAGTTGTCTGACCCCCTTACCTTACTACCTATGAGCTGAGAGCTCCAGAAGTCATTGCAGGTTCAGTTGCCCCCAAAGCCAGTTGCTTCTTTGGACTGGTCATGACCTGCTTTTCATAGTTCAGTCATTTTTTAGTCATGTCTGACTATTTGTGATGCTATTTGGGGTTTTCTTGGCAAAGATACAGATGACAAAACAGAGTTAAGTGACTTGCAAAGAGTTCTGCAACTAGTAAATGTCTGAAGTCAGTTATGAACTCAGGAAGTCTTCCTGACTGCAAGTTAGCATTCTATCCAATGTGCCACCTAGATGAGCACATGGTCTGATGCTAGCTGCCTTGTATAGGTGCATGCTGTTGACTTACACTGGGTCTGTGGCCTCATCGTCAGCTTGTGCCAGAGTGGGAGACCTTATTGGCTTGCATCATGTCTTGGGATCTTGATACATGCTCTGGCCTGTGCTCATCTCTTATTCCAGTGAGACAGTCATTTCATGCTGATCTTTTAAATTGTCTTGTGCTAGAATACTGGGTTTTTTGCCTCTCCAAAATTCATTTTGAGGTGTTAATTTAGTTTTTTGAAGAGGAATTTGGGAGAGATTGAGTGAGTCTCTGCCTTTACTCCACCATCTTTGCTCCATCTCTAAATTTTATTTAACTTTTTAAAATATTTTCCATTCTGAATTCTCTCCCTTCTTCTTTCTTCCCTTCCCACTGAGAAGGCAAGAAATATGATGCTTGCTATATATGAAGTCATGCAAAATATATCCACATTAACGACATTGTGAAAAGGAAAAAAAGGAAAAAAAAATAAAAAGTGAAAAAAATATTTTCAATCTGCACTCAGGGTTCATCAGTTCTCTGGAAATGGATAGTATTTTTCAACCTAAATCCTTTAGAATTATTGTTGATCATCAGATTGATCAGCACAGCTAAGTCTTTAACAGTTGAATACTTTTATAGTATTGCTGTTACTGTGTACAGTGTTCTCTTGGTTCTGCTTTCTTCACTTTATATCTGTTTATATGTCTTCTCAAGTTTTTCTGAAACCATTCCAACATCATTTCTTATAGCATAAGAACTTTTTCAGCTATTAGTCAACTGATTGACATCCTTTCAGTTTTTAATTCTTTGCCACCACAAAAAGACCTGCTTTGACTATTTTTGTATGCATGGATCTTTTTCCTTTTTTCTTTGATTGCTTTGGGGCAAGGGTTGTGGTTTGTTCTTCCTTGTCTTAAAGAGAATGGTGATACCAGGAAGATGCCATGATTTGAAAGTGAATTGGTTTTAAGTGAGGAAGTGCTGTGCAAGGTCACCAGCATCACTTTCTCCTGTAGAGGCATTTGGGTCCAGTGGACAGATATAGATCAGGACAACTGGAGATGGGCCCTTTGGGGCATAGACTTAATAGCAATATTGCTAAATCATAAAGTGTGCACAGTTTTATAGCCTCTTGGCAAACTTCCAAATTTTTCTCCAGAATGATTGGTCCAGTTCACAACTTCGCCAAATGGTCCTTGTTTTTCTGCATCCCCTCCAGCATTTGTCATTGTCTTTTTCTGTCCTGTTAGCCAATATGATGGGTTTGAGGTGTGAGATAAATTGATATTGTACCACTATATTAGCAACTAATTATTTGTTTATGATCCACCCTTTTCCATATAGTTCTGTTAAGACTCAATTCCTAGTCAGTCAGTTTCTAAAGGACATCACTGAATGATGAGATTACTCCTAGCCCCCAAGGCACATGCTGATTAACTAGGTTGAGCAGGACCCCAGGAAACTGGTAAACATAATTTTTGTTTAGAGTATAAATAGAATCCAGTCTGGGCAAGACTTTGCCTGGGAGAGGAGTCATCTGTCCTTGATCCCTTTCATTAGAGTTTAGGGCAGTTCATGAAGGAGAGAAGGACCTAGAGAAGTCCTGATGGAAAATGTATCCCCTGCCCAGATGCCTTCAGGCTGCTGAGTAACATGATCAAGTCTAATTCTTAGAGGAGGAACTGAAACCTTTTAGCCCACCTCCTCATTGCATGTCCATCAATCAGGGTTGAGTTTCACTTGTCAGGGTTATTCTTTGTCAGAAGACATGAACCCTTTTTAAGGTGATTCAGATCTCCCTTTGCATCTTTGGGTACTGAGAGAAATGACTGACCATAAATTTATTGATTATTAGCTAAGCTAATTAATAAATTGATTAATTATATGGAATCTCTGTCTTAGAGGTTTTATTCATTACAGGTGGTAAGTCAGAGTTGCTTTACTTTGTATTTTTCTAATTATTAATGATTTAGGGTAGTTTTGGCTTTGGTTTCTTCTTCTGAAAATTGCCTGTTTATATCCTTTGATTGTTTATCATTTGAGGAAGGATTCTTATTTTTTAAATTTGACTCTGTTTCCTATATATTTGAGAAAGTGGATGTCTAGCAGAGAAAATTGATGTAAAACATTTTTCCCAGTTCCTTATTTTCCTTCTAATTTTGGCATTATTGATTTTATTTTTACAATTCTTTTAAATTTAATGTAATCAAATTATCCATTTTACCTCTTGTGACCCTCTCCATATTTTATTTGACTATGAACTCTTTCCTTACTCAGGGATCTGAAAAAGTAATTTTTCCATGCTTTCCTAATTTTTTTTTATGATATCACAATCAGTTGCTTCCCTCCCAATTTATTACATTATTTGTTTTCAGTTTTCAACAATCACTTTTATAAGTTCCAAATTTTCTCCCTCTCCCTCCTCAAGACAGCATGCAATCTTATATGGACACTATACTTGCATTCCTATTAAAAAAAAATTCACATTAGTTATGTTGCATTGAAGAATTAAAGTGAATGGGAGAAGCCATGAGAAAAACAAAACAAAACGTAACAAAAGAGAAAATAGTCTACTTCATTCTGCATTCTGACTCCATTGCTCTTTCTTTAGATGTGGATGGCATTTTGGATCATAAGTCCTTTGGAAATATTTCAGGTCTTTGCATTGCTGTGAATGGCCAAATCTATCAAAAACAGTCCTCACACCTGTGGCTGTTACTGTGTACAGTGTTCTCCTGGTTCTGCTCACTCAGCTTCAGTTCATATAAGTCTTTCCAGGTTTTTCTGAAGTATATCTGTTTATCATGTCTTAGAGCAAAATAGAATTCCATTCTATTCACATACTTCAACTTGTTCAGCCATTCCTCAATTAAGGGGCATCCCTTTGATTTCCAGTTCTCGGCCATCACAAAAAAGAGCTGCTATAAATATTTTTGTACATGTGGGTCCTTTCACTACATCTATGATCTCTTTGGGATACATCTCTAGAAGATGTATTGCTGGGTCAAAGAGTATGCACATTTTTATAGTCCTTTGAGTATAGTTCCAAATTGCTCTCCAGAATAGTTGGATCAGCTCACAGCTCCACCAACAATGAACAATCAGTTACTTTTTAAAGAGTATGCCAATTGATTTTCTTCTGAACAAGTCCAATAGGATGAATAACCGTCAAGGAAAAATGATTAGGTAAGACCACAGAATCATAGATCAGAGACCATGTAATTAAAACCTATCATTTTGCAAATGATGAAATTGAAGCCCAGAAAGATTAATTGATGTGTCCTCATCAAACAGTCATATATGAATTTGTTTGTATTTTGTATCCCTTTCATTCTATGGATAGTAAGCTCCTTGAAGGCAGGGACCATCCAAAAAATTCTGATTCTATATCCCCAGGATCTAGCACAGTGCTTTGCACATAGTAGTTGCAAGTTTTGCAAGTTTTGAGTATCAGAGGTTGGATGTAAATCCTCTGAATACAGAATACTTAACCTTCTAGATAATGAAATGGAAATTGCCATTTTTTGTTTTACAAACCTTTTTCCCCACATTTTTCTTACTCTTCTTCTTTAGTGAATTGTTAATATTTCAGGGGATGGGAAAGGGAAAGTTAGTATGTTCTAGCTAGAAGTTCTCATTTCAGGGGGAAGTTAGACCTTTTCAGTGTACCTTCTGATAGACAAGCTTGCAATACAATAGGAAGCTTGCTGCCACCTTGCCCAATCAACTCAATAATTCATTGGTTAAGATTCTGTGAGAAAGGTTATACCTCATAGATCCAGAGCTGGTAGGCCTTAAAGGCTATCTAGAACAATCCCTTAACCTGTCTTACAGGCAAATAAAATGAGGCCCAAAGGGATTAAATGATTTACTAATCATTCCACAGGTAGTTATTGGCTAATCTGGGATTTGAACTTAGATTGTGTGACTCCATGCTTAGTGTTCCTTGTATGTATTTTCCCTAGGAATGGAAGTTTTAGTAGTATGAAAAATGAGAGCCATGTCTTTTAACTGACAAATGAAAGTGGCTTATTTAATAGATGTAACTTCCTCTTTTAGAAGAGTTTTTTTAATTTTTATTTCTGAGTAAATCAAATATAGAATTAGTTAAGAAAAAAAAAAACAATGTCCATAACAACAACAGAAAAATCTCATAGAACATACAAGTTATGCATCTTGTTTCACAGCTATTGCCAAAGTCAAGGTAGGACAGATTACGAGAATTATGTTTATCCTTAGATTACCAATAAACATCTCTCCTTCTGTCTTGTTCCAGACACTACCAAATGGCTATAATGACCCATGGGAAAGTTATAAAATACAACTCATAAAATTTATGTGCATGGTATTTTCAATATCATTTAGGATTTCTTTGCCATCTGGCTCTTTCAGGTACGGGCTAGTTCAGTGTACAAACATTTCGCTACTTACATTTAATCTATGAGTTGAGTTAAGAAAATGGGAAGGTTAAGAGGCTTGCCTTAGTTAACAAATACATCATATAACTGAAGCTATAAAAATGACTCAACTTGTTCTGAGCCAGGACTTTTATCTTTTCTTTTTGGTTTACTTTTGGTGATTAATGTTTCTATTTCTAGATTTCCCAGTGCTCTGAGGAAGTATACAATAAACTACTGGGCACTTGATAGTTTGATGTGATCACGTGTTCATTTTTACTTATTCTAATTCCCCAGGTGTCACTGCCTTACAAGAACAAGTCATGTCCTTATGACCTGGAAAAAAGAAGATTCAGTGTTTTGTACTTAGTAAATACTTCAATGTTTAACAATCCCTAAAAATGACAAAGAATTAATTTTGGATTAGCAGACATAGAAACGCCAATTTTTACTGATATTGTCTTAGGAAGATAGCCTTACAAACACAAGATCATTGATTCAGAATAGGAAAAGTCTTCTCATTGCACAAGGGAGTAATTTCATTATAAACTTTCCATTTCCCCCCATATTATTAGACAGACCATAGTCCAGGGATTCTTAATGTCATAAGAAAACCCTTTTTTTTCTAAAGTTTTGAACACTATTTCCCACCTTCATCTTGTTGATATTATTCTGTGTGTTTATTTCAGTTTTCTTTGTTCATTCCAATCAAAATGGTCGTATTCAGAACAGAAGCCCCTTTGAGGGCAAGAAAGGTTCCTATTTTTTCAGTTACATTGTTGCGAATTGCCTTCACCTCACAAATGGTATAAAGGAAGAGTTAATAATGTTGTGCTGGGATAGGATAGCATATGAGCACTGTGATAAGTGCACCATGACACCATGCTTATTTTTTTTTTTTGCTAGAGGAATAATGACATGTATTGTACAAGTTACACCTTCATGGTCAAAGTGTCAATCAGTGGTAAAACTTGTATCGGACATTTTAACTCCTGAAATGCTTGAAAACTTTCACAATCTGACTCCACCCATGATATAACTTCCTATTAACCCCTTTCGTGTATGCTACTTAGTGAACTCAGCTTTGCCTAGAAGATGTTCCTTCTTTCCTTTGATCTCTTAGACTTCTAAATTCCTTCAAGAATCAGTCTAGATGTCACTTCTTACAAGAAGTATTTCCTAATCTCTGTAGCTGTTAGTTTAGATCCCCTACTCAAGTGATTTTGCATTTACTTGCTGATTTTTTTTGATTGTTTTCTCTAGGAGAATGTAAGCTCCTTGAAGAGAGAGTCTTATTTTTTTTTTAAACTTTTGGTTTTGTATCTTTAGCACCTAATACAGGAATTGGTTGCTGTTCATTCATTTCAGTCATGCCTGAATCTTTGTGACCCCATTTGGGGTTTTCTTGACAAAGATACTGGAGTGGTTTGCCATTTCCTTCTCCAATTCTTTTTACAGATGAGGAAACTGAGGCAAGCAAGATTAAATGACTTGTCAAGGGTCACATAACTAGTATCTGAGGCCAGATTTGAACTCAGGAATATGAGTCTTATTAACTCCAGGGTAGCATTCTGTCTATTGTACCACCTAGTTGTCTTAATTTTTTAAAATAAATTAATTATTATAATCATTATTTAACAAATGTTTGCTAATCCATTGTTGAATTGCTATCATCTATGACTTTGTTACAGCATTGTTCACAGTGTCATAGATACTGTGCAGGGAATTCAGAGGTGATTTAGTCTAACCCCCTCATTTAAGAGATGAGGAATTAAGACTGAATGAGGTTATGTGACTTGCCCAAGATCACACAAGCAATAAGTGACATGGGTAGCATTTGAATTCAGGTTCTGGAGTTGTAAGACAAAACTCTCTGAACTTGCCACACTATTTATTTCTCTTTCTAACTAGTACCAGGAATGGTACCCTGACATTCGACCTTTACATTTCAGTAGAATCTGAACTTATGACATTTTTATTTGTTCCTAATAGATTTTAGCCTCCATGCCAGACATCTAACAAATAGAATTAATGAAAATAGTAGAACTCCAGGGCAGAAGGTATCTGAAAGAGTGCTGAAAGTAGGTAAACTATATACATAATCTTCAGGGAAGGAAAATCTATGAGATGTGATTAGAAAGAAATGGAAGTATATGTGTGTTTAAGGCAAATATACAGAGACCTTTAGATGACAGACAGCATAGCATAGTGGACAGAGAGCTGACCTGAGAACCAGAAAGGCAGGCTCAATTTTCCACCAATGACCCATAGTACTTGTGTGACCCTGGGCAAATTACTTAATCTCTCTCTCTCTCTCTCTCTCTCTCTCTCTCTCTCTCTCTCTCTCTCTCTCTCTCTCTCTCTCTCTCTCTCTCTCTCTCTCCTAAAACTATAAGCTGTAAAAAAGGTGTCCATCTGCATTAGTAAGAGGAATTTTTTTTTGATCAGGAAATTCCCTATATCAGTAAAATATTTTTCTTCAGATTTGTGTTTTTGACATTTTGGTTTGTTCCTTTGATGTATCATTACTCAAGAGGTATACTGTTCCTACATTCCCCTCTTCCTTTCTCTCCCCACCCCTTCCCTTCTTTTTCCTTTCCTACATTTCCCTTCCCCTTTGCCCTGCCCCACCCTGCCACCTTCCCTCTCACATTCATGTAGGTTTGGACTAAGGGAGATATTTCTTTTCTCTGGCTTGTCATTGGTTTGGACTCATCACTCTTTAAAAAAATCATTTTTGGAACTAGGTTCCCGGTGAGGTTGTGTTTTCCTCCTTTTACTCTTATTTTATAATACTTACAATAGTTCAATTATTACAGCAGAGGTAGTAAAGAAATCGTTTGCCTAGGAAGACCAAGGGACTTGCAAATGACCTCAGCATTTTCTGGAAGAGAAAGGAGATAGTTCATGATCTTATGAGCCAAGAGGCTAATGGCTTTGACCTATTCTAGGCTTCCCAAATTCACTTTTCAGTCTTGAAAATGGGTGACCCTTGTGCTGCTGAGGTAAAAGGATGGGGAAGAAAAAGCCAATAAGTTCATGGTTGCCCCCAGTGCTGGAGCAATTATCAGAATGCTTTTCAGTGATATTACTCTTATGTAGTTGGTTGTATCGTATCCGGTCAGGCTATTACATTAAATTCTTCTCCTCTCCCTATCCCAAGTTCATTATTCTCTATTTTTATCCTTGAAAAGAGATAGTTCACGATGATTATTTTAGTTTTATTGTCCAGAAATAACTGCCATGATTAATACTCTGACTTAGATCATACATCATCTTTTTCCCTTTGGGGCATTAAGTATGATGTCCTTTTCTGCCCCCTTCTGCTTTGATAAACAAGGTCACCTACATTGTGTTTACAGAAGGACATATTTTCCAATGTCTGTTGTCTGCATAGGTTATCAGATTGGAGGGCAGTGGTGAGGATTTGTGATAAATTCTACTCTGGCAGGACTTGTCTGGGTGGCTGTCAATGGCAGAGCTCATAGAAATGGTAATAAGTAGTTGTACAGGAAATCACAGTAAAAATGGATAGTGGGAGACTGCTCGCTTAACTATCAATGGAAATATTATAGTTATTGACCCATGCTTCATTATCTGACAGTAGTTTCAAATGTTTTTATGCCAAGGGGAGGAGGAGTTATGAATTCCTATTACCCCTCCCCAAGTTCCCATTCCATTTTCCACCACAGTCTGTGAAGAGTGGTCATTTTGTGGTTAAAGATTTTCCTTCTTTCCCTTTAGTCCTTGTAAATATGTGTTTTCTCAACATGACATCATCTGACTGTCTAGTTGGTGTGAAATATAGAATATGTGATTTTGCCTCTCATAGTCAAGGGAACTTGGGGTTCCCAGGTGACAGTCCTTTTGATAGACTCTTCTACATGTCTTAACTGGAAATGGGAAAGAATTAGGGGAAATTAATACAGCCACTTAATAATAATAAGTAGTGTTTGTGTAGCACTTTAAAGTTTGTAAAGTATTTTAAGACCTTTACATATATTTTGTTGGATCCTTACAATGCTGTGAGGTAGATGTTATTATTGTCCTTATCTTACAAATGAGGAAACTGAGGTTAGGGTAGGTAAAGTGACTTGCTCAGGGTCACACAGCTAATAAGTGTGTGCTCTCATGGGTTCAGTTATCATTCTTATGCTTATGATTCCAGGTCTATATATCCAGTACTAGTCTCTTTCCTTCTGACTTCTTGTCTAGAGCAGGGGAGGGTAACCTGTAGCCTCCAGACAGCAGGTGGCCTTCTAGATCCTTAGGTGTGAACTTTTAGCCGGGTCCAAGTTTTATAGAACAAATTTGTTTATTAAAGGGATCTGTTCTGTGAAGTTTTGATTCAGTTTGAAGTTCCAGCTCAGGTACCACCTTCCACATGAAGTCAGTGTCTAGTGCTTTAATGCTTTTCAATATGCACTTATTGTGCTTTTTTATGTACATGTTGGATCCACCTAGAGGAATGTAAGCCCATTGAGGACAGGAAAAATTTTTGTTTTTCTATCTCTTTGCACATAGTAGGCTCCTAATAAATGATTGTTTCATTGAACTAAAAAAGAAATTCCATTACTAATTTGGAAGGGAACTTTGAGCAAGAAATGACCTCACCTGCAGTTTTCAAACATTTATATCATGATTGAAAGATCATTTATCAGAATAGTTTCAAAAGGGACTCTTGCTCAGATACAATTTGGACTCACTAAATGTTGTCTGAAAGCCTATGATTGTGTGAGTGGACAGAGAAAATGAATTTAATATGAAGCATGCTTCTTAAACTGTAGGTTGACACCCAATGGGTTGCAAAAAATTTGGCAACAGTAAAAGATTTCTGAACTTGAATGACCAAAAACTAATTAAAATTCAAAAGTATAATGAATTCGAGGTGTCTCTGGCAGCACTTGCCCATTGTTGAATTGAGTAACTTCTCTGTGGTCTTGGTTCTCAACACAAAACATGCAAATTTCACACTGCACAATGCTGCCAAAAAGCTGATAAAGAGAAAAGGAGTCAGGAGTAGAAAAAAATTTTAAGAAGCCCTGAATTACAGAGAACAAACCAAGTGTTCTTCCTTTTCTTATTTCGCAATTCTTTTTAAAAGTTTTATTAATGTTTTCAATTTTTACATTATAGTTATCCCATATATACTTTTCTGCCATCTCCAGAGGGGCCATGCGTTGTAATTGGATAAAATATCAGTTAAGCAAAACGAATGACAGTCATCTGAGAAAGCATGCCACCTTCCATACCCATGGTTTCTTCCCAGAGTCCAGACTGATCCTTATATTTACATAAAATTTGACTTGGTTCTGTTGCTTTTGTATTGATATTATGGTCATTGTGTCCCTTGCTTTCCCCTTTCTTATTTCTTTCTGCATTAGTTCATACATGTCTTACTTTTTCTTATTTGATAGAAATGTTTATCCCTTCTCTGAAAATGCTACACATAAGCTCCAAGAGCAATTAAAAATTCTGAATTCATGGTTAGGATCAACCTAACTTGTTCTTTCTAGAAGAAAATTACTTTGAGACAATAGTCAATAGGAGGCCTGGTGGTGCCAAATTGGAGTCAGAGGCCTTGCGTTTACAAACTTTTCCCTAGACTATCTGTGTTATTTTGAGCAAGTCATTTTCACTTTCTGGCCTTTAGTTTCTCATCTGTAAGATAAAGGGGTTGGACTACGTGCCCTGTAAGAACTACATGACTTTTCTAGTTCTAAATTGATATTCCTTCCAAAGTAAATAGGTTGTTAGGTGGCACAGTGGATAGAACAGTTCTGGAGTTAGGAAGATCTGAGTTCAAATTCAGCCTCAGACACTTACTAACTGTGTGACCACAAGCAAGTCACTTAAAACTGTTTGCCTCAGTTTCTTTATCTTCAAAATGAGCTGGAGAATGAAATGGCAACTGTCTCCAGTATCTTTGCCAAGAGAAACCCCAAATGGGTCATGAAGAGTCAGACATGATTAAAATAACTGAACAGCAAAAATGAAGTGGACAAGGGAAGAGAAAACCTTGAAAAGCCCCTAGCCCCTTTCTGCCTGTGAACCACTCTAAATTAAATATTTTAATGCTAAGAATATATGGGATGCTAAAATGTATTTTTGTAAAAAAACTAACAGACTATTTGATGAATGATATACTGCTGCATTCTTAATTCTTAATTAAATTAACTTTACAGATGTGACTGATTTTTTTTCTTTGCAGTTATTAAAAAAATTAAATTTGTTAAATAAACTGAATACAACTTTTTAAAATAGAAAATAGCAACAACGAACAGACAGATGCTCTGAACTAACTGAGTAAGCAAAACTGTTGTAGTCACTAACAAAAATGCAAACAGGCAGATTAAAGAGTTATCATCACCAAGAGGCCCCTGAAAGTGTCAACATTTTCTCCTTTTGAGGGTTATATTCAAGCTATGGTGTTTTAAATAAATGTGTGTGTGTGTATATGTGTGTGGGGGCTTTTTAAATCATTAAAACAAAAAGCAAACCACAACAAACTAAGAGCTAACTGGGAAAGGGAACAATTTTCTCCTCAGCTCAGGTTTTGCTTTGTTTTTTTGAGCTATAGTCTCCGAGTGATTTTTATAGCAGAGTTACAAGTGGCTGAAAATCAGGGGGTTTTAATGGAAATGCTGACAGACCTCTAACGATAGTGATACTTGGGAGTGCACAGTGATAAAAATACTTACTCTCTCACCCCCCAAAAAGCACCTCTTTAATTTTTAGAAGCAACATCCTGGTTTTCAGTCTCAGTGTTAGGTAGTAGAGCAGCAGTCATGGTATGATGAAGGTATAAAAGTCTCTGGGGTGGGGCAGGAAGACGGTGGGTTTGATTTCTCACATAATTTGTTTGGAGTAAAAGCAAAATAAGGCAAAAAAAAAAAAACCCAAAAAACTTTTATGGCTTAATTATCACTGCCCATTCAGCAGTGAAATGGTTAATTGCCTGACACAAAATTGAGTAACGGAGAGAAGACTTGCACTTTTCTTTGACCTCTCATCCTTTATGTCATCTTGGCCAAATGTCTAGATGTGGAAAATAGCTTCACACATCTGCCCAGCTTGATTTAGCCTGGTACTGCAATATTAGTGACAGGTGAGTCTGAAGGTTTTGAAAGCATTCATTTGACCTGCCAGAGGTATATCCATTTGTTACTCAACCCCAGAAATGTGACTTAGCTTTTAGTGCTAGTGCTACAAATTAAGTAGTGGCCACCGTAGTATCTGGAGATAGTTTTGCCAACAGTCTTGGATGAAACCAACCATACAGGAACCAAAATTGAATTTCTCCTTCTTTGTTGATATTCATAAAAGTTTGCGGATTTGTTGTCGGTTATTTCAAGTCCGGGATTAAATTCAGCTCAGTCCAAATGAGTTCCTCTTTCTCAATAGGTAGTATGTAGTCCCACCTCCCAAGTGTTTAAAAGAAATCTACTCCGCCAAAAGGAGGTCAAAGAATACAGTTGGGAACGTTTTGCTCTCTGTCATTTAGCACTGCGTTTTTGCAGATCAGAAAATTCTGACAAGTGACCTCGAAAACTTGAGAATATGGAGATATCCTGTCTTTGACAGATTTCTTTCTTTTCTTAGCCTAATAGATCAGCCAGGCTTTGGACTGTGCAATATAGAGAGTAATTTTCATTGGATGACTTTTTCAGAAACTTCATTGTTAACACATTTTTCCCCTCCTTGTACTGCTATAATGTATGCAAAATGCCAGGTTACTCAAAAGTTTTCCAGGTCATTCTGCTGCCATAAGAGTAGAATCAGCAGCAAATATACTTCATGGTTTAAATGCAATGACAGGACTTCTGAGAGCAGAAATACATACTGGATAGTAACTTCCACAAAAGCCTGGAGATTTTCACATGAGTAGAGGTTATCGCTTTTGATATCACTTGAAAAAAAGAACGTCTCTGTGTAAATACGGACAAGAAGAATTTATTGGCTTGGCACTACCAGGTGCCCTTGACCTAGTGACATTATTGATTTTTCCACCATTGTCTTTATATGTATTGGTGCAGCAGGACAAGGCCATAATAACTGCAGACCTCAACAATTAATTTTGATCTGTGGGTTATGCTGTACATTACAGAAGAAAAGCTACCTCCAAATCACCACATAGACACACATACTATAGAGCACATGGTATGATCTTCCTATATCCCCAGAGGTAGGTTATTATTTAGTGTAGATAGGGGACAATTTATGGTTAACTTCATGCTAGGCCACTTTTGCTCCAGGATAGAAAGGTCATGATGGCTAGGAGTCGATCATAGCTTCTGCAACAATGGGGTTTGAGGAGAGTGAATTTAGCATCTAAATGTCCCTTTCTTGATGCATTAAAATTCTTTAGCAGTTGCTTCAAATCATTGATAATAAGAGAAATACAAATTAAAACAACTCTGAGGTTTCCCCTTATATCCAGCACCAAAATAGATGACAAAAAGCAGGAATAGTGAATGCTTAAAAAAACATTGTGGAAATATGAGCACATTAATGCTTTGTGGAAGGGGTTGGGAATTGGTCCAAATATTCTGGAAAATGATTTAGAATGATGCTTTAGGAAAGTGACCAAAATGACCAAGATCCAAATTTGACTCAGAGATCCTGCTGCTTGGCATATACCCTGAGATCAAAAACCAAAAGAAAAGACTCATATACAATAAAATGGACATAGCAACTTTTTTTTTTGGTAACAAAGAATTGGACAATAAAATAGATGTCTACTAAATGACTAAACTCATTCAGATAAATGTAATAGAATAGTGTGACTTCATTAGAAAAAAGGTAAATATTAAGAATTCAAAGCATGGGAAATATGTGAAATGATGCAAGATGAAGTAAAGCAGAACTAGGAAAAACATATATGTATGTGTATATTTATATTTATGTACATATATATGTACATGTATACACACACATAAAACAGCTAAACAGTATGAACAGGAAGAATGAAAAAACTGAAACTGAATGCTCTGTAATTAAAATGGCCAAGCTCAGCTCCAAAGAAGAAAGAAGAAAATGTACCACCCTCGTTATTCATAGAGGTGGAAGTTCCTAAATACACCTTTGCCTAAAGGAGACCAAAGTCTCCCGCTAAATCCTGGGTGATCTCCAGTCATCCTGATGAATATCTGGTCACTGGATTCAAATGGCTCTGGAGGAGAAGTGAGGCTGGTGACCTGCACAGCCCTCCCTCACTCAAAACAAAGTCAAGTGCAAGTCATGTCATCATCTCTCTGATGGCATGGTCTTCTTTGGCAATAAAGGCAGAGCACAACAATAGAGGTGGAAGATGATGGATGTGGTACATTCCACATAATATCAATCTCATCTAAATTACTTTTCTGACTCTGGGTCTGTCTATGTCTCCCTCTCTTTGTCGCCTCCTCTTTCTTCTTCTTTCCTGCGCTCTCTCTGTCCATCTCTCTGTCTTTCCCTTCTTCCCTCCTTCCCCCTCCTCATCCTTCTCCTTTCTTTCTTTCTTTTTCTTTCTTTCTTTCTTTCTTTCTTTCTTTCTTTCTTTCTTTCTTTCTTTCTTTCTTTCTTTCTTTCTTTCTTTCTTTCTTTCTTTCTTTCTTTCTTTCTTTCTTTCTTCCTTCCTTCCTTCCTTCCTTCCTTCCTTCCTTCCTTCCTTTCTTTCTTTCTTTCTTTCTTTCTTTCTTTCTTTCTTTCTTTCCTTCTTTTCTTTCTTTCTTTCTTCCTTCCTTCCTTTCTTTCTTTCTCTTTCTTCTTTCTTTCTTTCTCTTTCTTTTCTTCTTCTTTTCCTTCTCTTTCTCCTCTTTTTTCTCCTCTTCTTCCTCCTCTACCTTCTCCTTTTCCTTTTCCTTTTCCTCTCTCTCTCTCTCTCTCTCTCTCTCTCTCTCTCTCTCTCTCTCTCTCTCTCTCTCT
Organism: Bettongia penicillata ogilbyi; assembly: GCA_023548195.1. NCBI lineage: Eukaryota > Metazoa > Chordata > Mammalia > Diprotodontia > Potoroidae > Bettongia > Bettongia penicillata. The sequence goes on from JAJHZJ010000566.1 coordinate 914,578, forward strand.
CTCTCTCCCTCTCACAAAAAAATTTTGCTAGGAGGGATAGCTCCCTGGATGGGAGAGTGGAGAGGGATGTATTTGGAAATGAAGGTGATGTAAAAACCCAAGTTATTAAATTCAAGGGCCTGTGGGGGGCCATAAGGCAGAATACAAGCCCCTTGAGTGCATGGACTGATTTGTTTGTTCTAATGTCTCCAGTGCTTGGTATATTTTCTGACACATATTAGATACTTAATAAATGCTTGCTGGATTCAAACAGGCACATTGGGACATTGCTACAGTAAAAAGTGCCCTAGATTTAGAATTCAAAAACCTGGGTTCAAAGCCTACCATTGCCACTTAACTACTTGGGTAACTTGAGGCAAGCCACTCAACTCTTTGGATCTCAGTTTCCCTTCCTGTAAAATGATATATTTGATTTACCTGACCTTCCAACACTAAATCTCTGACTCTTTGTGAGAGATTATTATCTTCCATGAGAAGTGAAACATGTAGATTAATAAAGATCAGCAATAATGCCAGGAGACAAAGTGATATTAAGAGGTTAGAGGAAAGTTTTGGGTCTTGGGGAGAGGTGATCAGGGAAACCATCATGGAAAAGCTGACATTTGAGCCAATCCCCAAAGAACAGGAGGAGCTAAGCTTCAGAAACTGGAATGAAGGAGAAAATTCCAAACGGAGAGAACAGTGTGAGCAAAATCTCAGTTGCAATAAATTGTGGGATGCGTTTGAAGAAAACCAAATAGCCCAGTTAAGCTACAGTTTAAAGCACATGAAGGGGAAATGTGTGAAATACAGGTAGAAAGGCAGTTTGCTTTCAAATTATAGAGGGCCTTGAATGCCAGAATCATGATTTTATTCAGTAGGCAAAGAAGAACTACAAGAGTTTTCAGATGTCTGCATTAGAAAGGTTTGGCTGACAACAATGTGGGGAATAGACTGAAGCAGAGGAAGCCTGGAAGTGAGAAGACCAATTACAAAGTCATTACAATAGTTCAGGCAAGAGATAAGCAATCACGGTTGAAAACCAGTGTTGCAGTGAGTATGGAAATGAGAGGCCAGACTCTAGAAATACTGCAGAACTGAAATTGAGGGAGATGTGTTCTAGAGAATGATTGGATGTACTGCAGCTGTATGGGGGCAGGTTAAGTTCTAGGGTAGATGATGGGGTGGAGCTATAATACAAGGAGGGTCAGAGATGAGAGATGTTTTGAGTCTGAGCGATTGGTCAATATTTCTTTTCTGGGTTATATGAAATGTGGCCCAGGACAATCTTAAATTTGTAGAACCTTAAATTTATATGCTTTCAATGAAGAAGATAATATTTTCATATTTAGGTTTCATCTTTAAGATTAATGATACAGTATATTGAATTGTCTGGTTGAATTACTCACAGAGCATTGACTTAAATCTAATAATAAAAAGAATTTCACATTTTACAGGTAGTATCTCATTTTATTCTCACACCAGCCTTGAGAGAGAGAGGTGCTATATCATCCCCAATTTACAGATGGAAAAACTGAGACAGAGAGAGGTAAAATGACTTACCCAGGGACACATGGCTAGTAAATATCTAAGGTTGGATTTGAACTCAGGTTTAACCTGATCCTAGCTCCAGTATGCTAACCATTCCACCACTTACTTGCCTTAAAAGTAGCTATGGAAATAAGATAAGGCTCTGAATTTAAAGAAATCACAGCGGAAGCCTAATAAAATTCAGGTTTCATGCTTAAAGGAACTTTCAACTGTTATTCATATCCCATTACAACATTGTTCAAGAAAATGTCTTGATTCCTTGAAGTTAATGACTTTATAAGAAACCAAGAAATTACAAAACAAAGCCAAAAGAATGAAAAAATAGAAGATAATGTGAAATATCTCATTGGAAAAACAACTGACCTGGAAAATAGATCAAGAGAGAAAATTTAGAAATTATGGGACTACCTGAAAGCCATGATCAAAAAAAGAGGCTAGATATCATCTTTCATGAAATTATCAAGAAAAACTGCCCTGATATTCTAGAATGAGAGGGCAAAATAAATATTGAAAGACTCTACCAATAACCTCTTGAAAGAAATCCAAAACAAGGAACTCCTAGGAATATTGTAGCCAAATTCCAGAATTCCCAGGTCAAAGAGAAATTATTGCAAGCAGTTAGAAAGAAACAATTCAAATATTGTAAAAATACAGTCAGGAAAACACAAGATTTAGCAGCTTCTACATTAAGACATCAAAGGGCTTGGAAAATGAGATTCCAGAAGTCAAATGAACTAGGATTAAAACCAAGAATCACCTACCCAGCAAAACTGAGTATAACACTTCAGGGGGAAAAGTGGTCATTCAATGAAATAGAGGACTTTCAAGCCTTCTTGATGAAAGACTGGAGCTGAAAAGAAAATTTAACTTTCAAACATGAGAAGCATGAAAAGGTAAACAGGAAAGAGAAATCACAAGAGAATAGCTAAAGCTGAACCATTTACATTCCTACATGGAAAGAAAATATTTGTAACTCTTGAAACTTTTCTCAGTTCTGGGTAATTGGAGGGATTATACACATACACACACACACACACACTCACACACACACACTCACAGTGAGAGAGAGAGAGAGAGAGAGAGAGAGAGAGAGAGAGAGAGAGAGAGAGAGAGAGAGGGAGGGAGAGAGAGAGGAGAGAGAAAGAGCACAGGGTGAGTTGAGTAGGAAGGGACCATATCTAAAAAAATAAAATTAAGGGATGAGAGAGGAATATATTAGGAAGTGAAAGGGTGCAATGGAATGGGGCAAATTATCTGTCATAGAAGAGGCAAGAAAAACCATTTTCAATGGAGGGGAAAAAGGGAGAGGTGAGAGGGAAAAAGCAAAGCTTATTCTCATCACATTTGGTTCAAGGAAGGAATAACATAAACACTCAATTTGATATGAAAATCTCTCTTACACTACAGGAAAGTAGGGGAGAAAGGGATAAGCAGGGTGGGGGGGAATGATGGAAGGGAGGGCAAATGGGATGAGGGAGCAATTAGAGGCAAATACTTTTGGGGAGGAACAAAGTCAAAAGAGAGAAAAGAATAAATGGGCAGCAGGATAGGATGGAAGGAAATATAATTAGCCTTACACAACATGACTATTATGGAAGTCATTTGCAAACTACACATATATAGCCTATATTGAATTGCTTGCCTTCTCAGTGGGGATGGGTGGGGAGGGAGGAAGGAAGGGAAGTTGAAACTCAAAGTTTTAGGAAACTCAAATGTTGAGAATTGTTTTTGCATACAACTGGGAAATAAGACATACAGGAAATGGGGAAGAGAAATTTATCTTGCCCTACAGGACAAGAGAGAAGATGGGGATAAGGGAAGGGAGGGGTGTTAGAATGGGGATAATTGATGGAAAGGGTAATCAGAATGCATGGGTTTTTGGGGGAGAGGGGAGAGATGGGGAGAAAATTTGGAACTCAATATTTTGTGGAAATGAATGTTGAAAGCTTCAAACAACTAAGTAAATAAATTTTAAAAAAGAAATGCTGTTTATGATATTTACAAATAATATCTTATTTGATACTTACAAAATTCCTATGAGGTAGTGCTATAATTACTCCCATTTTACAGAAGAGAAAGCTGAGTTTCAGGAAAATTTAAATGACTTGACTAACACAACATATGTCAACCACACAACATATGTCACACCACATATCTCTGACTCCAAGTCTAGCAATTTACTCATTACACCATACAAATTCTTCTCTAAGTTCTCATAATCATTCCCCTCCCACTACCCACTGTCATACCATGCAGTGATTTTTATTGAAAGGGTCTTCATCACAATAGTTTTAAAATTGTGACAGAGAAACCTGTGGTCTATCTGTTACTTTTGATTCTGTTACCTTTTTTTAACTTGATTTCTCAATATCTGTGTAATTGTTGCAAATTGATATTTACATCTTCTCACCCTAGTAACTTAAGGGCCTTAGCTTGAGGTAAAAGAGCACAGGAAATTATAAATTGGTAGAAAGATCTGGGGGTTACATTGACCTGTGTGGGTGGGTGGGCTCAAAGTAAATTTTGTGGTCCTAATAGAATTTGGAGAATATACTTCTCATTTGACCTCAAGCATCTTCTCTGTACCTCAATTATCTAATCAATAAAATGAACACAATATTCCTAACATTACTCAACAGAGCTGTTGGGAGGATAAAATGAGGAAATGGACTTGAAAGAGCTTGAGGAAATATAAAATGCTCTATAAATGCAAGGTATTATAATAACGGAAAACTACTATTTTCCAGGTTGAGCTAATATATCAATTACCACTTTATTTACAGCTTTATAAACCCATTCCTTTACTAACTTAGCAGAGTAAAGTATAATAAATTTATCATCCATTAGAATGTCTTCTGTTAACTCTTAGTGCAATCTGAACATTTAGAATGAGAGATCAAGCTTCAAAATGAGATTTTAGAAGCTTTAATCCTATGAGGGAAATAGAATAAACAAGGGGCAAACATGAGCAATCATAAAGAAAATTTATTACATGAAATTAAAAGGTTTTTCTACAAACAAAGTCACCAAAATGATAAGGAAAGCAAAGAACTGGGGAAGAATAAGTACCTTTGATAAAGGTCTCATTTTGCAAATGCATATAGAATTGATTCAAATTTATAAAAATACAAGTCCTTCTCCAACTGAGAAATGGTCAAAGGACATGAATAGGCAGTTTTCAGACAAAGAATTCAAAGCTATCTGTAGTCATATGAAAAAATGCTCTAAGTCACTATTGATTAGAGAAATGCAAATTAAAATATGTCTGAGGTAAAACTTTACGCCTATCAGAATGATTAATATGACAAAAAAGGAAAATGTTGGATGTTGAAGGGGATGTTGGAAAATTGGGACACTAATGCACTGTTTGGTAGAGTTGCAAACTGCTCTGATTCTGGAGAACAATTTTGAACTATGAATAGAGGGTTATAAAACCATATACCCTTTTATTCAGCAACATGACTGCTAAGTCTATATCCTAAAGACATAAAGAAATAGGGGAAAGGACCTATTTGTACGAAAATATTTATAGCAACTCTTTTTGTGATGGCAGAGAATTGGAAATTGAAGAAATGGGCCTCAGTTGGGGATGGCTAAACAAGCTATGGTTTATGATTGTGATGGAATATTATTGTGCTATAGGAAATGACAAGCAGGATGATTTCAAAAAAAACCTGTAATGACTTACATGAACATCATGATGCATAGTGAAGTGAACAGAACCAGGAGAATGTTGTACACAGTAACAGCAATATTGTTCATGAGGTTCAGTGAATGACTTAGCTCTTCTCAGCAATACAGTGATCGAAGACAATTCCGAAGGACTAATGATGAAGCTATACTATCTGCCTTCAGAGAAAGAACCAATCTTGATTGAATATAGATTGGAACATATTGTTTTCACTTTCAGTTTTTTCTTTTATTTAAGTCTTGTACAAAATTACTAATGTTGAAATGTTTTACATTATTGCATATGATTTGCCTATATCTGATTACTTACCATCTGAGGGATGAGAAAGGAGAAGAAGGAAGGGATAGAATTTGGAAGTAAAGCTCAAAAAGAGTTTAAAAATTAGCAAAAAAAAAAAGAAACATCAGAAGAATCTCTAAATGAAGAGAAAAAATGCAAAGAACAAAGCAAAGAAAAACTGCTTAGGAAAAGGAAAACAAAACAAAACAATAGCATATAATCCAAGGGAAACATTTAAGTATGAAAATCCAACAACAATAAAAGAAAATAAATAAAATAGGAAGCTGAAGGGGCAAAAAAGAAAGGAAAACTTTGAAATAACTGAGTGGACAAAGAGAAGGGATAAAATAGATAACTAAGTAATAGATAACTAAATAAATAAAAGAAAAAGTTAATTATATATAAAATATAAAAATTGTGGAAAGTAAAAACAGATAGGGGGAAAGGAATGAAATAGAGACTGTGGGAATAGATTAGTATGAAATAGTTGAAACAAAATTAATTCTAGTGAAAAAGTTCTGACTTGAAAAAAGTACAAGATAAAAAAGAGCAATACTAAAAGAGATAAATGGAGGAAAATACAACTCTAACAATCAAAACTTTAAAGTTGAAAGGATTAAATAATTGCATAAAACTAAAAAGATACCTGATGAGAACAAAACCTAACAATGCATGGTATATGAGAAACACATCTTAAAAAGCAAATGCATATAAAATCAAAATGAGAGTTTAGAGCAAAGTGTGCCACTCATAAGATGAATCCTCAAAGCCGGAATGGTAATCACGCTATCACAGAAAGTAAAAACAGAAATTCACAATATCAATAGAGATAAACAAGGACATCATATTAAGCTTAAAAGAAAATGTAGGCAATTGTATATGCTTAGTATAGTACCTGCAACCTTTTAAAATACTTAATTAATGCTTCTTAATGAATTGGTTATAATAAATTAAATTTATATAGTACTATAAGATCTGCAAAGTGCCTTCCTCACTTCTACCTTGTGAGGCAGATATCATTAATATTTCTGATCCGGAAGCTGAGATTCAAAGTAGTTAAATGTTTTATCAACCGTTATACAGTTCGTGTTGGAACCATGATTTTACATCACACAACTTCCTGCAACCGAGTCTGAACTTTCCACTTCCCCATGCTGTCAAGTTACAGAGGTGTTAATTTACTGTGTTTCTGTTAATTTCTTTATCTAAATTTACCCCATTTTCTAGAATCTATCATTATTTCACATGTAAAATAGTAAAAACAATTGCCTGCCCCATACCTGCTTCTACACAGGGAAGATACGAAGATTAATTAGTTTAAGTGTTTTGTGTTCCTTGGATTAAAACACTTAAAGGAGAAGAATGCTAGTATTATTTCTTTTTCGAATTGTCATGATTACAATTGGGTTATTTTGATGTTCTTATGGAGGTGCATGAATCTAATGACAGTCCTCTAGACCCACTAACAGCAGGGATTTAATAAATACTTGTGGACTTTACTGTCCACGGTAATGTGAATATGAAATACAGCAAATGCCTACTTAAAATATTTGACCATGCCAGTCTTTTTGTTCTTAAAATGTAGCAAGTGGCATCACTGGTGAATAGAGCACTAGACCTGGAACTCAGCAAGACCTGGTTTTGAATCCTGTCTCTCAAATTTACTAACCCTGTGGGTAAGTCACTGTGTAAGTTATTCAAGCTCACTGACTCTCGATTTCCACACCTATAAAATGGGGTAGTAACACTTGTGGTATTTAGATTATAGGGTAGCCATCAGGTTCAAATAAGATGGGTCTTTTTATTTAGTGTCTTAAGTATCTTCCTGTTTCTACAGTCAAAGCCCCAAATGGATGAATTCCTTCTACTTGATAGTATAGTACTTTTGTTCAGTCACTTTTCAGTTGTGTCTCACTCTTCATAACTCCATTTGGGATTTTCTTGGCAAAGATACTGGAGTGATTTGCCATTTCCTTCTTCAGCTTATTTTATAGATGAGGAAACTGAGGCAAACTGGGTTAAGTGACTTGTCCAGGGTCTGACAGCTAGAAAGTGTCTGAGGCCAGATTTGAATTTAGGAAGATAGAACTTCCTGAATCTCAGCCCAATACTTTATCCACTGTGCCACCTAGCTGTCTTGTAGTACAGTATTACAGATTGTAAATTGTGCATTTTTTTTACATTATCCACTAGCTATTTATTAGAAATCAATCAACCAGTAAACATTTATTAAATGCCTACTATGTCCCAGGCACTGTGTTAAGCTCTGAATGAGGCTCATATATACTAAATAGAATCCTAGTGACTGGGAAAGGTCAATTTAGCTCCCAAAAAGTGTCTTGTGTATTTCATGAAAAAATTTATGTGAGTTCAACCATTGATAAAAGGTCTATCAGTGTAGCCCTTCATAAGATGCCCTGAAATTAGAAAGCAAAGAAATCCAAACCCTCTTTTTTGTTAATACTAATTGAGAAACTATTTTATAGAAATCTACTAGAGTATTAATTTCATCATTATTGCTACTAATACAGTTTTACAATGCACACTGGCTGTATAACCCAGGGCAAGTCATTTAATTTTATTTAGATCTGTAAGTTGCAGAGAAGATGTCTATTTACATTGATAGAATAAATTCCTCATAGAAATTCTTTATGACAAAATCGTAAGTTCTGCTATTTCTACCAACATGTATGTTTATATGAATATCTGTTTTGTTTACATATGTATACATGTAAAACCATATATGAATATGTATGCATAGACATGTATTCCCCACCAAGTGTATGTAAATATGTGTGTGCATATATGTGTGTATATATGTATATACACACATATATGCATACTTTAGGGACACTTTGTGTATACACATGCATATTTATGTGCATGTATGTATATATTCATAAATACAGACACTCACACACACACACTTTCCTCTCCCATCCCTACATGCTGCTTTTGAGAACAGACCCCAAAATCTAAAAGTTGCAGAGAAATTTATTAGCCCATTGGCTTGAAGAAAGTGAGCTGGGAAGGAAGTATGACTCTCTCATGTCCAGACTCTCAAACATTTACATTATACAGGATTTAGACAAAGGTACCTGCACACAAACCATTCATACACAGTTAAGCAATATTTCTGAGAGCAACTTGAAAGCAAGTTAGATTGAGATGAATATTCAATCAAATCTGAGCAAAGCCAAAACACAAGAAAATCCAAAACCCAAGCTTAAGTGGATCTAAAGCCAGATCTGGGTGTGGGGATCCAAAACAAGGAAGCTTTGGGTAAATCCAGGACCTGGGCCAATCCAAAATTCCTTATAACCAGCATTTCTAGAGAGTTACTGGTCAAGTGGCCTTCTGGGTGTAGATAAAGAAGATTGGATTCAAACAGTAAAATAAGTTTTCCAAACAACATAACAAATCATTTTTCCTACAACATACACAAACGTACATGTATATTGATTTTGGGGAAATACCTGTTGTACATTTATACCTACATATATGTATGCATTTATTGTTTAGTTGTGTTTGGTTCTTCATGACTCTGGACTATAATATGCCAATATTCTCTACGGCTTGGCAAAGATACTGGAGGTGTTCACCATTTCCTTCCCCAGTAGATTAAAACAGAGGTTAAGTGACATGATAAGGATTACACAGTAAATTATATGAGGCCAGATCTGAACTCAGGTCTTCCTGATTTCAGACCCAGTGTTCTATCCCTTAAGTCACTTAGCTGCCTCTGAGTATCCATATACACATATGTTTATCCATATACATATGTAGATATATATGCACATATACTTATGTGTATTATGTGTAAACACATAAGGGATGCCCCAAAAGTCAATGCAATTTTTAATGCAGTTTTAAGATATCAAAGCTTGAAATTGTATTAAGACTTTTGGCATACCCCCTACATAGTTTATTGGGCAAGTTGCTAGAAATCTGAAGCATCTGATAAAGAGAATTCCATGAGAAAATGTTTTCTTTGAAGATGATTTAGAAGAAGGTAAAACAAGGATTTTTAAAAGAAAGAGATTTACACTATAATTCCCAATTTTGACCTAAGCGGCTTGTGTGACTTCCTCTTCTAATGGTGGTAGTGTTGTGCGTGGCAGAATTTAAAAACATATCATGCTCTAGGTTAACACATATACAGACTCCTCTAGATAATGTTAACTTGCTTCCATTATGTAAATCAGAGATACAAGCACAATGTTGCCTTGGTATGTCTCATGTTGTTCCCTTGGCTCCTGTGCAGACTGATAAATGGAACCTTAAAAGCCAGGGGGAAAAAATGATTACTGAAATGTGATGCTGACAGGATTTAAAAAAAAATCAACCTGGATATACTCTTCCTTCAGTCAGTGAATATTGCTTAGGGTTATTACTATGATAACCCTAGGGTACTGTAGGTGAAGGGGAGGCGAGCTCTTCCTTTGTTTTTTCATTTAGGAATATTGGGGTAGAACTATTACCTACCCAGTGTTTATGTGTGAAACAAATGGGCATTTGCAAAAACACATGCATAGGTACCTAATACATGTACACATATATTTAAGTCATAATGTGACTATATCTCAACATTTCTCACTACTTCATGGACTAGACTTAGGACCGTGTATACGCAAGCTGCTGTACCACTAAGTATTCTGTAGGCGTCATGGCATCATGAAGAACCCTGGACTTGGATTCTTTGGAGTATGCAGGTAAGTACAAACATATAGTGGAAAAAGGAATGAATATTATATCTGTGGGAAAATCACTTAGCTTTCCTGACCTGTCTCCTCATTAATGAATGGAAGGATTGGCATCAGCAGTCTTTTCCCTCCCATCCCAGATCTATGGTTCTATGTTTTAGAGCTAGAGAGCTGGATTTTAATCTTAACTTTGTCACTTACCATCTATGTAAACTTCAGCAAGTTCACTTAACTCCCTGTGTCTTGTTTTTCTTATTAGTAAAATTAGTGGATTTGATTAAATGATCCCAGAGGTCTCTTCCATCTCCAAACTGATCATTTATGCCACTGCAACCTCAGTTTCCTTCCTCAAAAAATGAAAGTATTGGACTAAATTATTTTTAAGGGAGGGCAGAGCCAAGATGGCAAAGGCCAAGAAAGACACACATACCCTAGCTCTTACCCCATAGCCAATAAAATACCTATAAAGAAAGACTCAATAAATTCTAGAACAGCACAAGCCACAGAACGATGGAGTAGAGGAGATTTCCAGCCCAGGACGATCTGGTAGGCCAATGGGAAAAGTCTGTCACACTGTACCTGAAGTGGAGTCCAACCCAACCTTGGCCATGTGGTGCCAGGAGGAAGACCAGAGCAGGGTTTGAGGGTGAAATCCCTGATCGCAGCAGCCACAGTTCACAGATCCCTCAAACCACAGACACCAAAGGCAGCTTTCAAGGTCGGTGAAAAGGCTTTTTCACCTCTGTGACAAGGGAACGTGATCCTCCCCTCACCACAGCCCCAGGAGGAAGCAGCTGTTGAGGTAGAAGCAGCGGACTGCAGCAGGCTACAGAACTCAAACAGGCAGCAGTCAGCATCCATTGTTGGATAAAGTCCCTGGGTAAATTGAGCTGCTGACCTGAACCTCATCCAGGAGCCTGGCCAGGGAGTAAACTCTTCTCCCTTGATTGTGCCACCTTGGAGGAACTAAGATCTTACAGGTCCCTGGAGTATACCCTACTCTTGGCAAAGGACCCAAAAGTCATGTAACTGGCTGGGAAAATGCCCAAAAAGGGGGAAAAAATAAGACTGCAGAAAGTCACTTTCTTGGTGAACAGGTGCTTTCTTGCATCCCTTCAGAGGAGGAAGAACAATGCTTATCATCAGGAGAAGACATAGAAGTCATACCTACTGCATCTAAAACCTCCAAAATAAACATACAATGGACACAGGCCATGGAAGAGCTCAAAAATAATTTTGAAAATCAAGTAAGAGAGGAGGAGGAAAAATTTGGAAGAGAAATGAGAGTGATGCAAGAAAATTGTGAAAAGCTAGTCAACATCTTGCTAAAGGAGATCAAAAATTGCTGAAGAAACCCTTAAAATAAGCTAACTCAATTGGCAAAAGAGGTCCAAAAATTCAGTGAGGAGAAGAATACTTTAAAAAGCAGAATTAACCAAATGGAAAAGGAGGTTCAAAAGCTCACTGAAGAAAATAGTCCTTTAAAAATTAGGATGGAAAAGAAGGACTCAGAAATTACAAAACAAAACGAAAAGAATGAAAAAATGGAAGATAATGTGAAATATTTCATTGGAAAAACAACTGACCTGGAAAATCTATCCAGGAGAGACAATTTAGAAATTATGGGATTTCCTGTAACCATTATCAAAAAAAAGAGACTAGACATCATATTTCATGAAACTAACAAGAAAAGCTGTCCTAATATTCTAGAACTAGAGGGCAAAATAAATATTGAAAGAATCCACCAATGACCTCCTGGAAGAGATCGAAAAAGAGAAACTCCTAGGAATATTGTAGCCAAATTCCAATGCTTTCAGGTCAAGGAGAAATTATTTCAAGCAGTTAAAAAGAAACAACTCGAGTATTGTGGAAATACAGTCAGGATAACACAAGATCTAGCAACTTCTACATTAAGGGATCAAAGGGCTTAGAATATGATATTCCAGAAGTCAAAGGAACTAGGATTAAAACCAAGTATCACCTACCCAGCAAAACTGAGTATAATACTTCAGGGGTAAAAAAAGGTCATTTAATGAAATAGAGGACTTTCAAACCTTCTTGATGAAAGACCAGAGCTGAATAGAAAATTTGACTTTCAAACACAAGAATCATGAGAAGCATGAAAAGGTAAACAGGAAAGAGAAATCACAAGAGAATAGCTAAAGTTGAACCATTTACATTCTTACATTTTTCTAACTCTTGAAACTTTTCTCAGTTCTGGGTAGTTGGAGGGATTATACATACACACACACACACACACACACTATATATATATATATATATATATATATATATATATATATATATATATAGAGAGAGAGAGAGAGAGAGAGAGAGAGAGAGAGAGAGAGAGAGAGAGAGAGAGAAAGAGACAGACAGACAGACAGACAGACAGAGAACACAGGGTGAAATAGGAAGGGACCATAACTAAAAAAATAAAATTAAGGGGTGAGAGAGGAATATATTGGGAGGTGAAAGGAAGAAATGGAATTGGGCAAATAATCTCTCATAGAAGAGGCAAGAAAAACCATTTCCAATGGAGGGGAAAGAGGGGGAAGTGAGAGGGAAAAAGCAAAGCTTATTCTCTTCACATTTGGCTCAAGGAAGGAATAACATAAACACACAATTTGGTATGAAAATGTATTTTACACTACAGGAAAGTAGGGGAGAAAGGGATAAGCAGGATGGAGTGATGATGGAAGGGAGGGCAAATGGGATGAGGAAGCAATTAGAAGTAAACACTCTTGGGGAGGGACAAGGTCAAAGAGAGAATAGGATAAATGGGCAGCAGGATAGGATGGAAGGAAATATAGTTAGTCTTACACAATATGTGATTATTATGGAAGTTATTTGCAAAACTACACATATATAGCCTATATTGAATTACTGGCTTTCTCAGGGGGGTGGGTGGGGAGGGAGGAAGGAGGAGAAGTTGGAACTCAAAGTTTTAGGAACAAATGTTGAAAATTGTTTTTGCATACAACTGGTAAATAAAAAATACAGGTAATGGGGTGGAGAAATTTATCCTGCCCGACAAGAGAGAAGATGGGGATAAGTGAAGGGAGGGGTGTTAGAAGGGAGGGCAAATTGGTGGAAGGCGCAATCAGAATGTACAGCATTTTGCGGGTGGGTGGAGAGAGATGGGGAGAAAATTTGGAACTCAAAATCTGGTGGAAATGAATGTTGAAAACAAAATAAATAAATTTTTAAAAATAAATTATGTCTAAGGTTCTTTCCAATGTAAACATATGTGATTCGCTCACCATATAGGGTGCTCACATGAAGTTTGCTTTCTAAAGACATTTGGTATTGCAAATAGTATTTCAAGTATTCCCAACCCACCTAAGTATCCTTTTAGAGGATCAGATGCGACAATGGACCTGATTCAGCGAGTGCAAAAACTGTGATGTTGCCATTGAAGAAAATGTTATAATATATTTCAGCAGCCTGACTAACCATTTTCACTGACACATGAAAAGATGCAGATATGTAAGCTAAACTGAAAATTGGTTAATAAGAAAACGGTTGCATTTCATTGATGCTGAATGGAAATGAGAATTTGCCAGACCTTTCACTCCATATTGACAGCAAGGCTATTTCTGGGTTCTGTTCCAATGACGTGGATTTTTCTTCTTTTGAGATCTTTCACCCTCTATGAAAGGCTTGCAGAAAGTGACATGACTTATAACAGGAAGCTAGATGGCAATATGGATAGAAAGTTGCACCTGGAGTCAGGAGAATCTGAGTTCAAATTCAGTGTCAAGAACTTCTTAGCTCTGTGATCTTGGGAAAGTCACTTAACTTCTTCCTATCTCAACTTTTTCTTCCATAAAATGGAGATAAGAGTGCTCATCTCCCAGGGTTCTTCAAGAATAAAATGAGAATATTTTTAAAGAACTTCGCAAACTTTAAAGAACTACGTAAATGCTTTGCAAACTTTAAAGAACTACATAAATGCTGGTTGTTATTACTATTATATAAACTCTGAGGTTTGAGCTGCTGAATACATTTCTGACTATTACTGACTCTTATCCTGTACTCAAACCATAGAGGAATTGAGATCTCTACTCTGTACTTCATCTTGTCTGGCATTTACAAGTTCTTATTACTACCTAAGATTGCTCCTAATCTCTGCAAACACAAAGAAACCATTCTCTAAGTGTGAGTCACCACTGTGTGCTGGGCTTTTCTTCTATTAGTAATCATTAACTAGAGATGGGCAAAGCCAGGGGTTGGTCCAGGCAGAAATGCAAAGGCTGTAATTCCTATCAAGGGCCACTAGGGGTCCTCTATCAATAGCTTTGATCCCAGTAAGGTACTCCTGAATTTATAGCTAAGATTTTGCCAAGAGTAGGAGGCAGCCCAACAGATTGGGAGACATCTTTTTTCAACAATGGATCACCTATTCCTCATTTAAACATCAAATATTCAGGTGAAGAGCTGTTTTTTTTTTGCGTTGATTTTTCAATGCAATAAACAGCCAGAGCATAGCCACAAACAGACCTAAGCTGATTTGCTTTAGATTTCAACCAAGCTAAATTAGGAGGTATTTTTCTTTAAAGTTTATTTTTAAAGCCAAAAACCTTGAAGGGGCAGACATGAAAATGAGCATATTCTTCATCAGATCGACAAATGTGTGAAATTTCATAGAAATCCATTCTTGTGGTTTCATTATGCAAGGGATTAATGTTTAATGCTGGAGGTCTACAGGGCCCTGCTAATATGAAAAGATACAAAAAGCTCTTGTGCAGAGGAGGAAAAAGAAAAATCCTTTCATCAGACATTCTGAGAACAACAAAACAAGATGACTAAGTGAAAAGTTAACTCTGAAATGTTCTGTTTGTCCAGGCAATTTCCTAGGGATGAATGAGATTTTATCGTCACACACTTGCCAAAGCTGTTCATCTATCATCTGTCATCAGTTTTTTCAATACTGATGCACTATAGACTAAACCAGCAATTTGATACTAACCATAGGATGCTTTACTGTCTTTTTATACTCAGGATTTTGAATTGGAACGGATCTTAGAGATTTAGTGTATGTCTTCCCCAGGTCCACCATTTTACAGGTGAGGAAATTAAAGATCTGAAAACCATGAAATACCTTGTCCAGGGGCACTCAGAAGTAACTAGCAAAACCAGCATCTGCACTCAGTTCCTCTGACTCCCAAAGTGGTGCTCTGTCACAGTGTCATGAACCTGTATATTTGTCTCTATGTCTCATTTCCCTAACTAGATTCTAAATTTCTTGAGGACAAGGACTGTGACTTAATCTTCTTGCACTTCAATAATGCCTTAAAAGTAGGTAAGTGTTCAATAAATACTTATGAATAGTATAGTGCTCTCTGTGTTCCTTAGATAATATATACATCTTTATAATCCCCATTTCACATAGCAAAGAACATGATACATGGTAGGTACTTAAATATTTGTTGAATAAAGGGAGCATAAGACAGGGATAGAAAAAAATCTAGATTTGATCTGAGTCTGTCCTTGATCTGATAGGTGGGAAAGCTCAGTTTGTCCCATCTATAAAATAAGAGAGCAGAAGCATAGTCATAATCTATGTGTCTCTTGTAGAGTTTAGGGACCAGGATGCATGATCCCAATGGGCTAAAGTGGAGATTCATAGCAAAATGAGGCTTGGAGCTATACCGTACAGATCATGGAAATAAATGATAGAGGGAAAGTAATAGATGAGTACACACGTACAGATGTACATACATTTATACAAACAATACACATATAATAAATATGTAGTGTATTCAACACTGAGCCTGGAGTCAGAAAGACCAAAATTCAAATCTGGCTTCAGATACATACTGGTAAGTTACATAATCCTTGTTTCACTCAATTCTCTCATCGGTAAAATAAGAATAATGCTAGCCCCTACTTTCCAAGATTGTTATGAGGATCAAATGAGATACTAATTCTACAACACTCAACACAATGCCTGGCATGTAGCAAGGGCTATATAAATGTTAGCCATTATAAAAAAATAATAATTATTATCATCTCTATTTAACTATCTAGCTAACTAGCCACCTATATCTGTCTCTATCCATATATAACTATCTATCAATTGTCTCTCATCTATCATGTCCCAAAAGTCTTAGTGTAGTTTTAAGCTTTAATAGCATCAAGCTACCCTACAAATACAGCTTAAGTTTTAAGCTTTAAAACTGTAAAACTGCACTGAGACTTTTGGAACTCTGTTAAAGTTTAAAGCGTAATAGTTTTATTAAAACTTAAAGGTTAATAGCTTAAAGCTATTAAAGCTTAAAACTGCCCTAAGACTTTTGGGACATGAGGTATAAAAATATTTATAACATCACTTTGTGTGGCAGCAAAGACATGCAAGAAAAGTAGGTACTTACTGATTAGGAAGTGGTTGAATAAATCATGACATAGGAATATAATGGAATATTATTATACCATAAGAAAAAATGAATACAAAGAATCAGAGAAACAAAAAGAATCAATGTTCATGAACTTTTGCAAACTGAAGAGAGAAGAATCAAGGGAAAAAAATCTGTACTAGTTACACTGAGATCTTAAAGGTAAACAATGGCAAAAAGTTTGAACACTAATCAATGAGTGCCTTCACCAGCCTTAACTTCAGAGGTGGTATATGTACAGAATGATCAGACAGTCCCTTTGGACCTGCATTGTTTGAATTGCAATTGGAAAGAGTGGGTGCTTCATGAGGGGATGAAAAGATCCAGACCTCTTCCTCCACCTTGCCCTGTAATGTCACTTTCTGCCTTCAGCTATAGGGATCAAATGGATTATTCTCTTTTTTCTCAACAAGATTCAATTTCCAGCATCTTATTTGGTTACCCAGAAACCTACTTCAAGGCTGGAATTGCATAGGAAATCACCCTTCTCTGGCTAGAAGTCAAGAACATGGAACCACACTGCCTGGGAAATTTAAAAACAAAAACCGAAAATCTCTACTCTACAAGGCAGGTGGAGTTTGGTATCATTGTTCATGAACTTTCTTCTCAGTGTAAATAGACATGTATGTCTACTCCCATATTCAGTGAATTTATCACTATTACAAGTTGTCAATATTTCTTGTGCTTGGAATATGCCCTCCTAATTTCTCTCATTTCAGATCAAGTATAAACTCATTCAGGTCCTATTTGCTTCTGGTCTCACCAAACCACTTATAATTCCTGGTTTATAGAAACCCCTTCAACAAGATTCGGGTTTCCTGAACTTCAGACAATTAATAATCATCTTGGAGGTAGCTCCAGTCACTGAGAACCAATCAGGTACTCTCTTTGTACTTAAATCAAGGTAGCATTAAATATTTTTGACCTCTCTATGGAAAAGCACCCTTCAGAAACTTTCAAAGACTTATAGCCTCTAATACTATAAATTGATGGGGGGAACTCAAGTTGAGGACTCCTTTGTCTAATTTCCCGCTAAACAAAGAAATCTGTGAAGGCTTAGTTCAGCTGCTACCTTCTTTATAGCATGTCAAACTCTTTCATCAACACAATGAGCACTCAGATGGGCAATTTATGTCATTATTCTTTAGTCATTTTGTATGCAATCCAATTGAACATGTATTTATTAAGCATTTACTGTGTGCAATGCATTGCTCTAAGTTCCATGAATATCAAGACAAAACAGAAAATTGTCCCTTTCCTCAGGAAATCACTTAATCACAAAACATATGGATGTAAGTACTGGCAGAAGAAGACATATTAAGTGCTTAACATACTTAACAATTCAATAAAAACTGAAACAATCCTGACTCTCAAAGATATTATATTATGCCAGGAAGAAGAAGTACAGATATGATAAGTATATATGGAAGAAATAAGAAAGAGCCTATCATGGTGGATAGAGGGTGAACTTTGAAGCCAGGAACACTTGGATTCAAGTTTTGACTCTTACATTTATTCTATAAGATTGTATAGTGCAGGAAAGATGTTTACTTGTTTTGGTAGTGGGAGTGATCTTCCCTGAAAGCTCTCTACACCAATTAAATCATAGACCCAATACCTGTATCTACAGTATAAATACAAAGAGGATGAACATAAATAAATACAAATAAACACAAGGTATTGTTGGGAAGGCACTAGTCCTTAGAGTGAATCAGGAAAGGCTTCATGTAGAAAGTAGTACCTGAGTAGAATCTTGAAGGGAGATAGTGAAGATTCTATGAATGGAGATGAGGAGAGAGTGAAATCTAAGCATGGGGCAGGTGGAAGATGACCACTAGTTCAAAAGCACAGAGAAGAGTGAAGGAATGCTGTATGTGAAGAACAAATAGAAGTATTGTTTGGCTATACTGCACAGTGCAAAAGGAAGAATAGTATATAGTGAGGCTGGAAAGATTGGTTGAAACCAGGTTATGATGGGCTTTAAAACTAACCAGAAGAATTTATATTTCAACCTATAAATAATAGGGAATCACCCCAGTTTCTTGAGTAGGGCATTGACATGGTTAGATCTGAATTCAGGGAAATCACTTTGATAGCTGTATGGAACTGCAGCACCAATGTGATACCACTATGTATATGCATGTGTATTTCCAGGGTAAATTTGCAAAATATAAACTCTCTTCCTTAAAGACAAAACCAAAATATTTATTCATATTCCAGAAAGCCAAATCCATCATAATAACCAAGAAGTCTATACACACTATCAATTCAGGGGGCACAGTCATCCCCAGGCCTTCCCACAAACACATTCCCTTAGGCAAAATCACTCCCTTTCTCACTCATGCTAGCTGCTCTAGTCTACCTGCTCTCTCTCAGCTCCACCTCACTCTCTCTTCCAGTTGCACCCTTCCTGCTCCACCAATTCAGTAAACTCCTCCAACCAATCCCTGTGACTCAGGCTCCATGTGACTCAGGCTATGGGCTGGGCCAAACTCAAAGCAGGTCATATGGACCTATTAAGGGGCAGGGAAGTTCTTCAAATTCCCTTAACATTACATTTGGCCCCAAGATATTTTGTGTACATTAGTAAGTCAATGGTAGTTTAGGGGTGACTGATATTGACGCAACTTCACAACAGTATAACACGAATAACACAAAATAAACACATAAAGCAATATCTTAGTGTGGGTGCCTGAGCATGAGCACCCCATCATTTCCCCCTCAAAGAATGGGACCCAAAATCCCTTGGGGTAAGTGCTCAAGGTCTCTCCTTCTATAATCACTTCCTGCTGATATTGTGTGTAGAGCTTTCCCTGCCTCATGAGGCCCCATTTGAGGGATCAGTTCTTAATCTAGTATCTGGAGCTTGGTTGATGCCAGGTCCAGGGGTGATGCATCACAGTCTTGGACAGAGGACAATATCCATCTTAAGGAGTCAGTCATCTACAAGTGGAGGGCACTAAGCCTGAAGGAGATAAATCTAGCAAAAGTTAAACAGATAAACAAAGGCCAAAAAGAATAAGAAGACAATAACCAGAAGTGGGGTAAATGCGGTGTCTGCCATACTTCTAGTGTGCCTGAACTGTTGGAACTGCACTAACTTCTATCTTCCTTACTGCAAGGTTTACATATATAAGAGAGGCCTCAGCCCCAGTGTCTATTAATGCCCTATTTACAGTAGTTGATCCATTTTTTCCAGTATATGGTTAAACTGATATGGGGTCTGTGATCCCATCTGTGTCCTTCTTTAATCTGAGCTGAGGCTTGGCCAAATTCCTATTCTCTCTGCAGGTGTGAAAAACTTGGTTGCAATGATTCAGGAGGATCTGTAGGAGCAATTCTTGCTTTCCCATTCGATCTAATAATAAGTCCCTTTTCTCAGTACATCTTAAAATGTTTACGCTTTGGAATATCATCTATTCTTCCAAAATTCCTCCTTGTTCTTGAAAAATCAGAAACATTTCTCTTCTTGTTAGTCTATTCTGACTTTGAATCTACTGGCTATTTGCTCTTCTGTATTGAGGAAATTTATCTTTTCCCCATACCCTAAGTCACTTAATTGTGAAATCTTGTCCAGCACCTCTGAAAGAGGATGCCCTATTTCCACAATTAGGAGAGTCAGAATCAAGTGCTTATAAACAGGAGTAACAGTCCTCACTATAATATTTCTATGAGGAACCATTAAGGGAGTGGTCTGATAAGTATTGGTGTTTCCAACCATTATTGCATTTTTCGTTACCTCTTCTTTTAACTTTCTCACACAGTCTCTAAGAAAGTACCAGGGTTAATCTCCACTAGACTACATGCTGCTTACTGTATACCTCTGCAACTATAGCTAACAGATTTGTCCTATTCTTACCTCCTTCATGGTAGTCCCTAAAACCTTGTTTTATGAAAGGATTCTGACTAATATCTATGAATTTCAAACAAACTATGCTATCTATTCATATTCCTCCAGCTCCTTCTTCACTGATTGTCATCATCCAAGATACTAATGATTCTCACATTTTTGGGGTGAATCAACTTAAAATATCAGTGACCTCCTGCTGAATAAAATTCTCAGTTACTTCCTTAGACACCGTGTGGTCCCCTGGTTCTCTTGCTTCCTTTGTAGTATTGGACATGCACCCACATTCCCAGAAGCCTCCCCATCTACATTTATTTCATTTTCCTCCCATATGTCCTCCTTCCAGGTGTCTGGGCCCCAATCAGGCCCCACAGATGCCAGGGTTGCATTCACTTTCCTGTTGTTAACTTTCCCCTTCTTTTTCCTCTGAACCAGTCTCACAACTGTCTTTTCTATTACCACCTGATACCTTCTAGCTTCTTCTTCTAAAGGAAAGTTCAGATGCTGTATCATAGACAGTTTCCCTAGCAAATCAACTAACTTCTTTTTCAGCTGAACCTTTTCCTTTAGGAATTTGTTTCTACTTTTACATATAATAGTTAATAATGCCCATCCTCTTCTACATACTCCTGACATTTTTTCTCCTGTTCTGTTGATATTCCTTGCAATCATCTTTCTAAATCTCTGGGTTCTCCCCTTCTGTATCCTCAGTTCCCAGTTTTCATAAAGTCCTGTGTTTTTAGCCCATTCTCTCTCTAGGGAGAAATAAGGTAAATCTTCCCATCTTAGGATATCTATTTCCTTTCCTAGAACCTTCCTGTCCCCAAGTAGAGGTTCTGTATTTCATTACCCCATCCTTGTAACCATTTGTAGTGCCAATGTGATATACACAGCAGTCACTACGGATATGTAAGTGTACTTCCAGGGTAAATTCGCAAAATATAAACTCTTCCTTAAAGACAAAACCAAAATATTTATTCATATACCAGAAAACTAAATCCATCATAGTAATCAAGAAGTCTATACACATTATCAATGAAGG
The DNA here is from genome assembly GCA_023548195.1 of Bettongia penicillata ogilbyi. Taxonomy (NCBI): domain Eukaryota; kingdom Metazoa; phylum Chordata; class Mammalia; order Diprotodontia; family Potoroidae; genus Bettongia; species Bettongia penicillata. The sequence continues at coordinate 936,068 of JAJHZJ010000566.1, forward strand.
GAGCACAGCCATCCCCAGGCCTTCCCTTGATCAGACCTCCCCACAAACACGTTCCCTTAGGCAAAATCACTCCCTCTCTCACTCATGCTAGCTGCTCTGCTCTGCTACTCTCTCTCTCAGCTCCACCTCACTCTCCCTTCCTTCTTCTCCCTTCCTGCTCTATGAATTCAGCAAGCTTCTCCCACAGTACCAAGTGACTCAGGTTCCATGTGACTCAGGCTGTGGAGTGGGCCAAAGCACAAAGCAGGCCATATATTAAAGGTCAGAGAAGATCCCCCTAACATTACAGGAACATAGACTAGAGTGAGAATGAGGCTTAAAGTAAGATAAGAATTAAAAGGGACAGATTTTATTTTATTTCCCTTATACTACCATAACCTCTTAAAAACAGCAACCATGTCACAATTCTTTGGACAGTCCTCCATGTGTAAAAGGTAATAAATAATTCCTTATAGTTTGATAGTCTCATTGAGAAAAGAGACATGACTCCAGCTATATCAAAATCTTTTATAAGACATAGTTCAGAGCAGATTTTTCTCATATGGACCCACTATAGATCCTTGAGTTATGAGGATTAGACTTCAAGATAATTCTAATTGGAGCACAATTCTATTAGTATTCAAGCCTCAGAAAACTGACAGCAATAGAATCTGGCTTAATTTGAATGACTCAATTTGGTCATTAGAGGAACTATTCTAATATGACCAAATGATTGGCAATTATATTTTCTAGAATTTTTCTCTGTTCTCTATATAATTGTACCTGAAATGTGTGAACCTATGGCATTTCTCAAAAGTGGAAGCAAGGTGAGATTCTAATTCTATCCATCTGCTTTCGAGACTGTAAACTTCATGAAGATAGAGAACATTGTTTTATTAAGTATTTGTATTTGCACTCCTTACTATTTGCTGTATTATTTTGTCCTTTTACTCTGGACATTATACCAGTTATTAGGAAACTGTTGTGTCCTATTCCCAGGGAAAATAGTGGCATAGTTATATGTATTTGGGGGAAAATGCCCCTCTCTGGGCCACATGGTAGGTTTTGACTCCAATATTCCATTCTTCTGACATGTGGGTAATCTCTCATTGACATCTGGAGGCGTTCTGTGGAGAAGGCAGTATGTGAGAGTCGAGTTCCTCAATGCAGATCTGAAAGGAGGCCTTTTGCCTATAATTTGCAGAGTTTTTGTGAAGCTCTTTGGGATCCTTCTGGATAAAGGACTCTCTATAAACCTAACTTATTATTATGATTACTGCTGGCAGAACCAGAGTTACACATGTGCATCGGGAGGACAATATATCCTCTTTGTGCCCACATAAACTTCCATTTATCTATACAAATATCTCTGAAAAGAGCAAAGCTGAAATGCCTTCCTTCCAGCTGGGGAGCTGTTCTGTTGTTTCCGCACAATAAATTGGGTCACCGTCCAGCTTTGCATCCAGCACCTGTGCAGCTCAATAATGGGGGAATGAGTGTTTCTAGAGTGATGGTGGCAGTGTGTAGCAAGCTTGTGCCAGAGATAGCTGTGGATGGCTAATAAGGAGTCCAGGAGAGCTGATAATTCAGATTGCTCCCCTTGCTGCTCATATCTGTGAGAAAGATATTATTAAAAGAAAAAAATGTTCTTTTAATTCCCACTTTTGAAGTCCTTCCATGCTGTCTGAGTGCAGCAGTTTTAAAAGACTGAATTTTTATAGTTGATGCCAATTTGGGAGAGGAAAATGTCCCTATGCTTGGGATCACTGTGAACTACTCTGAATATTGAGGGAGAATTTATTGAGAATAAATGGGGTGGTATGAGATTGACTGGGATGGAATTTAATGATTGACTGAATGAGGCTATGTTTTAATAAGTCCTCATGTGTGTCTATCCATTTCTTACCTGAAACATACGTCTTGGTTTTACATAACAAAATGTTGCTGAGAATTTGACTTTCTCTTCAAGACAACATACACTTACTTCTCTCTTCCTCTCTCCTTCTCAGTCTCTATCTCTCTATCTGCATCTGACTCTGTTTCTGTCTGCCTTTCTGTCTCTGTTGCATTGTTTCTCTCTCCCTCTCCTTTTCTTTTCTTTTTATACTCTTAATGCTACCTCCTTAATTTCCCTTTCTCAATGGCTTTGTGAACAGAAAACGAGGAGTACACTTTATGACAAACATCACTATTGGCAAGTTTAGAGCTACATGATACCAAGGGAAAGATAGAAGCCTGCAGACTCAGGATAATGAGAAAAGGTGATAAAATAAACCAAAGAGGAGTTTATAAGATGGTGATGAGGATGATAGGGAAGGAGAGAGGATTATGCTTAGGATTATATAAGTAGCTACGGAGGAGGAGTTAAGTCTAAGCATAGAAAGACAAATAAATGCTTATTTCTTGCTTCCCCAGATGAATAATTACACTATGTCAAAGACTTCCTGTTAAGATAAATAAGTTTAAAGTGGTACCTTCTCATTCAGTCTTTTACTATTTTTAATTAAGTGTTGGTGGGGCGTTTAAAAATTTTTCAGACCTTTTTCATACTGTGTGAGTCCACCCACTACCCTTGCATTAGAGGCCAGGATAATTGCCTTTTTTTTGTGAGTGATGGAGCTGAAACCTATGCAAGCCATCATATAACTTCAGGGCAGGTGTTAGGAACACCACCTGAAGTTGCTAGCTTATGAAGCAGAATTAGCCAGGAAGCAATCAACAATGGGTAATTACCCTCGAGGTTGAAGCCTGCTCCCCCAAAATTTTCAATCTGATAGTGTCAGGAGGTACTAACAAGACCATCCTGACAAGAAATAGGGAATCTTACCTGCCCACTCCTGTCTCAAGTTCTTCAACTGGAATCTGGGAACTTGTTCTTTTAGTATTTTGGATAACTGTTTCAGTATAATTATTTCCTTTGCATTTCATGCACTTTATTTTGTACATTTAAATATTGTTTTGAGAAAGGGTCTACAAATTCACCATTCTGCTGAAGAAATCCATGACGTTAAAAATTTAGTGAAGAACCATTACTTTAAAATAAGAGAGTAAAGGAGAGTCTGAAAGAGGTGACAAAGAGAAACAGGATTAGTTGGTTTTTACCTCCTAATAACAAAGGAAAAGAATAATGTGAGTGCCCTGAGAGAAGACTTTGGGCTGTTTAAACCTTCCCATCACCTATGCTGTCCGGGGGCATTAAAAGTCAGTGGAATGTATCTAACTTCTTCTGCCATCAGGATATGAAGGATGCTGGACACAGGCAGAGGGAGTAGCTATGAATCCAGAAATATAAGTTACGAGCCAGAAAAGAAGAAGGAGAGGTTGGAGTTGGTGCTAGAGATAAGAGATAAGATTACGAGTAACCAAATAATGTAATGATAGTGTCATGTGACAAGGATAATTAACTTCTCTAAGGTTTTAAAGTTTAAGTGTTCTTGTGGGAAAAGTATACCACACATCTCTAAGTACTCACTGAAATGCATTTTAGTCCAAACTATATTAACTTCTATACTTGGTTGAATCTATCTTCTTAACAACAAGGGTATTCCTTCTCCCCTTCTCATTCACTGAAATGCTTTCTCAAGTCTTCCCATAAATTTTCCATAGGCATCTACTTCACATGATGGAGGCCTTCATATTACTATGTTGCTCAGACACTTAGGGAATTTACAGGCTCTCTATTGGTTAACCGTGGCTCTTCTCCACATGACCAGGTCACTTCTGTGCCCTGTCATACTTCTCTCTTTGATGAAAAATCTTATGTCACTTCTATGTAATTCTTTGTTGGTATTATGTTGCAGTTTTCTTATATTTCCCATGTATTTCTTTATTACACTTTGCGTGACCCACAACCTTAACTTTTCAGAACCTTCCAGTCGTAGAGCATCATTAGAAGAACAAAAGGCTCTGTTATTTCAGGGAGAAGGTTGGGTCATTGAAAGCACTACACAATTTGCTAAAAATAACAGCCCATTCTCTGCCTGTCACTCAAATCTGGATCATATTCATTGTCTATAGAATGTCCTCACATCAATACACACACACACAATAATATATATATATATATATACACACACACAATATGTATATACGCACATATGCTTGTGAACAAAGATATATATGTGCTTTACAAAGACATATATATGTGTGTGTGTATATATACATGTACATGTACATACACACATATATACATATGTTTATGGACCAGTTCTCTGGATTGTCCATTGTAGTGTGGATACCATCAATTTTTCATCCAATTGGTTATTCCTGTGTGAATAATTAGGGCAAACACATTTTAATTAGAGCAATCTCATTTAGAACATATTGAGGCTCAATGTTTAATGTATAAAGAACAACAACTAGAGGACCTCACCTCTAGGGAATGCTTCTTCCATTTGAACTCTGTATTGGACATACTTAGTAATGAGGAGATACATTGTAGGTGAGCATACTTATCTCTATATTAGTCCCCTGTTGATATTGTCAATCAGATCATTTAACAAAGTTATTTCTTGTGTTAGATCTCACAAAGAATATTGTAAGATTCTGACACATGCATGGGATTCACATTATTGTAAAACAGTGTCTGAAGCTGCATTTTGCTCTAATGAATAAAATTCTGTTTTTAATCAGCAAAGAAGTATGGTAGTGTTTTGTATTCTAGACTTTTTTTATATTTTTTGTGATGATAAAGATGTCTATTGTAGTATATTATTTACAAAATGTTCTCTGTTCCATTTTCACATCTTCATGAAAGATGTCCTCAGTATGAATGTAGACTATTTTCATTAGGATATTGGAGTTATGAGAAATAGGCAGATTGTTCAGGAAGCAGTATTATACAGTAGAAAGAGCAAAGATTTGGGGATCAGAGGAGCTCCATACAAATCCTGATATTTGTATGACACTAGGCAAGTGTCCACTCTGAGTCTGTTTCCTCATTTGTAAAATGAGGGATAGTAGACCAGATAACCTCTGAGTCCCTTCCTGCTCCAAATACATGATTCTATGAGCTGTTTATGGTTGTTCCTCCTTTATATAATAATAAGAATTTGAATTTCTCCTTCACCTCCCCCCATATATCTTGAGAATCAGAACTCACAATATGCTCAAAATTATGTCAACTCTTGACCCTTTGTAGATTTTGTCTAGTCCAGTCATTCTTGTCGTGTTTGTTTTCTTAAGTGCTATTTCTCTTCTCTGATATAGCAGATTGGTGACAATAATATTAGAATCTGAATGAAGTAGCTCTTCTACTTGTGGTGGAGCAAATTGGATGATACACACACACAATCTTGACAGATCTTTTCCCTTTTTTTGTTCATTTGTTGTGGCCTTCTAAATTCATTCTTAAATACTGTCATGATGATACGACTTAATTGGGCTTCATGCCAAGTAATATATAAACTTGTTTATCCCTCCACTACTTTTTGCTTTATTATGATGTACACTTTTCATATCTAATCTTCAGCCAGCCTCCTCTGTGAGATTTGACAAATTAGTTTTTAAACTGGTATTACTTTGGAGTAATATATTTCTCTGCTTGGGAAAGGAGATCAAATATATGTTGGCTGAGGTGGTTTCTAGGATCTTTTGTTGTCCTTAGTGTGACAAATAATTTACATCAGATAAATTTACTTAGGAAACAATGGTTATCTGAGATAACACTTTTTTAAAAAAAATCTGTTTCTCACTTTCTAAGTGTGGATATTTGTTTATATAATCAGAATAAAATTGTCCAATAGTATAATATACCTGGCATAATAACTAGCATTTATATAAGACTTTTAGGTTTGCAAAGTGTTTCACATATGTTATCTCATTTAGTCCTCACAATAACCTCCGTGAATTTCACAGAGTCACAGACCTCGTAAGTGTCTGAGGCTAAATTTAAACTCACCTATTCATGACTGGCACTTTATCCATTGCACCAGCTAGATGTTTCATGTCTTCATTTTTATCATATTAATTTTTAAAGTTTATTGAATTGATGTCCTGTCTATACACAAGCAGTTGAATCACAAATGATGCATTGGTATTGTACTTCTTTCTTGTCTTAAAGTAGAAGTTATTTAATACTCACAATGTCTAGCAATTTGATTCACAGAAGAATGTATTCATGGTATATAGTCATAAGGCTTTCATATTTTATGCAAGTCTTTGGTTTCTCTTGTTTCTTACTCTCAAATCATGTTTTGTAAGATATTTTTCCAATATGCTTCCCTATGCTCACTTTTGCATTGAAGTCACTGAGTATTGAATCATATATGGATTTGATCTGGAGAGTTTTATCAAGTTTGTCATAGAATTTTTATTTACCATTCACTATAAAAGATATAAGTATGTAAAGATTCAGTTATCTCCATGGAGATTTTTTCAAATATATTTCAAAAACATTACAAAATAAGGTAGTAAAGTGTTCCATGAAATGTTTCTTTTTGCCTTTAGTAAAACTAAATCCACCAGTTCCAATATTTGCCTGTCTATGAAAGATCATTGAGCCATCCTCCCATTTAGCTGTCACTTACTTTTAAGTTCTCATTTTATATATATAGAAAATGTCAATACACAGACAATTTACTTCATTTAGTAGGCCTTGTAAGGGCATTACAGGAGTGAAGACTATCTCTGGTTTTGTGTATAGGATCATGGTTGACTATTGCTTACAATCAGTTTATCCTAGATCACCTAAAAAAAGAGTGTCTCACAGAGTAGTAACAATAAAATTAATTTTTAATCAACAGGGTGAAAACCATAATTCTTAGTATACTCTTTTCTGTTCCTATACCACACTGTCCCTACAGAATGGGAAGAAAGTCATATAGGACTGAAGATCATTTGCACTTATTTTTTTCCATGGGTTACCATAGCCAAATCATTCATTACAAAATCACCAACCTGCTAGAAGTAAGCCTTCTTTGTCTTAACTTAGTTATTTCTTAGGAAACAGAACTGTTGCTAGAACTATACATACTTTTCCCATATGGTAGAAACTGTTGGAGTTCAAACTTTCCTGACATAATATTTGAAAACCTATAATCAGCTCCATGACACAATGAGGCAACAGAGTAGATTTTGTTAACAAGTACCTGTATTGTAACCAAATAAACTGTATAATGAAACCTTTTTGTAATGAAGATTGATTATAAATTCCATGTTGTTTGACTTCCCAGGTCTTGCTACCAATAAAGGGGAGGATTTGACATTTTCTCCAATCCTTAAGACCACTCAAACTTCTCAAAAATAATACTTATATGTAAGAGGTAAAGTAATTTTCAGCTGTCTCTACTGTCTAATACACTGAAAACCCTAATGAACTAATACAAGAAAAGATTAATTTCTAATCTCTAACACTTACTCAGTCCTTCCTTCCCTACCAACCACCGTGGTCTGACAGGACTTAATAATCTAATCTTGTTACCAAACTCAACTCATTTCTGCTTTCCTTGCCTCCCCTCACCCTCACCCCCACAACTCCTACCATGCATCATGGAGGGGTAGGAACAATTGAGCAGGGAACATATTCTCCCTGGGATTGTCACTTTTTGCTATAATAGTGCTTAGCTAGAGAACTGAAGAACAGAGAGAAATGGGACAGGGTGCTAGAAAGTACACGAGGTTGCACCAGTCCTGAAGGAAAGGAGGTTGACATCCAGCTAAAGTCAATTCCGTTTCCTAAGAAGTAATACTTCACCAAGTATTTTGAAGTTTGGGGGCTAGCTTTTTTTTGTTTTCTATTTATTTGTTCTATCTCCACCTCAAAACTGGGACAATTAACTCTTTTGTCTAACGTTGTTTTCATTTATGATTTCTTGAAATATAGCTCTGGAAGATGAGGATTTCATAAAGCCAGTTGGGATTCAAATGGAAATTAGTTTACTATTCCTTTAAACCCAAATCACTCTAGCCCTCCCTGATTGGCCAACAGTAGGCCCCCCAGCTCTTACTTGCTCATTGTTTGGGTTTTGATGGCTCAGAGTGAATGTAAATATCAATTGTTTCTGTTCTGGCCAGAAACTCTATAGGTCTTCACCTTTCAGACTGATTGTTTTGCAAAGGTAAACTAGGACATCTTTTGCTTCAGTTCTTACCTAGCCTGTAATTGCTGATAGGACTTAGCCTCAGACAAACTGAGACCTGAAAAAGAATTAAGTCAAGTTCTACTGCATCAGGGACCATCTCCAGTTACCCTGATCTGCATATTGTCATTGGACTCTAATGACTCTGAAGGAGAGAGTAAGGCTGATGATTTTGCACAGCCCTTCCTCACATAAATCCAATTCATTTGAAATTCAGGATATCACCCTTCTGATGTCATTGGTCCTCTCCTGGAATGAAGGACCACCACTGCCACCACCACCAACTACAACACACTTAGGGGCAAAGACTGAAGATAGTGATGAATGAATTCCGTAGCATAAAAAGAGACTGAGGGAGCACCCAGGGAAACCACTATTAATGGAGAGGAGCCCAAAAGTGAGTGTTAGAGGGACGTAAGGAAAACAGAATGAAATTGACAAGACCTCAGAAGGAAGAAATGTCATGAGCACAAACAGATAAACCAACACAAAATGTTAATAACATAAAAGAATGTAGCTTTCAGACTGTCTAAATGAGTTTAAAAGACTTTAAATTAATATTACAAGACAAAGGAAAATGAATCAACACCATAGAGGACCCTATGGATTCCCAAGGGAGCACAGCAGGATGTTTCTGAAGGACTGCAAAGAGAAATAAAAATTCTAGAAGTCAAAATTATAGTTGGAACAGAAGCAATCATCAGCAGAATAGAAGAATCTATGGTGGCAAATCTCACTACAGAAACAAAAAGAGAATGAATGATTGAGAATGAGAATAGAGAGATGCGAAGGACAATTAGAAGAGGAACAAAAAGCAGTAACATTAAAATACTACACGATCTCTAAGCATAGTACATTGATCTCAAAGACTGAATATATAGAGACAATTGGACTATCAAAGGAACATCACAAGTTCAAAAACCTGAACACATAATACAAGAAAACTGCCCAGAAGTCCTGAGTATTGAAAATAAAGTGCCATTTGGAAGACTGATTTCATATGATTGATTTTTTACAATTTTTTCCATTATAAAATAATGCCTTAAGCGTTGCCCAATTCTGAAACTTTATACCCTAAATTTCTATCCATGTCCAAGCATAATGCCTTTTTTAATGAATTTGTTTACTAAAATTGCAACCTTCATAAATATAATTAAATTGTGCTGAATAAATAAATTAAGAAATAATTTTTAAATACATATTTACTATGAGCAAAGCATTGTGTGGGGATACAAATGGAAAAGTAATTCAGTGCCTATCAATCAAACTACTAAAAATTATTTTAAAGAGCTAGAAGAAATACTAACAGAATTCATCTGGAAAAACAAAAGGTCAAGAATATTAAGGGAATGAATGATAAAAAATGTGAAGGAAGGTAACTGATTAGTACCATACCTGAAACTGTATTACAAAATAGTAATCATCAAAGCAATCTAGTATTGGCTAAGAAACTGAGTGGTGGATAAGTACAATAAATTAGGTATACAATACAGAGTAGTAAATGACCATAGCAATCTAGTGTCTGATGAACACACAGATCCAAGCTTTTGGGACAAGAACCCAATATTTGACAAAAATTGCTGAGAAAACGGGAAAGCAGTTTGACAGAAATTAGGTACAGACCAACATCTCATATTATACACCAAGATAATGTCAAAACAGATACATGATTTAGATGTAAAAGGTGATAGCATAAGAAAATTGGGGTGTATGAAATAGTTCACCTGCCATAATCTGGATAAGGGAAGCAAACAAGAGATAGACAGTATTAGGAAATATGTGTATAATTTTGATTACATTAAATTAAAAAACAGTTTTTTGTACAAACAAAACCAATGCAGTCAAGATTAGAAGAAAAATAGAAAACTGGGGGAAATTTTAGATCAAAAGACCTCATTTCCCAAATTTATAGAGAACTGAGTCAAATTTATAAGACTGTGGGTCATTCCCCAATGGATATATGATCAAAGGATATGCATAAGCAATTTTCAGAAGAAAAAATAAAATCTATCTATATTCATATAGAATGCTCTAAATCACTGTTAATTAAGAGAAATACAAAGTAAAACAACTCTGAGGTAACACCTCATACCTATTAGATTGGCTAATATGACAAAAAAAGAAAATGAGAATTGTTGAAGGGGAGGTTGAAAAATTGCAACACTAATACAATGTTGATGCAACTGTGAACTGGTCAAACCATTTTGGAGGATAATTTGGAACTATGATCAAAAGGCTAGAAAAGTGTACATACCCTTTGATCCTGCAATACCACCACTAGGTATGTATCCTAAAGAGATTTATTACAAAGGATGAAGTGATACACACACACACACGTGTGTGTGTGTGTGTATACATATATATGTATATATACAAAAAAATTATAGCAGCTCTTTTTGTGGTGGCAAAGAATTGGAAAATTAGAGGATGTTTTTCATTTAGAGAATGACTGAACAATCTGTGGTATGTGATTATGATAAAATACTATCGTGCTATAAGAAATGAAGAATATTTTTAGCAAAAATCTGGAAAGACTTATATGAATTGATGCAAAGTAAATTGAGTAGAACCAGTATAACATTGTGCATAATAACAGCTATATTGTGTGATAATCCACTGTGAATGACTTAGCTATTCTCAGCAATATAATGAGCAAAGACAATTCTGAAGAACTTATGATGAAAAATACTATTTGCATCCAGAGAAAGAACTGATAGGTTTCTGAATGTAGACTGAAATATACTTTTTAAAATTTTATTTTTTCTTGTTTGTTTTTGTTCTGTGTCTTTGCAACATAGATAATATAGAAATATGTTTTGCATGACTGCATATGTATAATCTATATAAAATTGCTTGCCTTTTCAAGGAGGGGAAGGGATGGGTGGAATAAAGAGAATTTGACTCAAACCTTTAAAAAGTGGATGTTAAAAATTGTTATTAATTATAATTGGAAAAATGTAAGCATATTCACTTAAAAATCATATAAGAAATTAACACAGTCCTTGATTTCAAGAATCTTACATTTTAATTAGGGGAGACAACACAAAAGGAAGGTTTTAGCTACAAATGAGTTGGAAAAGTCTCAGGGACTTTATGATGCAGCAGCAAAGCAGATGCTAATCTCTCTTCTTTGATGTTATTATTTAACGTCATTTTCCCCCCGGGCAGGACTCCTGGGCTTGGGGTTCTAGGAAGTTCCCATTAGAAAGTGAGACAAGATCAATGTGGTGATAAAGTGGTCAAAGTGATTTGACTTCCCTGGTGCATGCTGCCTCCTGTATTCATCCTTCACGGACCAGCTCAAATGCTGCTTCCTTTTTTAAAGTTCTCCCTAATCTTTACCACTCAGTCTAAAGTGGCCTCTCCCTTAACTATAACACTCCCTCTCTACACTATTCACTTTGTATATACCGTCAAACAGCTAATATTGCTAGGTTTTTGTCCTCTAAAAGAAAGGCTTGAAGGGGCCAAGCTGGGCATCTTCCATCTGTGCCAGCACAAGGCAAACTCCACCTCCTACTGCAGTCTGATCTCCAAACTGAGATGTGAAGGACCTCTGGTGCAAAGCCAAGCAACCTACTCTTTGGCTTCAGGACTTCTAAATGCTGCTGCACCTGTCATTTGAGGGAAAAGGAAGAGAAAGAGGGAAATTGTTAGGGAATAAGACATCTTTTTCCTGCTGTATAGTTTTGATATCCGTCTCCCACCATACCCTTTTCCTGACTGGTCATCTTTTTCCTGCTGTATAGTTTTGATATCCATCTCCCACCATACCCTTTTCCTGACTGGTCTCAATCTCTGAACAGAAGAAAAAAATGAAGCAGGGCTTCCCACACCATCATTTAACCATTTGAGCAGTTGATTGTGTATTTCCCATCTCATGCTGCACTTGTCTGTCTTGTCATATCCCTAAATTCCACTGGGAAAAGTGATATTCTCTTTCAGTGATGAATATTCTTGTACCTGGTTATCTTTCACATCCTATTGATTCTGATGTCTCATACATCATCTTCCAAAGCCTATTTCCTACCTCCCATCACTCAAATTTTCCCTCTCAAAGTTTCATTAAAACACTACCCAGCCCTTCCTCTTTACCCTCTGCAATGCCTATTTCATAGGCAACCAACTTCCTTTCATTGTAAATCTTTTTCCTTACTGCTTCTAGCTATTATTTAAATCTGACTCCCCCTGGATGACTTAATAGCCCTGGTCATCCTTTCCTATACTGGCTGCACTATCTCTCATTCTCCTTGGCTTGAGATTGATTGAGGCAGGAGAGTTGAAATTCCCCTGGCTCCACATTGCCTCTTCCAGGTTCACTACCACTTCTCTCACTGAATAACCTCTCTTCTGATGCTATTCATGTATGCTGATCAATCAAAATCCCAGTAGCTGCTGTGCTTAGACCTTCAGATTACTCCTCCTCCTTCCACAATGAGTGGAAGGACAGATATTTTTTTTCTCCTCACCAGTTCCTACCCTCATACTAGGTTACAACATATATACTGACTCTTCCTCAAAATCCCTAACCACTTAATTCCTCAACTGACTCACTTCCCATAAGCAACTCTTCCACTCCTCTCCAGCTGCACCCTAAGATGGTTGTACCCTGGATCTTGCCATTACTCACAAATGCACTACCTCCATGTTAGAGAATTCTGAAATCTCCTTATCTGAGCATAACCTATTGCCTTTTTATTTCTTCCATTGACTTCCCTTACAAAACCCTACTTTTTACCAACTCCATGACCTCCAACACCTTCTCTCTGACCATCTCCTCTGTGTAAGCCACTTTCTCCAATTTTCCCCATTTTGGCCACTTGGTGAACCAGTTAGACTCTACACTGTCCTCCTTTATTGAATCCCTAGCCCACCTGTCATGTTACTGAACAATCTTAGCTGGTCCTCAGAGGTGGCTCACTCATGCTACTCCCTACTCTCACACCTACATATGTACTGCTGAATGAAGATAGAGAATATCATGCAAATCATGCATTTTAACTGAGTCCACTACAAATTTATGATGCATAATCTCAGTTGGCCTCTCACTGCTGCTAAGCTCTCTTGTCAACTCACTGTCTCATTCTCCAGAAGTTTTTCCAAACCTTTTCATCCCACCTCTCCATTGCCCTTCTCCCATACATTCTCAGTTAAGAACTCTATCTCACATTTTATAGAAAAAAAATTAAGCCCATCATGCCTACCATAGCAGTTTGCCTTCTCCATCCTCCCAACTTTTTCCACTTATATTCAGTTTCTCCCTGTCTACTAGCTCATTCCCTGCTACCTACAAACATGTCCATGTTTCCTTCATCCCTGCAAAATAAATCTCACTTGATTCTTTCTGCCCTACTAACCATCACTCCATATCTTCTGTCTTTTGCAGCTAAACTTCTCCAAAGGACTCTTTACAAAAGTTGCCTCTCCTTTTTCTCCTCTCACTTCCTTCTTTCATTAATAAATAAATAATTAAACGATTTATCTATAAATAATTAAATAAATTAATGAACCCGAAAAGACTTCATCTGGCCTCTGCTTTCCAGCACCAGCCAGTTCAGAATTTTAGCTTCTAAATGAAAGAACCAGAAGTCACAACAAACAAAGCCTCAAGTTTTAGACATAAGAACTGTAAGACAGAAGCCTTTGTGCCCCAGACACAGAGATCTAATTTAAAAGCCAGGAAAAGGATGATTATCAGGAGTAAGAAGCAAAGCAGAAAAGACCATAGAATCTTTCTATGGGGACCAGGACCAAAATACAAATACCACTGAGACTACTCCCATCTGAAACTTCAGAATAGAATATGCACTGGTCTGAAGCACAAAGGACCTTCTTGGAAGAGCTCAGGAAGGAGTTAAAAAGCCAATAGAGAAATAGAAGAAAAACTGACCAATGACTTTAAAAATATGAAAAATAACAGAAGAATTTAAAAGGAAAATTGGACAAATGGAAAAGGAAGTATAAAACCTAACTGGAAAAAGTAACTCCTTAAAAGTAACAATTGGAAAGATGGAAAAGGAGATGCAAAAGTTAACTGAAGAAAACAATTTGAGAAAAATTAGAATCAGACAAGTAAAAGCTAATGAATCTATGAGACATCAAGAATCAATCAAACAGAATCTAAAGAATGAAAAGACAGAAGAAAATATAAACTATCTAATTGGAAAAACAACTGACCTGGAAAATAGATCCAAGAGAGAAAATTTGAGGATTATTGGTCTATCAGAAAGCCACGATGAGAAAAAGAGCCTGGATAATATCATCCAAGAAAACACCAAGGAAAATTACCCAGAAGTCCTGGATCCAGAGGACAAAATAATCATTGAAAGAACCCACAGTTAACCTCCTGAAAGGGATTCCAAACTAAAAACACCAAGGAATATCTTGGCCAAATTCTAGAACTATCAAGTGAAGGAGAAAATACTGCAGGCAGCCAGAAAGAAACAATTCAAATATTGAGGAGCTATGGTGAGGATCACACAAGACCTTTCAGCCTCTATATTAAAAGATCAAAGGAATTGGAATATGATATTCTGTGAGGCAAAGAAACTGTGACTACAACCAAGGATTAATTACACAGCAAAGGTGAACATAATATTTCAGGCAAGGAGATGGACATTCAGCGAAATAAGGAATTTCCAGACCTTCCTGATGAAAAGGCCAGAACTCAGTAGAAAATTCTATCTTCATACATGGTCTCAAGAGAGGCATAAAAAGAAAAGTAGAGGAAAAATGAAACTTGTTACTCAATGCAGGCAAACTGTTTACATCCCTATAAGAGAAGATGATACTTGTTACTCTTGAGAACTGTATATTATTATGCTATATAAAAAAGATATACATAGATAGAGAGAGTGGGTATAAATTAAATGATGTGATGATAACAAATGTGTTTTAAGGTTGTAATGGGAGATGTGAAAAGAAGGAGGCAGAAAAAAAATTCCATCACAGGAAAAGGCACAAATATTACAGTAGAGGAAAAGAGTGAAGGGAGATAAGCATTGTTTGAGAGATACTCTCATCTGATTGGATTCAAAGAGGGAACAAAAAATTCAGTTAAGTATAGAAATAAAACTAGCTCTAGAGGCAGTAGGAGGGGAAGGGGGAAAGAAAAAGGAGAGGAGGTTGAAGTAGGGAATAAGTAGTAAAGGAAAGGAGATTAAAAGGGAAGTGGGCTGAAAGAAGGAAGGGAAGACTGAAGGAGGCAGTGATTAAAAATTAAAACTCTATTGTGGAGGGGAAAAGAGAAGGGAGAACTAAAAGCAAAAACAAGGGGAAAGGGTATGGAGGAAAAGATACAGATAGCAATCATAATTGTGAATTTGAATGGGATGAACTCTCCCATAAAACTGAGAAGGATAGCAGAATGGATTAAAAATCACAATCCAACAATGTGTTGTTTATAAGAAACATTTGAAGCAGTGGCATACATACAGAGCAGAATGTTTTGTGCTTCAGCTGGTATAGAAAAAGCAGAGGTGGGGAGGAGCCAAGATGATGGAGTGGAAAGATTCACATATGCTAACTCCGAACCCACATCCCATAAATTACCTGTAAAAAGGAACTCCCAACAGGTTCTGAAGCAGTGGAAGCTGCATGGCAACAGAGTGGAGGAGATTTTGGTTCCAGAGAGCCCTGAAAAACTGACACCAAGGGTCTGTCGTGCACTGGACCCGGAGCAGAGCCAAGCCCTGCCTTGGCTTTGTGGCACAGAGGGGAGCAGATCTGAGTGGGCTTCAGGGATGGAATCTCCAGTGGCCGTGAAGGTCCCTCCACCCACAGGCATGACAGGTCATTGAGAGCCTTCTGGGCTGGCTGAGAGGGGAGTGGGGTGTCTCCATAACTCAGGCCCCCTCAGGAGGCAACAGCAGAGGAAGCGGGGGCCAGGGGCTCCCAGAGCGGGAAGGAGCTCGGGTCCATTACCAAAGCTCTCCGCATAAACCCCCTGAGGCAACTGAGCCTAGGAGGCTGCCCTGCCCCCACCTGAGAACTTGAATTGAATCTTACCCTGAATAGCAGCTGCACCTGCCACTGAAAGCCGTGAGGCTGGGGAGCAGCATTTGAATCTCAGACCCCAAGCACTAGTGAGGCGGGGGTGGAGAAGAATCTCAGAAGTCAAGTAACTGGCTGGGAAAATGCCCAGAAAAGGGGAAAAAAAATAAGACCATAGAAGGTTACTTTCTTGGGGAGCAGATGTTTCCTCCTCTCCTTTCTCATGAGGAAGAACAATGCCTACCATCAGGGAAAGACATAGAAGTCAAGCCTTCTGTATCCCAAACACCCCAAATAGATATCCAATGGGCTCAGGCCATGGAAGAGCTCAAAAAGGATTTTGAAAATAAAGTTAGACAGGTGGAGGAAAAACTGGGAAGAGAAATGAGAGAGATGCAAGAAAAGCATGAAAAAACGGGTCAATACCTTACTAAAGGAGACCCAAAAAAAATGCTGAAGAAAATAACACCTTGAAAAATGGGCTCACTCAATTGGCAAAAGAGGTTCAAAAAGTCAATGAGGAGAAGAATGCTTTCAAAAGCAGAATTAGCCAAATGGAAAAAAGAGGTTCAAAAGCTCACTGAAGAAAATAGTTCTCTCAAGATTAGTATGGAACAGATGGAGGCTAATGACCTTCTGAGAAACCAAGAAATCACCAAACAAAACCAAAAGAATGAAAAAATGGAACAGAATGTGAAATATCTCATTGGAAAAACAATTGACTTGGAAAACAGATCCAGGAGAAACAATTTAAAAATTATGGGACTACCTGAAATCCATGATCAAAAAAAGAGACTAGACATCATCTTTCATGAAATTATCAAGGAAAACTGCCCTGAGATTCTAGAACCAGAGGGCAAAATAAGTATGGAAGAAATCCATTGATCACCGCCTGAAAGAGATCCAAAAAGAGAAACTCCTAGGAACATTGTGGCCAAATTCCAGAATTCCCAGGTCAAGGAGAAAATATTGCAAGCAGTTAGAAAGAAACAATTCCAGTATTGTGGAAATGTAATCAGGATAACTCAAGATCTAGCAGCTTCTACATTAAGGGATTGAAGGGCATGGAATAGGATATTCCAGAAGTCAAAGGAACTAGGACTCAAACCAAGAATCACCTACCCAGCAAAACAGTATAATGCTTCAGGGGAAAATAAGGTCTTTCAATGAAACAGAGGACTTTCAAGCATTCTTGATGAAAAGACCAGAGCTGAAAAGAAAATTTGACTTTCAAACACAAGAATGAGAAGAAGCATGAAAAAGTAAACTGCAAAGAGAAATCAAAAGGGACTTACCAAAAGTGAACTGTTTACATTCCTACATGGAAAGACAATATGTGTAACTCTTAAAATTTTTCAGTATCTGGGTAGTTGGTGGGACCACACACACACATACACACACACACAAACACACCCATGTACACACGTGCATGCACACACACATACACACATGCATGCACACACAGAGACAGAGAGCACAGATTGAATTGAATAGGATGGGACCATATCTTAATAGAAATTAAGGTAAATGGTGAGAGAGAAATGTAGTGGGAGGAAAGAGGGTGAAATGGAATGGGGTAAATTATCTCATTCAAGAGGCAAGCAGGAGACGTTTTAGTGGAGGGAAAAAGAGGAGAGCTGAGATAAAAACAAGAAGTTTACCCTCATCACATTTGACTAAAGGAAGGAATAAAATGCACACTCACTTTGGTATGAAAACCTATCTTACAATACAGGAAAGTGGGGGAGAAGGAGATAAGGAAGGGGGGGATGATGGAAGGGAGGGCAACGGGAGGAGGGAGCAATTTGAAGTTAACACTCAGGGAGGGACAGGATCAAAAGACAGAATAGAAACAATGGGGGGCAGGATAGGATGAAGGGAAATACAGTTAGTCTTACACAACACGACTATTATCGAAGGCATTTGCAAAACTACCCAGATATGGCCAATGTTGAATTGCCTGCCTTCCCAAAGGGAATGGGTGGGGAGGGTGGGATGGGGAGAATTTGGAACTCAAAGTTTTAGGAACAACTGGTTAGTATTGTTGTTGCTACTAGGAAACAAGAAATACAGTTAATGGGGAATAGAAAGTCATCTGGCCCTACAGGATAAAAGAGAAGATGGGGACAAGAGAAGGGAGGGATGATAGAAGAGAAGACAGATTGGTGATAGAGAAAATTAGATTGCTCAGTGTATTGGGGTGGGGGAGGGGATAAAAGGGAAGAAAATTTGGAACCCAAAATTTTGTGAAAATGAATGTAAAACGTTAAGTAAATAAATTTTTATTAAAAAAGAAAAAAAGAAAAATTTGACTTCCTAAGACAAGAATCAAGAGAATCATGAAAAGGTAGACAGGAAAGAAAAATCATAAAAGATTCTCTAAAGCTGAACTGTCTACATTACTACATGGAAAGAAAATACTTTTAACTCTTGAACCTTTTCTCAGTATTTGAGTAGATGGAGAGATTTTACACACACACACACACACTCACACACATACTATATATACATATATATATATACATATAGAGAGAGAGAAAGGGGGGGGAGTGTAGAGGGTGTGTTATATCAGAGGAGATGATATCTACACAAAAAAATAAAATAAAAATTAAGGGTTGAAGGAGGAAAATACCAGAAAGAAAAAGGGAGAAATGGAATGGGGCAGGCTACAACTCATAAAAGAGATATGGAAAATCTTATTCAATAGAGGAGAAAAGGGACAAGGGGAGAGGGGAAAAATGAAGCTATTCTGTCCACATGTGGCTGAAGGAGGGAATAACATGTTCACTATATTTGATATGAAAATTTATATCACACTACAGGAAAGAAGGAAAGTAGGTAACAAATGGGGTGAGGAGAACTTTAGAAGGTAGGGCAAATGGGAGAAAGGGATCACTAGAAGTAAACACTTTTGGGAAGGGACAAGGTCAATTGTAGGGGGAAATAATAAAGGGGATAGAGTACAACAGAGGGCAATATAATTAGTATTTTACAACATGATTATTATGGAAGTCTTTTGCAAAAGAACACATATTTAGTCTGCATTGAATTTCTTCCCTTCTCAGTGGGGCTGGGGAGGGAGGGGCGAGGGAGAGAAGTTGGAATTCAAAGTATTAGTAATGAATGTTGAGAATTTTTATTGCATATAATCGGGAAATAAGAACTACAGGGAATGGGGTATAGGAATTTATCTTACCCTGCAAGGAAAGAGAGAAATGGGAATAAGGGAAGGGTGGGGTGTGATAGAAGGAAGGGTACATTGAGGGAAAGAGTAATCAGAATGCAAGGTATTAGGAAGTGGGGGAAGGGGAGTGATGGGGAGAAAAATTGGACATGTTACAAGGTGAGGTAAAAGCAATTAGTATTAGAACAATTGACTGAATTAATTACTGAGAATAAATCAATGACATCTTTAGTTTGAGGAAAAGAATTTCAGACTAAATTTCCTAGAGGAACGGAACCTTGGGTAAAATTTAGCATTGATGGAAAAGTTTTTAATGGTAAATTTGATTTTATGATTTCTATTTAATCAGGAACTAGAACATGTATAGAAAGGCATGTCTTCCTTAGCCAAAGTGAAATTATAATCACATTTGAAACCTGGTTATTGGAACTTCCCATTTTTAGATGCTATGGGACTGTTAAGTAACTGTTGTTCTGAGTCTAACTCCAGGTATGGGTAGCAAGAAAGGCGATCTGAGCCTCCAATCCATGATGCCAGTAAGTTAGTGAGATGCTGGTATGAACTGCAAAAGGTGATGTCATGGGAAGGGTGGGAGAGCAGATGTTCAGCTGGGGCTGAGGTAGAATTCTCCTGACTCAATTTCCCCACTGACACCTGGAAGACTTTAAGCTTGACTGAATGCAAGTGGACAATCTAATCCTGCCTGGAACTGACATAAAGTTGGGGAGCTTTATTTCCCTGCAATGTCCCTACTCTTGGTGGCAATTTCCTATAGTCCAAAGGTTTGTAAGCTTAATACCAGATATATTCAGTTATAGATTATTGGTAGGGAAACATCTGAGGTTAAGTCTACAATTAAGCTTTTAGGCATAGGGCTTTAGACCAACAATAATAAGTTAGGGTCCTTTAATTCTCAATAATACTGTGGAGACAATTAGGTCAAGGGCTTGTGAAGTTAGCAACATATATATTGTTTGTGTCTCTGTTGGTTAATGTTTAAAAAAAAATTCTTTTGTGGTCCATATTGTAAATGCTTTAAAAAGAAGTATCACCTGACCAAAAGTTTGAATTGTTTTATCTGTTATAAACTGTGTTAAAAATGAAAAATTAAATTTAAAAAAATTTCCGATGGGCTCTTGAGGCAAAATGCCTTCCATATCCAGAGAAATAACTATGGAATTGAATCGCAGATGGAAACACACCATTTTCTTTTGTATTATGTTTTGGTTTTTTTATGGGTTCTCCCATTCATTTTAATTCTTCTATGCAACATGCATTTAATAGAAATGTACATGTAGAATCTATATAAGAGCGTATGCTGTCTCAGGGAGGGAGGGGAAGAGAGGGAGAATGGGGGGAGGGAGTGGAAAAAAATCTAAGACGTATGGAAGTGATTGTTGAACACTGAAAACAAATAAAATAATCCAATTAAAAAAAAAAATCTTTGAGTTCCAACTTCTCTTCCTTCCTCCCTTCTCATCCATACCCACTGAGAAATCATGCAATTTAACACAGGTTATACCTGTGTAGCCATGCAAAATACTTCCATGTTGTGAGAGACTAACTATATTTCCCTCTATCTTATCCTGCCCCCATTTATTCTATTCTCTTTTGGCCCTGGCCCTCCTCAAAACTATTTACTTCTAATTACTCCCTCCTCCCATTTGCCTTCTGTTTCCCCCTACTTTCCTGTAAAATAGATTTTCATACCAAATTGAGTGCTCTCACTCCCTTCTTAACCCCTTATCATTTGACTTCTGCCGTCATTCCACTGGTGCTGCTCTCTATGAAGTTACTAATGATCTCTTAGTTGCCAAATCTAATGGTTTTTTTCTTAATTCTCATTCTTCTTGACCTCTTTGCAGCCTCTGACATCTTGTTCTCTTTGATCACTCTTTCCTCCTTGATGCTTTCTTCTCTCTGGTTTTCAGGATATCACTTTCTTTTGCTTCTTCTCTTACTTGTCTGTTCACCTCTGCTTAGTCTCCTTTGCTGAATACTGTAATGGAAATCAAATTAGGATCTTTGACTGTTTTTGTTTTATTAAAAGTTCCTCTGATTGAATAATGTGATTAAAAAAGATCTTTCCCACCCACTGATGGCCCTGCCCATTGGAAGCTTGATTAGGGGGGTTGTTTTGTAGGAGCATGCCAAGTACCTTGTGTTTTTTCTATTGAGGTAGTGGGTCAGAGAGTTATTCCCTCTGGCTCTAAAAATTGTATAAATATGCTGAGGGTAAGGTTTTAATTTAGGGCTCAGTTTTTGGAAGAAGGTTTGAATGTCAGGTGAGGACTCTGGGATTTCACTTTAAGGGGCCCCCCAGCTTTGAAAACCCAGATGTCAGTGCTTCCCTCTCTGGTAGCTATGGTCAAACAGTTGGAACTATCTGTTGAATTCAGGCAAAGAAAGCCATGTCTGTTGACTTTTAATTACTTTAGGGCTTAGTTCTTGTAAGAAGGTTTGAATGCCAGACGAGGACTCTGGGAAGATGCTTTAAGGAGCCCCCTGCTTTGAAAACCCAGATGTCAGTGCTTCCCTCTCTCATAACTATGGTCTATTGAATTCAAGCAGAGGAAGCCATGTCTGCTCATCTTTTGATTTCTTTGTATTTTCTTTGAAGTTCAGGGTGCTGACTCCCTTGAACTAGGTGAGTGATATATGTGCTTGGTTAAAGGGATGATACATGTGTTTGATTGAAGTGATTTGTTAACTCCTCAAAAGTTGCCTTTTCTTTTATGAATGCAGATCTAAGAACCTATGGTAGCAGGCCCCCCTGTGTATGTTGAGGTGCTTACTGTTACAAATCCTCATTCAGATCATGTCCTCTAACCAAAGTCATCCCTTATACTTCTGTCCTAGACCCTCTTCTTTTCTCTCTATACTACTTTACTTGATGATCTCATTAGGTCTCACGGATTTAATTACCATCTCTATTCCGATGATTCTCAAATCTACCTATTTTGTCCCAAATTCACATCTTCAACTGCCTTTCAAATATCTCAAACTGGATATCTGGTAAACATCTTAAAACTAAAACATCTAAAACATAATTCATTATTTTTCACCTATATCCTTTCCCCCTCCCTTCTCTATTACCATAGAAGGCAATACTATCCTTCCAATCCCTCAGGCTCAAAAATCTAGGAGTCATCCTGGACTCTTCACCATCTCTCATCCTTCATATCCAAGCATTTGCCAAAACCTGCAGAAGCCATCTCTTGAACATCTCTCAAATATGCCCCCTTCTCTCCTTTGACACTGCCACCATCCTTTACACTTTTATCACCTCACACCTGGACTATTACAATAACTGACTGATGGATCTGCCTGCCTCAAGTCTCTTCTCATTCCAATACATCCTCCCCATTCAGCTACTAACGTGATTTTTCCTAAAGCACAGGTCTGACCATGTCACTGCCCCTACTCACTAAATTCCACTGGCTCTCCTTTGCCTCCAGCATCAAATATGAAATACTCTGTTTGGCTTTTCAAACCTTTCACAACCTATTCCCCTCTTACCTTTCCAGTCCTCTTATACTTTATTCTATACCATATAATCTTCATTCCAGTGACAATGGCCACTATGCTTGGCATTTTGCCCTAGTTCTCCCTTATATCTGGAATGCTCTCTGTCCTCAGCTCTGCCTGATGACTTCCCTGGCTTCCTTCAAGTCCCCACTAAAATTCCACGTTTTACAGGAAGTCTTTCCCAACTCCTCTTCATTCCAGTGTCTTTCCTTTGTTAATCATCTTGTATTTATCCTGTATTAAGCTTGCTTTGTTTATATTTATTTGCATGTTAACTCCATCATTAGACTATAAGCTCCTTGAGGGAGAGAGCCGTCTAATACCTCTTTGCATCCCCAGGGCTTGGCGTAATGCCTAGCACACAGTAAGTACTTAGTGAATGTTTACTGCTTGATTGATTACAGATGAAACTGATACTGAGAGATGTTAAGTGACTTTCTGCATAGCTAGGAAATATCTACAGAAGGATTGGAGGTAGTTGTCTTTCTGATTCTAGGTCTAGTGCTCTATTATCTACTGCTGCCTCCTGTATGTGTTTATTGAATTGAATTAGGGGATAATAGGAGCAGGGGCTGGAAAGGACCTTAAGAATTTATTTAGTCTAGGAAGTTTTAAAAAAATTACAGAGTATATACCTTAGCAACAAATGATTTAAAAATACAAATGGTGTCTATTTTTGGTCCTGTGTCCTTATATACATGTTATTATTTTCTAATATTCTCCATTTATTCCCAATAACAATAATATTGATAGCACTCCTTGTCTATTAAGGCAATGCATTGAAATGCATTTCTCTTTGGTACTGTGGTTCAGGGCCTGAGTTTTATAGTAATAAATTATATTAAAATAAATATGACATAGCATAGCAGAAATATCCTTTTAAAAAAATTCATTCCTTTCACTACACCTTTTCTCTTCTCCTCCACTGAGCAAATATAAAAGCAGACCTGAAAAACAGAGCCTTCAATACATAACTGCATAGTGTAGGAAAACAGATACCCACAAAAATGTATGTTTTCCCCTTCATTTTTAGCTTGTACCTTCTTTATTGGGAGGAAAATAGCATGTTTCATTTTCATTCTTTTTAGTTTAGGAATTTTAATTTTTGTGTGTCCTGGATTCCTTTGGTATATTGGTGAATACCATGGACCCCTTCTCAGAATAATTTTTTTAAATGCATAAAATAAAACAGGAGTACAAAGAAAATGGTTATTATTAAAATGAAGGAAACAAAGAAAGAAAGGAGGAAGGAAAGAAAAAAGGAAAGAAGGAAGGGAGGATGGAAGAAGGAAGGAAAAGAAAGGAAAAACAACCTCACAGATCTTAGTTTAAAAATCTTAGTCTTTAGCCTTCTTTATTTTATAAATGAAGACTGTTGTTGCTAAATCGTTCAGTCAAGCCCAACTCATTTTGACTCCATAGCACTCTAGCCCCTTCTCTTTTTCACTATTTATTGAAGTCTGTCCAAGTTCATGCTCATTTTTTCCATGATACTATGTATCCATTTCATTCTCTGGTGTCAAGAGGATAGGTTCTCTATGCTTGCATTTTATAGGTGGCCTTGAATGACCAGATATGGAATATTTTTGAGAGGGAAAGAAGTATTTGGGTAGGTGATGATATCTAAATTTGTGAATGGTATTGTGAGAGAATAAAGAGTGGAGACTTTCTGGGTTTGGGGAGAGGATCATAGGTGCCTTTTCTGTATGACTCATTTCATGTACTTGTAAAAAAGGAAGCTATTAATAGCTAGTTTGCTGTTACTATTTCTTTTCTGCTGTGGGAGTACATAGTTGCTGGGGAGCATTTTACCTGAGGGGAGAAAATGCAGCCTTTGGGAGAATCTAGAATGGAGGATAAACTTCTCTATGACTACACTCACCATTGCTGTGACTTCTTAGGCCAAAACACCCCTCCTTGATCACCACTACCCTTTAACCTTTGTCTTCTTGGATTAGATTGTAAACTCTTTGAAGGCACTGAATGGCTTGCTTTTATCCCCAGCACTGAGCCCACATTAAGTACTTAATAAATGCTTTTTCAAATGTTTATTTTCATCAATTCGAGGAAGTCTGTTTTCCCATTCCATAGTTTTAATTAATTTCATTTATTTTCCTTTTAGTTTTCATCTTCCTATTGTCTCTTTTATTTCTATGAGACATGTCATCTGACTGTTCTTAGACTGATTATTGCCTTCGGGGCTATACCTATATATTCTTCATTAACAATGTCACTGACACTTTCTTCTTAAGTGACATCTTTCAAGATTCTTCCAATCGCAACTACACTGACTCTGGCCCCTGGGCCAGTGCTCTACATTTCAGCATCAATTTCTAATATTCTCCATTTTGCTTTTCCCATCTTGAACTTAACAAACCAGAAATCTAAAAAGAAATGAAGGCCTTCCACTTTTAATGGCCTTTTGTGTTATGAGTAGAATTCTGGGGTATATTTAGGTATGAAAATAAGGCCAATTGGACTTTGTGGATTCCCTTTTTCCTCATTTGAGTCTACTTCATAGTTGAATATAAGCTGGGAGTAAATGACTGCATTTTAAGGAAATGGGACTGTGTCATCACTTCAGGACAAAGAGACCACTTCTCAGAGTGTGCTGTTTCAGGGTCATTTGGTTTACACTAAGAGAGGTGAAAAGAACTGTTATTCCCCATTGCCTTGCTTGCCAATAAAGGCAGCGGGCAAGAGACACCACTGGCAGATTCTCAGCACCCTGCTCTCCTCCAAAATAGTCCTGAAAAATGTCAAAGCAATGAAGGCCATTTCAATGTAATTCAACAAATATTTGTTAAATGCCAGCCCTGTTCATAAAAAGACTAAAAGTCCTTTTCCTTAAGGCTCTTGCATTTCACTGACCATGGAAGAAAAGGTATGATGAACTGGAAATGGGATATTGGCAAAAAGAAATTATAAGGTTATAAGTATAATATTTTCTTTTTTACAACTTCTAAGAATATAGTAGGAAATGAGTGATTTTTGCATTTAAATAATGAATATTTATTAAGTGCCTACGATATTGCCAGGCCCTGTTAATTTCTGGGATTATGAAGGCAAAAAAATGAAAAGGTTCCTTCACTGTACTTTTTCTCACTAAAAGCAGTTACTGATAGTGGCTGTCCACACCTCCCTAAGCTTTCCCACCACCTATTACACACACACACACACACACACACACACACACACACACACACAAACACACATGCTTAAAAAGCATTGATATTGAATTTTGATATTTGTTAAAAAAAAAAAGAAAAATGGAGGTCAATTAAAGGCTTTTAGATGACTGGAAGGGAACCTTGGACTTATCTAATTCATCTCTCTCATTTTATACTTGAAGAATCTAAAGTCCAGAGAGGTTAGGATATTTGCCCAGTGTCACACAGTTAATAAATATTAGAGGTAAATTTGAACCTAGAATTTCTGATTTCAAAACTAAAGCTCTTTCAGTTATATTTATCTTTGAAATGACAAAGCAGCGTAGCTACCCTTCAGACTGAATCTTTTGGTTTAATCGACAGATTGAGTATAACGTACATATGGCTTGCTTTATCCATGGCAGTTTTTGTTACATGACCTTCATGCAAAAGCAGTCATGATGTGAAGGAGTCCATTTTAATGTTCCAGTGATAACCTAAAAGTTATTCTTTATTGCTGTTGACCAGAGACAATTTGAAGGATGAAATTAGAAGTTATTCTTTCCTTGTAAGAACATTTTCTATTTTTTTTCTTTTTCTACATTTTCTCTTTTTCCCTTAGGCCAATAGTAGCACTTTTAATGTCAGTTACATTATAAAAACAGTCCCTTCCAAAAGTCAACTTTCAGGCCAAATAATCTCATTTTAGGTGTGGAGAAATAAAAACAGTGGGTCATTAACGATGACTTCTAGTCAAGGGTAGGACCATGGCTAGAGTTCACACAGTCTGAGAACAGAATATGTGACTTAATTTTTAAATATTGCGTTCAGAAAGAAGAAAATGTAATGTTTTATTTTTTAATTCTATTAAAAATTGTAGCTTTCTTTTATATGTTACCCTCATGCCGTACTTTAATGATGTTGATTCAGTTTAGAAATTACATCAAAACCAGATAACTGTGACAGCACCAAAGTTATATGAAGAGTGTGAACCTCATCATTCTGGGAAACCATGGCCTATGAACCTGACTTAACTGGCAACCTCCTCAACAATGTGTGGTTTTGTAAGACTCACCTCTTAATTTGCCATCAATCGATATTACTTCTCCATGATCCTGAATTCTGAAATCCCCCCTTCTGATCAGAATTTCTTTTCTCATTTTTCTTGTGGTTTTACTTGTCTAGTATCTTTTCTTTATCATTATTCTAAGCTTGGATGCCTCATAGGATCATAGGATTCAGGGCTGGCAGGAGTATTACATGTCATTGAATTCCACCCCTTCATTTTCCATAGAAGGAAACTAAGACCGAGATGGGCTAAGTGATTTCTTCAAGGTCATAGCGGGAGTAATTACGAGAGTTAGCATTCAAGCTTAGTTTCAAATTCAGTGGTCTTTCCACTACATTAGGCTGTCTCTACTAGCTTTTTGCCATCATACCCCTAGAATTACACTTACATTATAAAAAACTGAATTACAGTTTGATTCTGTTGAGTATAACAACGCCTTAAGCCTCTCTTCTAATAAGGTGTCCTGATGCATGTATGAATGCTTGGACAGATGTATTCAAACATATGACTTTGTTTAAAAATTCTTTGATGATCAATACCAAGTAAATTATAAAACAGAAAAACATATGCTGGCCAAGGGTATTGGAAATTGACACAAAAAATTACTCTATCAGAAATTGACGTTGATGTCCTTCAGTCAGTTCTATCCCCTGGGTCAGCCTTCTACAATCTAGCATAAGGTCAAATTTCTGACAATGTGACAGAAACTTCTAATCATGAGAGATGTGAAGAAGGGCAAGAAGGCACTAGCACTGGGGAAAACCTAGAACCATCTCTTGCCAGAGGCAAAATTTGAACATAATCTAGAAGAAAGTTAGAGAAGTTAGTAAGAAAAGGAGAGAAAGGAGAGCATTCCAGGCATGTTGCACAGCTACAGGTGCTGGTAAATGTTTAATAACTAGTTCTCTGATCAAAAAAACAAAAGAAAAAAAGTAAGAAGTGATATGTAGATTTAATCAATTAGTCTTTTTCCATCCTGTATTCTATTTCTAGGCAGGTTGTGTTGAATTCAGAGTTTAAAAATGCATTGTGCTTTCCAGGAAGCACTTTTCAATGATTAAATTGTTATATAAAATCTGTTACCACTACTACTACTACTACACCACTACCACCACCACCACCGCCACTACTATTACTATTACAGCTACTACTACCACCACCACCACCAACAACAAAATCTCTCAGACCCTTCAGGATCCTTTACTTTGATGTGCATAGAATGTGTGTTCTTTCAAAGTTATTGCTTTTCTCTAATGCAAAATTTCTTCCACTTCTTTATTTCTTTATTTTCAAGTTTTAAATTGATTTTCTCTCTCTCTGTCTCTCTTCTCTCTCCCTACTATAGAACAGAAGATTCTGTGTTCTAAGTAGTCTACTCTATTGTTGCTCCTTATCCTTTCTGCCTTGAGAGCTTTGCTTTTTAATCTCATTTCCATCCCAGTATTTACTTTTTAAATGCTCCATTTTTCTTTTGAACCATTCTGCAGTTATTTCTCTTATTCCATGATCTCTGAGGAATTATAAACTTCTTTTCAAAATATATTTTTGGTGTGTTCTTCTCTTTATAATACTTATTCAATATTGATAACCCAACTGATTCCCTACTTATAGTAAACTACAAAGGGAAAAGACTTGCTGCAGAGAGGATTCAAATCTTTTTTTATATCTTAGATACAAAAGTCCTTTCCTGTCTATCTGACTTCCTTTCCTGAAATTTTGCTTCTTTTCCTTCACATGGCTGATTGTAATCAGTATCTTCCACCTCTAGCAGCATGGTAGCAGGTGTTCATGTTGAGTCATTGCTACAGGAGGACTGGGTAGGGGTTCATACTGTATTACTCTCAAGTGGGGGATCAAAACAATGCCACAAATCATAAACCTTTGTGGTTGTTTGTAGAAGTTGCACCCAGAGCAGGGGCTGAAGTAATAGTGAGAAGAGTGAGTGAGAGCTTTAAGAATTTTAGTTCTCTGAAGTTCTGATGTTATCTCATCAGCTTCAAAAAATCTTATTAACATTTATAATGCTGATTTTCAAAAGAATATTTTATTTTAACCCATTTACAAGTAAAAACATTTTAACATTTATTTTTAAAAAAAATTAACTTTCATATTTATCAGATTTATGTAGAAGGGAAGGATTTTTGACTAAAGAAGAGATAGAAAGCATTATGAAATGCAAGATGGATAATTTTGATTACATTAAACTGAAAAGTTTTTGCATGACCAAACCCAATGCAACCAAAATTCAGAGGGATGTAGTAAATTGGGAAAAATTTTTTACAGCTAATCTTGGAGATAAAGCCCTCATTTCTAGAATATATAGAGAACTGAGTCAAACGTACAACAAGTTGTTCCCCAATTGATAAATGGTCAAAGGATATGAACAGGCAATTTTTAGAGGAAGAAATTAAAGATATCTATAATCATATGAAAAAAATGCTCTAAATCACTTTTGATTAGAGAGATGCAAATCAAAACAACTGAGGTACCACATCATACCTATAAGATTGGCAAACATGACAGAACAGGACAATGATAAATGTTGGAGAGGATGTGGGAGAGTTGGAACACTATTTCATTGTTGGTGGAGCTGTGAGGTGATCTAACCATTCTGGAGAGCAATTTGAAACTATGCCCAAAGGGCTACAAAAATGTGTGTACCCTTTGACCCAGCAATATCACTTCTAGGACTGTATCCCCAACAGATAATAAAAGTGGGAAAGGGTCCCACATGTAGAAAAATCTATATAGCAGTACTCTGTAGTTGCCACAAACTAGAAATCAAGGGGATGCCTATCAACGGGGGAATGGCTGAATAAATTATGGTATATGAATGTAATGTAGTACTATTGCGCCATAAGAAATGATGAACAAGATGACTTCAGAGAGGCCTGGAAGGACTTGTATGATCTGATGCTGAGAGAAAGGAGCAGAACCAGGAGAACTTTGTGCACAGCAACAACCACAGTGTGCGAGAGTTTTTTCTGGTAGACTTGGAACTTCGTAACAACACAAGAACTTAAAAAAACAATTTCCCAATGGTCTTCTAAGGAAAAATGCCTTCCACACTCAGAGAAAGAACTATGGAATTCATTCACAGAATGTAGCAGATCATTTGTGTGTGTATGTGTGTGTGTGTATTATGTTTTGATTTGTTATATGATTTCTTCCATTTATTTAGTTCATCTACACAGCATGACTATAGTGAAAATGTATTTAATAGGAAAGTATGTGTAGATCCTATATAGAATTGTATGCCATCTTGGGGAGGGAGGGGGGTGGTGGGGGTAGGTAAGGGGGCTAAAAAAATCTAAGTTTTATGGTAGTGATTGTAGAACATTAAAAATAAAAAAATTGACTTCCAAATTCTATCCCTTTATCTCTCCTCCCCTCCCTGAGATGATAAGCAATCTGATATAGGTTATGCATATGTACTTATGTCAAGGATATTTCAATATTAGTCATTTTGAAGAAAAAAACTAAAAGAAAAAAGGATGGAAGAAAAGAAAGAAGGAAGGAAGGAAGAAAAAGAGAAAGGAAGGAAAGAAGGGAGGAAGGAAGGAAGAGAAAAATAGTATGCTTCTGTTTATATTGAGACACCATCAGGTGGATAGCATTTTTTCGTCACAAGACCTTTGATATTTTTTCCTGGGTCATTGTTTTGTGGAGAATAGCTAAGTCTTTCAGAGTTGTTCACTGCACAATATTGCTGTTACTCTGTACAACATTCTCTAGTTTTGCTCACTTCACTCTGTATCAGTTCATGTAAGTCTTTCTGTGTTTTTCTATAATTAACCTGCCTGCCATTTCTTATAGCACAATAATATTCCATTATGATCATATGCCACACATTTTTCAGCCATTCCCCAATTGATGAGCATCCCCTCGATTTCCAATTCTTGGCCACCCCAAAAGAGCTGCTATATTTTCATACAAATAGACCCTTTTCTCTTTTTTGATTGCCTTGGGATACAGACTTCATACTGCTGAGTCAAGGGGTATGTACAGTTTTAAATCCTTTAGGGCATAAGTCCAAATTGTTCTCCAGAACAGTTAGATAAGTTTACAACTCCACCAATACTTCATTAGTGCCCTAATTTTCTACCTTTCCTCCAGCATTTGCCATTTTCCTTTTCTGTCATATTAGTCAATCTGATAAGTGTGAAGCTTTACCTCAGAGCTGTATTTGCATTTATATTAATAAATGGTGATTTAGAGCATTTTGTATGACTATAGATAGCTTTGATTTCTTTGAACACTGTTCATATCTTTTCACAATTTATCATTTGTGAAATGGTTCATATTCTTATAAATTTGACTCAGTCTCCATTTAGGTGGGGAATGAAGCCCTTGTCAGAGATGCTTGCTATAAAATTCTACCTCCTTTTCTACTCTCCTTATAATTTTGGTTGCATTGGTTTTGTTTGTGCAAGAATTTTAAAAATTTAATATAATCAAAATTATCTACTTTATATTTCATCATGCTCTCTATCTCTTGTTTGGTTCTAAATTCTTCCCTTATACATACATCTAACAGGCAAATGTTTCCCTGCTCCCCCAATTTGCTTATGGTATCATCTAAGACTTTCTCTTGGTATATGATGTAAAAAGTTAGTCTGTATCCAGTTTCTGCCATACCATTTTCCTGTTTTCTCATAGCAGTTTCTGTCAAATAGTGAGTTTTTGTTACCAGTATCAGACTGTTGTGAGGATTACTACTTTATTATACAGTTTGAGATCTGGTACAGCTACGCCATCTTCCTTCACATTTTTTTCCCTTGATTTCTTTGACCTTTTATTCTTCCAGATGAGTTTTCTTATTATATTTTTCTAGCTCTATAAAATAAATTTTGGTAGTTTTATTGGCATGGCATTGAATAAGTAAATTAATTTAAGTAGAAGGGACTCTCATGGGTTTTTACAATGTACAGTGATTCCTTATCTTTATGACTTGACTTTAAGTACAATAGAGCAGTTATACATTTCCTGATTTTGACATTGTTAGGTTGGGGGGGAGAGGTTATGTGAAAAATGACTACCTTGCTCCCTTGCTGATTTATGTTTCTCGTTACTGTACTGCAGAAGAACTTCTAATTTATATTAGCATTTTCCTTGAATGATATGACTCTTCATTTAGCAAAAAAAGATAAAATTAGCTGAGGTAGTTTTTGAGCTCTTTTTTGTTTTCTCATTGGGAAATTCTGTTAAACAAAATACACTTCTCTAAGGAATAATCATAGAGGCTATGCTGGTTAGCACACACCTACCTAAGAAAGGCTAAGTCTAGCAGATTGTTTGAGCTTTGAAGCTCTGAGTTTTTGTTGTTTAGTCATTTCTGTCATGTCCAACTCTTTGTGACTTCATTTTGTGTTTTCTTGGTAAAGATACTGGATTGATTTACCATTTCCTTCTTCAGCTCATTTTACAGAAAAAGAAAATGAGGAAAATAGGGTTCAAATACTTGCCCAGGTCACACAGCTAGATTCTGAGACTGGATTTGAATTCAGGTCTTCCTGACTCCAGACTCAGTGCTCTATCCACTGTGCCACCTAGATGAGCCACAGTATACTAAAACTGATCTGTACTAAGTCTAGCATCATTATGGTAAGCCCTCAGGATAGGAGACCACCAGGCTACCTTAGGAGGGGCAAAACTGTCCAGGACAGAAGCAGAACATGTGCTCATAAGTAGTGGGACTCTTTATTCTTTTCTTATAATTGATTTTTGCTTAATGATCTGACTACATCCAGGTATCTAATTTTGAAATGATTCTCTCGTGTTGTTTCTTTAATAATATACATGGAGTATCTACCTCAGAACTGGTAAATAGACCAAATTAGATAATGTCTATGAAATACTTTGTGAACATTAAAATACTTTGTGAACTACACAGATATCAGTTTTTTATTATTATTTCTGTTAAGATAGGGTCAATTTCAAATGTTTAAAATGTTACATTTGTCATTGTGCTTTACTTTTACTTTTACTGAAGAAAGCGTCTATGATTCTCAGGCATTCTTAAGTCTTTGGCCTCTTTCATTTCTTGATCTCATACTATCATTTTTCAGTGTATTTTTATTACCATTCCCTTTGTCCATTTTTGTTTTCAAGTCACTGACTATCATGTTATATAGTAACTGTTTGTAGAATCTATTCAAATTCTTCATAGATTTCCTCTTCTTCATTTTCTGCATCAGATGGTGCTGTATAAGATATAATTATCTTCATGGTGGTCTTTTTGTTTATACTCATCATGAGCACTGCAGGTGGATAAAATAATTCCTTTTGTAATTTAATAGTAATTGAAAACAAATGTTGAAACATAATATCATCTTCTGTAGGCTCATTAAAAGCATCTTTGGAACAGCTCCAGGGGCAGACAGGATGCTGAGGATAAAATGTATTTCTTCTTGTTCTTTTCCTTTGTTAGATCTTTATATTTTGTGAGCTTTTAATTCCTTGTAGTTTGGTGGATTTGAATATTCAGTATTATAGCAGTTTCTAAAGAAAATTATTCTTAGATGCCTTATGACTCAATGTTATCATCATCATTATCATCATTTATCCTAGTTGGATTTGACCATTTTTGAAGGCTTTTCCCCCCTCCTTTTCTTTTCTCTACTAGTTCCCCTGTTTTCTTCACAGTATCTTACAAAGGGCTTAATTTCAGATCTTTACTAAAAGACTGGAAAGACTTGATGAAAAATCTTAAGTATATGAAATAATAAAATGGATCCTTTATTCTTTGCTTCTAATTTGGTTTTCATTTTGATTTCTGCTTGATGACCTAAATACATTCAGGTATCTAATTTTGAAATGACTCCTATGTTGTTTCTTTTAAGGAAAGATAAAAAGTCATTAAGGATACACAATAAAATACAGAAATTCAATAGGTGTTTTAGAAATATGGCAACTTAAAAAAATACAAGAACCATACTCATAGGGCTTTGTCTTGAGAAAGGAACTTATATTTCAGAAACATTTAGTTCATCGAAACCCTGAGAAGTTGGAAGACAGTTAGAGGGTGAAAGGTAACATCCTTTCTTTTTGTTAAACTGATCCAACTTGTCAGAAACAGGGATACATTACCTTCTATACTAATACTAAGATGGAAACCAAGCTATCACATTAGAATAATATTTCCACAAATCCCTAAAAATAGTTGGGTGGAATGTGAGGCAAGACTGTTAAAAGAGATTATGTACAACATACCATTTCCCCTTCCCTCCCACTCTCCACCCCTCTTGCTCAGTAAGCACTAGGCTGTTTTTGAAATTTCTGTGATTATGCTCTTTGTGAGTAATTACATTTTCACTGCTTTGAAAGGTTTGCAGACCTTGCTTATTTTGTGGCTAGGGGTAGCTTCTGCAAATCATCAGTGCTGCTGCTGTCCAAGTTCCTGGCTCATATAGCCCTTAATAGGGCCTTAAAGCTCTGGCATTAGTTTGACAATAGTTCTTCCCTGTAGGACTTTTCAGGAAAGCCATAAAGTGTGTCTTTTGAACAACATGTATATTTACAGATGATGAAATTAAAGGGAGGAGGGAACCTCAGGCTATAAAATATAGCTTTTGTTTAAAAATTGGTAAAAATAAAATCAAGTTTGATTTGAGGGGGAAGGGGCAGGAAAAAATTACTCCCCTAAATGACCATCATTGAGCTGAGTGCCATTGATTTTGTTGGTAAGATTTGTCACTCTAGTGCAGGCAAGAAACAAAATGCGTTGTGGACAAGCAGTGTTACCGACTAGAAAGTCTGAAATGATGTTGGAGAGGGAGGATGTCAGGAAACACAGCAAACACTTTTCACCTATGATAGTCTCAGGTAAATCCTGGGATCTGACTTCCTTGCCACTGATAAATGGGTCCAGTCCCTCTTCTGACCCCGTTCTTTCAAAGCAGACAATGAAAATGTAGCATTTAACACAAAGCTGAATGAACTACAACAAAATAAAGAAATTACCTCACCCATGAAAGTTAGTGGTTTTATTACCTACCTTTGAGAAAAATGTACTCATAGCTTGTTACCATTGCAGTCTGTCCAACAATGGAAAAATGTGTCCTTATGATAGATTGCATTAGTGTATTGACTGACGGACTGAAAATTCCATTAAAATAAATAAAGACCATTTATTTATTGCTCACCATCTGCCAACCTCTGTGATAAGCACTGGGGATACAAATACAAAAGGAAAGACGGTTCCTACTTTCAAGGAGTTTGTATTCCAAGGGGAAGAGATAATACTTGCAGGGGAATGATAGCTAGGAAGGGTGTTTTTCCTTTGTAAAGTTACTGAGATGGAGTAAGGAGTCATTGAGGAGTAGATTGACACCCCTTTCTCGCAGCAATGACAATTGATTTGATTCTGAAGAAGATGGAAGATAGAAACATTCTGATTTATACCTGAACCAGAACTCTTCCCGTGCTTAATCTTCTAGGTACAATTTTCCTCAGGGGCCTTAGATGGATTAAGTCAACAAGCATTTATTAGGTACTTGCCATGTGCCAGGCTCTGTGAATCTTTCTTCAGAGCTCTAACACTTTTGTGCATTTACGATCTCATCAAAATGGGTATTTCCTCCAACAACTCAGATCACAACTCATCTTTGCTAATCCATCCTGTATGTCTTCTGTCCATGTCATTCCATAAACACCACAGAGTATTCACCTAATATTCCAGGATCCCTCCTTGTATTCTTTTGACCTTTTGTGGTTTCTAACAGGCTATTTTCAATTATTTCTCAAGCTTTTTTGTAATATGTGTGTATGTACACATATATATGGCAATAATCATATTTATTTATATCAGCATATTGTGTACTCACAACAACCCCATGAGGTAGATACTTTTATCCCTATTTTACAGAGGAGGAAACTGAGGTTAAGAGCCATTAAACGATTTAAAGAACATGACTACATCATAAAGTTATCAGGGGTACATAATAACATACAGAAATTCAATTAGTGTTTTAGGAATTTGACCACTGTAATCTCTCTACAGGGAGAGCCATATTCACAGAACTTTCTCTTTGGAAAAGAGTTCACATTTCAGAAGCAATTATTTGGTTGAAATTCTAAGAAGTCTCTGACTGGCAGCTAGTAAGTTTCTCAGGTAGGATTTAAATTTCAGGAATTCCAACTTGTAAGTCCAGCACTCTAACCTTTGGACAACATAGCAATTAATTATAGCTGGTGTTTACACTTTTTTAAGGTTTACAAAGCATTCTATAAATTTGATTCCTACAAATATTACTATTTCTATTTTATAGATGAGAAAACTGAGGCTCTAAGAGATTTACCTATAATTCTAGGACACAGACCTAGATAGAAAGAGATGTACAAGATCATGTGAGGTAGAAAGGATCAGAAGTGGAAACTTAAATTTCAAGACTGTGCCCTTTCCATTGTGCCATGATGTTCCATAGCATAACTGTAATTTGTTGTATGTATGAAATAAAACCTCATCTTCCTGAAGCCAAATTGGTCTTCTTAATACACCACACTATGTTTCTCAAGTTAAAAGAATAATAATTATAAGTTATTTCTGAGTTGTTTTGAAGATGAATGAAAATGTGTAAACAAATGGTGTTTCCAAGTCAGAAAGAACACATATGAAAATGGGGTTGGTCCAGAAACATGTTGGGTGGGCTAATGCTTGAAGCCTATCACTCATCCAAAGCACTTTCATGTAGATCAGAAGTTCTTAGCTTTTGTTATGCCATGGATTCCTTTGGTAGTCTGGTGATCCAGTGACACTGGCACCATTACTTTTTCTCAAACAAGAAACTCCATCTCTTGACTCTGTGCATTTTCACAAGCTGTCTCCCATGCATGGAATGCTCTCCTCTTCATCTCTAACCTTTGGGCTTCCTTAGTTTCCTTGAAGTTCCAGCTACAATCCCACCTCCTACAAGAAGCCTTTCCTCATGACCCTTAATTTTAGTTCTTTCTCTCTGCTGATTATTTTTAATTTAACCTGTATGTAGGTTGCTTGCATATTATCTTCCCAGTTAGACTTGGAGCTCCATGAGAACAGAAATATAATTTGCCTTTCTTTGTATCTCCATATCTTAGCACAGTGCTTGGCATATGGTAGATGCTTAACAAATATTTATTCTTTGACTGACTGATGAAATCTATAGACTCCTCAGGGAAAAATGTTCTTTTTAAAATTCGTAATTGAAGGAAATGCTAAATTTCAGTCAGAAGTTAGTGAAAATAAAGATGCAATTTTATTTCTCATCCAAATTCACAGTCTCCCTGAAATCTATCAATAGATCCCTTAGGGGTTCATGAACCCAAAATTAAGAATCCCTCATACAGAGGGAGCATCCAGGGGAGAAAGGAAAACATTAGTAAAAAGAACAAAGGGGAAAATAAAAGCTAGAGCTGGCAAAATTCCACGGTAAGAGGAGTATAGCACACAAGAAACATTTTCTAGGGATCAGGTTTATTTTCATCCATAAGGTAACATATTCTACCATAGCCCTCTACCATAATACCATGAATACCCTCCACACTCTCTCTCTCTCTGTATATATACACACAGACACACATATACACATATAAATATAAATACGTAATCCACATACATACATATATATACATATATATTTATATATATAAAATACACACAAGCACACATATACTACCATCAGTCATCCCTTTTGGTTGTAATATGGAAGGTTCATTCTCAAGTAAAGCAGTTTTTGTCCTAATTGATTATTAAGTCCATATACAGTTTTTGTTTCCTTTTTTTTTACTTCAGTTTTTGGATGTTCTGAAATCTAGTGACATAGTGAAAGGTTTTATAGAGAAGAAGAGTCCTAGTTATTCTCAAACATATGTCCATCCTTCCAGTTGGACTGCTTCTATCTGTCTGATTGTCACTACTGTACCTTTTCCACTGCCCTGTACCATGCTTTCCCCTCTCAGAGAACACTTATCAATGTTGTTAGAATGTAGCCATCCAGAGACCTTTGGGAAAAGCAAAATCCTTCTGATGTATGGGTGACTTCATCCTGATCTCTAGTGGAAATTCAATATACATGGCCCAAAGGCTGGAAAGCATTTCTCCTTTTAAGACAGACCAAGAAGAGGAAAAAATCTGAAGGTAAGGGACAAAGGCTCTGTCCTTTATCAAATGGAGAAGGTAGGCTTTTAATTATGCTCAGAAATTTCAGAGGTAGAAATTCATCAGGTGGCCAGGGGCCAAGCCAAATTCTAAGAGAGACCTCCGATTGACTTTTAGAATCCCTTCAGGTAGGGATGAAAGTGGGACCTTTTACATAAACCAAGTACTCACAATGGCTTTATTACCACCCTGCTCCTTCACACTGTAGATTACATGAAGGCCTGGAGACTAATTTCAGCAACAGCCACAATTTACTAGCTCTAGTAGCCCTCAGATGAATAGTTTCTTGTAAAATCTGTGGCAGCTTTATCCTACCGGAGCACAAATAAATCAGCTCTTATTATTCCACATTCATTTAATCCTGGGACATTAGTCAGTGAGACCTTTCTGCAGCCTAATAAACAGCAGCAGCAGCAGTTTTTCTTTATGAGAGCAGTTGTTCATCCTAAATTAAAGCCGGCATTAGGGGAAGGCAGAAACTTTTGCCGTATGATTTAAAGATATATAATATGAGACCGTAATAGTGTATGGAAACTGCACCCACGTGTATAAATATAGCAGGGTCATAATTTTGCTGTCTGTGGATTACTTTAGAACATGTGGCTTATTTTATCTATCTGTCTTGAGTTTCTTTTGTTGTCGGGGATATTGCTAGCCCATCTCTCCCAATAAGGCACAAGTGTCCATTTATTCCATTTGGAGGCTCCGGAGGTAATGAGGTTCAATCAGGAAAACAAACAAATGAACCCTCCCTTCTTTCTGTTTGTTCTCTCAGAAGATAGCAATTTTCCTCCTGAGTGAGACTATATAAATGGAGAGTGTCAAAAAAAAAATGTGCCCTTATAATTTACCTTCCCTGTACTGTTGTGCTAATCAAAATTGAAGCCATATCCCAAATCAAGAGAAGGGAGAATTGCCTTTTCATGCTGTCATCTGGGGAAACAGGATAACATCAGGCTTGTGATCTTCCTTGGTGGTTATGTTGAGAGATGGACAAGGCGTCATTATGTATATGAGAGAAATTATTTTAATTCTCACAGTCCTTTTGGTGTAATTCTATGCATGGAAACTGTGGATTCAGAAAAATCTGGATTAGAATTCTGCATCACTGTCCAGGGAAGGTCATTTAACTTCGTGGAGGCTCACTTTCCTCATTTGCAAAATGATTATCATAGCTCCTACTTCATAGCATTGTTGTAAAGATGAGATAATATCTGAAAAGTGCTAGGCAAATCTCAAGGCACTATCTAAATGTCAGCTCTATTTCTTAAATTTTATCTTCTAATGTGGTTCTTTGGATACAGACTGACCTCTCCTACAACAGTCTAAGCTCTTTCGGGTGGGATCACAGTTTCCTCCCTCTCTCATCCCACGTGTAGTTGGGGAAGGTATAAAAAAAACCCAGCATTCCTGACCTCAAAGAATATACAGTCTAGTGTATGTGGGGGAGAACAAGACATACTAATTAGAATATGCTAAAGAGTCATTTATTTTATTTTTTTGGTCAATCTTTGATTTCATCTGTATGTGGAGTCAGGGGACAGCCAAGTATCTTTTAGTATATAAACTCCCTTCACTAACATAGTTCAGGCAACAGTGACATATTTTTTACATAATTGCTTGAGGTGCTGAGAAATGAAATGACTTATTTATTGTCAGAGAGTTTATGACATCATCTTCACTTCCAAGCCTGGTTATCCATCTGCTATCCACCCAGGCCACCTCTTGCTTTCTATATCTAAGAACTACAGAGTGTTTTGATATTAAATGAATGAGGTATCATTTCTTTACCTTTGTAATCCCCCATGTATGAAATATTTGAGATTATTAGTTATCTTTGATATTATAAAGCATATTAATTTTTTTTTGTTTCTTTATAACCGTATCTTCATTAGTGTGTTTTATGGAGAGGGGAAGGGAAATGTCTATAAATAAGATCATGGGATAGACTTTCTTATATCAGGTGCATGAACTTTGATAGAAAAAAGAAGAGTCCTGATCCGTTGAGTTTTAGGAGGTAGGAGGTATAAGTAACTTGAAAACAGTTAGCTTCACACGCAGCTCTCATACTGTAAAAATGTAAAGATGAAAGCCCCCTACCAAGTGTTTCCTCGAGCATGAAAATCTTTTCCTCAGGGATGTGTGTTTAATAAATCATCCCACTCTTAATGAAAAAAGTGCTCTAATTCTATTTCCATTATTAATTGAGAACAAAGGTTATATTTACTTTTTCTCTTTTCACCCCATTGTTCTAGAGCAATTCCAATATGGAAAACTCCTAAGGTGGAAATTTTCTCCACAAATGCAGATTGATAATTCATCTGTAATTTGGAGTCTTTAAAAGCTTCCCAGAGGTTCTGTGAGGTTAAGTGGTTTATGCAGCTACTGTATCAGAGGCAAGCTTAAAACCAGGCCTATCTGACTCCCAGGTTAGCTCTCCATCTTCTTATAAAATATAAACTTTAAAATACTCCATATTAGCAATATGGAGTTTCAGATGTCTAGCATTCACATGCACTCGTTCTTCACTAATTAAAAATGAAAGTTTGGTCTTTCAATGAAATATATCATCAAAATAAAAACTGTATCCACAAGAATGATAGGAAAATAACAGATAAATTCTGACTAATATTTCTCAGAGAGAATTACTTAGATCTGAAGAGAAGTAGACAAACATAGATTGAGTTAAACTTATGGAGATTCCCAAATCTCACTTTAGTCTTTGAACTATATTGATTTCAGTTGCTTAGTAGTGTATGTCCTTACTGTATGTGTCACAGATTCATTCCCTGTATGGATCAGTTAGTTTTGCTGTGTTCTGTCACTGTATTCCAAACCTTTGCTATCTGACTTATAAATATAAAATAGAAATGATCACAAAGAAGACCAAGTTAGAGAAGGTAGATGGATATACAAACCCATCAGTTCCACACAATAATCAATTTGAAATGTATCCTCTTCTGATTGTGAATGTTCATTTACAAAGTTCTACCTGAAAATTTTTGGGGGGTTATATCATCGATTTTACTAATATAAATATACCTTCAACTCAAACAACACTTGACTCTACCACACTTTCTCATTCTTTGCATCTTTTGTCTATGACTTTCAATACTTCTGGGATGATCCATTCACTATTCTGTTCTTTTAATATCTCAAGGTTGCCACTGTAATATTTAGGAAGTCCATCTCATTCTCTCATTGCGGTTATATGCCCCACACACCTACCTTTCCAGCAATATATGACCTTCATTATATCTTTTATTCCTCTTTGCACATGCCAATGATCATTACTGCTATGTTGCAGCCTAATTCTACCCACCCTGTGTAATTCTACTATTCTTTGGGCTATAGATAATTTTGATACTACTGAGCTGCAGCATTCCATAATTAGCATATATAATAATATTGAGAGAATATTATTTTTGAAATAAAACTTTTATGGAAGCAAGAAAGGGGGTTATTGTAAGGTCTACATAGTTTTCCAAAGGTGATTCCATTTCATCTCTTTCTTATATTCAATTCTGTTCCATGTGCCTAGTCCTAGTTTAAATCTAAGTCAAAGTTTGAAAGTCTTGGTAATTTAAATAATTAAGTCTTTTTTAACTCTAAGGTATGTATCAATATGTTATCTCACTAAGTTCTATGTGCACTGTGCCTTTCCA
Source organism: Bettongia penicillata ogilbyi (assembly GCA_023548195.1). Classification (NCBI taxonomy): domain Eukaryota; kingdom Metazoa; phylum Chordata; class Mammalia; order Diprotodontia; family Potoroidae; genus Bettongia; species Bettongia penicillata. Next base: position 977,846 of record JAJHZJ010000566.1, read on the forward strand.
AGATTATTAATGAACTAACTGCAGGGATGCCTATCCAATTATATGTCATCATCTTGGCAACATGTGTTTTCTATCTGATATGTTTTCTATTCTGAATGATCACACCAATCTTACTGTACCATGTATCCGAACTTGAGGCACTTAGTACAATTTTATTTATGAGAGTATTTAGAAAACCATACTGTCCCTAAGAATCCTTTTGGGGGCTTGAGGGCGAGTAGTATACGATATATTCCATCACACTACTGGGTATCTTTCATAACAATAATTTTTTCACTTGATATCACTTCTCAGTAGGTTATTGAATAAGATTACTGCTGGAGTTGTGTAGTCATAGTTCTCATACAGCAGGTATTAACCTTTTTTGTGTCTTAGACCCCTTGGCAGTCTAGTGAAACATATGAAATACTATGAAAAAAATCATAATATAAGGAAATGCTGTTTCTATTACAGCTTAATGAAAACAAAGATGCATCTTCTTTCTATCCAAGTTCATAGCTTTCCTCCCCCAATCTGTCCTTAGATCCCTTGGGAAGGTCTATGGATCTTAGGTTAACAACCCCTATGCTATAGTTTTTATATATATGTGGAAGGCACATTGTTTGAAGAGAGTATTCAAGATGCAAATTTGATCCACATAGTTCTACAAGAAATAACATGATAGCTGAAATTATTATATAAATAGGTTATTAACTCTTTGAGCACAGGACCATTCTATATACTACCTTTATACAACCATTTAGCCCCTTGTACACATCTTAGCACATAGTAATGCCTAATACGTACTTTTTAATTGATATATGTAGATAACAAATTGTAGAAAAAGTCACTGGAGCTCAGAAAACCAAATGCAGCCTCAGATACTTACTAAGCATATGACCTTCGGAAAGTAATTTAACCCGTATTTGCCTGGACCTGAGCCTCTTTATGTGTAAAATCGGGATAATAATTGCACATACATCCCAGGGTTGTTGTGGGGATAAAATGAGATAGTATTTGTAAAGTGCTTTGTAAACTTTCAGTGCTATATCAACATTGCTGCTATTGTTATCATTTTATTCTTTTACTTCAGTATTTTTCAAAAATTGCACCATCAACACATTGCGACCTTTCCATCCATTTTACACCAAGTTATTTTATGTGTTTTCCTCCACAGTTAACATGTTAGTTCCTCAAGTTCCCATTTACATCCCTGGTACTTGTGACATAGTAAGTACCTAATAAATAATTTTCATTCATTCATTTTTAGTGAAATAACATATTGATACATACCTTAGAGTTAAAAAGGACTGAATTATTTAAATTACCAAGACTTTCAAATATTGACTTTGATTTAAACTAGGCAAGCACTGAGGTATAATCTGGATAATTTATGCAAAAAGTGGGGGGATGCTTTTGTATAGCATATTTAGAAGCAGAAGTACTGGGGTGGGTTTTATATTATTCACATGAGGAGGAAAAACCATTCATTACCAAGCACTTATTATATGCCGAGCACATAACAAGTCCTGGTGATACACAGAGAAAAGGAAGATGGTCTCCTCTCTGAAAAAGCCAACGTTCTAGTGAGGGAGATAATAGATAGAAGAGGTTTTTCGCTGTTAAAGGGAAAACAGTGCCCTTATTCTTCAGTGTTCTTAAGGTAAATTCAACTGCAATTATTACTAGTACTGTTTTAATGTATTTATTAGGAATGGGAAATAGACATTATGTCCCTTGGCAAAACTGAGACATAAGAGAAAATATCTGATATCTAGTATCAAAACACTTTTCTGTTGAGGTTGTTCAATCATCACATTTACAGATTTCTGCCGTATAACAAGAAGCCAGAAACAAATAGCCGCTGAGCTGGACTTTAGGTTTATTATCTGTTCGTATTTTCATTTCAGAATCTCTGTAACTTTTCTTGAATATCCATATGCCTTTTTATGAAAATTAAAGCTTTCACATGTCTCTGTAGGTATGGGCTGGGCTTATTGAAATGTTGAGCAAAACAGAGAAAAAGAAGGAAAAGAGATAATGCAATTGTTAGAAAACATTTTTTAAGTGGGTGTCTGTCTCTAGGTCCAAGATGATTTATATTTTTAAATCTAGACCTTATAATCTTTAATGAGGACACAATTATGTTTATAAAATCTGAGGTTCAGAAAAAACCATAAAGATGCTATGATCTAGAACAGTAGACTCCTTGTCAGTAAAGCAGAAGGACTTAGGTTAGGGTGATGACAATAAATTCTCTTCCATCACTTAAATGCCGTGAAACTGAGAACATCAAAACGATGATTTGACCTACGTCAGATACACAGTTAGTGGCAAAACTTAGAATAGAATGCAGATTTTGTTGTTAAGAGCTAGAAGGGACCTTGAGAGATTGTCTAGTCAACTACTCTCAGTTTACAAGTAAGGAAAGAAAATGGCCAAGAGAAGCTATAACTCACTGAAGGTCACAAAGCTATTAGGGGCTTAGCTTTGACCAGAATTCAAATCTGACTCACAGAACCAGTGGTCTTTCCGTTGCAACATTGTGTCTTGTTCTATCCATGATTTCCTGATACTGCCATGTAATCCTGCTTCTACGCTGACATGTGCTCTCATTAACAGGGTTGGGGAACCTGTGGCCTTGAGGCCACATGTGGCCACTAGGTCCTCAGATGCAGCCATTTGACTGAATCCAAACCTTCACAGGACAAATCTCTTTAATTGAAGGATTTGTTCTATAAAACTTGGACTCAGTCAAAAGGCCACATCCAAGAAAGGCCACATGTGGCCTCGAGGCTTCAGGTTCCCTACTTGACTCTACAATATAACAGACCTATTCTATTTCTTCATCTAGATGAGCTTGAAGAGTAGTATAGTACAATGGAGCAGGCTTTGGTTATGAACTAATAAAAAGGACCTACATTTCAATTATGCCTTTACTGTTTACTGTCTATGAACCCTTGGGCAAGTCACTCAATTGATCGGTAATAATTTATTAATCTCTTAAAGTGTACTAACTAGGAGCTCTGTTGTGCTAGAAATGAATGAAACAAGTACCAATTTTCAAAGGGCTCACATTGTAATGGAACAAGTCAACAAGTACTCATACACACATGCACACACATATATGTATCCATCCATGTATAAATGAATATATATATTTCACATGCTACATACATACATGTGTGTATATGTCTATATATATATATATATATACATGCGTATACACAGTGAGCCCTCTCTCCTTTAAATTGAAAATTTATCATTAAAGAAAATAAGAAAAATTCATTATGGTTAAGATGGCAGGCTAATGCTTGCTATGAAAAGGTGACAATGGTTTCCTTATATGAATAGGGTTATAAGAATTTACAGCTTTATAATTAAAAAAAGAATCAACTCTTAATTGTGACAATTAATAAAGAAAAGCATTTATATAGATAAACTAAAGTAGCTGAAAATCCAAAAATTATTTATGTTGAGAGTTCAAATGAATTGCATGATTTAAAAAAAAGTTGTATACTAACATTTCCAATTCTACAACACAAAGGTCTTGGATTTCAAGGGAACCTCAGAGATGTTCTAGTCTGAAATGTCACCTCCTGTGATATCTCCATCAGAAAGCCAGCAAGCAATTGCTTGAATGTTTTAACCCATTCGACACACATTTATTAAGCACTTTCTAAGTGACAGATTTTGTTCTAGGTGTTGAGGAAACAAAGATGTAAAGTAAACAATCCCTGTCCTCAAGGAACTTATATTCTATGGTGATTTTGGTGTAGGTTCATCACAGAAATTAGTGTGGATTTCCTGAACATATATTGACTGGGCAGGGTTATGGAACAGCATAGAGCAAACAAGATGTAGAAAGGGTTGGGTTTCATGAGGTTGGAATGGAGGGAAACTGGCATGGAATTAAACATATAAAATTGATAATCCATTTACTGAGAATGAAGATTTGGTTGTAATGGTGGTAAAGATAATTTACTCTGTGGCATGTACCCTTGACTGTCTTACTACTAATGTATCTGAGTATTGTTAAACAATTTGTAGTTTTCACAGGAGATATTAGGATTGTATTCTTCCATATTTATCCAAGGCTTTTCATCTTTCATAATAGACACAAATAAGAGTAGTGAACTTTAAATTTATTACATAAGAACAGTTGGTATTCTATATAATTAATTGTATGGCTTATTGGGGAAAATTGCCAATAAGGAGGAAGAGAAGTTGAAGACTTGAATGTAAAAGAAAGATTGCTGAGAACGCTTGGCATTCCTGTCTGAATTGGCTGACCAGAGGAGGCAGACAAGTTGGTCTTCAGAGTTACTGAGTGATTTTTCCTAGTCTTTTTTTCAAGATCTTATTTATTTTGTTAAGTTCTCTTTTTCTCCTTCAAAGTCGAAGTGATCTGGATGACCTCAGCAGCACCAAATTTCATAAACCTGAATCCTAAGCTTAGAAAGGCCCTACCCCATTCTTTCCGTCTTTTGTGGCTTAGAATACCATCCCACTCACAATAACTAGACAAGCAGTGTGCCATCAGCTATAACCCTGGCATCCCCGCCCACCCGTGCTTCCTATGTATTTCCAGTTTTGGCCATTGTGTTGCCATTTAGTCATTTCCATCATGATTGACTCTTCATGATGCCATTTGGGATTTTCTTGGCAAAGATACAGGAATGGTTTACCGTTTCCTTCTTCAGCTCCTTTTACAGTTGAGGAAACAAAGGCAAACAGGGTTAAGTGACTTGCCCAAGATAACAACTAGTGTCTGAGGCCAGATTTGAACTCAGAAGGATGAGTCTTCCTGACTTCAGGCCTGGTATTTTCTCCTCTATGCCACCTGGATGTCCCAGTCTTTGCTATTATGCAGACTCTTGGGTGTTACATTTGACTTGCTGCTGAATTCTAAGGACTTGGGTATTTATCAATCCACCTTGTCACTGAACCTCAAGGACCACTAGGTCCTTCCTTCTGTCCTGCAGCTGAATCCTACTGATGTCATATTCTCTCATTAGAATGTAAAACCTAGAGGGTAGGAGCTATTTTGTGTTTTGCTTTTCCTTTTGTATACCCAGTGTTTAACACAGTGCATGGCACAAAGTAAGTGCTTAATACATTTTTTTTCCATTCAACATAATCATGTCCTCATTTTAGAGATAGTAATTGAAGTTCAGAAAGGTTATTTTACTCAGTCAGTAAAGCAGGCACAAAAACCTAAAGCTCTGGACTATGTTCCTCTCATGCACACATAGTCCTGTTGTCTTTCAACTTCTCTCCGATATTTCTCTAAATCACCATGCATAGCATCTCCTTCCAGTCATGCACTGGAATGTAGAGGACTTGATGACAGGGATATTTTAATTTTTTTTTCCTTTTGTCCTTTCTTCCTCCCTTCCCTCCCTCCCTCCCTCCCTCCCTCCCTCCCTCCCTCCCTCCCTCCTTTCCTTCCTTCCTTCCTTCCTTCCTTCCTTCCTTCCTTCCTTCCTTCCTTCCTTCCTTCCTTCCTTCCTTCCTTCCCTCCTTCCTCTTCTATGTCTCTATCTCTTTACCTTTGTCCCTTTATCTCTTTGCCTCCTCCATCTCTTTATCTCTTTCCATATCTGTCTCTGTCTCAGTACCTAGCACAGTACTCAATCCCTATCATAGCTGAACTGAAAAATCACCTCTATGCCCCAGTATTTCTTTTCTGACATAAATACTAGCTCATGCATTCATGCACACAGACATATGCAACATAGGAAAACCAAGGGTTAGTGATGGGGGAGGGGTCCTGTTTAGCATAAGACATTTCTGGTTAAAGTACTATAGTCACCTGACAAATTACCTTTCAGCATCTAGACTGAGAAAGGTCTCTGCTTGGAATAGCAGCAGGCTAAGTCAGAACAGGTTATATCTGATAGAGTGCCTGTAAAGGAAAGGAGAGATAGAGGGGACATGCACAGCATTTGCCTATATTGAACTTGGGGCAGCATGCCTATGCCCAACCCCTCACTTTCTGGGAGGGGACTGAATAAAGGGAAAGAACAGTACCAGATGTGAACCTCAAAAACAAAAGGGAAAGAAGGTTAAATGAGTTATCTCCTATTGCCAATGGATTTCCATTCATCATTGTTGATTTTGGCCCAAGACCTTCTTTAGAGTGATACAGGCAGGCCAAGGTGAATTTATCGGATGTAATTTTTATCAAGATCACACTGTATGAGGGAGGCAGGCAGGCGTGCGAGTCACTGCAGGACCACCAGTGCCTGTGATTGGCTCTGACATATCCAGCTGAAAGGGCTCTTATTCCAAGAATGATCTTCTTTTTTAGAGAGTATTGAGTTGGGACTGATTTTGATAGCCAGTTTCAGTCAAGAATCATAAAGTTATTGCACATTTAAAACCGTCACTATGAGAATCATTCTCTCCCTCTTTCTTTCTCTCTCTCATTCTCTCTCTCTCTCATCATTTCACAGGACTGCAAGGTTACAGAAAGGTCTAATCAATTGTCAAACTCCCCTTTATCACCGAGAAGGTGGTAAAAAAAAATCTAACTGCCCTGCTGGAGGGGTTCTTCTGGCTACACAGCACCCTTTTCCACATACAATGCTGCCATGATTAATGTCCTCCCACCTCAGACCTTGTTAAAACCTGTTCTTTTAAGCAGCCTGGTGCACCACAGTGAGAGCAAGAGCGAGGTTGCATAAATCACCGTGTTCTCACAGCCCCCAGGATATCCATTATAGATGCCAGCTGGGTGACTGGAAGATAGAGAAAAATGAATATTGTATCCTGTGGCCTTTTGCCTCTAATGACCACTTTTCAACATTTTTGAAGGCATGATTAAATTTTGATAACTGGGAAAGTCACTCTGAGCAGGCTGAAATAGAGATAAATTGACTGAGGGTCTGACATCTCAGTGGAAAGCAGGCAACTAATTAGTGTGTGAAGCGCACTCTGAAAGAGATGTAAAAGGAAGGCAGGTTTAATCAGAGGAGCTGCTGAGGTACAGGAATAGTCAGGGATAATTGCGGCCTAGGTAGAAATCACAGGCTCAATGAGCAGCTTTTTTCTGTCTGCTTGATTGGCAGCCGCTGACCTAGTGGCCAAAACCCTTGAACTCCTACAATGGTCCCAGCCTTGTCAAAGCCATTTGCTCGCAGCTCTCCATGGCCAGCTAGCCCAGCTGGGGAGCTGGGGACACTCAATCTGAAGGGAGATTTTGCTTCCTTGCTTTGGTGGGAGCTGGGCAGTATAGCCTCATTATTTCTGATGACCTCCCTTTTGACTCTTTTTACCCCTTCTTTCCCCACAACATGCCACAAAGCACATACACACATAGATTGGTCCCCAGGACCCTGCTATCCAGAGGAAGTGTCAGATCATTTAACTGGTGACTGGTTGGTGAAGGGGGAGAGGGGTAGGGAAAGGGGAGGCTGGCAAGGGATACACTGGGAGGACGGATAGGGGAGGTATCTGAGAAAAGAAAGAGCCAGTAAAAAAAAACTCACTAGGCACTTGACTTTATTGAGGGAATGATGCTTTCTCTGATGACTACCTTGCTAAGACCAGAGGATGTTGCTCCTAAGGTATATTTATGTATCAAGTGTCTGTAACTTCTTGAGTGAAGGTGTGGAGGAACTAACTGCAGCACATTTAATCCCTTTAATCATTTTTCTGGGCTAGACCTACATTGTTGGTGGCCCTGATGGAGCACACCTGTGAGGCAGATGACTAGCACTCATTTCCATAATACATTCACATTTACTCAGGATAAACATGTAGTGTTTTGTTTCTGCTACCAGGGATTTTCTGTCTTAAACTCATGTTTAGGGGAATAATAATCCTCTCCTGAAGTTGCATTAGCCACTAAGTAGATGATTTTTTTTTAAAGGAAGGAGGAGGGTAAGCAGGGGATGACATAGAGAAGGATGAGAAGTGGGGAGGGGGTGGTGTGCTGGCTTATGCTATTTGAGAGTGTGAATTAGTGTTGCTTTGCATTATTTTTTTTGCCTGCGGCTCACTAGTTTCTCTTTTTAAACTGATCAGTCCCCTGGGTGTAGTATTATACCAAAGACCAGGAGACCTGATGTGACTTGTATTTGAAGTGACAGTACTGTTTTCGCAAAGCCTTCAGCTAAGATTTTCTAAAACACATTTTTTTTACATGAAAATGAGGCCCAGTTGTTACTTGGTTGACATAATTAGGTGTCTACTATATATTGCTGCTTCTATTTTTATGGTGTAGCTTAGCCTAGAGGCGGCTCTGTCTCTGCATGGCTTGAAATCGCATGTGGCCACCTGCTTGGTGAAAATGAGAATGGACTCAAACTGTTGCCCATTTCCCTGAACACACCTACTTTATAGTCTGAAAAATTGGGCATAGAGGACATTGTCAGTTTCTTTACTCTTCCATTTTTTGGAGGGAAGCAGATTGAACTTTTAAAAGTGGGTATTGTGGTAGGTGGCTCCAGTTGACTTGGCTTGCTTAAATAAGTCGCTTGGAAAAGGTTAGGGTGAGGAGCTGGTTAATCGGCATTCAGATGGCCAACTAACTGGCCAACAGGACATCAGAATAAACATCCCTGGCTCTGCTCCTGGGTACACTGATGCTGGTAGGATTAGCAAAGTGCTGCTACTGCCATTGGTAACTGCCTGATTCCCTCACCCCTGGAATGCCACAGCCAAAGGGAATTTGGGAGGGAGAATTAAATGAGATAGAATCAAAGCAGATCAGTCAGTCCATCAAGAGGAACATGGGAGAGGAAAGAGTGCCTGCTATGTGCAAAGCTCATGTATGTCTAAGGAGGAGGACAAATATAGATAAAACATGGACCCTACCTTCAAGGAGCTTAGAATCTAATGGGGGTGAAATAGTTATAATGCAAAGCAGAATAGTAGGTCCAGGCAAAATGGTATGATGAATTTAGAAACAGAGTCACTGTGAACTATATATTAACTTTGAAAGGATTCTATGAGGAGGGGGCATTGGAGGTATGAATCAGAGAAAGAGAGGAACTTCATCAGATAGAGATGTCAGTAAAGGGAGTCCATTGTAAGTATAGGGGACCTCATGAACAAAATCAGAGACAGGAGATGGAGGATAAGAATGGAGGATGGACAGAATGAGATAAGGATAGAAAGGTAGATTGGAGCCAACTTATGGAAGGCCTTGAACATCAGGATTAAAATTTTATTGAACAATTGCCAGCCAATGAAGAATTTTGAACGAGGCAGAGGCATGGCTAGAGTAGCACAGTTTAGTTAGAGTACTTTGTCAGTGATAGGAAGAACGAGTTTCGGGAAGGAGTGATAGGAGTCAGGAAGACCTAAGTTTCAATCAAACTTCAGACATTTACCAACCACATGGCCCTAAGAAAGTCACTTAATTTCTCTAAGCCTCAGTTTCCTCATTTGTCAAATGGTAACAACAATAACATTTACCTCATAGAGTTGTGATAGGAGAAAGTCAAATGAGCTAATGCATGTAAAAAAAACACTTTGTAACACTTAAGGTGCTATATAAATTAAGCTATCATCTTTTCCTTTGGGTCTTTGATTATTTTATGGCTACCAGTGAAGAACTGCTATCTTGCCACTTGTTATCTATAGTAGAGAGGAAGCATATGGAGAATAGAGAGCTGACCTGAAAGCAAGGAAAAATTAGATTTAAGACTTCCTGTCACACATATACTGGCTATGCGATCTAAGGGAGTCTCTTCATCTTTCATTCTAGTAATTCTCTAAGACTACAGGTGTGTGTGTGTGTGTGTGTGTGTGTGTGTTCGTTCTTTGTTGCCAAAGAAGACCATGTCATCAGAGAAATAATGACATGACTTGCACTTGACTGTTTTGAGTGAGGGAGGGCTGTGCAGGTCACCATTCTCTTTTCTCCTCCAGAGCCATCTGAATCCAGTGACCAGATATTCATCAGGATGACTGGAGATGACCCAGGATGAGGCAATTGGGGTCCAGTGACTTGCTCAAGCTCACACAGCCAGTGAGTATCAAGTGTCTGAGGTGAGATTTGAACTCAGGTCCTCCTGAATAAGTTGTAGCAGAGATACAGATATGCATTGGAAGAGGGAGTTTCCCCACCTGGGATTTCCCTATTCCAATAAAGTAACAGATTCACTATAAATTCCTTGCTATATATCAGTCTCACCTTGACATGTGTTAAGAATATGTGTCTTTTATGCCCCTTCTTTAGCATAGATCCTTATTCTTAATGTGCTGCAATTTTTAAATGCCCTTTGAGCCACCTGGAATTTTGACTCTTCTGAGACTGTGGTATTTCATGATAATGCTGGGGGAGAGTTATTGAAGATGGTCTTTGGTGTCAGGCAGTAACTAATTCAATAAGCTATTCCTTTCAGCTATGTGTTATCTCCTGGGGATATACATTCTTCACTTACTGTATCCTCTTGTGTGAATCGCCACAACAGTCTCTTTTGAGAAGCCAAAGATCTCATCAACAGGGTCCCATAGCATTCCTAGGCTTTGTGCCATTAGCCCAATGTCATTGATAAACCATAGCATCTAGTTGAACTGAGAAGTAAAAACGGGTCAGAGATCACTGAGTATCACAAGAAAGTCAAGGAAAAAATAATGTTTTCTCCCTGTCTATTCACATACAGACACAACTGCCTCTCCACCCCACAAGAACTGCTAGCTGCAACTAGGAGCTGTCCAAAGCTGAGTTTTTTTGAATCACCAAGGACAGCCTTAGTATTACACATAAGGGCTCAAAACTTGATATATTCTTATCACATTGAAAGAGTCAAATTACATATGAACTTTTCTTTCTTCTAATAAGCCATACTTTGCTCTAGTCATGGTTCTTTGAATTCTTGAAATATGCTTGAAACCTATTTCCATGTTTGTTTAGATTCTGTTGCTGCCACATTGCCAATCCGTTCTGAGGGAACTTAGATACACACATGCACACATACACACACACACACACATTCTGGAGTGTGTATATAGGTATGAAGGTGTATGTGTATGTAGGTATATGAATATATACATGTACATATATATGCAACATGTATACATAAATATATATGTGTATAAATATGTATGATATTAACTACTGTGATGACTTATTTTTTCTATCCAGAAAGACCTAATTCTGATGGCTTAGAAATTGGGATATTTCTAATATGGAGTATTTCCCAACCCAACCCAAAGAGAACTTGTCAGGTTCTTGACTTTAGCTCAACGCTACAAAGGGCCAAGGACAATGGCACAACCACTCAGTCGATAATCATTTCATCAATGCCTTTTATGTGTCAGGTATTAGTGGTATAAAGAAAAGTAAGAGATGGTTTCTGCTCTCAAGGAGCTCACATTCTAATGATGGAGGCAACACTCAGACAGTTAGGTAGACAGGAGATATATGCAGGATAGATTGGAGATTATCAAGTGAGAGAAGGCACCACCTTGATTAATTAAGTAATTAACCAGCAGCACCAGAATTAAAGGATGTCACAAATGGCTTCTTGCAGAAGAGAGGATTTTAGCTGAAATTTGAAAGAAGTCAAGGAAAGCTGAGGATAGAGAGAGAATGGAGAAAATTCTAGGTATGAATGATAACCAGTGAAGATGCCTAATGTTGAGGGATAGAGGGAACACCAAGAAGGCCAGTGTCATTAGATCATAAAGTAGGTAGCAGAGAATAGCATATAAGAAGACTGGAAAGGTAAGAAAATGTTATTATGAAGGAGTTTGAATGCAAATAGAAGACTGTATATTACATCTTGGAGGTCAGAGGGCACTACTATGGTTTATTAAATGGTGGGAGAGGTAATATAGACAAACTTGCTTTTTAGGAGGGTAAACTGATGATCAGAGGCAGGGAGACCAACCAGAAGTCTATTGTAATAGCCCAGCCATGAGGTGATGAGGATGGTAGAGATATGGGGACATATATGAGAGATGTTATGAAGGTAGAAACAATAAGACTTGGCAACAGACTGGATATGATGGCATGAGAAAGAGAGAGTAAAGAGTCAAGTGTGACATCTGTATTTGAGTCTAGGTTACTGGGATAAAGATGGTACCCTTGATTGTTTTCAGCCTTGGACATGATGGACTGAAGATGAATATGAGTTATGAGATATTGAATAAGTAGTTGAAAAGGTGGATTTTGAAAAGGCATTTACTTGATATTCAAGGAGAACTAGCACTTCTGGCATGAGGGTTTGCCAAGACCTTTCCAGGGCTGCTCATCCACATTTGGTGTCCACCTGGCACTCAGCTCTCATTTGTGACTCCAAGAAGCTGTAGCATGTGAAGCATCCACACCCCAGTAAAACTGTCTTGGCAGATAAGCTAAATCAGATTGACAGTAACTGATAGGTCTCAAAATTATTGTTGAGTTGAGGGGGGTGGTCTGTCTCATTCATGTGAAAACTTGCCTCAGTAGTAGAGTGGCAAATGAGAGCAATTTGTTTGGATAATCATGAAGGTGACTGAGGCAGGCTCTGTGGAGCTTTTAGAGCTTGGTCAGATATCAAAGACAACGAGGTCATCCACTGCAAGTCAAGACCACTGTCAGTTATCTTAACTTTTGTCTTCCCTCTAGACTTCAGTGATAACTCTGGAAGAGAGAGTAAGGCTGATAACTTTGTGCAACTCTGCCTCACCTAAATCTAAGTCATGCATGAGTCAAGACTCCAAGACACCACTAGTACTCTTAGAAAAAGGACAGATAACAAAAAACAAGGTAGCTGGAGATGTAAATTTGTAGTTTAGGAGAAAGGTTAGGGCTAGATAAGTAGATATGAAAATTATAAGTATAGAAATGAAAAGTATAGTAAAAGTATAGTATAAAATATATGGTATATATATAAACTAAAGTATATAAACTATATAGTATAGTATAGAAAAGTATAGTGGGAGACAGCTATCATATCATGTCACCTACCATTTGTAAGGAGTTTAGCTACAGTAGGGAAGATATATGCAATGAAACTAGCAGGGGTGAATGGATCAAGTGAAGATTTGGGGGAGATAGAGGAATGTATTAGCAACCACACTAGCACACAAGGTGGGCTTTGCTAAAGGAAAGACAGATTCAAAGGGGTCAACAATGTAAACTTAATTAAACAATGCAGACAGATAAGTAGAAATAAGTGGGTATCCAAGAAAGAATTCAATAGACAGGGTTCCAACTGTCTAAAAGGAATAATAAATACCTAATCACCAGACCAGGGAACACCAAGATCTGGGTTCTTAAAGGAGGGAGGGAACTTCTTAACAACAGCTACCCAGAGTCTCATCTGAACAAATCACAAAGAAATATTCTTCTCATTAGTGAGCCCCCAAGTAAAATACCAGCCTCCCAGTATTTATAGTTTTGAACTAATAGAATCAGAGCCAGAAGGCAACACAGCCCACATGACTCAGCACCTAATTGACTTAGTGCCAAAAGGTCTGAAAACTTTCTTACAAGCGAGCCTCCAGAAGCAAGCTTCCCCTAAGCAAGCTTCCCCTTAGGCAAGTTCTTCCCCTGAGGCAACACAAATCACTTAATGGGCTCTGTGTAACTCAGGATGTGTCACAGCTGTGAATTAAGCCAAAGTTCAAAGCAGCAAGATAGCTCTGATTGAAATACCTGTGCACCTTTAGACCTGGGAACACAGCTTCTGATCCAAGGAGAAAAGGAACACAGATGGTCACACAGGCTCATTAACGAATGAGGAAGATCTTATCTTCCATTAACTCTACAGGGAGACATGACATCTTTGTAGGAAGCTGCCATGACACAAGGAGAGATTAAAGATAAATGATGGAGTAAGAATGATAGAGGGGACAATCTACTTGAGAAGACAAGATAGAATGGGATCATTTGTGCATGTAGAGAGGTTAACCTTAGCAAGAAGGGTTACTTCTTCATGTGAAATAATCATGAAGTAGGAAATAGTGAGAGAAGGCATTTGGGTTCATGTGGGATAAGGAGGGAGGGAGTGAGAATTAGGAAATGGCAAATGACCTCAATTTTTCAATGGAATATGAGGCAAGGTTCTCCACTGAGAGGATGAAGGTAGGGGGAACCATGGGAGTTTGGAGAAGGGATGAACAGGTTTGGAAAAACCTTTGTGATGAGTGGAAGAGTGAGTTAATTGGAGGTCCCTGACTTATTTCAGTGAGTCACAAATCCACTGGTGAGTTATGAGGGCATCTGCCCCAAGCATGTAAATGGTGGCAGAAAGGATCAATAAAAACAATTTATTCCAATGGTTATGAAGGTTCCTGAAGCAGATGGTATGGAGAACTTAGAGTCTGGTCAGATATTGAAGATGTCATGGTCATCCACTGCATTCCAGGCCATTGACAGTTGTCTTAACTTTTGTCTTCCCACTGGACTTCAGTGCTAACTCTGGAAGAAAGAGTAAGGTAGATGACTTTGTGCAGCTTTGTCTTGATTCAATCCAATTCTCATGCAGGTCAAAATATTACCCTGTGGTGTTGTTACTCATCTTCAAGAACAAAAGATGAACAACAACGACAATTTTTTTAACAGGATAATATTTTAAATGAATAAAATAATGTACATATGATTAAAGGAAACTAATTATGATTAAATGCAATGCAAAAATTAGGGGAAAAAAACGAAGTTCATAGAGCTCAGGTTAAGAATCACACCACATCCTGGAGGAAAATGGGGAGAGGAAGGGATAGGAGAGGGAAGAAAATAGAAGGGATGGCAAATTGGGGAAAGGGATAATCAGAAGCAAACCCTATTGTGGGAGGACAGGTCAAGGGAGAGAATGGAATAAATGAAGGGCAAGACAGGACAAAGGGAAATGTGGTTAGTCTTTTACAACATAACTATTGTGGAAGTGTTTTTCATGGCTACACATGTATGACCTATGTTGAATTGCTTGCTTTCTCAATAAGGGTGGATGGAGAGGGAGAAAGGGAGAGAATATCAAACTCAAAGCTTTAATAATGAATGTTAAAAATTGTTTTTGTATACAACTGGGAAATAATATGTACAGGCAATGGGGTATAGAAATCTACTTTGCTCTACAGGAAAATAGAGGGGAGGGAGAGTGAAGAGAGGGGATTAATAAAAGGGAGGATATACTGGAGGAAGGGGTAGATGGAGTACATACTATCCTGGGGGTGTGAGGTGGGGAGAGATGGAGAGAAAATTTTGAACTCAAATTCTTATGGAAATGAATGTTGAAAATTGAAAAATAGATAAATTATATATAAAAAGAAAAAATAGAAATACATCACTCCCCACCACTCACTCATAATTAGTATGCTTAGTAGTATTTGTATGAAACATATTCTTTCTCCATAAAGAAGTATAGTGGAGTGGAAAGAGCTCTGGATTTGTAGCCCATTGGCTTGGTTTGGAATCTTTCTTCTTTGACTCACCCTGTGGCCTTAGATTATTCAGTTAAAAGTGTCTGGCCCTTACTTTCCTTATCTTTAAAATTAGGAGGTTGGAATACATGGTCTCTAAAGTCCTTTCTATCTCCAAGCTCTAATTCTATGACTAAGCCAGCTCAGTTCTTTGCACTCAAAAGGGCATTGGCAATAGGCTTTTGGGGCTTGGAGCAGAAAACCCCTCTGTGATCCTGGGCAAAGATTATCATGTGTTTCTGCCAGATAACATAGTAGCAGAAGGAAAATTGTCTTTTTCATGCTCCTAGCTCTATACATGGTCTATCCTATTTCTACTTTCTTTTGGATCCTTGAGGCCATTGGATTTGTATAGATTCAATACCTCAGCTGTGTTCCTGTGTATGTGGGAGGTAGAGATAGTCTCCACCAAATAAGACCCTCCAGATTTTCCATGTGCCTGAGTGGTTACTTTCTTCTGCTCACTGTCTTTCCCTTTGAAGGAGTTCTCTTGAGAATGCCAGTCATGGCCACCCAGCCATCTAACCAATCTAACAGTATTATACCTCTCTCCACTTGCTTAATAGACCACCTAAACCTTTTGGCATGGCCCTCCTCATTAGTAGATGTCGCCATGAAGGAAAATTGATGCCCAAATAAAATTAAGGACTTGTTATTGCCAGGACAAAATAGGAGACATCTCTTGAATTGCCCAAGCCTGAATTACAGGCTCTCCAAAGGTGATATTTCTTTGTTGACCTGCTTCATATGACCAACAGAATTTTTGCTTTAGAAAAGAGTCACAATCACAGGATACAAAGAAGAAAACATGAATAGAGTTAAGAAACAGAGGTTTTTTTGCAGGGAGAGGTGTTGCAGGTGGTAGAGATGAGGGAGTTTTTATGTAGGACAGAGAAAGAAATAGAAGAATAGACCAGAGGGAGGTGAGGAGCTGAAAAATGTGGCACATTACAAAGCCTATCATAGATACATATTGTTTATTCTCAGAACAAGAATTTTTTTTTTACTAGAAGTAGATAATCATCCAAGCAGTTGTCACTCTTAAAAATCTGATGAGTTTGTCAGTGTTAAATTAGTGTTCCCTCCCCAACTTCAAGTTAAAATTACTTCTATTGGAAGCACATTTGATTGGACTAATCCCTTTAGCAATGCTAATTACCTGGGGAAGTCTAATGTTTGAACTGTCTGGCCATTTTCCACTGGGTTAATATGAGTGGACTATAATAAAAAAAAAAAATCAGAGTTTCATCTAATGATCTTTCCTCCTTTTCTCCATACTAGTTTTCACTGTATGATTTCTGGCTTTGGTGTCAGATTCAAAAGAGAAGCAGTCTGGAGGTTGAAGACAATAAAAATAGGCATAATCAATTTTTATAAGGCAGGTAGCAGTGATGACTTAATTGCTACCCTACTGGAAAGTCTGTGGCCCTTATGCTAAATTATTGCAAAAAAAAAAAAAAGTAGTCATCATAAGTTATCAGAACTTTGACCAGCTCTTTTTTCAAGTCTTCCAGGAGTTTGAGCGTACCTATGATTAAGAACAGCAAAGTTCATGAGCAATTTAAAACCCAAGATTTCTAGAACCAGGTGGAAGCTGGGATGCCACTGGGGTTGGGGGTGGACAGGATGAAGGGAAATACAGACTATGCACATAATGGCAACAATCAATCTAACTCAGTAGTAGACTAGAAACTACAGTGTTTTAAATGGAGTATTGTACTGCCTGTCACGATGACATACAATTAAGTGATATCCTATGATTATTTCTCACCCTATGTGATTTAGCAAAAACATTATTGAAATTAGGAAAAACCATTCTAAACACAAGCAAAAAAAATCTTTGATTGGAATTATAATGGTGTCTTTCAGAAGACTTTGACAGGTAAATTATGAGCACTTTTAGCTAAATTTTGGAATATAGTGTTAATTTGAAATAAGTTCAGACTATCTATGAACATTTTATTTTTCCACATAGGTCTTAAATTGTCATAATAGGCCTCTGGATGTAGGGAAAAGTTGCCCTTTTGAAGATGCTAATTGTTTTAGGATTTTTTTGAGGGGAGAAGGTAATGGGGTTAAATGACTTGTCCAGGGTCACACGAAGTATCTGGAGTCACATATGAACACAGGTCTTCCTGACTTCAGGGTCAGTACTCTATCCACTATGACACCTAACTGCCCCTGAGGTGTTCTGAATAAAAAGTAATAATATGCATAGAAGCTCTCCCTTGTTATAGTATTCAAATCCTACCTCTGACACTATGCTACCTACCTGTCTGACCATAGGCAAGTTGCTTGATTTTCCATGTGCCTAGCAACCCTGTGGACTTCGTTATTAAGTCATAGACAGTTACCTTTGGTAGACAGTTCTTTGGTAGAAAACATAAAATCACAGATTATTTGAATAAAAGTAGTACAACAGATAGAGCAATGGTCCTGGAATAAGAAAGATTGCTTCCATCATTGCAAATGAGACCTCGAATAATTGCTAGCTTTGTGACCCTGGACATATTACCTAACCTTATTTACCTCATTTTCCTCATCTGTAAAATGAACTGGAAAAGGAAATGGCAAACCACTCCCTTGTCTTTGTCAAGAAAACTCCAAATAAGGTCATGAAGATTCAGATGTAACTGAAAAACAAGAAGTCTAATAATTTTCAGTAGGAATCAGAGTAGGCTGTGATGCTCCTTGGAACAACTCTTTTCAAGTTGGCATTTCTCAGAAGTCTGTTTCAGCCCAAACCTCTATTGTCAGGGTGTTAGGGAGCACACCATGCTTGATCTAGGGTTGCCTTTGCTTGATCATGTTTTCTAAGTGCCTGATAAATTTAACCACAGAGCATAGAGAATGTCCTTCCATACTTCTCACAAAAGAAGGGAGTGATTCTAAATTTCACATATAAAGAAAGAGCAATGAGATAGAAAGCAAAAAGTGTGGGCTGTGGTCCCAGGTCTGTTACTTATTACTTGCTTGTCCTTAGATAAAAGCTATTGAACCGCTCTGATTCTCAATTTCCTTATCCGTAAAATTGACATTATAACTAGCCCGTTGACTTGACAGAGTTGTTAAGGATTGAGTGAGAGAGTGGACTTGAAATTACTTGTCACTATAAAGTTCTATACATAGGATTTTTAACTCTTTTTGTGTCCTGGACTCCTTTGGCAGACTGGTGAAGCCTTTGGAGGCTTTCTCAGAATGATGCTTGTAAATGCACAAAATAAAAATTTATAAGATTACAAAGAAAACTAATAATACTGAAAAACTCATCAAACTATTTAAAAAGTTCATAGGCTCTATATTAAAAACCTCTGCATATATGCATATACAAAATGTAAGATCCTATTTGTAATTATTTCATACAATGGAGTATATGGGGTGTCCACCTGCCACCCAGTTCTTATGTGTGGAATGAGATGAGAACAATTTTTTCCAACAGTCATGAAGGTGACTGAATAAGTTGTTGTAAAGCACTTAGAGCTTGGTAAGACATCAATGACACCAAGGTCACGCAGTGTTTCTTGGACCATCATGTCATCTTGACTTTTTTCTTGCCACTGGACTTTGATGAGTCTGCAGGACAGAGTGAGGCTGATGACTTTGTGCATCTCTGCTCATGTAAATTCAACTCCTTTGAAAGTCAAGGCATCACCACATGACGTCAAAGAGCCTCTTAGAAAACAAAGGATCATCAACGTAGTAAGTGCTAAATAGTTTGAATGAATGAATATCGAAGCCCTAAAGGTCTGACGCCACTATAAAACAACCTCAATTTTTTAAACATGACATTATTATTATTCATAGGTTTCTTAACCCTTTTTTTGTCCTGGACCCCTTTGACAAACCAGTGAAGCCTATGGAGGCCTTCTCAGAATGATGTTTGTAAATACATAAAATAAAAATATATAGTATTACAAAGAAAATTAATAATACTGAAAAGCTTATCACACTATAAAAAAAGTTCCCAGGCTCTATGTTAAGAATCTGCTGTATACAAATGTAAAGGCTTATTTGAAAGTATTTTATACAGTGGAGTATATGGGGAACTTGGAGAGGACTAGAACCTCTGATATAATCCATTATAATCCATTATACAATCTATTATTATTATTATAATTAAATTACATACAAATTAATTAAAGTTTTACTTTCTAAATAAAAAACCAAAACCTTTCTCTGCAGCATATAATGCCTTCCCTCTCAAACTAAAGCCTGTATTTTTCTTGTTGCTTTTAATTATTTTGGTCATTTTTGACTCTGACCCTTTTTGAGGTTTTTTTTGGTAGAGTTACTAGAGTGGTTTTCCATTTCCTTCTCCAGCTCATTTTACACATAAGGAAACTGAGGCAAACAGGGTTAAATGACTTAGCCACAATCACACAGTAAATGTCTGAGGCTAGTTCTGAACTTTGGTATTTCTCACCCCAGACTCAGTGTTTTATTCAGTTTTCCACCTAACTGCCATTGTATACATACATACATACATATATGTATGTATGTGTATACACATATACGTATTTGCTGACACAATATATGTATGTACATGCATGTATATATACATATACATATGCGCACATATATACATACATATACATATATAAAAAGTCTAAAAGGGTTCACATTAAAGCCTTCAGATTTTATAGTTTTGCTGACTATTTCTACCTGTGATTCCATTACCATCTCCTTTAAGAGCTAAGATGCTGCTGTATTCATTGCAAGTTATTATATTTCATTATTTATGACATCTTGAAGTATAAAATCATTTCCCTGTTTACTTTAACAATGCACATTTTAACTTTTACTATTACCTTTCCTGAGGTAATGATGCCACCCATGCTTTTTCAAATTTTTCTGGAGATATAATAAATTATGCTCCAACCCCTCATTTTAATTCTATACAAATCTTTTTTGTTTCAAGATTACTTCTTTAAAAAAAAAAAGGTTTTTTAGATTCCACTTCATAAACCCTACTCTCATTTTCACTTTTCCAGATGATTTCTCTGCAGAATTTAATGTATTTCTGTAGCAAACTCCCTGTGTGGAAGTGGGAAGAAGGAAAGGATATGGACTCTAGTGAGTGTGTGAATTCAATTCCTCTTTTCCTGGTTAAGATAGGACAGGTTAATGTGATGACTGTTCCCCAATTTCACCACCATTGCCATATCATGGAAAGCAGCATAATGAATGGAAAGAACTGCAGAACCTTGATTGAGAAAATATAGGGTCAAATCCCAGCTATAGTATTTTTTACCAATATGACCTTGGAAAAATAGCTTAACTTCCTTAAAACTCAGTTTTCTCAACTGTAAAAGTGTGGTGGTTATGCTTGAACTACCTATTTCACAGGGTTATGATGAGAAAATTACTTTATAAATATAAAGAACTCTATAAAAATATTAACTAATGCTAGCATTACCATGTCATAGTCTGAGTAAGCTTCCCTTTTGTATTCATGAATATTTGTGCTGACCACTGCAAATGCAACTGGTATTCAGGGACATTTTGCCATTGACTCTGAACGAGAATAAGAATGATCAAAATCAGCCAATGGTGGGGAGGAGCCAAGATGGCGGAGTAGAAAGACTCACGTATGCTAGCTCTGAACCCACAGCCCATACATTTTCTGTAAAAAGAAGTCCACACAAATTCTGGAACAGCGCAAGCCATGCAGAAATGCAGGGGAGGAGATTTCCATTCCAGAGAGCCCTGGAAAGCCGTCCCCAGGGGTCCGTCATGCACTGGACAGCAGAGACCACCCCTGGCTGTGTGACCTGAGAGGAGCAGATCCGAGCAGGCTTCAGGGACAGAACTTCCGGCGGCCGTGAAGGTCCCTCCACCCACAGGCGCTACAGGTCAGTGAGAGAGACTTCTGGGCTGGCTGAGAGGGGAGCAGGGTGTCTCCATGACTCAGGCCTCCTTGGGAGGCAGCAACAGAGGGAGAGGCAGAGGCAGCAGTGGCCAGGCACTCCCAAAGCAGGCAGGAGCTCCACTCCATTACTCAAGGTCTCTGCATAAAGCCCCTGAGGGAACTGAGCCTGGGAGGTGGCTCTGCCCCCACCTGAGCACCAGAACTTAAGCTCACATTGAATAGGAGCCATGCCCGCCAAGGAAAGCCCTGAGGCTGGGGAGCAGCATTTGAATCTCAGACCCCAAGCACTAGCCGGGCAGATCTAGGTGGGGGTGGAGAGGAATCTCAGAAGTCAAGTAACTGGCTGGGAAAATGCCCAGAAAAGGGAAAAAAAAATAAGACCATAGAAAGCTACTTTCTTGGGGAACAGATGTTCCCACCTTTCATTTCTGATGACAAGGAACAATGCTAACCATCAGGGAAAGATGTGGAGGTTGGAGCCTCTGTGTCCCAGACATCTGAGGTGGATGTCCAGTGGGCTCAGGCCATGGAAGAGCTCAAAAAGGATTTTGAAAATCAAGTTAGACAGGTGGAGGAAAAACTGGGAAGAGAAATGAGAGAGATGCAAGAAAAGCATGAAAAACAGGTCAATTCCTTGCTAAAGGAGACCCAAAAAAATGCTGATGAAAATAACACCTGGAAAAATGGGCTCACTCAATTGGCAAAAGAGGTTCAAAAAGTCAATGAGGAGAAGAATGCTTTCAAAGGCAGAATTAGCCAAATGGAAAAAGAGGTTCAAAAGCTCACTGAAGAAAATAGTTCTCTCAAGATTAGTATGGAACAGATGGAGGCTAATGACCTTCTGAGAAACCAAGAAATCACCAAACAAAACCAAAAGAATGAAAAAATGGAAGAGAATGTGAAATATCTCATTGGAAAAACAATTGACTTGGAAAACAGATCCAGGAGAAACAATTTAAAAATTATGGGACTACCTGAAAGCCATGATCAAAAAAAGAACCTAGACATCATCTTTCATGAAATTATCAAGGAAAACTGCCCTGAGATTCTAGAACCAGAGGGCAAAATAAGTATGGAAGGAATCCATTGATCACCTCCTGAAAGAGATCCAAAAACAGAAACTCCTAGGAACATTGTGGCCAAATTACAGAATTCCCAGGTCAAGGAGAAAATATTGCAAGCAGCTAGAAAGAAACAATTCCAGTATTGTGGAAATACAATCAGGATAACACAAGATCTAGCAGCTTCTACATTAAGGGATCAAAGGGTGTGGAATAGGATATTCCAGAAGTCAAAGGAACTAGGACTCAAACCAAGAATCACCTACCCAGCACAACTGAGTATAATACTTCAGGGGAAAAAATTGTCTTTCAATGAAACAGAGGACTTTCAAGCATTCTTGATGAAAAGACCAGAGCTGAAAAGAAAATTTGACTTTCAAACACAAGAATGAGAAGAAGCATGAAAAAGTAAACAGCAAAGAGAAGTCATAACGGACTTATGAAAAGTGAACTGTTTACATTCCTACATGGAAAGACAATATTTGTAACTCTTAAAACTTTTCAGTATCTGGGTAGTTGGTGGGACCACACACACATGCACACATGTGTGCGCACACACACATACACACATGCACGCGCATACAGAGACAGAGAGAACAGAGTGAGTTGAATAGGATGGGACCATATCTTAAAAGAAATTAAGGTAAACAGTGAGAGAGAAATGTAGTGGGAGGAAAGAGGGTGAAATGGAATGGGGTAAATTATATCTCATTCAAGAGGCAAGCAGGAGACTTTTTAGTGGAGGTAAAATAAAAAGAGGAGAGCTGAGAAAAAAGCATGAAGTTTACCCTCATCACATTCGACTAAAGGAAGGAATAAAATGCACACTCATTTTGGCATGAAAACCTATCTTACAGTACAGGAAAGTGGGGGAGAAGGAGATAAGCAAAGGGGGGGATGATGGAAGGGAGGGCAATGGGAGGAGGGAGCAATTTGAAGTCAACACTCTGGGGAGGGACAGGATCAAAAGACAATAGAAACAATGGGGGGCAGGTTAGGATGGAGGGAAATACAGTTAGTCTTACACACACGACTGTTATCAAAGTCATTTGCAAAACTACACAGATATGGCCTATATTGAATTGCCTGCCTTCCCAAAGGGAATGGGTGGGGAGGGAGGGATGGGGAGAATTTGGAACTCAAAGTTTTAGGAACAACTGTTGAGTATTGTTCTTGCTACTAGGAGATAAGAAATACAGTTAATGGGGAATATAAAGTCATCTTGCCCTACAGGACAAAAGGGAAGATTGGGACAAGAGAAGGGAGGGATGATAGAAGAGAGGGCAGATTGGTGATAGGGGAAAGTATAATGCTTGGTGTATTGGGGTGGGGGGAGGGGATAAATGGGGAGAAAATTTGGAACCCAAAATTTTGTGAAAATGAATGTAAAAAGTTAAATAAATAAATTTATATGAAAAAAAGGAGGAAAGGAAACAACAAAATCAGCTTTTTTTTATTAAAAAAAATAGCCAATGCTAAGTGATGCAAACTAATTTGAGTTCCCTGACCTTCCTCTGATTGAACAATCCAATCCAATTCCATCCAATTCAATCAACATTTATTCAACACCCTTTTACTAAGTGCTTCAGACACACTTTTAAAAAAAGTATAAATTTTATTTTTCTTCCAATTTTTTTGTAAAACAATTTAACATTCACTTTTAAAAATGACAAAAAATTCCAAATTCTCTCCTTGCCCCCACTCCTTGACCCCTCATTGGAAAGACAAGGAATTTACTATAGGTTATACACATGCAATCACAAAAAACATATTTTCATGTTAGTCATATTTTGAAAGAAAACATAGCCAAAAAAAAGTCTCAGGAAAAATGAAGAAAAAGTATGCTTCAATCTGCCTTCAGATTCCATCAGTTCTTTCTCTGGAGATAGACAGCATTTTTCAACATAAGTTGGGGATATCATTAATCAAAAAGAGAAACTGTGCTTGCCCCCAAGGAGCTTACAATCTAATGGAGAAAGAAAACACAGGAAAGGAGGAGGTAAAGTGAGAAGGCAGGGGTAAGGACATCAGGGATTCCATGGAGTTGAAACTAGGAAGGACAGAAGATGAAGAGCAGAGAGAGCCCAAAAGTCCAGTTTCTACCCTCTATAAAGGAAGATGTCAGGAGGAGCTTGATATTTTACTCTCAACCAGTACAGTGTTCGTAGTAACCTGGCATGGCCTGATTATCTGAAATGATCAAGAAATATTGTAGAAAATAAGTTTTCTGTGTTCTGCTACACCTTTTGCCAAAAAAAATACATACCTAATTTTTATAGGTAGCATGATAAAATTTTTGAAATAATTTAATAAAGAAACTGCTCCTTTAATTTTTGTGATATGAAGTGATGTACTCACATTGGCTAGGACCTTGTTTTAGGTTCATAGGCTAATTAATTTAGAACTAGAAGGAAACCTAGAAATTATTTAGTCAACCTCTCCCATTTGATAAGTGAGGAAACTGAGGTCCCCAAAGGGTAAGGGATTTGTGAGGATGCCACAGGCAATAAGTGACCAAAGTGAGACCTGAAAGTAGGTCTATCAAAATTGATCATTGCACAATGTTGTTGTTACTGTGTACAACATTCTTCTGGTTCTGCTCACTTCACTCAGTATCATTTCATGTAAGTCTTCCCAGGTTTTTCTGAAGTCTGCTTGTCATTTTTTGAACCACAATAGTATTCATTACATTCATATACCACAACTTATTCAGCCATTCCCCAATTTATGGGCATCCCCTCTATTTTAAGTTCTTGGCCATCACAAAAAGAGCTGCTATAAATATTTTTGTAGATGTGGGTTCTTTTGTCATTTTTGTGATCTCTTTGGGGTATTCATCTAGTGGTGATATTGGTGAATCAAAAGGTATGTACATTTTTATAGTCTTTGGGCATAGTTCTAAATTGTTCTCCATAATGGTTGGATAAGTTTACACCTCTGCTAAAAATTCATTAGTGGTCCAATTTTCTCACATTAGCTGTGAGACCCTGGGTTTAACTTAAACCTTCTGCCTCAGTTTCCTCATCTGTAAAATGGGCTAGAGAAGGAAATATTTGCCAGTATCTTTGCCAATAAAACACCAAATGGGATCATGGAAAATTAGGGCATGACTGAAAAATGCTAGAATCATTCATTGATTGATAAAACTGACCCTTTAGAGAATGTAAGCTTTTTAGAGTAGGGATTGCTTCATTCTTTATATTTGTATTCCCTACCACCCTCCTTGTACCTCCAATAGAACCTGGCATATGGTAGGCCCTTAATAACTGCTTGTTGGGGGTGGAGCCAAGATGGTGGAATGGAAGCATGAACCTGTTTAAGCTCTCCCCCACAAAACCCTTAAAATACCTGTAAAAATGACTCTAAAAAATTCTAGAGCAGCAGAAGTAACAAAATGACAGAATGAAACAAATTTCCAGCCCAAGATATCCTGGAAAGGCTACAGGAGGGGTCTATTGCCTGGGATCAGAGAGGAACACAGCCCAGTGTGGGACATGCCAGCACAGATAGGACTGGAACTGACTTCAGGGTGCTGAATAATGGGGAGCTGCTTCAGTTTCCAGATTTCTCAACCCAACAACACCAAAGACAGCTTCAAAGGTCATTGAGAAAGCTCTTTTACCTGCATAAGAGGGGAACATGGTTCCACTCCAACCCCAGCCACATAACAGTGGCTGCTTCTGGAGCTCTAATCTAGAAAGATTGATCTGGGTCTCAGTCCTGAGTGGCAGTCCTAGAGTGAAGAGGAGGACTGGTAGGGCAAAGTTGGTGGCAGCTGTGGAAAGGGAATTCTACTCGCAGTTCCAGAGCAGAAAAGAGTGCTTGAGTTTCACACAGACCAGAGTGCAGGCCAGGAGAGGAATAAACATCTCTCTCTTGACTATGCCATTTTGCAGGAACTAAGAACTTACAGGTCCCTAGAGCTATCTCAGAGAACAGCTGCACAAAGCCTCCAAAGTCTAGGGTAGTAGACCTTCCACTTGACAAAGAGCTCAAAAGTCATGTTATTGCCTGGAAAAATGCCCAAAAAGGGAAAAACAAGACTATAGAAGTTTGCTTTCTTGGGGAAAAGGTATTTTCTTCTATCCTTTTGGATGAGGAAGATCAAAGCATGCAACCATAGGAAGAACAAAGCATATAACTGGAGGAAGACAGAAAGGTCAAGCTTCCAAAAAAACTGAAATGGTCTCAAGCCACGGAAAATCTCAAAAAGGATTTTGAAAATCAAGTAAGAGAGGTAGAGGATAAATTGGGAAGACAAATGAGAGGGATGCAAGAAAATCATGAGAAGTGGGTCAACAGCTTGCTAAAAGAGACGCCAAAATGCTGAAAAAATAAAACCTTTAAAAATAGGATAACTGAAATGGCAAAAGATATCCAACAAGCCAACGAATAGAAGAATGCCTAAAAATGCAGAATTGGCTAAGTGGAATAGGAGGTCCAAAAGTTCACTGAAGAAAATAGTTCTTTAAAAATTAAAATGGAGAGGATGGAAGCAAATGATGAGAAGTACCCCAACACACATGGGGAAGGGGGGGCGGTGGTGCTATTACATGTTCCTTGATTTGCTTTTCTAAAATGAAAGGTAACTTTTGAGGGGTTAACAATCTACCTTAATCAAGCAAATATATCATATTAGTTCAGAAAATCAATAGATAGTGCTTCCAAACTATCTGCATAAGCAATTTTTTTATTGCATATATATATAGATATATATTGATATATGTATATCACAAATCAACAGACAGGTCCAACTCTCTGACCAGAGTTGCCAGAGGGAGAAGCACCAACATCTGGGTTTTCAAAGCCAGGGGGCATCTTAGTCACTTCCCAAAGTATCATCTGGCACATAAAGCTTCTTCCCAAAACTAAGCCCCAAAGTATTTATACTTTTTTTAGAGCCAGAGGGCATCCCAAACCTTGAAAACCAGCACCTTATTAACAAAAGGGGTAGATCTTCCTACAAATCTCCCTAATCAAACTCCCCTTAATGAGCAGCTCTATTAATGGATGGGGAAGATCTTTAATCATATTAACAACACAAA
Source organism: Bettongia penicillata ogilbyi (assembly GCA_023548195.1). Classification (NCBI taxonomy): domain Eukaryota; kingdom Metazoa; phylum Chordata; class Mammalia; order Diprotodontia; family Potoroidae; genus Bettongia; species Bettongia penicillata. The sequence goes on from JAJHZJ010000566.1 coordinate 1,005,163, forward strand.
TACATATACTGTTTCTAGTTAAAGAAACTCTTGTTTCTGTACTTTACTCCTAATAAAGACTCCTGGTTGATAAAGGCAAGATTCAATTGGAGGCATTATGCTTCTTGATTATACTAAAACAAAAATAACAAAAGATCCTACTTTGCTTGCCCTTACAATGACTTTATAAGAAATCATGAAGCTATAAAACAAAACCAAAAGAATGAAAAAAATAGAAGACAATGTGAAATATTTTATTGGAAAAACAACTAACCTGGAAAATAGATCCAAGAGAGATAATTTTAAAATTATTGGTCTACCTGAAAATCATGATCAAAAAAAGAGCCTACACCTCTTCTAAGAAATTATCAAGGAAAATTGCCCTGATATTCTAGAATCAGAGGGTAAAATAGAAATGGAAAGAATTCACAATCAGCTCCTGAAAGAGATTCCAAAAGTAAAACTTCTAGGAATATTGTAACCAGATTCCAGAGTTCCCAGGTCAAGGAGAAAATATTACAAGTATCCAGAAAGAAACAGTTCAAGTATGTGGAAATACAATCAGGATAACACAGGATTTAGCAGCTTTCGCACTAAAGAATCAGAGGACTTGGACTATAATATTCAAGGTCAGAGGAGATAGGATTAAAACCAAGAATCACTTATTCAGCAAAACTGAGTATAATACCTCAGGGAGAAAATGGAATTTCAATGAAATGGAAGACTTCCAAACACTCTTTTTAAAAAGACCAGAGCTGAATAGAAAATTTGACTTTCAAATACAAGATTCAAGAGACACATGAAAAGGTAAACAGGAAAGAGAAACCATAAGGGACTTCTTAAATTTGAACTGTTTTCATTTCCATATGGAAAGATGATATTTGTAACTCATGAAACCTTTTTCAGTAATTGGTTAGTTAGAGGGAATATATGTGTGTGTATGTAAATATATATATGCATATACGTGCAAGTGTATGGTTATGTACATTATATATGTGTATGTGTGTATATATGTGTTTATGTGTATATACATATACATACATATGCATGTACATATGTATATACACACACATACACACACAGAGGGCACAGGGTGAACTGAATATGAAGGGAGAATACCTAAAAAATAAAATTTACTGTTGAGTGGAATGTACTAGGATTCAGAGAAAGGGAGAGGTAGAATATAGCAAATCATCTCAAATAAGAGGCAAGAAAGAACTTTTACAAGGGAGGGGAAGGGGGAGAGATGAGAGGGAATAAGTGAACCTTATTCTCATGGAATTTGGCTTAAGGAAGGAATAACACCCACTCAATTGTGTATGGAAATCTATTTTACCCTGCAGGAAGGCAGGGGAGAAGGGGGTAGGAGAGGGAAGATAATAGAAAGGACAGCATATGGGGAAAGGGATAATTAGAAGCAAATACTATTGTGGGAATACTGGTCAAGGGGGAGAATGGAATCAATGGAGGTCAGGATAGAACAGAGGGAAATGTGGTTAGTCTTTCACAATATAACTATTATGGAAGTGTTTTGCATGGCTACACATGTATGACCTGTATTGAATTGCTTGCTTTCTCAATGAGAATGTGTGGGGAGGGCAGGAGAGAATAGGAACTCAAAACTTCAAAAATAAATGTTAAAAATTGCTTTTGCATAGAATTGGGAAATAAGATGTACAGGCAATGGGGTATAGAAATCTACTTTTCCCTACAGAAAAATAAAGAGAGGGGGATGGAAGAAGGGGGCAGGGATAGAAAGAAGGATAGACTGGAGCAAGAGGTACATGGGGTGCATGCTATCCTGGGGTGGGAGTGTGGAGAGATGGGGAGAAAATTTTGAATTCAAATTCTTGTGGAAGTGAATGTTGAAAACTGAAAAATAAATTATATATTAAAAAAATAAATGGACTGATTATAGAGGAGATCATTCATCACATACTACCAACACACTCTCCTTTAGTGCCAAAGACCCCTTTCTGTTTAGATAATAGATAAATGGTCTTGAGAGTTCTGGCCCCCCTGTCAGTTGTCACCTCATTAACTTGACAAGATTCAAGTGGGGTTGAATGGCTGCAAAACTCTCTGCCCGTCATATCATTTATATGTCCCAGTGTCTGAGAATGAGTGTGGGTGATTTCAGCTCTAGCAACATGCTACATGCTTCCATTTTGTGGTGGCCTGGAATGTAAACTAACTATGGAGAAATTAAACCAACTCAAAACAAGTACTACCACTACCTCATCTGGGGCTGGCTGAATTTTTTTTTTAACTTGCTGGAAGTGTCCTTGGCTTTTGTTATCTAACTGTACTATTGTGGGGTAGTGCCTGCCCTTTAAGTGATGAAATGGACCTTGGCATGCTGCCTTCATGACCAATAGCTCTCTCCTCCAGTTTATGTAGTTTTACCCCTTTGCTACAGATAGATCCAGAGAGAAAAAGATACATACAGGACTAAAACACATTAAGCTACAATTCAGGAGAGCCTAACCCCCTTACCTGACCATATGAGTGGCACATCTTTCCAGAACAAAGGGCTTTTGTGAGTTTGATTCTGCTTAGTACTGGGGCTATGGTGAACTTTCCTCTTAATACTTAATACTTTTACTCCCCATAAGACCACAGATTTAAAGCTCCAGAAGGATTGCAGAGATCATCTAACCTTACCCCCGTTAGAAGGTAATGCTCTTGTCTTACTGATTGTATTTGTAGTCAAAGTGCTTAGTACAGGGTCTGATATATAGTAGTTGCTTAATCAATGTTTGATCTCTTCCTCCCCTTTCCTATTTGAAATGGAATATGCTCTTTAGACTATTAAGTGCCACTGGAGATAGGACAATCCCTTGACCTGGAGGTCAAGGAGTCAATACTTCAGGAGTATTTGAATTTAAATCCAGCCTTAAACAATTATTAGCTGTATGCCTCAGTTTCCTCAACTGTAAAATGGAGATAACAGCTATCTTACAGGACTGTTGTGTGGATCAAATGAGATAATGTTTGTAAGGTGTTAGTAGTACCTCATTCCTAATAGGTGTTTAAATGTTTGTTGACTTGTCTTCCCTTATTTTATATATTAGGAAACTGAAACCCATAAAGAAGTGACTTGTTTAGGGTCACATAAGCAGCAAATCTTGGAATAGAACCCAGACCTCCTGGCTTCAAATCCATGACTCTTTTTACTATGCCACACTACCTCCCTAGCAACAGTAATGCAACATAATGTTGGGTCTTTGGATCTTGGTAAAAAAAAAATCTAAAAGCAGGGTCAGGGTGGAAAACTCTAGATAAAAGTGACCTTAGTAATCTGTGAACTTCAGAAATCCTTTAAGTTCCTTTATTATCATAGGCACACCTCCCTGTAGCACTTGTTTCCTCCACATTTTGAGGGCTCGTTTCTGCCCCTCACCAGCACCTGACCTCAGAAGTTCTATTTCTCTTCACTTGAATTTGCTTTTCTCCAATTTATTTATTTTATTAATTTATTTTAAACCTAAGCATTAAAACTTAAATACACAATAAGAAAAACAAAGAGAAGCATATTACACACTTAAATACTAAAACTTGGTACAAAATAAGAAAAGAATATAGGCAAAGCCATATGCACAGCAGAATGTAAGAAAGGATTCAAAACATACAGCAACAAATTTCCATTTCAAGAAAGATTATATAATAAATGCTACACATAGTGTTCAGAGCTGCTCATCTTTTCTTTACTTCCTTGTAAGTTCTCATTTATTCTCTGATGTGCACTTTTTATTTTGTTCATTTTTGCTCCTTTCCTCCCCACCTCCCTAAAAGACTGAAATTAAGGGCAGATTATCTATCTATCTATCTATCTATCTATCTATCTATCTATCTATCTATCTATATCTATACCTGTGTATAGTATGTACACATATATATGTGCATGTATATGTACATACATATATACACATGTGTGTATAAACCTGTACATACATAAATGCACACATACATATACTTAGATATCTATAATCATACTTTTACATAGGCATATATGTTCATATGCATCTATGTAATGCTGTACTATACTTGTTTGTCTTCTTTTTCTCTGAAGGTGGATAACCTCATCCTTGATAAGTACAAGTCTTTCCATATTTTTCTAAGTCCATCAGCTCATCATTTCCTACACCACAGCAATATTCTAATCTTACACTGTCTCATTATTTTAAGTAGTCTAGCATTTTTTCAGTTTACCCAACGCATGGTTGTGTGGCAGGCTGGTTTTTTCCAAGATGACATGCAAATTGGGGCCCTGGGAGATCAGAATCACCAAAAGTACTGTCCTACATCCTCCCCCTCCCCTACATCTGGTGAGTCCTGAGACGAAATGAAATGCCGATAAACCACAGAATCATTTCTCAGTCCAAATGGCATGTCCCTAGACTCAAATTATCTCTGAGAGGCCTTAAAAGTCATTTTGTATTCATTCCTTTCCTAAATCTGAATAAGGCTGTAGGTCCCCTGCAGATCCAAGCTAGCGAATGGGTCTGCCTGGTGGAGTCACTCCAAAAGGTCAGGGATAAGTGGTAGGGAGGCTAGTGATCTTACACTGTAATGACAGAGAAGGCTTGAATGGCAGAGCTTTACCTCCCTAATTCTTTCCCACAAATAGCACAGGGGTCCCAGGAAGAGAGTTAAAGGGACTGGTGAACCCAGCTGCAGATTTCTTTTCAGAAATTCTTAGAGTGCTTTTTCTTCCCATCTTAGGACTGGCCAGTGGACAAATGCAATTGGAGGGTGTCCTGGCCCTGAGGGGGTCCTTTATTTTTCACTAGTAGGGGACTAAGAGTCTGAGAGTTCCATTAAATAGTCTCTTTCACTAAGCAGAGGTATGTATAAACATTGATTCTTCTCCTATTGAGGTATATTTGATGATATAAAGTAAAAATTCAAAGGGAAGCCTCAAACCTAGTACCCAGAACCCTTTCAGGCCCACATCTAGTTTCAGGTCAATCTTTCTATCTGGGATTTGGCTCAAGCTGCTCTGGATTTGTGTCATAGTACGTTGGTCTCTAATAAAGGGACTGGAGTGTTGTTCTGCATTTTTCAGTCATGTCTGAGTCATCACGACCCTATTTGGAGTTTTCTTGACAGATACTGGAGGGTTTGCCATTTCCTTCTTCAGTTCATTTTACAAATGAGGAAACTGAGGCAAATAGGGTTTAGCGACTTATCCAGGATAATACAGTTAATAAGTGTCTGAGGTCAGATTTAAATTCAGTAAAATGAATCTTCCTGACTTGGAGAAGCTATAGTACCTCAGACTAAAATAAACACATCAACTTAGAATAAGGGTAAGATGGGGGTGGAAAGAGGTAGAATGTATTAATTCAATCTCATTGACATCGAAGAAGTCCAGGTTTCACTGAAGTCTTGGAGTCTGAAACAATTTATGCAGTTTTTTCTCTCTAAAGTGCTAGCCTTGAAGTCAAAAGAGTTAAAATCCTGCCTCAGACACTTAATAGCTTCATGTTAAGTTTGCCTTAGTTTCTTCAACTGTAGAATGGGAATAATAAGAGCTCCTATTCCACAGGGTTGTGAGAATCAAATATGACATATTTGTAAAGCATTTAACATAATGCTCCATCATCTTCAATGTCCATGAGATGGAATTAATCCATTCTCCCTCCTACCACCCACCATCTAATGTCGAAGAGGTATGTTTATTTTGGTCTGAAGCAATGCAACCGCTTCTTTTGGAGGCCAGGACATTGTTACATGATCCCGGCACAGCTTGAGTTAAAGAAAATTACATACTGGATTTTGAGCTCTCCTCTTTTTCACCTAAGATCCCACATTTGCCTTGATAGAAGATAATCAGTGGAAGCTATGTCCACTTGTATCTCTGTTTAGTAAAAATGATTATTTAATAGAACCATCAGGTTCTGAGTCTTCTACTGCTGACAGAGAAAAAACTCTTCAGCCCCAGGATGCCCTCTAGTTACATTTGTACCCTAATTAGTAGAGATGAGAAAGAAAGAAAGAAAGAAAGAAAGAAAGAAAGAAAGAAAGAAAGAAAGAAAGAAAGAAAGAAAGAAAGAAAGAAAGAAAGAAAGAAAGAAAGAAAGAAAGAAAGAAAGAAAGAAGGAAGGAAGGAAGGAAGGAAGGAAGAGGAAGAAAGAAAGAAAGAAAGAAAGAAAGAAAGAAAGAAAGAAAGAAAGAAAGAAAGAAAGAAAGAAAGAAAGAAAGAAAGAAAGAAAGAAAGAAAGAAAGAAAGAAAGAAAGAAAGAAAAAAGGAAAGGAAGAAAGAAAGAAAGAAAGAAAGAAAGAAAGAAAGAAAGAAAGAAAGAAAGAAAGAAAGAAAGAAAGAAAGAAAAAGAAAGAAAGGAAGGAAGAAAAAAGGAAGGAAGGAAGGAAGGAAGGAAGGAAGGAAGGAAGGAAGGAAGGAAGGAAGGAAGCATTGTCAATACTGAAACCAATAAATCAATGTTGTATCATTTCTAAATTTTAAGTCTTTCTTTGCTATGGCTAAAAAAATTATTTGATAGTATACATTTTGTTCTAATTCTGGACCTGAAGCACCAGACAAGCCTTAATAAGGCCTGACCTATAAAACCACAGAACCCTGACATTTCTTTGCCCCCTAGTCTTGGTAAAATTGAGGATAAACTTGCCTTCTCTGCGTTGTACTGGGCCTCTTGAGCAGAGGTCAGTTAGCGAGTTAGAAATTGGTACAGCCCTCAAGGGGATTTAATATCATCCTGGCTTTGTTACTGAGTCTAGTTTGGGTTTTCAATTGTAGCTAGGGGTGAAGATTTTGCCAGCAACACACCTGTAATTACAATTGCAGAGTCCAAATCTTGCAGGGATCATGGCCAGCTAGGGTCGGTGATCCTGTCCTACCTGGGGTGTGTGTATAGGGAAGGAGTAGGAATGACTTGAGGGTTGGGAAAGAGTTTCCAATGAAAATTCATCTGCAGATTGGGAGTGCTATGCAATAAATGAGAACCAGCAGCCATGTGAACAAGTCTCTCAATTGGTAAGAGGCAGAGGTGGGAAGGAAGATGAAAACCAGAAATTCACACCTATTTCAAAGAGCAAATTTGGAAGTTTATTCTGTACTCATTTTATTTTGCCAGTGACAAATGAGGAAGTGAGCTAGGCAAGTTCTGTTTATTTTTACCACACTCACATTTTGACACCTGCCTTATGTCTCCTAGCCTTGTTTTCTTACCTTGCCCAGACTGCCACCAACTGGAGAGCTCCCCTTGAGTCCCTGTTTTCATTAACCTTCATTAAAATAACCTTCAGAATCCTCCATTGTAATTTATTTCCAGAAAATAGATACATATCACTATATAATAATTCCAGCCATCTGTCTGATATAAGACTCTTCAAAATCAATTTCCTTGAGGTAGGGCCTGCCTTGTGCTTCTTTTTATGTCCCCAGTGTTTCTCATAGTGCAGGGCACTATAAATCTTTATTAAGTGATTAATTGGAGCCATATCCAATTGCTAATTATAAGAACGAACTTTTGTGTAGGACTTTGAGAGCAGCTAGATGGCTCAGTGGGTAAAGCACTGGATCTGGAATCAGGAAGATTTGAATTCAAATCTTAACTTGGACACTTATTAACTGGCTATATGACCTTGGTAAGCTTGCCTTCATCCACTGGAGAAGGAAATCACAAACCATTCCAATATCTTTGCCAAGAAACCCCAGGGACAGTAGGACCCAAGGGGTCATGGAGAGTCAAACTGAACTGAATGACAACACATGTTGTGCTTTAAGGCTTTTAAAGAATTGTCCACACATTGTCTCATTTGATTTCCACAACAATCCTATGGTGTAAGTAATTAATTACTTTTCTTTAAAAAAATGTGTACTATACATATACCTAAATATACATACATACATATATATATTCTATCTAAAATATATATAATTATAATTGTACATAAATTATAAATATATTATACAATTAATATATTAGTAATAGTATTTATAATTATAATAAAAATAATAATAAGATAGGGATTGGATCTATTACTTCACTGGTATAAGGAATGTCCACGTGGGGTAACTCCTTTGATCAATGTAAGTCAGAATCTTTACTACAATTATTATAATTATTAGAGAATTATTTGCAATTATTTGCATTTATATTAGAGATTTATCTAGGCATTATTGTCAAACTTAAATAGAAAAGAACACAACTAAGTTATGGATGAGGGTCCCTGTGGGCTGGATGTTGACTTAATTTGAATATTATTTATGTTTTATTATATTTTATTCATTTTGTTAAATATTTTTTATTACATTTTAATCTGTTTTGGAAGGTCTGGGTTTAGTAGGTCTCACTCCACCAAGGGCTGGGAATTTGACGCCTCTAAACTGGAATACTGAGAGGTTAAGTCATTTGCCCATGGTCACGTAGCTTGTATGGATTAGAGTGTGACTCTTGATCCATTGTGCCATGATGATTCCCATGCTGATGATACATATCTAGCATTTGTAGAGCACTTTCAGGTGTGCCAAGTGCTGAACATATGTCATTTGCTTTAAACATTAATTCTATGGGATCAGTTCTACAGATATATCTGTTTTACAGAAGATAAAACTGAGACTCAGAGAATTTACATCGCTAGAAAAGAATTAGAGACAGGATTTGAACCTATGACTGTCTTTACTCAAAGCCCAGTACTCTTTTATATTATACCATTCTGCTTCTCTGTTCTTAGCAAGTTTGGCTTTACCTTGCTAGTGACTGTTCAGGTATAATAATTATCCATCTTTATTGCCAGAATGGATATTGTATAAGGTATCAATAAGTGGGCAAAGTATATGTAGACCTTTGCTTACCATTTATTGCCAGAGAATTACTCTATACAAAATCCTATTTTAGAAATAACTTCAGAATAAATACAATTATCTTTTGAACATTGAGTGGGTTAGGGTGGTGGCATCCCTATGATCTGCAAGATCTGCATAAAATTTTTTGGCCCTCCCTTTGTTTGAATTATTATGGGATTAAAACATAAAATATGTTGATATTATACATAAAATACATTTCCAAGTTTCTAAACTTTTTCTGTGTCATCTGCTGGCCTTTGTGTGTCATCTGCAGCTTCTGCAAAACTCTCCCAAAATTCCCATTTAACTTCTTATCTCTTTAATTTCTCATTCAAAACCACGATGGGGAAAGTCTTCTTGTGGAAAGGATAGGTGTAAAATAAGTGAATCAGAAGCTTCAGCCACCGGCTCACACACCCAATCCAGTTCCTTCATCTAAATGAGAGAACTAAACACAACAGTAGCAAGAATAAAGACAAAAAATCCCACAAAAATAATAACAAATGCTAGTATTTATACAGCCCGTCAAGGTTGGCATAGCACTTTGCCAATCATTATTTCATTTGATCATCAAAGCACCCCTGGGAGGAAGGTGCTATAATTATCTTCATTTTACGAATGAAGAAATAGAGGCAGGCAGAGGTTAACTGGCTTGAATAGAGTTGCACAGTTAACAAGTATTAGGGACTAGCCTTTCAATCCAGCACTTCAGGACCAGTGCTCTGTCCACTGGGCCACTAACATTCAACGCGCTGACTCTCATAAACAGTACCACTATGGTCCCTTCCCAAGGGATCTTCCTCAATGGACAATGCTAATAAAGTTCAACCTTGGTATCATTTACTTCATTTACGTCTCTTTTGGGTAGAACTAAGGTCCAGTTACTTCTGGGACTATTTGTGCATCTTTCTAGTTCTAATTCACCTTTTACCCCCGACAGGCCATAGGAATCCTTTGCACTGAATGGGGAAGTGAGTCTGGATGCCAATGGTCTGCTACCTACTGCCATTTAGACAATTCCTATTTCATGAGATCCTTGCAGTTTCCTTAGCTTGCCTTGCTCATGGCTGCCCCAGAGTACACACTCACTTATCCTCTTTCTCCTACCAATTAAACTCAAAGATAAGCAAAAGAGGTTAATGCGAGATTCAGAGGGACCCGTTGCAATATTAAAAAAAAAAAGGTTCTAATATTAGGTAGTTTTAGTGCTATTGGGCATTCAATTAAAGAGCCTCAAGTGTTTATTTCAGATTATTCCATAGGACAGGTATTGTCTGTTAATTACTTAATTAAATAACAAATGATTATTGAAAACATGCATCAGGATTAAACACTCTGAAAGAGATAAAGACATCTCCCAGGCAATTAGCTCACTGTAATTTTAATGATAAATGTGTAATTAGACTCTTATTTTAAATAGATTATGTGGAGTGGTATTCACAAGCATTAAACTGGCATGTAACAAGATATTTACTTATATAATGAGCAAAATATAATTTTAATTCTTATTAAGCATCAGCTAGTGTGCATTTAATTAATACCTGATTTGCTAAAAGCAAAATTCCTTACAACTATTATGTACTTAGGAGAAGAATATAATCCATTAAAAGCTTATATAACTAAATTAATTACATTGCAATTTGATTTATTTCCAAGCATGCTTACTTCACTTCCAAGACAATTAGCATGAAATATAAAGACTTTAAATGCATTGTAACTTACAAAGAGCATTTATACACTTAGGTCCTGCCTAACCTTTAGTTGACTGCTACTGAATCCCATAACAAAAAAGCCTTTTCTCCCCTTTTTGTGCCCACTAAATAAGGAATAGATTCATTCCCATTAGGGTTAGAAAAATAAAAATAATACACACATATGCACACATATGTGTGTGTGTGTGTAAATACTTATGCATACTGAGCATTCCAAAAGTCTTATTAAAGTTTTAAGCTATTAAAGATTTTTGGGACATCTTATGTGTATGTATGTGTATATATTTACAATATGTTATTATATATGTATATAATGATCATACTACCTATCTCAGAGTTGCAATTTGTAAACCTTAAAGAGCTCTACAATGTATGCTGTATACACATATATACATAATACATTATGAGGTTATTATATATAATAAGGTTATTATAAAGTATTTTACATATATAAATTTTAATACATTTCTGTACATATGTGTGTGTGTATTCTGTAAGGTTTACAGAGTACAATAATCCTGTAAAGTAAGTAGTACAAGTATTATAGCTTCCATTTCATGAGTAAAGAAACTGAGGTTCACAAAGTTTGAAGCACCTATCTAGGATCACATGGCTAGCTAGTAAATGTCTGAGATAAGATTTGCACCCAGGTCTTCCTGATTCCAGTTGTAACATCCAATCTACTTTGCCATGTTAACTGTGTCCACAGCCAGGGGTAGGGACCCTGTGGTCTCAAGGCCATATGTGGCCCTCTAGGACCTCAAGCGTATCTCTAGAGGGCCACATGTGGCCTTGAGGCCGCAGATTCCCATTCCTGGACATTGTACTAGGACACTCAACTCCCTCTATTCCAGCTGGAACCCTCCCAATGAATTGTAGTTGTGTAAAGCTACCATGGCATGTAAATTAAATGGGACAAAGTAAAGCAATTAAATTTGTTAATAAGCCTTATAACTTTTTACAAGATATATATATATATATATATAATATACACACACATATATATGTATATATATATGCCTTTTTGCTAAAATCACTTATTTTTTTAGAATTGACATTAAGTTCAGAAGATTTTGACAAATTTTTTTTCTTTATCATGTAAGTATTTCTACTGCATTGCCATGCCATTGATATATTCCATTTGTCCAAATCTAGACTTGATTTTATATATATATGTATATATAAACATATATAAACTTATATGATTATGATAGATAGACCTTTATAGATATCATCATAATATATACTATATAATGGACATTAAATCAGGTAAGTGTCAAGGCTGATGAAGTATGTTTATCTCCATTTCTCAAATTACTTTTTAACGTTCATGATGTTGCGGTTCAAGTTTGCATTGTACTCTATCTCTTTTGGGGAATTTCTATAATTCTAGAATAATTCTGATTCTCAGTATAACAATATAGCTGAATGAATTCATCTTTACTTCAATGGGAACAAGACCTCTAGCCCACTGGAAGTAAAACAAAAAACAGAATAATGAAAGTACCCAGCTTACCAGATCATGTAGGCTTACCTTGAGCAATTCTGACAATGGTTTTTCACATGTTGTTGAATAAAATACTAAGTGTCATCAGTAAAAAGTTTTACCTTTTTTCCAGTTTCCAGTAATAGGCTTTGCATTAACTCATCCATGGTAAGTACTTTTTTTTCTTCATAACATACTTTCTGCTAATCTTCCTATTAAACAAAGGAGCAAGAGGAGAAACATAGAAAAGAGAATTATTAATGTTATCAATGGCCTTGGTGGTGAATGGAATGAGAAGCTAGCCAAATTAATTTCAATCATCTCAACAAACACATATGAAACACATATTAAGATCATTTAGATCCTCTGGGGATACAAAGGCCAGCAATCAGCAACTGCATAGTTACTACCTACAGTGAGGTTATAATCTTTCAGAACAGAATCTACTAAAACATTTGCACAAACGAGTATAATACAAAGTTGAATAATATATGTACAAAGACAAGACACAGACAAAATACTCCAGAAAAACTTAAAATGAGAAGTTGCAGTGGGAGTAATGAGAGAAGGCAAAAGTTGCAAAGAAATAGATTAGGTCTGTGGTGAATTTTTAAAATTTTTAAAAATTCCCTATGGTCTAGAACTAACAGTGAATTGGAAGGCTTGGAGAGGCATTGCACCTAATTTGTTTAATTTATCAATACTGGAAAGAATGGATTGGAGTATAGGATATAGGATAAAACCAGTAGGTAAAAGATACCCTTTAGGGGCTATTGCAACAATCAAGGGACAAAATAATGAAAGATTGAACTAGGGTAGTCTAGGAAGACCTTTCTTACAAAGGACACTAAATACATGATATGGCAGCTGGTGACAGCCCTAAATTCAAGAGTGAAGCCAACAGAGGTAACTGGCCTTTTTTAAAGAGACTGAACATTGATACATTTTTTGCTGTCAGCATGCTATTGATGAAGCAAACCTCATAAGACCGTTATTTGTTAGTGTGATGAAATATGTTACAAGCCTTATAATGGTTAGAATCGATTGAAGGATCTTTTATCTATTGTTGAAATTGAATATAAAGTGATGTAAATACCTAATATTTAATAAGATTAACTTTAAAATGGGCTTATATTAGAATGGACATGTGATATTGCATGAGTAAATGCTTGAGATGAGAGTGCAAGCCATAAGTCATAATTGCATAGTTTTCTGCATGCCTATGGAGGAAAGCTCTGTGTGACTCTGTGTGTGTGTGTGTGTCTATGTGTGATTCTCCTTATCTAAGTCAGTAGAATTGCTTGAGAAATTCATAGACCTAGTACCATTGGTTTGCCCCAACTCTGGCAGTCTGCTTTTATTTTTTTTTTCATTCACCTCTCTTTATTTTTTTTAATTTTTTAAAAATTTATTTATTTAACTTTTTACATTCATTTTCACAAAATTTTGGGTTCCAAATTTTCTCCCCATTTGTCCCCTCCCCCCACCTCAATACACTGAGCATTCTAATTTCCCCTATCACCAGTCTGCCCTCTCTTCTATCATCTCTCCCTTCCCTTCACCCCATCTTCTCTTTTCTCCTGTAGGGCAAGATAACTTTCTATCCCCATTACCTGTATTTCTTATTTCCTAGTAGCCAGAACAATACTAAACAGTTGGTCCTAAAACTTTGAATTCCAACTTCTCCCCATTCCTCCCTCCCCACCCATTTCCTTTGGGAAGGCAGGCAATTCAATATAGGCCATATCTGTGTAGTTTTGCAAATGACTTCGATAACAGTCGTGTTGTGTAAGACTAACTATATTTCCCTCCATCCTATCCTTACCCCCATTGCTTCTATTCTCTTTTGATCCTGTCCCTCCCCGAGTGTTGACTTCAAAGTGCTCCCTCCTCCCATTACCCTCCCTTCCATCATCCCCCCCACCCTGCTTATCTCCTTCTCCCCCACTTTCCTGTATTGTAAGATAGGTTTCCATACCAAAATGAGTGTGTATTTTATTCCTTCCTTTAGTCGAATGTGATGAGAGTAAACTTCATGTTTTTCTCAGCTCCCCTCTTTTTCCCTCCACTAAAAAGTCTCCTGCCTGCCTCTTCTATGAGAGATAATTGGCCCCATTCCATTTCTCCCTCTCTCCTCCCAATACATTTCTCTCTCACCGCTTAACTTCATTTTTTTAAGATATGATCCCATCTTATTCAATTCACTCTGTGCTCTCTGTCTCTGTGTGTGTGTGCATGTGTGTATGTGTGTGTGCATGTGTGTGTGTATCCCACCAACTACCCAGATACTGAAAAGTTTCAAGAGTTACAAATACTGTCTTTCCATGTAGAAATGTAAACAGTTCACCTTTTGTAAGTCCCTTATGACTTCTCTTTGCTGTTTATCTTTTCATGCTTCTTTCATTCTTGTGTTTGAAAGTCAAATTTTCTTTTCAGCTCTGGTCTTTTCATCAAGAATGCTTGAAAGTCCTCTATTTCATTGAAAGACAATTTTTTCCCCTGAAGCATTATACTCAGTTTTGCTGGGTAGGTAATTCTTGGTTTGAGTCCTAGTTCCTTTGACTTCTGGAATATCCTATTCCATGCCCTTTGATCCCATAATGTAGAAGCTGCTAGATCTTGTGTTATCCTAATTGTATTTCCACAATACTGGAATTGTTTCTTTCTAGCTGCTTGCAATATTTTCTCTTTGACCAGGGAACTCTGGAATTTGGCCACAATGTTCCTAGGAGTTTCTCTTTTTGGATCTCTTTCAGGTGGTGATCTGTGGATTCCTTGAATACTTATTTTGCCCTCTGGTTCCAGAATATCAGGGCAGTTTTCCTTGGTAATTTCATGAAAGATAATCTAGGCTCTTTTTTTGATCATGACTTTCAGGTAGTCCCATAATTTTTAAATTGTCTCTCCTGGATCTATTTTCCAAGTCAGTTGTTTTCCATTGAGATATTTCACATTTTCTTCCATTTTTTTTGTTTTTTTGGCTTTGTTTGGTAATTTCTTGGTTTCTCAGAAAGTCATTAGACTCCATCTGTTCCATTCTAATTTTGAGAGAACTATTTTCTTCAGTGAACTTTTGAACCTCTTTTTCCATTTGGCTAATTCTGCTTTTGAAAGCATTCTTCTCCTCATTGGCTTTTTGAACCTCTTTTGCCAATTGAGTTAGCCTATTTTTCAAGGTGTTATTTTCTTCAGCATTTTTTTTGGAGTCTCCTTTAGCAAGGTGTTGATCTGCTTTTCATACTTTTCTTGCATCTCTTTCGTTTCTCTTCCCAGTTTTTCCTCTACCTCTCTCACTTGATTTTCAAAATCCTTTTTAAGCTCTTCCATGGCCTGAGCCCAATGAATATTTATTTTGGATATTTGGGATACAGAAGCCTTGACTTCTGTGTCTTTCCCTGATGGTAAGCATTGTTCTTCCTCATCTGAAAAGATGGGAGGAGATATCTGTTCACCAAGAAGTAACCTTCTATGGTCTTATTTTGCTTCCTTTTTCTGGGCATCTTCCCAGCCAGTTACTTGACTTCTGAGATTCCTCTCCATACCTGCCTTGCCTCCCGTTGCACTCAATTAGTGGTTGGGGTCTGAGATTCAAATGCTGCCTCCCAGCCTCAGGGCTTTCAGTGGGGGTGGGGCTGCTATTCAGTGTGAGATTAAGTTCAGGTGCTCAGGTGGGGGCAGGGCCTCCACCAAGGGCTCAGTTCCCTCAGGGGGTTTATTCAGAGATCTTCAACAATGGATCCAAGCTCCTGCCCGCTTTGGGAGCTCCTGTCAGCTGCCTGTGCTGCCGCCTCCTGAGGGGGACCTGAGTTATGGAGACACCCCACTTCCCTCTTGGCCAACCAGAAAGGCTCTTTCACTGACCTTTGGCGCCTGTGGGTGGAGGGACCTGCACAGTTGCTGGAGATTCTGTCCCTGAAGCCTGCTTGGATCTGGTCCTCTCTGTGCCATGTGGCCAAGGCAGGGCTGGGCTGTGCTCCAAGTCCAGTGCACGACGGACCTTTGGTGTCAGTTTTTCAGGTCTCTCTGGAACAGAAATCTCCTCTACTCCTTTGCTGTGTTGCTTCTGCAGCTCCAGAATTTGTTGGGAGTTCTTCTTCACAGGTATTTCATGGGCTGTGGGTTAATAGCTAGCATATGTGAATCTTTCTACTCAGCCATCTTGGCTCCTCCCCAGCAGTCTGCTTTCAGAGGCTCACCATATTTATGCTGCACTTACTGAGGACACCCAGTCAACTTAGTTGACTGTTACTCAGAATTTTGGTGCTCAAGTGATACATTAGCCTCAGTGTCCCCAATAAAAAGGACCATAGGGTTTGCCCTGATGCCAGACTGCTTCACTTTGTGTCAATAGGATTTGATTTCTGTTTTGTGGTTGAGATAGTTTGTCTTATTTGTAGCTTCCCGTAAGTTACGATTTCAGTGGTATGGAGAGCATATAATTTCCTCTTCCTCCTCTCCAACAACAAAACCTTACCAGCTGGCTAATGCTTGAAATTTGTACTGAGAAATACATTCCTTTTGCTCAAGGCTACTAATAAGATTCCAGACACCCCTGAGAGAGGCAACACAATTAGTTATTTACACTATAGTATTAATTCATTTGTCAGATTCTTTCTTGAAAGCAGGTTTTAGAGAAAGGGAAGGACAAGGAGAACATGAGAACAAGTATTTGAGGGAATAGCAGTCCCATTCCATCCCCCCCCAAAAGGGAAAGGATACAGAAAGGAGAGATTGGATATACACTAAAGATGTTCTTGCTTCATAATTTTGTTGGACTGACCCTGTGTGACAAGGTGAAGGGACATATAAGCAATTGTACCTCCTTCATCCCCTTATTTCCAAGGATAATCTTTGTCTTTATAATGTCTACATTACAGGTTCAAAATATGTCAGTGCTTCTGTGATCTGCCTTCTCACCCAAATAGCCACTTGCAGTTGCTTGGTCCCTTTACAAATATCCCCTTCATTCTACACAACTCTTTCAGTTACCTCTTTGGGCTCATCATCTTCATGGAACATAATGACTCTACTTAACTGTCAGTGTTTTCTGAAGATCCTGTTGACCAGGTCCAACTATGAAAGGTTCTGCTTGAAAAGGTGGGTGGAAAGACTCCTGAAACCATTGCGGGTTTCAGTCAGGGCTGATGGAGATGTCTTCCTGGCTCAGGGAAGTTCAAATATGGACAATTATGCTGCAAATTCCTGATCACACTAGTATTAGATTCTGAAAGTAATTTTAGGAAATAGGACAGTTACACATGGTAAAGTACAGGGAAAAACATACCTGGATTTTATGTCAAACAACCTAGTTTCAAATATGGGCATTGCCATGTACTGATTGTGTGACCTTGGACAAACCACTTTGCTCATTTGGCACTTGGGCACTCACTTTCTTTATCTGCAAAATGAGGGGATTAGATAGAGTATAGAGCTTCTGAGAACCCTTCCAGCTCTAATACTGTGTTCCTATTTGGTACATCCTAGGATCAGCTCTGCCATCCATGGATGCACTTTCTGAACTTGGACAATTAAAATGACCTTGATTTCATCATTTAATCTAATATTTTCTCCCTGTTTCACCAGAAGAACCTATTGACACTATATGGAACTTTAAGTACTCTTTGTGACTAAAACAGACACTAAGTTCCTGCAAGGCAGAATATGAATTAATATTTGTGGAAAAAATTTGTAAAATACTTGCAAAAGACACTTTGATGTCCTTTGAAATAAGATACTCTACAAACAAATTATTGTTATTGTTGTATAATTGAGTGCTTGATTATTACCGTGATGGGGGACTTACAAGCAGGGAGAAAATGAAACCCAGGAATTGTTGACAAACTTCTCTCGTTCATTACAACCTTCTCTTTCATTCACACTGTGAAAGTCACAGTATATCCATTCTTTATGAGATTGTCCTATTTGGTAAACATCTGGTTCTGGATTTCTCAGTACACAGATAAGAATTATTTACAGTAATGGCTTTCCATTTCTAATCCCTTCAAACTTTCTTTAAATTTAATGACACATCAAATCCTTGTTTACATTGGTGGTGGGGGAAGGGACAGTGCTACTGTTGGGTTGTGGAACCAAACATGATTTTAATGGCAAGAATTCTAAATGAGGACACTCTCTACCAAAGCAGTTTGAACATTGGTCCTCAATTTCTAGTCTTAGATGCCTGAGGGACACTGAAAACCTAAGTGCTTATGATCATACAATCAATGTGTTTCAGAAGCAGGACTTGTGAGAGAAGAGTCTGGGAAGATGGCAGAATAGGTTAGAAAATTCTAAGCTCTCAAGATTTTCCCCCACAAAAGAGATAAAATAACACCTTAGGATGAAGAAAATGTGGGTAAAATAAATGAAAATAGGGGTAGAGCCAGGGTCTTCCTGGCACAATTTGAGATCAAAAGAAAAAATCCCAGGATGAGGTTTGGTCCCTGTGAAGAGTAAATACCTACAAGCTAAGGTTTGCTTAAACAATAGGAGGCAAGCCATGAGGTTAGTTGGTTTGAGAGGATGTCTTGGCCCCAGCAAGTGAGGGAAGTTGGAACCAAGGAAGATCAAGGGAACCTCTGTTGATTAGGAACTCCAGATCCAACTGTGCTGCAAAGAGAAGGTGGGGTGAGAAGGAACCAGCACATGCCAATTGAGTGCAGAAGTAGTGGGGCAGAAAGCCCCTGGCTGTGGGCACTTACAAGAGGTTGGAGGTTTGGATTTGGTTCCAAGCCAGAGGGAAGAACTGAAGATCTGGGACAAGGGGCATCATATGCATACCCCAGAGCTAGAGGTGATTACAAAAATTAAGCTTTTATGACCAAAAAAAATGCACAGGCAAAGGAGAAAGAATCCAACCACAGAAAGCTAGCATGGGAATAGAAAAGATGAGGGTTCATCTTGAGAGGAAGATATTGAAGCAAAGAAACATTCTTCTACCCCAAAGAGTAATATCAAATGATCACTTGCCCAAAAATAATTCATAGAAAATCTTTAAAAAAAATGTTTTAAAATCAAATGACAGAGACGGAGGAAAAACTAAGGAAAAAAAAAGAATAATCCAAGAAAACAAGATTATGAAAGGAAAGTCAATCAATTAGAAAAGGAGATCCAGAATCTAAACGAAGAAAATGATTCCTTGAAAATTAGAATTGGGCAAGGGGAAGCCAGTGAAATTATAACAGATGAAGAAATAATTAAACAAAATATAAATAATGAAAAAATAGAAGAGAAAGTGAAGCATCTTATAAAAAATAGGTTTGGAGAATAGATCAAGAAGAGAAAAGAAAAATAATTGGACAAACTGAAAGCTATGATCAAAAGAAGGATCTTGGTACAATAATACAAGAAATAATTAAAGAAAATTGTCCTGGGGTGGGGGGATGTGTGTAGAGGGGTGTAGTAGAAATAGAAAAAAATCCATTGATAACCACTTAAAAGAGATCCTAGGAGGAAAGCTCATAAGAATATTATAGTCAAATTCTGAAACTCACAACTCAAGGATAAAAACATTAAAAGCATCAAGATTAAAACAATTTAAATATTATGGCACCCTGATTAGAATCATACAAGTCCTAGCAGCAGAGACATTAAAGAACTGCAGATCTTGGAACACTATATATAGAAGAGCAAAAGATCTGGGGCTCCAGCTGAAAATGTCATACCCTATAAAGTCTAGCATTATCCTAAAGGGGAAAAAAATGGACATTTGATCAACAGTCAGACTTCCAAGACTTATTTAAAAAAATGAACTTACTAGAAGATTTGACATACAAGAGCCAAAAGAAATATAAGGTACATACCAAGGACTCATTATAAGAGACTCATAAGGACAGACTGTTTACTTTTCGTATATGTGAAATGTATGCCTAAGATTCTTATTAACAACTGGGTAGCTCCTAAGAAAGACTGGGGCAAACCTGAGTATGATATGAATTTAATAAGCAATACCTTTTACAAAAAGCTAAAAAGAGTATTTTGTACAAATTAGGTGTAAGAGGTAGAATCAATACAGAAGAAAGAGATGGGGAGAAGGGTTGACAGCGCTGGTAACCTACTTTCATTAAGAATGGGTTTAAGAGGGAATGATACATATATATGCAAAAAAGTATAAAAGTCTTGTAAACTCAGAAGAAATAAAATGGTGGGTATAGAGAGGGAAGAAAGGAGAAGGGGATCTTTAGAGGGGAGGGGGAAGGAATCATTAAAGGGAGGGTGTAAAAAGGTGTTTAGATTTATGAGAATGGGAAGATAGGGGAAGGATCCTGGAGGGGGATAGGCAAGTAACTGGAGGGCAAAGTAGTGGGTAGAAGTAAAGTAGAGGAGGCAGGAGGGATAGGAAACAAGAGATATTCAGAAATATAAAAACAAAGATCAGGAGTAGAATGTGTTTGGGAAAGTATATGTCTATATATATATACATATGTGTGTATGTATGTGTGTATCTATAGCTATAGAGAAACATGTCCAAACTTAATTGTAGTCTGTGTAGGGGGAAGGGAGGCAAATAAGAGTAAAAAGGTGCACAGCAGAGAACAAAAGAAAACTTACAAGGAAGCAAAGAAAAAATGGAGAGTTCTCCACCCAATGTATACTATTTATTATACAGGCTTTCTTGAAATGAAATGTTACATACTTTGAATCCTTTCTTATGTTCTGCTATGCCGATGGCAGGCTTTTTTATTACATGTTTTTGTTTTTTTTCTCTATTCTGCATTTGTATTCTGGCCTTTGAGTCTAAAATTAAAAAAAAAAAAAAGAAGCAGGACTTGAAACCAAGCCTTTCTAATTCTGAGATAGGCTTTCTATCCACTATACCATTGCTATATCTGTTGAAGGTATACTAACTTTTTTTTAATATTTTGTTTGAGAATTTTTATCTACCGTGTTTTACTATGTTTGATAGAATAGAAAAACTTTGAATTTTTTTATGGCACATGTAATCCATATACCCCTATTATATCCAGGATTAAATCTAAAATCCTTTGCTTTAAACTCATGTGTCTCCTCCCCCAAGTCTTTTTTCTTCCTAACTTTCTTATTACTAGAAAAATAACTACCAATCCTCCCAGTCACTCAGACTCATATCCTAAGTGTCATGCTCATTTCCTTACTCTCTCTCATCCCCCATTTTCAATCAGTTGCTACATCCTGTCAATGCTACTTTTACATCTTCTCTTTACGATATCTCTTCTCTGACATTGCTATCACTGTGGTATGTGTTTTCGTTGTCCAACCTCTGGACTATTGAAATAACCATCTGGCTGGTCTCCTTTTCTCAAGCCTCTGTCTACCCTTCACTCAGCTGTCAATGTTATCTTTCTAAAGTATAAGACTGATCAAGTCATTCAGTAAACTCCAGGGGCTCCCTATCACCTCTGTTATCAACTGTAGATCCCAAATTTGGTATACAGAGTTCTTCATAACCTAATCTCCTCTTATTTTTTCCAGTTCTCTTATCCTTTATTGCCCCCATTTGCTCTGAGATCCAGTGTCACTCACTGGTCTTACTATTGCATGCAAAATACTCTTCATCTCCCAATTGTGGACATTTTCGGTGGCTGTCCCCCTGTGCCTGAAATTCTTGGCCTCATCATTTCTCTCTCCTCCTCCCTGGCTTGCTTCAAAGCCTAACTAAATTCTCACCTTCTATAAGAAGTCTTTCATTTTACCCCATGATCCTCACAATTTTAGTCTCCCAAAGTGCCTTCCCTCTGTTGATTGCTCGTAATTTTTCTTGTTTGTGTATTGCTGGTACAGAGCTGTTTGCATGTTGTTTTCTCCATTAGACTATGAGCTCCTTGAGAGCAAGTACCATTTTTTTCCTTCTTTGTATCCCCAATGCTTAGCATGGTACTTGGTGCATAGTAGGTACTTAATAAATACTTGTTGATGACTTTCAAAATACAGATTTATGGAAGAAATATCTAGGTAGACTCAGATACTCCCCCACTCATAAAATATTTTTTGGTGTGTGTTGCAAACCTTTTAAATAGAAAGCTAAATTTTTCTATATAAACAGTAAAAGAAGATGAAGACACAGTTCATTAAACAAACAGCAATGATAGACTTTAATATTTCACAATATTACTGCTTGCTTAATGAGATGCATGTGACAAAAAAATCTTTAGTCACTACCTAATTATTTCCATTAACTGATCAAATCTGGGCCTTTTCATGATGTTGATTATGAACGGTAAAAGCAAATCAAGTGATACTAATAATAATTTTCAATTAAAAAACACAAGCTAGACAATGAGCTGTTGGCCTCACTTCAGTTGTTTGAGAATAAATGCTGGTATTTCATTAACTACTTGGACATATGCAGATGAATTTGCTACTATACTTCTAGAAATGATTATTGCAAGGCCAAAAAATCCCAAACCATAAAATATTTCATAATCACTCAATTGTAATAATATTCTTCTGTTTTTCTATTTTCCTCATCTTATTATTATTTACTATGTAGGGCAGGGGTTGGCAAACCATGTCTCAAAGGACAAATAAAGTGAGCTGTCTGTTGTGTAGGGCTCTATTTTTAAATAAAGATATTATTTTTAAAAAAGCTATTTTAGGATGGTAGGCTTTACAAAAAACGTAGTGAGACAGATTTGTTACATAGGCTATAGTTTGTCTACTGTTGATGTAGGACTTGGGAGGTCCGGGGCTGTTTTCTTAATAATAACATGATGATATTGATTCATATCATCTCTAAGATTCCATCCACATCTTAGAGTCTATGTAATACTATTCTAGTTAAAGAGATAAAAAACAGAGTGTACCATGTGACGGTGGAGGAGTGTGGATTAGGTGGGACCTGCAGTGTTCTACTCATCTACCTTCAACAGGTTCCCATTACCTAGTACTTTGCCTAAACTCCTTTCCTAAGAGGTAAGTAAATTCCTACTTCCTCTTAGTCTTCCAATCCCGCTGAAACTGAATCCCTGACTACATGGCTTCAGATGTCTATAAAAATGCACAAAATATTGGTACTGCACAAGATGAGTCAGATATTTTAATGTAAGAAACTAAATTTTACCTCACAGGTATCACTGAGACTTAATGAGATGCTATTTAGAATAGATTACACCTTCTGGCCCTCACTGGACCCTGGTTCCTCTTGGACGACAATACAAACCCGGCCTTTCTAGTATAGATTTCCCTTTCTCTAATACCTCCCAAATGAGTGATCCCAGTGAGAAAGTTGGAGAACTACCTTCTCCTCATTGCTACTTCCAGACTCTTTATTCCCATCATGCTTTTATTCTTTTCTTTGAAGTTCACTCTATTCAAATTTATCACTCAATTCGTAACATGGTGGTGCTTATGCAATCTCAAGGATTTTCTCCCTCCATTCTCTGTGAATTCAGCCCATGGCTCAGTCTCTCTCTTTCCCAACTCCTACCCTTGTCCTAGAGAATTTCAACATACATGACAATCATGTGCATGATAATCTCTCAAATGTCGTAACTTTTGAATTCTTTGAGCTACTCAGCTCTCATGACTTACTCCATCACTTCCCTTCAGCTTTACATTTTTAGCATGCTCATCCTCCTACTCTTTCCCTTATCCCCAAGTCTTCCCATTTCATGGCCATAAACTCTGCAATTCCCTTATCCCATCAAAAGCTCCATTTTTCTATCTCTCCCTGTCTTCTTCTTCGTTCTTATCATGACCTTCAATCCCTCAAGCCCTCTGACTCTCAGTACTTTCCTGAGCCATTGTCTTTGTCCTGACTCCATTTTCTTTCCCTTCCAATTTTGACCTGTTAGTGAACCATTTCGATCTGATGCCTCTGAGATTTCCTGTTCCTATATCCCATTTCTACTCAAACCTTGGTAAACCTCAACCCTAGCACTTTCAACATTTGCCTCCTCTGTCTTCCTTATAGGATGTTGAAGTGAACTTGAGGAAATCTTGAAACCATGCTGACTGGATGCACTACAGATTTATGTTATCTGATTTCATTTGAGGGCCTCATTGCATCAAAGAACTTTTACTCCTCTCTAAGTGATTCTTTTGCCTTATTACAATATCAATTGTTCCAGATTTTCTATCTTAAAACCTTCCAGGAGATAACATTTCCCACAGTCTCTGATGAAGAGATAAAACTTTACCTCACAAATGTCAACACCTTTACATGTACTTTTTAATAAGCTTTTTAATTGATATTTTTATTATAGTTATGCCAATAATCCTTCCCTCTCCCCCTTTCCACAGAGTCATCTCAAATAACAAGCAGTATTTTTAGAGAAGAAAAAAATTAGCACAACTGATCAATACATAGGAAAAAAATTAAAAATATGTGCAATGGGTAACATCTGTGGACATTCCACCTTCACAAAGGGGAGGATTGAGAGTGTTTTCTCATATTGCTTAATTAGAGACCTATTTGATCTTAATAATTTTGTTACATTTGCTTTTGATTTTTTGATGTGTCATTGTTCTTTCCATTTATTTCTTGTAGTTACTATCTATATTGTTTCCTTGGTTCTCCCTATTTCACTCCGTATCAGTTCATATAGATTCTTCTATGTTTTTCTGAGTTCATCACATGCATCATTTCTTATAGCACAGTAATATTCTGTTACATTCATGTACCACAACTTGTTCAGCCATTCCAAAATTGATTGACACCTACCTCCCCTCCCCCAATTCTTAGCTATCACAAAAAGTATTGCTATAAGTATTTGGAGTATATGGAGACTTTATTCTCATCAGCAGCTTCCTTGGGGCATAAACCTAGTAACGCAGTCCCTGGTTCAAAGAGGACAGAGAGTTTAGTTACATTATTTTCATAATTCCAAATTGCTTTCTCAAATGTTTGTACCATTTCACAGTTCCATCAACAATGTATTAGTGTGCTTTTCCTTCCACAACCCCTCTGACGCTGATAATTGCCATTTTAGGGTTCATTTTTACCCACTTGCAGGATATAAGGTGAAACTTCTAGTTTGTTTTGATTTGCATTTCTTTTGTTATTATTGATTTGTAGCATTCTTTCATGTGATTGTGAATAGTTTGCAGTTCTTCTCTGGAAGACTGTTACTCATATTACATGCACTCTTGATCCCAGAACTTCCCATTTTCTCCAACAGATTTCCTCATGATTTTCTTCCCTATGCATCCATTCTCTAATTTCTCCCCATCTACTGGTTACTTCCCTGTGGCTTACAGAAGTGCTCACGTCTCCTTATAAAATACTTACTGAATCAAACAATCCCTGCTAACTGTTGTACTATATTTTCTAAGCTGAGTTCCTTGGAAAAAGCCTGTCTAGAGTAATTATCTCTGCTTCCTTTCTTCCTACAATCTTCTACTCTCTTTCTGTGTAATATGACTTCTGATTTCATCACTCAACTAAAACTGTTCTATATAACATCCCAAGTGATCTCTTAATTGCCAGCTCTAATAACATTTTCCCCAATCCTAATGCTTCTTGACCTTTATGAAGCATTTGATAGCAGTGGCCACCCTCTCCTAATGGAAATTTTCTCCTCTAAGGGTGTTTAAGTTCTCTCTTGGTTCTCCTCCTGTCTTACCAATTATTTCTTCTCAATCCTCTATGCTGATTCTTATTTGTGTAAAGCTCACTAATGCTGAGTGTACATCAAATCTCTGTCTTGGGCCCTTTTTTAAAATCTATACTCTATCTTCGTGACCTCAGCTGTTTTCATGAGCTTGGACATCATTTCTATGCAGGTGAATCCTAGACATAAAGTTTTAAGTCATCTCTCTTCTAACATCCAGTATCTTTCCTGAAGTCTGGCTCTCCAATCTTACCTTACCAACTACCTACTGGAGATTTCAAACAAGTTGTCCTGGAGATATCTTAAATGGAACATGCCCCAAACACGATAAGCACTATTATTATTGGCCTGGTCTTTACCAACAAGCAAAAATTAGTTGCTAAAGTAGTAGTGAGGGGGCAAATGACAATTCCAGTATAGAATCTGTGAAAGCAGAAAGGAAGATTTACCTTTCTCAAGGACTGGACACATCACATTTCCCAGGGTTCATCTAAGCAGTACTCAGTGGCTTAAATTTCTACAGGGTAAGATAAGAAAATAAAAATGAAAAACTCTTAAGAAGGAAATTGCAATGAAGAGGATAAAGGAGAATCCCCTAAAGACTGATGTGACTACACAATCCAATTCAGACTTTTAAAGACAGAAGACCAAAGTAAGAGCAGAGAACTCAAGATACCTAGAAAAAAATAGCATAAACTTTTGAGAATGAAATTAGAAATAGCAAAGACCATGATAATCTTAGGCTGCCAATGAATGCTATGGTTAAGAAAAAGGGTAGCTTTTTTTAGAGTTTCATTGGAAGTTAGAAGAGAAGTAAAGAAGGGATAAGACTGCTATCCAGAATATATACAGAGTGATAATAATGAAAAGACAGACTCCTCCACTCTTACTGGGGATATTTATCTTGTAAAAGAGAAGGCTTAGGGAGGACATGATAAATGTCTTTGGGTATTTGAGGGTGTGTCACATGGAAAAAAGAATTAGAATTATTCTACTTGGCCCCAGAGGACAAAAATAGAATCAATGTGTAGACTTAACAGAGAGGTAGATTTAATCTTGATGAAAGATATGTGTGTTGGGGGTTAGGAAGAGATTTCCTAATAAGGAAGGCTGTTCTAAAATGCGAGATAGTAGGTTTCCTATCACATGAGATTTTCAAATGGAAGCTGGATAAACACTGGTTATGTATATTGTAGAGAGGATTCTTGTTCAGGTGTGGGTTGGGATAGATGAAACTGAGGTCCCTTCCAAATCTGAGGTTATGGGATTCTATGAGAAAGAAATAATATTGTTTGGGTCATAAAGGAAGTAAGAGGGAGATTCAAGGGTGATTTGTATTCAAAAGTTGGAGAATGGTAAATTAAGATGGAAAAGGAAAAGGAAAACCTTTTTCTCTTCCCTGAATTTTTGCTTTGCTAGAAGAAAAGAGTTATGATGACAGTGCTGAAGAGAGGGAAAGAATATTTAGTCCATACCTTATCAATCAGAGCTTTTCTCTGCTATTCTCTAAGTTCCACTTAAGAAGACTGTGTCTATCTATCTATCTATCTATCTATCTATCTATCTATCTATCATCTATCATCCATCTATCTATCTCTATATATATTATGCAGTATATGCTACCATGTAGAGTAATAATTGTAGAGTATATTATGTTTGAGATCACAATCTAATACCAAAGTTGAAAACTGAGAACATTATGGGAAACTTCATCACTTCTAACTTAAGGGTTTAGATTTCCCTTTAAAAATACTTCAGTATGTCTGAAAGGTTAATAAAACTGTGACCTTAATATATGCTTGATCTTGTTAGCTTAAACTTATTGTGATTGATGCCAAAAGAAAGATGTAGGCTGTTTAGGGTACTAACAGAGAACTTTGAGGTTCCCATTGTGAATAAATCATCCCAAGCCTCTACTTCTTTTTTTCTAGTTCAGATGTATATCCCAGTCACAAGACCCTAAATACTCCATTTAAGTCCTTATAGGACAAGAGGGATCACATATTTAAAGCTGAAAGGTACCTTGGAGGCCACTAAATCTGAGCTCTTCATGTTACAGATGAGGAGATTGATTTCAGAAGAGGATAAGTAACTTGCATAACATCAAATAGTAAGAGAACAGAGGCAGCATTTGAACCTAGGTTCAAATACTCTTTGCAAGTCTAGTGCAGCATCCACTACATCATTTGATGTCTCATAATATAATGGCCCAGAGATCTACCTCTATTGGTAAATCCTTATCCAATCTTGAACAAGTGATGCTGTTTTTCATTGACCTGGTCACTAGGGTCCTGGTCAGTCTCTTGTCTTATATTCTTGATCACCATAACCTACATAAGTAGAACACAAGATCAGGAGAAGTATGCTGGAAACACTTTCAGGATGAGACTAAGGACATTATATATGTATATGTGTGTGTGTTTTTCCAAAGATTTTGACTAAGTTTGAGATGCTCATCAACAGCTTATTTGCAAGATAATAATCTTTATTTTGTTAATGGTGACTTGCAAGGACCTTTCTACCAAAACATAGAAGGGTTGTGATCACCTTTGTTGGTGGGAAGAACAACTGTGCCCATGAAATAATGGATATTTGGAGAATTTAGTGATACTCTAAGTGGGCATATTTCGGATAACTTTTCTCTGCCCAATTTTCAATCAGACATCATTGGAATAAGAAGCTAGTAAAGTCTATTGAGCAGCTAGGTGTCACAGTGGATAGAGTGTCAGGTCCACACTCAGGAAGTCTCCCTTTGGTCAGTTCAGATGTGGTACCATATAGTTACTAGCTGTATAACCCTGAGCAAGGCACTTAACCCTGTTGGCTTCAGTTTCCTCAACTGTAAAATGAGCTGGAGAAAAAATAGCAAACCACTTCAGTATCTTTGACAAGAAAACCTCAAAGGGGTTAGAGAGAGCTAGACCTGACTGAAAAATGACTCAGTAGCAATGAAGTCAATTGGATGATTCTTTGTGGTTTTGCTTTGTGGCAATACAAAAGGTTTTAAAAGAATGATCCCAGGAAAAGAGTGGGAGAAAGTAGGTGCTAGAATAATTTTCCCTTTTCCTATCATCTTACCCAAGATTTTGTTATGAAAATTCTGTGATATAATGGAAAGAGCAGCAGACTAGAATCTGAATCTTGTCTCTTAATAGCTAAGTAATCATAGATGAGATGAAAGGCAGTTTGATCTAGTGTGGGTGTGGTATCATGAAAACCTGACTTTGAATGCCACATCATGTGCTAGCTATGTTACCCTTGACAAAACCCTGGTTTTACCTTTCTTATCTGTAAGATGATAGAGTTCAAATTGATGACCTCTATGGTCCCTTCTCTCTCCATTCTTTCTCTCTCTAGATTTTTAGTCATAACTTCTTAGGAATTCAATTTCTTCACCTGAAAAATGAGAAGATTGGACTAGGTAATCATTAAATTCCTCTCCAGCTATCATGTTCAGAGATTTAAATTGAAGAGAAGCTATCAAGCAAATTATTAATAAGTACCCATTTTCCCTAACTTCTGACAGAGCCATACATTCTACTAAATGTGGACTTCCATTGTGTTGATGTATCAGTAGAAGTAAAGCCTAAGTCAGGGGCTTAAATTGTCTAGTCTTAAGATTGTGTTGGAATGTCTGATTCCTTAAGGTAAGGAACTCTGAAAGTCCTAGTATCCTAAATGTTCCGTTACCAGAAAATTAAGGTTGTTTTAATAAAACTATATTTTGGGTTTTTTTGTTTTTATACTCATAAGCTTTCTCCATTCTCAAACTAGGTGTCCCACCTCTCCATAAACTTGGTCAATTTCTGTCTTGTATTCTCTCTGGGACTGTAAAATTTCTTTGCCTGAGCAGTTCTACAATGAAAAAGGACATAAAATGGCCAAATCTATGAACTTATTTTTAGCAAATCTCTAGATCATTTCCTGGGAAGATGCATGTTTTCATCCCTAACAGTATGACATGTAAATCACTTTTCACATATTGAGAAATCCATCCATCATTTTTGTGAGATGCCCAGTAGCCCATTTCCCCCCTTTGGGATTTAGGGAAGGCCATACGAATTTAATTTTCTTAGAATACACTTCACTATTTGGTCTATGAGGTTTTTTGCAATGTGAGATACATGGATAGTGTTTTTTTAAATCACAGTCCCTGAAATATTAACTTGAAATGCCTAACAGAAGCTTCAGTGAACCTCATTTGAGATGAGAAAGCCTCTACCTCTCTAATAAAACTTTCAGATTTTTCTGATTGAATGCCATTTGAAATTACCCTCATCATGCTAACATGCCTAGGTAGCATGCAATAGGGTTGCCTCTCGACATGACCCTATTAGAGATTGCCACTTGTGAGAAAATCTATTCAAAAGTAGAGGCTGTATTAAGCCAGATACCAGGTCAAATGATACTATTTGAGGGGGGTGGGGAATGGAGAGGTGCTTCAGTCTAATGATTTGTGAAAAGTTAAGTAACAACAAATTCCATGAATATGAAATTGTGGCGAGAATGCTCTCATCGTTGCTTTTATCCCTTAGCTCTTTACAGAGACAGTAACTGTGAGGGATTAGAAATGGCACCCGCTGATATGCCTGCCTCTTTCTGAAATTATGCTTTTCAAGAGTGTGAGTAGAAGGTAGGTAAGAGAGGAAGGTAGAATTTTGGTTTGGATTGTCTTAGATCCTTTTATATTCAGTAAAAGGGGAAATAGGTGTCTGAGTGTAGGAATACTGACATTTATAGGCATTTTTGCTTTTCTGAAAACATTCCTAATGATGTGGTTTTGCTACCACACAGGGTAATCACTGTTATAGTAGAAGTAGATGCTGAAGTTTGGGGTGGGGGGCAGAGAAAAATGATCAAGAATTGTAGAGGAGAAAGCATGGTCGCTGGGATGGAAATGATTGGCAAAAGGATATTATGAGATTTAGAATTATGATTGAGCCAAGGAAACTGGATCCTTTTAGAAAGGCTTACTGTCATTGTATTCTACTCTGTCCTTCTAAAGAGTCTCACTGTCTCCCATGTATGTCAGTTTTATTACACTGGTTAAGATAGGAATGTGTGGTGAAGGTTTTATACAACTTTGTAGAGTTTTATAAGACCTCCATATGCTAATAATGCTGCCTATCAAAATCATAAAGAATACTCAAATTTGATTACAAAATATTGTTATTTTTCCTACTAACACTACTATCCCCACCACCACTACTACTATTGTTTTATTATTAATTAATTAAAGTATCTATTATGTCATTTATCTATCAGGATACTCCTCAAGACAAGTTTTATTAACTTCATTTATACAAGTGAGAAAACTGAAGCTTGGTGAAAAGAAAATTATTTTCTCAAGGTCATATAGGTGATACATGTGAAACCAGGAATAGATTTCACATTTCTCTCACGGTCCTATGGCTTCTGACCGTGTGATTTATCCTATAGTTTTACCTGAGAGAATACAGGACTAATAAAATGTTGTCAATCTTCTTTCACTGTGTCATACTTGCAGAGTCTTTTGGGGTTCTCTATGATTCAAACATCTTTCAATTTCTATTTTACCCTCTGGTTCTAGAATATCAGGGTAATTTTCCTTGATAAATTCTTAAGAGATGATGTCTAGGCTCTTTCTTGGATCATGGTTTTCAGATAGTCCAATAATTTTAGAATTGTCTCTCCTGGATCTATTTTCCAGGTCAATGGTTTTTTTGAATGAGATATTTCATGTTGTCTTCTATTTTTTCATTCTCTTGGTTCTGTCTTATAATTTCCCAATTTCTTATAAAGTCATTAGCTTCCTTTTGCTCTGTTTTAATTTTTGAGGAATTATTTTTTTTTTCAGCGAGCTTTTGGACATTCTTTTTTATTTGACCAATTCCATCTTTTAAGGCATTTTTCTCTTCATTGGTTTTTTGAACCTCTTTTGCCATTTGTGTTAGTCTTAAAGTGTTATTTCCTTCAGAATTGTACCAAGTTGTTGATTCATTTTTCATGGTTTTCTTGCATCATCCTCATTTCTCTTCCCAATTTTCCTCCACTTCTCTTGCTTGATTTTCAGAATCCTCTATGAGCTCTTCCATGGCCTGAGACCAGTTCATATTTCTCTTGACAGCTTTGGATGTAGGAGCTTTGACTTTGTCAACTTCTTCTGGTTGTATCTCCTCATCTTCTTTGTCATCAAAGTAAGATTCTATGTCTGAGTTTTTTTATACTATTTGCTCATTCTTCCCAGCCAACTGACTTTTTAGCTCTTTGTTAAGATAGGAGCCTGTCCCAAACTTCAGGGGTTTTGTGCAGCTGTTTTCAAAGAGACTTCCAGGGGCCTATAAATTTTCACTTCTTCCAAGGTGGTATAAACAAAGGAGAGGTGTTCACTCCTCTCCTGGCCTGTTCTCTGGTCTGTGAATGACCACAAGCACTCTTTTTCTGCCTTAGAACTATGAGGAGGATTTATTCTCCTATACAACCACAAGTTCTGTCATACCAGTGCTCATTCCTCCTCACCTTGGACCACTGCCTAGGAGAGCAACATAGATCCAAGCAGGAAAAAGCAGGAGAATCTTACCTCAGTGCCAGCAAAGAGATCCCTGTAATCCTCCTCTGAGCAGCTGCTTTATCCCCACATACTCTGTGGGCCCAGTGCTCAGGAAGCAGCAGCTGCTGCAGCTGCTGCCTGTCACAACCACCTCCATAGCCCCAAGTCTGGAGCTGGTCTTTGGTCCTCTCTCACCCAGGTCTGACAGAGTTTTCCCACTGACATTCTATGCTGTCTTTGATGTTTGTAGGCCAAAAAGTCTGGGAACAGTCACATATGCCAGTGATTAAGCCCCCTGAGGCCTGCCTCAGCCCCTTCTGTGCCACCATGGCCCATACTGGATTGTGCTCTGCTCCCAACCCAGTGCAAGAGACCCTTCCTCTCAACTTTCCAGTCTGCTTGTCTGTCTAAGATGTGTTTCACTCCATCATTTTATGGGTTCTGAAGCTCTAGAATTTATTTTGAGTCAATTTTTAAAAGTATTTGGAGGGGTTTGGGGGACAGCTCAAGCAAGTCCCTGCTTTTACTCCACCATCCACACTCCACTCCACACAACTCAATCATCTTAAAGCAAAGCCTGATACACAATAGCTTTCCGAGACTTCTACTCAACATACGGGGACACAAGAAAATCTATCCAGATTTCTGAAAGGTTAATGACTGCGATGATGGAGTCCAACATGTCTCTCTTCTCCCACTTTTCAAAGCAGTTTCTCACAGCACTATACATTGGTAATTTGGGGAACATCAAGTCAGAAGCTTAGGTACACCTTGATTTTGTATGGCACCCTTCAGCAACTTCAAAATATAAGCGAGACTAATGCCTTGCTGTTGGCAGTAGCTACAACATTTGTGCCACCTTATCCCTGCTGTCCTTGTTAATAGTGGCAAATATTTTCTGACTATAATGCAGGGCTCTTGACACCATAATGTGCTGTCACTTTTTTTTTTTATCATTCAACAGATACTTAACAAGTCCCTATATTTTGCAAGGCATTGTAGGGATGAGGAGGAATGATATTAATAACATAGTTATATAATGCTTTAAGATTTACAGGGTACTTTCACCTGCATGACCTTTGCCCTCAAGGACTTCACAATCTAGCAGAGGAGATAAGACGTATGCAAAGGAGAAAAAATTTAATAAATTTCAATGTGTGTATGGTCATTCACAATTTATTTGAAGAGAGATTTCTATGACTCATCTTCCTTGCCCAGGGGAAAGTATCTGAAACTATCTTGTCTTAGTTTCCCTTGGCTATAAGATGTTCAGTGTAAAAGACATTAAATTAAAATATAATGATATTTTTCCCTCTACATAGTATAAAACACATATTTGTCAACTAGCAAAAAAATAAGTGTCCTTTGAATAAACAACATGTAATGCAAAACAGTTACATTATTTGATATTTTTATTTTTAAATATTTTTAATTTTTAAAGGTTAACTAGTTGAACCTTTTGAAATAGCAAGAATCACAAAAAGGCCCTACTGAATGTTACAGGTGGATGACTCTCCAAATATGATTTTTGTAAACAGCTGTATTTGAACTGTAACAGTGCAGGAGAGCACACAAGAAGAAGCCACAACATTTCTGGGGAGGGAAAATCCCCAATTCAGTTCATAGGTAAACATGATGTGAGCTACCATTATTAATTATAGTAAAACATCTAAATTATTTTCAAATAGTCTTATAGAAAACTTTTAAGATCAACATGAACCAACTTCCTCCTTTCCCTTCTTCTACATCCAAAAATGATTTACTTATAAGGTTTTCCCCTGAGTGTTCGTGGTGGCAAAATACCACCAACAGCCTAAGTAAGGAGATAGCTCTGACTGGGGTGTGGTGTTCAAGTTTTTGATAAAATTGTCGGTTGCTTTCTATTTGATTTTAAGAGGTATTTTTCTCTACTAAATAGTATTTTAAAAATAATATATAATATTGCTCAAAAGTATCTTTCATCTCCAGTCTTCAGTGGAAGTCAATGATTTTGAGCCAGAAGAGAGGCAGCAGATCAAGGAATTTGACTCCATCGTTCTATTACTATTGTTGCTTTTTGTTTTTTAATAATTAACTTATAATAAACTTAAATAAAATAAGAAAGAAACCTACTATAAACTTAAGTGAAAAATAGGAAAAGAAAAAAAAGCATTGTCATGGGCACAGCAGAATATGAGAGGATTCAAAACGTACAGCAATAAATTTCCATTTCAAGAAAGCCTTTAGAACAAATCCTGCACATTGTGTTCGGAGCTGTCCATCTTTGCTTCTTTGTAAGTTTTCTTTTGTTCTCTGTTGGATACTTTTTACTTTGTTCTTTTTCCCCTTCTTCTTTCCCCTCCAAGAAGGCTGAAATAAAGGTGGATATATTTATACATATTCATATACACACACATATATCCATACATACACATACATATACACATATATAAACATACATATACACATATATAAACATGAAGGAAATCATAGTACCTACTTCCCAGTTTTGTTGTGAAGGTCACAAGGAGATAGTGAAGATGAAGCAAATCTTAATACACTACAAAAATATGAGATGTTATTTGTTCAAATGGTTTTTCCTTTGAGAATAGTTGAATGATTTTAGATCTCATAGGAGGCTCTGCAGTGTTCAAGGTCCAAGTCAGAGGCACAATGGAGAGAGTGCTGGGGCTGGAGTCCAGGAAACTTGAGTTCAAATCCAAATTCTGACACTTACTAACTCTGTGACTCTAAGAAAGTAAATTAACCTCAGTTTCCTCAACTGTAAAGTGGAGATAATTATAGCACCTACATTCCTGAGTTGTAAGGATCAAATGAGATATTATTTGTACATTGTTTTGAACAGTGCTTGCTATTATATAGATGCTGTATATATTATATAAATATATAATGTAAATATATTACATATAAATATATAATTATATACTGTATTATTATTATTTTATTATTAATATTTTTATTTGCTCATTCTGTCTTGTTTCTCCAAATGAAATATGGAATCTTAAGCATAGTATTGGTTAGAAATCATCTTCTATTTACAGTTTCTGATAGAAGCAAATATTATTTGGAGTGCATGGGAACTTAGAGATTTAAGTGACCCATCTTCCTCATTTTATATATGAAGAAACTGAGGCTGTAAGTGAATATATGACTTGCTCAAGACCGTGCAGGCAATATTTTTCTCCGACCCTTTGGTTCTATCTCTAATCTTTCTTCCACTACACCAAGTGACCATGAAATGTCAAGGTTTATGGAAGTTTAACTTTGCATTTAATAGAGATTTCATAGAATTATAGAGATCTAAGGGACTTTAAAGATTACTGAGTCTACTGTCCTCTTTTTTTTTGTAGTTGAGTTCCAAAGAGGTTCAAAGGCACACAGTTATTGACAGAGCAAAGATAAGAACTTAGGTCTTCTAATTCTTACCTAGTTCAGTATTCTTTCCATTAACTCATATAGTAAGCACAACAAGAATATATATGCATACGTAGGTATATATTTATGTATGAATGAACGAATGTTTGCATATTTGAGATCAACCTTTGATTTGATTAGGATATGGAGCTCCTAGTAACAAAAGTCCTTCCATCAATGCAGACCAGACACTGTTCTTCAGACTTATAGTTTTAGAGAGTTGTAAAGGGTACCAAGATGTTACATAATTTCTTCAGGGTCATAAGTCAGTTCTGTATCAGAAACAGGCCTTGAATGGAAGTTTTCCTGATTCTGAGGCCATCTACTATACAAATCATTCAATCAAAAGAACATATATTAAATATTCAATATGTGCCAAGCAAGAAAAAGTTAAAAAAAAGGCCTGCCCTCAAGGAACACACATTCTAATACTGGAAACCACATAGAGATAATTATGTAAATATGTGATATATAAAGAGCAAATGGAAGAGAATCTCAGAGGGAAAAGATTCCTTCAGAAGCTCAGATTGAACCAATTCCTGAAGGAATCCAGAGAAATTAAGAGGCAGAGATGAGGGTGGAGAGCATTATAGAAATTGCAAACACATGGTCATAGGATATGAAGGGTCTTGTTCCAGGAACACTGAGTAATGAGTATGGTACTGCTTGAGTGGCGAACTGAAATAGCAAATAGGACCAGACAAGAAGATCTTGGTTCAACTATTGCTTCCTTCTTATGCTAGCTATGTGATATGATGCAGGCAAGTTGCTTAATGTTTCAGATGTGTGAGGCAACTCTCTTAGACATAAATTTCCCTCCTGTTCTTCCCTAAGAGAGGGCATTTCTAGACAGGCAGTCTCCATACCAATACAATCACAGATGATGGGGGACCAAAAGGGACACAACCAAA
The DNA here is from genome assembly GCA_023548195.1 of Bettongia penicillata ogilbyi. Lineage (NCBI taxonomy): Eukaryota > Metazoa > Chordata > Mammalia > Diprotodontia > Potoroidae > Bettongia > Bettongia penicillata. Next base: position 1,041,535 of record JAJHZJ010000566.1, read on the forward strand.
TATCAACAAAAGACAAAATTTGCGGTACTTGTGTTATAGGAAACCAACTTTTAGAGGAGGAAAAAAAATACCACACCCACTTTTTAATTTTAACATTCATTTATTCAGCCAATTAGGCACCTATCTGAGTATATCTGGCAAAACTGATGCAACCTCAGTGTTTTTTTTTATTCTAGCACCACAAATGATGGACTGATGTTTTCATCATTTTGTTTACAAGATTGGTCATTTCTTGCAGCTGGCGGTCTTTGCTCTAGAGGTTACTCAGTATATCTAATCTAAATGAGTCACCCTAACTCACATCTCAGCATATTAGGTCAGTTGGTCTCATATAGTACTCCTTTCCTTTTCCCCAAACTCAGCAATTCTATGGAATTACCTGGATTGCACTTTGGGATGTTTTTTAAAATTATTTCCACACAAACTTTTTGATGTGATCATGGCCACATGAACTTTACAGATGCCTATAGCTCATGTTGGCAGATTTAGAACAATCAGGGAAAGAATCAGATATTAGGGTGGAGGCTGTTAAAGAAGTGGTAGGAGGCTAGTGTTTTGCACAGTAATGCTTCCAATGTACCAGGAAAATTTTTAGTCTGTGGACTTGAGTTGCCAGTATAACTCTTCCCACCAACATCTCAAATTATATCTTATAGACTTCACACAAGGAGAAATCTTTAAGATGATGCCATGATTTGCCAGGAGAAATGGAAGCAATCCTCAGACAGGAGATGCAGAATTCAAATTTGGCTTTCAAAATGCCTAGCAGGGAGGGGAGCTACTGCTAAAATATGAGCTTTCTATTTCTTCTACTTTCAGATTCTAATGGCAGTCATTCTACAAGTTTTTCCTAGGGAATCTTAAAACTTATTCACCTCAAGTTTTCTTTCCACAGAACAACATAGTCTCATGAGAAAGGATCAAATAGCTTAAGGGACCAAGAGTTGGAATTTTGTGGGGAGGGAACTTATCCCCTTCTGGTATTTAGTTGATACATGTTCCCTTTTCACTCTTTTCCTTCTCTTTGTCTCTGTCTCTCCAACAAAGAACGATTTTGTGGCATTTGGAGCAGGAGGGTAAATGTATTTTCTTTACAAGGACTTGGGCAGAATTTGGGACATAGAAATGGAGTTGAAAGAACAAGAATCAAGGGAGTTTCTTTGGCATCAAATCCTATCATCTGTGACGAGATAGCATCCTCCCCTCATCTCTTACCTCCATATAGATCCCCTGCAATGAGGCAGGCAGAGTTTAAATTTGGCAATCAGACAGCCACAAAATATAAGTGAGCTGTCCAAGCTGACCTGCTACTGGTAGAGCAAGAAGCTGAATGGAAGCTATTTGCAGCAGACAGTTGAAAAGGGCAAGGAAGAGACTGACTTGCCTTAAATTGGTTTCTTAGGATGACTATCAACTTAGCACTTCTCAAATGAGGCTTCTGACACCAATCACAATTTAGACTGCTCTCTCTCTCTCTCCCTCTCTCTCTCTCTCTCATTCTCCCCCTCCCTTTCTCTCCCTTCTCCCTTTTACCTCTCTTCTCTCTCTTTGCTCTGTCTGTCTCTCTCTCTGTCTCTCCCTCCCTCCACCTTCCCCATCTCTCCCTCTCTTTCCTCCTCCTCTTCTCATCTCCCTTTCTCCTATCTCCCTGTTTTGTCTCTCCCTCCTATCTCCCTCTTTCCCTCTCTCTCCCTTTGCACCCCCTTCTGTTTGTATTCTTCTTCCCTCTCTCACTCCTCTTTTCTCTTCCTCCTCACTTTTCTTCACAGTACCTGGAAGTTAGCGCTTTGTAGAAGTTAAGGAGCAAATCAAAGCAGGCAAATGGAATGTGTAGGTTATTTACGGATTGTTGCTGAGCAAATTTAATCATAGCCCTGCTGTAACTCTATCATCATTTCCCTTGACGAGAACATCACAGACTTAAATTTTGTAAAGGAGGGGAAAAGTGGCCATAATCCAACTATAACAGTAACAGCCAATTCTGCTGTGATGGGAAGAGGCTCTGTATTAGTGCCAATACATTAAACCAACTTTCAAATTGCAGGGGGGAACTTAATTGCCATTACAATTCCCTTGGCGCTTCTGGGAGAAGGTAACAGAGACGCTTGAATGAGCATTCATTTCCAGCTCAGCAGTGTGTGTGTGTGTGTGTGTGTGTGTGTGTGTGTGTGTGTGTGTGTGTGTCTACATTTGCCCTGATGGTTAGTGGTAGTACTAGAGGACAAAATATTTCTGAAACAGACTGGCTCACTTGGTTCCTGGTGCATTCTCTTTACAAATCATGGGTGCCTTTCAGAGATACATTAAAATCATAGATTTAAAACTGGAAGGGACCTTAGAGGCCTCTCTCTATATAGATCAGGAACCTCATGAGGCACAGGGGGCTAAATGATTTTCCCAGTGACCCAAAGTCAGGAAGTGTCAAAGGTAGCCAGCTTCTTTATCTGTAAAATAAGACAGACTAGATAATCAGCAAGTGATTTTTTAAGTGCCTACTATTTGTCATTTACCATTCTAGATGCTGGAGGTACAAATACAAATAATGAAATAACCTTTACTTACAATGAAATTACATTCATTGCTCTCTAAGACCTCTGAGCTTTAAAACAGATTCCATGTTCTGCAACACTTTCTCTTATAAGGAATTGGAGGTCAGAAGGAATTCCCATCCGTATGTCTTTTTTCCCAGTATACAAGGGACACTACTGCTTTTGAAGCTGAATTTTATCTTTGTATCTGGTTACAGATTTTGACACATCCACTAAATCATTATGAAATTGCACTGATTTTCAGATTTTTATCATAGAATTATCAGTGTCCTTTAGTCCTACCAGCATTTGTTAAATGCCTGCTTTTGAAACTAGCAGATTCAGTGGACACATTACTGACTTTGGGGTCTGAATGATCTGTGTTCAAATCTTATCTTAGATACTTACTAACTGTGTGACCCCAGGAGAGCCCCTTGATCTCTCATGACCTCAACCTTCTCATCTGTAAAACGCAGGAGTTTTGTTCCATGTTCCCTAAAATCCCTTCTATCTCTAAAGCTCTAAAATTATGAATTAGACACTAGGGATGCAAAAAATTAAAACAATCCTTGTCTTTGAGAATCAGGAACTAACAGAGACCTTAGAGGTCATCTAGTCCAATCCCTTCTCTGTGAAGATGAAGAACTGATGGCCAAGGGTGATAAGTGACTCTCCCAAGATGACACAGGTGGTAAGTACAGAGTCAGGATTGAGTTTTGGCTCTCTAACTACAGGTTCAGCACTATCCCCAATGATCTTTCCACATGGATGGCCATTTGTGTCCTCCATTGAGTCCAACACATGATAGTCACCCCCCTTTTCAAAGACTTCTAACTTTCTAACCTCAATTTGGAGCAGGAAGGTAAATCTACCAATCATCTCTATCAACTATCTATCTATCTATCTATCTATCTATCTATCTATCTATCTATCTATGTCTATCAACTGTCATCATCTACCAATCATTTGTCAATCATTAATCATCCATCAATCATCTACCTATCTGTTCATACCGTACATATATACATATTCTACATATATACATATTGCACGTATACATGAAAGGATATATATATGCACACATATGCACAATATATATATTTATATACATACACCCTCCTATTCCAAATTGAGATTAGATATACCTACAAACACATACATGCATGTCTACATGTATACATACATGCATGCATACATACATATATAGATTTTGTGGGCTAGCCTGATTGGAGAAAATGATACATGGAAATAATGGTTGAATAGACAGAGTACCAATACATTATAAAAGGTCTCAAAAACCAATTGAGATTGGGGATCAATTTAGCTGATGCAATGAACTGAGCAATGAACATCCATCACCACTCCAGAACCACTGGTATTATTCTGGAGCTAGATTCTAGTCTTTTCTTCTTGCTTTCAGCAGAATGAAAAGTACAAGAGAGACCCAAAAGGAGACAAACCTAAGTGAAAGTCAATGAGCAAACCGATGGGAATTGTTGGGATATCTTGCTAAAACTCTTGATGCACCAAACATAAAGAAAACCCATATGTATCCTCTGTCTGAAGTGCATCGCTGGCTTTGGGCCATTTTTCAAAGCTTGCCTCAGCATTGCCTGCCCATTTCTCTACTCCCTATCTCTGCTTCCCATACCTCAACATTTCAGGTAGGAAAAAGCTGTGCTCTCTTCTGCTGATCTCATTTTGTCTCCGACTTATTCCCTCTCCCTCTAGGAACTCTATTTCTCACTGCATCCTACCATTTTAATATCCTAACTGAGATCTGTTTTATATCTCAGAGCTTCTGGGGTTTTGGAATCAGAAAAATTTCTCCTTAATCTCTCTCTGTACTCCATATCCCTTATGCATTCTGGTACTGACCAGTGATTCAGGGTGGTGGGATGGGAGAAGAGCTAGCCCCATCAACCGCCCTCCCTTAAAGTATCAAGCACAGTGCCAGACCCTTCCAGATATTTTAGAAAAAGCCTATTTTTTTTAAAACATATAATGAATCCAGGCCAAAAAGCCACTCCAACTTTCCACATTTCCATCCCTTAGGAGGCATGTTATCTTTTAGAAAATTTTCACTCAAGGTTGTCTTTAATTTTCTTTCAAACCACTAGTTTCAAGTGGTTAAACATAAGAAAGAGTCAAATGCAGTGTATTACAGTTAAAAACATGGAAGGCAACTTCTTTTTAGTGGAGTCATGCTGGATGTGGAATAGAATATTAGGATCTGAGTTCAAATTCCACTTCTTTTACTTACTTTTTGTGCGATGATCAGCATGTCCCTCAATTTTTCAGGACTTAGGTTTCTTCACCGGTAAAATAATGGAATTTAACTCTATAGCTGCAAAGATATTTTCTAAATGTATTATATGGTATGCATAGTAGAAACCAAGAATAGGTCAAGTCAAGTCAACAAACATTCATTAAATACTTAGCTTGTACTCGGGAATTCAAATACAAGCAAAAAGAAAGACAGTTCTTGCCTTATAGGAGGGGGAGATGACACATAAAAGGAAGGTTTAAAAGACAGGAATAGTTAGAAGATACCTACTTGGAAGCATGGTAGAGAAAGTTTGGAGAGCTAAACACAGAACCCAGAGAGAAATGACAATATTCACAGCTTGGGAACTTTCCTTAAAAGAGAAGTTTTGAGGAAAACCAACCAGCTAGACACAAGACCTACAGGGTAGAATGAATTTCAAAAGTGTAATTGCAATGATCAGTCTTAGCTTTGGAGAAGAGAGGGAGGAATACATTTCTTTCCTTGGATAGCTGTGGGACTATGGGTATAAAATGTTGTATATATATATATAATATATATATATATATATATACAGACATGGCATCTGTATTGGTTAGTTTTTGATTAACTGCTTTTCTTCTCTTACAAAGGAAATCTCTCTGGGTGAGGGGTGGGAAATGAGAGACTAAGGAATGATACCTAGAAAGGATGTGGCAAAAGCAGACCTCTCCAGACAGAATTTAAATTTTCTTATTTGGAAGATCACAGCTGACTGATGAGAGGAAAATAAATTGATTAAACCAATCACACTAAAGTCTGATTGACTGACTTCCTCTTTAATTCCTTAAACACATCATCAATTTATTTCAAAAATTACATTTTTAATGTATATATAACTGTTGTATCTTGTAAGAGAATTAGGCACAAATGATATATAACTTCTATAAATTAGTATTCATTTGGAAATCCAAATGAATCTTTAGTTGATAGAATTTCAAGAAGAATGGTGGAGATGCTTTAATTTCAGTCAAATTTCACCTCTTAGTCTGCTCTATGTACGAGTAAGACCATTTCTGGGAGCTAAATGGATAATAATGATGATAATAGTTAATATTTTAAGATTTACAAAGCACTTTACATGTTTTCTCAATTGATTCTCACAACAGCATGGGATATAGGTGCTACTATTAGTTTAGAAAGGTGTACTGTTTATGTGAAGAATAGTCTGTTGGGTCAGTTTTCAGAGGAATAAGTTAAAGCTATCTATAGTCATATAAAAAAATGCTCTAAATCACTATTGATTAGAGAGATTCAAATCAAAACAACTCTGAGATAACACATCACACTTATCAGATTAGCTAATATGACCAAAAAAGGAAAATTATAAACACTGGAGAAGTTAGGGGAAAACAGGAACACATTCATTGTTGGTGGAGCTGTGAGCTGATCCAACCATTCTGGAGAGCAATTTGGAACTATGCCCAAAGGGATACAAAAATGTACATACCCTTTGACCCAGCAATATCACTTCCAGGACTGTATCCCAAAGAGATCATAAAAATGGGAAAGAGTCCCACATGTACAAAAATATTTATAGCAGCTCTCTTTGTGGTGGCCAAGAACCGGAAATCAAGGGGATGTCTATCAATCAGGGAATGGCTGAACAAGTTGTGGTATATGAATGTAATGGAATAGAAAGGATGAAGACTTCAAGGAGGCCTGAAAGGACTTATATGAACTAATGCTGAGCGAAAGGAGAAGAACCAGGAGAACATTGTACACAGTAACAATGACAGTGTGTGAGGAATTTTTTTGGTAGACTGGGCCCTTCACTGCAATGCCAGGACCTGGAACATTCCCAAAGGGCTCTTGAGACAAAAAAAAGACTCAAGTTCAGAAAAAGAACCATGGAATTGAAATGTAGAGTGAAGCGGAATATTTTCTCTTGTGTTTTTCTCATAGTTTCTCCTTTTCATTTTAATTCTTCTATGCAACATGACTAATGTGAAGATGTGTTTAATAGGGATGTATGGGTAGAATCCATATAAGATTGCATGCCATCTTGTAAGTGATTATAGAAAACTGAAAGCAAATTAATAATAAAAATTTAAATAAAAAAAAAATAAAGAAGACCAGCCTCTTGTAAATCAAAGGGTAGGTTCCCTCTGAATGAATAGGTTGATAATTCCTGATTTGGATAAAAAAGGTGAGAACAATAATGATATCCTGCATAGTATATAATTTCATTTGATTCTTGTAAAACCTTGTAAGGTAAGGTATGCCAATTTTAGAGATGAGGAAATTCAGATTCCTAGAGATTAAATGACTAAGTGACTTGTGCAGGGTCAAACAGTCTGTAAGTGCCTGACCTTCAAACCTAGGTCTTCCTGACTCCAGGTGATGCCTCAATCAGTCCCACAGAGTAATTGACCTTAAAACTAGGATGTGTAACTTTAGGACATTCTGGGATCATAAAGCTTCTTTGAAGATGACCTTTGACCACATTGGAAATAAATATACTAAAGTTCAGTCAAAGACTTTTACTTTGCCTCCAAGATCACAAGGCCCAGGATCAACCATTTCCTTCTATAGGCATGTGAGGTTTATTGGGTATCAGGGAGCTAGGGCAGTAGGCAAGAGTGAGAACTGTGGGGAAGATGTGGATTTGAAACATCACCTGTTTAACTAAAAGCATACCTGTTAGCTGTTGGAGAAGCTGGGAAGGAAGAGAGAGCAATGATTCCCAAATATTTGGTTTGCAGACAATCACTTAAAAAAAGTAAGAAGACCTGGTTTTCAAATCTTACATTTATAGATCCAGAGGACTTTCAAAGGTCTTGTTTCTGATTTTCTCAAATGATATCAGAAATATTTAATATAATTATATAAAAGTATTATAAATTACAGATATCTATATACCTGCTTATTATTTATGCCTAATCACCGTGCATTAATATGACAATGTGCATATTGTAAAATGTCGCAGTAACTTAATTGATATTATAAATGAATTATGACCCTAAATAAGCTTTTTCCATATATTTCAATTTTCATTTTTATTGTTCAGGCAGCACAAGGGGCAACTTAAACAAATGAGAGATCACATTGTTTCTAAGCACTATTGAAAAGTTAGAAAAGCAAATGGAGAATTATTCCTCACCTTTGTCATTTCCCAGCATAGCAATTCAGTGCCTTTTAAAATAATTTTCTTCTTTTTCTTTTCTTTCTTAGTATTCTCATGTTATAATAGAGTGATTCCATTACATGAATGCTTCAACCGCATTAGGTTTACAAGTGAACAGTCATTTACATTATTTACATGAGCTTTGTGGATTGTTTTGGAATTATTTTCCAGATGAAGTCATTGTGTGACTCTGGAAAATGTAATATATTAGGGACCTGAAGTTACCAGGAGTGTTTATATTGAGTATAACCCATGACTCAGAAGCTTATATGCCCAATGTTTACATGACTCGATCTTGGGGGCTTCTTACTGTGGCTTACTCCTCTACACAGGGTTTCCTTAGGAAGGTCAGAATTTGGCTTCAGTTTCCAAAACAAAAGGAAAAGCTTCCATTTTCATGCAAACACTCAGTTTAGCATGAAATATAGGAAGACTTTATTTAACCTTAAAACCAAAGGAAAAGAATCAACTTGAGCCCATGCATAGTTAAACAACTCTCCCTTTGATGAGTATCACCTTCTCCAAGGACTTATATAGCACTACAGATAAATATTATTATGCTAAGGTTGAAGTTCTTCTGTAGGAGACCAACTCTCATGGTCTCTTAAAAGTCAATCCCTTCTGCACAGTCCACATATCTCCCAGTACCAAGGAAGGTTAAGGTTCAACTTTGCTCTTCTGTACCATAGGACTCTGTCCCTGTCTATACCTTGGTTCCAGATCTGTTTGGTCCAAGGACTCCCCTGCTGGATGGGGTACCAGAATTCTTCCATTGATCTGTCACTGGTTCCCTGGAGCACACATTTCCTTAGAGTACATAGTCTACATGAGACATGTCCCCAAGGAACCCATATAAGTAACACCAGTTTCTCTTCTTGTTTGACTTCCTCTGTCTGTGTCTACACTTCCCTTTTAAAAAAACCAGATGCAAGAATGTTTAGCTGAGGTATGTGAGTTGCTTCTGATTTAGTCAATTAAACATTTTCTACATGATATCCATGGAGAAACTCAGAAGAATAAAAGCAATCTATACCTTTTCAAAGAACCATTATTAATACTAGGACAAAGTCCTAATCAGTGGGTGGCAATGAGGATTTTACATCTTACAGAAGAGACATCAGATAGAGACCGAGTAAACAGAACACTGGGTTTGGAGTCAAGAAGACCTGGGTATGAGCACTGTTCCAGATTCTTAATGGTTATCTGATCCTAGATCTTTCTCTGAGTCTGTTTCCTCATCTATAACATGAAGAGTTAGGAATTACTGAATTCTAAGGTTTTAACCCTATAATCCAACAATCCCTAGAGCCCATTGAGATAGGACTCTCTCTTCGTTGGTGGAGATGAATGCCCTGCCCTGTGTGAAGGATGAGGCAGAGTTAATGGGAATGGGAGAGTTCTAGTCTTCAGTTTTCTTTGGGACTCTTCAAGTTTCTAGTCACTTCAAGCACTTCTGGCTTCCAGCTCTGAGAGGGAAAACAGAAAAAGCCAACCTCACTTCATGTTGCTGAAGGGAAAGATTGGGAGATATGAGAGAAGCTGGCAGTCTCCATCATGTCCCTATCTGAGATGGTGAAGTGGAGACTTTGGAGAATTTCCATGTGAGTGAGATCTAGAACTCAATCACTTGGTTGAGTCATTAGCTCAGTCCCAATGGGAGAACTCCTTTACTCTGTATCATATGATATATGTTATCCTGTGTAGGCTTTCTCTGATTTCTATTTTTGCTCTCATTTGATTAAATGGGTTTTGTTGCTATTTGATATGTATATTCATTATGGAACTAATATTAGTTGGGAAAGGAATCAAGTCTTGAATATAGAACTTAGGGTCCTCCTTCCTCCCCTTAATAATGACAAAGTTATCAGAAGTCAGTTTGAGAGGGGAGTAGAAATATATGCTATCCCAGTACCACCTTCCTCTGAGGAGAACAGAGTGGCCTAACAGCTTACGCCTCTTCCCAGCAGGAATTAAAGTCTCCTATGGAGAAAAGTGGGGGAAGATCTCTCTTCTGTCTTTCTCTGAGTCACACAATGTCAGCCCTAAGTACAGAGTTCTCTCTGTTATGATTCTATGTTAAAGCTAGCAGGGACCTTAGGGCTTAACTAGGCATTTTTTATAGATGAGTAAACTGGCCCCTAGAGACAAAATCACCTGTCCAAAATCTCATAATAGTTTGTTTATTACACAGTTTGTGGTCTGTATATTTTATGTTATTACTGATGGGAATTATTTGGCTTAAAAAAACATAGTCTCATCTGCACAATTATGCTCTTCTTTCTTCAACATAAATGATAAAATATACTCTTGGCACCTGAAATGCAAACATAAGAAATCACAAAAAAATCACAAAAAATGGCAAAAGTATCCATGGATACTGGATACGAATAGTACCATTTATCTTAGCATTGCACTCTGTAAAAGTAAGGACCCAGGCATACACAGGAAGGCCTGCTATCACAGGTTCTTAGATATGCATTTCTAAAAGGAAAGCAACTTTTGAGGGGTCAATAATCACTTTAATCAAGCACATACATCATTCACTTAGTTCAGGAGAAAAAGTCAGCACCCTGAACTTCAGAGAAAATACAGAGAAGTGAAAATCAACAGCTATGGTTCCAGTTGTCTGACATAAGCAATCCGTATATCATAGATCAACAGACAGATCCAACTTTCTGACCATTACATACATACATTGTTACCAGAGAGAGAAGCACCAACATTTAGGTTTTTAAAGCTGAGGAGTTCCTAGCTGCCCAGAGTCTTGTCTAGTCAAACACCTCCAAAGAGTAAGACCCCAAAGTAAAACCTCATCTCAGTGTCTTTATACACTTTTTAGAGCTAGAGGGCATCATAACCCTGGAGAACCAGTGCCTTGTTAACAAAAGGTGTTGGCTTTCCTACAAATCTTCCCAGACCCATTACTGAGTGGGCAAGATCTTTAATCACATTATTCAATCAGAGGTACTTGATGATACTAAAACAAAAGATTTATTATCAATACACCTTTCCTGTACTGTTCATTAGTTTCTATGGAGAAGTGTTTATTCTGCTAGGTTCTTTTTCTCCTGATATTCAATGAGTTATTTCTCAATGAGAAAAATAAAACAAGTAAGAAATGAATGACATGAAAAGGGCAAGTGACAGGGTATCTTCTTCATTCTGTAACCATCTTCGGGCATCACTTTGGTGCTTTGGAGGAAGATATGAGCTTATCTCCTAGACATGTCAAGTGATACTTTGGCGTTGAAGTACTTTGGGATGATCCAATAATTCATGATGACCTCAAGGAGAAGGGATGCTCCACTAAAGAGCATTGACCAGTGAACAAAAAAGAGCTGCCCACAAAGTAGATTTTAAAGGTGAATCAACTTACTTTATCCCTCTCTTCTTCCTGTTTTTTGAATATATGAGTGGGGCTAAGAGTTCTTCCTTAGATTAATAGCAGGTTTCTTCTCTCCTTCATTCACCTTGGCAGCAAAGTCAGCAAATACATTTACTTTGTCTAGATGATCTTGAGATAGGATAATACCATTGCTGGTTGCCTGTTCTTTTTTGTGGTTATTTCCTTGAGTACAGGTGGCTAAACAGTGATCATATCTAGAGACAGGCTTTGAGGGAGTGGCTACTTCTGGAGTTCAGGAGTTTGTGAATTCCTTATGGGTTTCTCATACTGGACACAGTACATTTTCTACAACACATCCTTCTCAGAGAAAATGACCACTGACAACATGATGAGCCCAAGCCAGGCCCTGGCTTGCCAGAATATATGGATCTTGAGGGAATTTCTCATTCAATGAACCACAGATAAAAATGAAGTGGTTGTTCCGTATTCTTACAAAGTGTTTTAAGTTCTAATGGTTTAACTGTCAACCTCTTGGGAGAATATCACAGGAATTGTGGATTGCAATTTCATGTTTGAAGTCTTTGTCAGTGCACACATATAAGGGTTGTGTGTGTGTGTGTGTGTTTTACACATTCTTTTTGTGTGGAGAGAAAAATAAATGTCTGTGCTAGACCTGATTGATGCTATATATTGAATATCTTTCTAATCCATATTTGGGAGCCGTAGTCATGAGCCCCACCTAAGCTTTATTTAAGGGATTATCCCCAGAGTTCTGTTTTGGGGTGGGTATGTAATGATCCAGAGAATGTGAAAAAGAATCTGATCTCTCTTTTTTAGAGGCCAGGATGCCTCAGGATTGTACTCCGTTCTTGCTAACTCAGAACTGAGATATAAGGAAGGAATAAATGAAGGAATGAAAGTGAATGGGGGAAAATTGAGTGAAAATCTAAGTCATCTATCCAAATAAATAATTTTTCATTCTTTCTTCTAGCTAGTATGTCATTGTTAAGTTTTCCTTGATCCAGAAGTAAAGTATTATGTGAATGATAAATAAAAAGCATCCCCATACAGCAAGAAAAATGACCTCATATGGCTGATAGAAAGAAGCATATTCCAAGATAGGTGCTATAGGAATTGTTAAGAGGTTGACCAGTATCTGTCCTACATGCCTCAATGTTGAAAATTCAGCAAGAGCCACATTTCAGGGATAAGAAGAGCAAATACACAAAGTATTTTTAGAAATTAAATGACTTTGAGAATAATAAGATACTGAAACATTATTGTCATAATTCAACACTGAATTGAACTAACATTGGATAGAAACTTTGGGTTGTATTTTAAAAGTTGAATATAGAGAAAAGCTGGAGTATGTAGCCTAACTCAACATAGGGTGAGAGAAATGTAGGGATAAAACTCTTCTGAATGGGTAATCTTCACTAAAGCCTTTGTCTTTTACCCCTTTGTGGCATATGACCAGCAGCGTTCTTGAACTATCTACAACTAGCTTGCAAGAATGGATAGTTACATTTTCAGTGTGAGCATTTATACCTTGGAAATCAGTAAATTCTACAAATCAAGGCTTGATATATTGTTCTTTAAAACATACCCAGACTTTAGAAAGTGATAGAAGAGGTTTTTATTTTATTTGCTTATTTTTTCATTATATATTTATTTTATAAACATATAATATAAATTGTATATGTATTTATTATATATGAAGAATTTTATTTATTTAATAATAGATATTAAACTTAAAAGTGTGTCATGTACATTTTTTTCCAGTGAGCCATTTGTTAAGTATTTATTTACAAACATGCTACTAAACATGACCTTGGGTTCTCAAAGCTTATGCCAATAGACTAGAGGTTCTGGTAGGTAATAAGATCATAGACCTAAGACCATAAATAACCTTGCAACTCAACCTTCTGATTTTAAAGATGAGGCAACTGAGATACAGAAAGATGAAGTGATTGCTTCAGATTATATAAGAATTAAGTGGCAGAGTCAGAACTGAGAAGGTTCATTCAAGATAAGACGTCTTTGAAAAGAATCATCACATTCTTAAACTAAAGATAAAAACATTTCTGTCAATAACTTTAACAACAAATATGTGTTCTAGAGAACAAGAAAAATAACAAACAAAAAATAAAAGACTAAGGATGAACATAGTATGTCTGTTGTGTGAGAAGTTTAGCCAGGGTCACTATAAGAAGAAATCCACAAGTTGGATTTTTGTTCAGTCTTGTCTATTTTTAGCCACAATAATTTGTGAATACCGTCTATTTAGAGAATTGTGATAAACCTCAGGGAAAAGAATACTTTCACTAATGAAACAATACTCCAGTATTGTTGAAATAAAAGTATGAGGAATATGAAATTTCTAGGTGCTTGAATTGAAGTACTAGATTTTTTCAGGATGTGCATGTGCATGCATGCATGCGTGTGTGTGTGTGTGTATTGCATATAGAAATCTCTTTCTCTGTGATATATCTCTTTAGAATGTGAGGAGGAGGGGGGAGGAGCCAAGATGGAGGAGTAGAAAGACTCACATATGCTAGCTCCGAACCCACAGTCCATAAATTTTCTGTAAAAAGAACTCCCCACAAATTCTGGAGCAGTACAAGCCGTGCAGAAACAGAGTGGAAGAGATTACCATTCCAGAGAGCCCTGGAAAGCCGTCCCTAGGGGTCCATCACAGAACAGACAGAGGAACCCAGCCCTGCCCTGCCCTGGTCTCGTGGCCCCAGAAGAGCGGATCTGAGCAGGCTTCAGGGACGGAATCTCTGGTGGCCACGAAGCTTCCTCCACCCATAGGTGCTCCAGGTCAGTGAGACAGACTTCTGGGCTGGCCGAGAGGGGAGCAGGATGTCTCCGTGACTCGGGTCCCCTTGGGAAGCAGTGGCAGTGGCAGAGGCAGTGGTGGCTCAGGACTCCTGGAGCAGACAGGAGCTCTGCTCCATTACTGAAGATTTCCACATAAACCTCCTGAGAGAACTGAGCATGGAAGGTAGCCCTGTCCCCACCTGAGCACCAGAACTTAAGATCACATTGAATAGCAGCCACTCCAGCCACTGAAAGCACTGAGGCTGGGGAGCAGGATTTGAATCTCAGACCCCAAGCACTAGCTGGGTGGATCTAGGCGGGGGTGGAGAGGAATCTCAGAAGTCAAGTAACTGGCTGGGAAAATGCCCAGAAAAGGGAAAAAAATAAGATCATAGAAAGCTACTTTCTTGGGGAACCGATGTTCTCGTCATTCATTTCTGATGACGAGGAACAATGCTTACCATCAGGGAAAGACATAGAAGCCAAGGCTTCTGTACCCCAAACAGCCAAAATAGATATCCAATGGGATAAGGCCATGGAAGAGCTCAGAAAGGATTTTGAAAATCAAGTTAGACAGGTGGAGGAAAAACTGGGAAGAAAAATGAGAGAGATACAAGAAAAGCATGAAAAACGGGTCAATACACTGGCAAAGGAGATCCAAAAAAATGCTGAAGAAAATAATGCCTTGAAAAATAGGCTCACTGAATTGGCAAAAGAGGTTCAAAAAGCCAATGAGGAGAAGAATGCTTTCAAAAGCAGAATTAGCCAAATGGAAAAAGAGGTTCAAAAACTCACTGAAGAAAAGAGTTCTCTCAAAATTAGAATGAAACAGATGGAGGCTAATGACTTTCTGAGAAACCAAGAAATCACCAAACAAAACCAAAAGAATGAAAAAATGGAAGAGAATGTGAAATATCTCATTGGAAAAACAGCTGACCTGGAAAATAGATCTAGGAGAATCAATTTAAAAATTATGGGACTACCTGAAAGCCATGATCAAAAAAAGAGCCTAGACATCATCTTTCATGAAATTATCAAGGAAAACTGCCCTGATATTCTGGAACCAGAGGGCAAAATATGTATTCAAGGAATCCACAGATCACCACCTGAAAGAGATCCAAAAAGAGAAACTCCTAGGAACATTGTGGCCAAATTCCAGAGTTCCCTGATCAAAGAGAAAATATTGCAAGCAGCTAGAAAGAAACAATTCAAGTATTGTGGAAACACAATCAGGATAACACAAGATCTAGCAGCTTCTACATTAAGGGATTGAAGGGCATGGAATAGGATATTCCAGAAGTCAAAGGAACTAAGACTCAAACAAAGAATCACCTACCCAGCAAAACTGAGTATAATACTTCAGGGGAAAATATGGTCTTTCAATGAAATAGAGGACTTTCAAGCATTCTTGATGAAAAGACCAGAGCTGAAAGAAAATTTGACTTTCAAACACAAGAATGAGAAGAAGCATGAAAAAGCAAACAGCAAAGAGATGTTATAAGGGACTTAACCAAAGGTGAACTGTTTACATTCCTATATGGAAAGACAATAAACTTTTCATTATCTGAGTAGCTGGTGGGACCACACACACACACACACACACACACACACACACACACATGCACGCACACACAGAGACAGAGAACACAGAGTGAATTGAATAGGATGAGACCATATTTTAAAAGAAATTAAGGTAAACGATGAGAGAGAAATGTAGTGGGAGGAGAGAGGGTGAAATGGAATGGGGTAAATTATCTCATTCAAGAGGCAAGCAGGAGACTTTTTAGTGGAGGGAAAAAGAGGAGAGCTGAGAAAAAAAACATGAAGTTTACCCTTATCACATTCGACTAAAGGAAGGAATAAAATTCACACTCATTTTGGTATGAAAACCTATCTTACAATACAGGAAAGTGGGGGAGAAGGAGATAAGCAGGGTGGGGAGGATGATGGAAGGGAGGGCAATGGGAGGAGGGAGCACTTTGAAGTCAACACTCTTGGGGAGGGACAGGATCAAAAGACAGAATAGAAAAAATGGGAGCAGGATAGGATGGAGGGAAATACAGTCAGTCTTACACATCATGACTATTATCGAAGTCATTTGCAAAACTACACAGATATGGCCTATATTGAATTGCCTGCCTTCCCAAAGGGAATGGGTGGGGAGGGAGGGATGGGGAGAATTTGGAATTCAAAGTTTTAGGAACAACTGTTTATTAATGTTCTTGCTACTAGGAAATAAGAAATACAGTTAATGGGGAATAGAAAGTCATCTGGCCCTACAGGACAAAAGAGAAGATGGGGACAAGAGAAGGGAAGGAGGATAGAAGAGAGGGCAGATTGGTAATAGGGGAAATTAGAATGCTCGGTGTATTGGGGTGGGGGAGGAGATTAAAGGGGAGAAAATTTGGAACCTA
Organism: Bettongia penicillata ogilbyi; assembly: GCA_023548195.1. Classification (NCBI taxonomy): domain Eukaryota; kingdom Metazoa; phylum Chordata; class Mammalia; order Diprotodontia; family Potoroidae; genus Bettongia; species Bettongia penicillata. Next base: position 1,058,078 of record JAJHZJ010000566.1, read on the forward strand.
AAATTTTGTGAAAATGAATGTAAAAAGTCAAATAAATAAATTTATATTTAAAAAAAAAAAGAATGTGAGTAAGAAAAAGACAGCATAGAGTTAGGTGAACTGAGCCCTGCTCCTGATTTGGCTCCTAAATGGCTACATGAAAATTGACTATATTCTCTACCTTCCAAGACCTATTTCCAAGGGGAAGACATGAACCGATGTAGAACCAAGTAAGTGGAACCAACAGAAGAATAGACATGATGAATACAGTGTACAACGCTTTGAATGAAATCAACATGAAAAATCAGTCAAACTCAGATGAACAGCAGTGAGCAGTCTTGATCTCAGAGAATAGATGATACAATATATTTCCCTCCTCTAAGTGACAGTTGGGGGACTATGGGAACAGAAGGTTTTATGTGCTATCAGTCACCATCATTGCGATGGTTGATTTTCTTAACTCATTTTTTGTTTGTTTTGTTTCACAAGGGATAGTTCAATGGCAGCTGGGCATATTGGGGAACGAGCATGGTGTAAAAAAAATCAAAGGTATGGATACTATTTATTTATTTATTTAATCATTCATTTACTTGTTTATTTAAATAAGTTTTTGTTGATATCTTTTTAAAATGTCATCATAATTTCCCCGGTATGGAAGCTCAGGTTCCTCATCTACAAAATGTGGAAATAAGATTAGATGATCTTAAAACTCCCTTCTAGCTCTCCTTGAGTGCTTGACACCTTCTGGCTATCTTCTAGCTAATTTTTCAAGAGAGAAAAGGATTATATATCTCTAGTGGGAGAGAACAAGCACAAAAGGTGCTCCATCTCTCAAGAACCACACCTCAGCCTGATGGGAGAGAGAAAAGTGCTGCAAGGACAGTCCTGTGCAAAAGCATTTTCAATAAATTTCATGGAACAAATGAAGTGTGCAGTGCACACCCGCCTCTTAGGATTAATTCCCAGGTTACAGTGAAGCTTGGAAAATTGCTATTTCTTGACCTAAAAGGAGGTTAAAACACTTTTGCTGGAAATCAATTCACTTTAAAGTATTTAGCACTGTTCATATTTTGTAGGAGTTTCTATGAAGGAGCTGGCTTCAATTGGCCCTTTATGTAGCAGTCATAGGAAGCCCATCAACCTGGGAGAGAAATCTGAATGAGTGTTTAACAAGATAGATCATTTTTCTTATTTCTCTTTTAGGATAAAAACCAGATCTACCATTGTTCCAGGGATACTGGAGCCCGTGGATATGTTTGTCATGTGAGCAGTCATGAAAGCATTGCTTAGGAAATAAAATTAATTTTCCCTGCTGGTTTTATTTTTGCTTTTCAAGGGGAATTTATGTTACACATGGTCAAATAGCATTATGTACAATGAAGGAAATGAGGTGTGAGAGAATCATTCAATAAAAAATGGTAAATCACAAAAGATCATTTAGAGAAAAAAATGCCATTAGCAAGACTTAGAAAAGTATAAAGACCCTCCTTCATAGGCTTTTGAGGAACTACTGTAGCAATGAATGAATGAAATAAATTTATTAAGTGCTTACTATGTGCCAAGCACTCTGCTAAGTCTAGGGAAACTAGTAAAAAAGCCAAAACGATATTCTACCCTCAAGGAATGCATTTGGGATTTAGATGTTCCTTCTAACAAAAAACAAAAAACCATAGAAGATTAATGGAATTTGTGGCACAAAGCCCATTTGCATAAGACTTTCTTCACTGGTTCAGATTGACCAATTTATACTACTTGCCGGTATTAGGGGCAGAGTTGGCAAGAGATTAGTAAAAGACAAATCCTGGTCATCTGGTTTCCAGCTTCTAGAGAAAAGATGTACAATTCCAGATTCTTTTCAGATCCCTGATATGAAAGATTCTGAGAAGAAACTGACATGCAGAGTAGCTGGCACCTCAATTATCTCCCTGCTCCCAGTTTACTAGTGAGTTTGGAGAATTTCTCCTTGGGTGGGATTTGGATCTCTCTTGCTGTCTTTCTCTCTTAGACTCTCTCTCTCTGTCTCCCTCTTTCTTTCTGTCTCTCTCCCCTTTCCTCTCTCCCTTTTATTAGTGGATCCAGATATCTTATTCTCATTTGAAGAACTCATTGATTCTGTATTTTCTGGTATATTCTCATTTGTATACCTACTCAGTTTTCTATATGGTATTAGTTTGAATAAGTGGGTCTATTTGCTATTTTCTATGTGCTTTTTGTTGTAGAACTGACATTTGGTGGAAAAGGAGTCAATCCTTTGATATATTCTTAGAGCACGCCTTCTCCATTAAGGGATAATAATCAGGAACTCAGTTTGAATCTAAAAATTATCAACCCTAGACTAACAATATTTAGAGAGTCAGATGTAATTCTAGCCTGATACTTTCTCTGAGAAAAATTCCATGACCAGCCTCTTCCCCCCACAACTTCCTGCCTCTCCTTCTGGTGAGAATCAGTCCCCTATGGAGACTCTAGAGATATCTTTTCATTTTTCCTTCTAAGTCACATCTACACAGACCCATACGGACGTGCATAACCTGCATGGGCAGATTCACATGTGCACGCACACACACATGCATGCACACACACACACAAAACCTTTACATTAAAATAAATAATAAACACATGGCCCACCACTGTATTCAGACCAAGGAGAGGAAATCAAATCATGTGGGAACAGTGTGAGGTGCATATTAACTGTTGTCTTCTCTGCTACTGGATTATGCATTTTAAAGGTTACCATACTGAAGTATCAACAGACTTGGCCTATAATGCTTCAGAAAATAAAACCAGGATCAATTATTGGTGAAGTAGATATGCCAATTCAATATAAGTACTTACTTTCTAATAATTAGAGCTGTCCAACATTGGAACAGAATGCCATGATAGATAAGGAGATTCTCAACACTGGTGGTAATCAAACATTGGAGGGAGAAGGGTATATTAAAAAGAAAGCTGTACAAGTCCATGTTTCTTTCCTCTCAATATTGTATGATTCTGGAAGGGAGGAAGTAGAAAGGAGAAAAGGGACTTCTTTAGGAGCAATTGCACTTTGGTTGATTCCTAGTATTATTAGAAATACACACTACTATTAAAGAATAAATTATGAAAAACATTTCACTCCAAATTCCAACATTGCCTGACCTACTTAGGATCTTCTTTGCATAGATCCCTTTGAATTATAGGACTTATCTGGTTGTGGTTTCTTTTTTTCCTGTCACAATTTAGTCAACTGTAAAAGACAGTTATCCAAGGGCTTCAAGGTACCCCTCTTATATCATCTTGTCTATCCCATGCCTCTAGGCAGTACAAGTAAAACTATCTTAGATGGAGAACAACATCAGTCCTCCTTTAAAGTTCCCTAGAGGAACATTAAACTCTTCAATGTGCCTTTTTTTCCCCTGTTACAGGTTTGGTACAATAAGTTTAAAAAGAATTTTGTGTTACCAATGATGGATTTCTTCCACCCAAAATTTTTTGTCATCTTTTCAAAATTTTTCTTTATATATTTTTGAATTGCATAAATTTCCTTCTGTATGCTTCCCTATCCCTTCTCCAGAGAGTTATTTCCTTCATTTTTTTCTTTTTGTTTTTCTTTCATTTGTCAGTCCCTTATGCTATCTCCTTCCCCACTGAGCCATTTTTTAAAAACCTTGAAAAATAAACTCATCAATACATGCATGAATAGCCTGGTAAAATAAATTCCCACATAGGCCATGTCCAAAAATACACGTCTCCTACTACATTTTAAATTCAATACATCTCAGGAAATGGTGGGATGTTTAATCTTCATTCTTTGGAACTTGTGGTTTGTCATTGTATTGATTAGAGTTCTAAAGTCTTTCAAAGCTGTTTTTCTCCATAATGCTGTTATCATTGTATAATTTGTTCCCCTAATTCTGCTCATTTCATTGTACATCATTTCATAGAAGTATTTTCCTGAGTTCTTCCCAAAATGTCCATTTTGTCATTTCTTATGGAATGATAATATTCCATTACATTCTTTTATTATAATTTGTTTAGCTACTGCCCAATAGAAAGACTTCTCCCTTACTTTCCAATTTGGAGCTACTACCTGAAAAGCTGCTACAAATATTTTTGTACATATCTGTCATTTTCCTCTTTCTTTAATTTTTTTTTTGGAGGGCATAGGTCAAGTAATGGTAGAGTTGGCTCAAAGAGCACTCATTGTTTAGTGACATTCTGGACATAATTCTAAACAGCTTTTGAGAATTATTGGACCTATTTACATGTCCACCCAAAAGTTATACATGTATATGTTCTTAACACAAACTGTAGCCAAAACAGATTAAAAGATGTGGTTTTTGTTATTTCCTGGATAAGGGGAGGGATGAGGAGTAGTTGTGGTACAAAATTCAGATAAGGAAAGTTGTTTTACTTTACTAAAAATAAAAATAAAAGAAAAATTGCCTTTATTCTGGCAAGTGTGAAGTTTCACCAAGGTAGCTAAAATCTTATCAGCAATCAGAAAGAGAATTCTATAATTTCCCTAAGGAAAACAAAACAAGAATTGGAGTTTCAAAAAAATCAGAGATTTTGAGGTCAACTTTGGGGAACTTGAAAGAAAACCCTTTTTGAAGTTATGTACACATTCGCAAGGAAGGGAAAAGAGGATGTCTATTAAGAAAGTGAAAAATTAGTAAAGAAGGTATAATTCTATATGTATGTAAAATATGTAGGTATGTATTTATGCATTTGAGACTTTTTCTTTGATTTTCTAGTTTGTTCTAAAGTGTATCAGCATTTATATTTCCAGGGTTAAATCATTAATAACTATGGGTTTATATTTTTTAGGATTTCCAAAATACTTGGCAGTCTGACTTCTAAAGTGCTAATGTTCTAAAACCACCAATCAGTAAGCCAACAATAATTTATTAAGTGCACGTTATGTGCCACGTGATATGCTAAGCACTGAAGCTACAATGAAAGGCAAAAATGTGGTCTCTTCCTTCAAAGAACTCAAATTCTGATATAACAGACAACAGCGACCTACATATGAGAAATATTCAGAACAGATGAAAGGCATTCTCAGAGGTAAGGCACTGCTAATGGCAGGGGGAATAACTTGGGGCTGGGGTGGGAAAGTTTGCTATAAAATATAATTTTACTTTTTCCATTGTCTTCTTTGTGTTATAGAATTTAGGGCTTGGGGCAACTTTAAGGATTGTCTCGTCCAATATTCTCCTTCTGAAGATAAAGAAACAGAAGCCTGAGAAGTTGCTTGCTCAAGGTCATACTGATGATAACTGATTGGGCTGAGGTCCAACACCAGGTCTTTCGACTGCAAATCAAGCTTAATTCTTCCTATGCCAAAGGGACTTCACACTTGTGTCCCTACATGAGGTGATCAGAAGGACAGTATTGGGAGAACCCTCTTTGTTATTTAGAAGATCCATAACTTTGTGGGGACTCAGTACTGATTTTTTACAAGCACACACACACACACGTACTCACAAACACATGTATATATGTATATTCATGTATATCTATGTGTAGAGACCTAATTATCTAGAGACATAATTTACACAAGCTCCATCACAGCAGTCAACTGGACCAGAGCTCAAAGCAGATCACATAGACTTATTAATGGGTGGGAAAGATTTCCTCATTCCATTAGCATTACAAGGGATTAGACTAGTCTCCAGACCAGATTAGAGATATAGTCTCTAATATATTTTCGTTATGCTCTACCGATTCCTGGTTCAACTAGAATCCATTTGGGGATGTTCATCAGCCGGAAGCGTTGCTGGAAGAGATTAAATTAACTCTTCCCTTCCCTTTCTTCCTCCCCTAAAAGGGCTACCCGATCCTTTCTGGGAGTCAATCAGGAAAAATGACATGTCTGTTCACTTCTCTTGGATGAGTTGAGAGTCATCAACTACAACTCTTACTATAGGATGGAGCATCCCTTCTTCTTTATTCTAAGGTCCTTCATGTATCACCACATGATCTAACTCTTTGGTCTAAAGATCCCTGGAAATTATTAACTCACCTGCCAATGCACCTAAAGACTCTGAGATCTTGCTATCCACTCTGCTGCTACCTCCTTAGGACTTCAAGGCTTTTACATGCTCCCTGTAGCTAAGCTCTCTCATGTATTTTGTCTCTTTCCATTAACATGTGAACTCCTTCAGTGCCGACTCTTGTTTTGTATGTTGCTGTTTTCTATTTGTTTCCCCTGCCAGATTATGTGTTTAACAATTTTTTCCATTCATTAATTAAATTCTTCTGTGATCCTTTGGCTGCCTGAATACTTTGCTTCCCAAAACTTGCTACGAGCTAGTGAGCTAATAAATCTTCATACTTGTGGCTGAAGGGAAGGATGAGAAACTTGTTAATTTTCAAAGTTGAAAGACTCCATGTCATTTAATGAAAAACTCCACTTCCAACAACCCTTCAACAACCATTTATTTAGCATCTATTATTTTGGGGGCTTTGCTATTTTTATTTCTTTTGGATAGGCTCCTCCCTTATCTGATGGTTCAAAGTCCCCAAATTTTTCTCAGTGTGATTAAGGCTATCATAATAAAAGCATCGCAACCGAAAAAGAGACGTCAAAAACAGGAATGAGACATTTTGACTCTTTCCTCATCTCTGCTGCTAATGATCTTTGGATAATTCCTTAGACTCCTTGATGCCTAAATTTCCCTGTCTATTAAATTGGGGAGTGGTGAGTTATCTTGAACAATGGGGAAAATATTTGGAATAATCTATATTAAAAATAGGAAGAAGTATAATGATAGATCTCCTGAGCATAAAACCGATACCATTAATTGTATTTCTCCCCTTGCATTTCCCTTTAATTTTTATCCCTATCTACTTCCATATTCTAAATCCTTTTAGAGCTGATTAAGTATAACATGCAGCTTTTTAAATTAGCAGATTTTTTAAAAAATTAATTATTTATTTCTAGCTTTCAACATTCACTTCCATAAGATTTTGAGTTCCAAATTTTGTCCCCATGTCTTCCCTTCCCCCATTCCAAGACAGTGTGCAATTTCATATAGGCTCTCCATATACATTCACATTGATCCTATTGTCACATTAGTCATATTGTAAAGAAGAATTAGAGCTAATGGGAGAAACCATGAGAAAGAAGAAACATTCAGACTCCATATTTCTTTTTCTGGATGTGGACAACATTTTCCATCATGAATCCTTTGGAATTGTCTTGGATCCTTGTATTACTAAGAAGAGATGTCTATCAAAGCTTTTCATCAAACATTGTGGCTGTTAACTATATACAGTGTTTTCCTGGTTCTGCTCACTTCACTCAGTATCAGTCCATTCAAGTCTTTCCAGGTTTTTCTGAAATCTATCTGCTCATAATTCCTTATAACACAATATGGAATAATGGAATACATTCATTCCATTACATTCATATACCACAGCTTCTTCAGTCATTCTCCAACTGATGGGCATCCCCTCAATTTCCAATTCTTGACCACCACAAAAAGGGCTGCTATAAATATTTTTGTACATGTGAGTCCTTTTGCCTGTATCTCATTGGGATATAGACCTAGAAGTGGTATAGCTAGGTCAAAGCGTATTCACATTTTTATAGCTCTTTGGGCATAGTTCCAAATTGCTCTCCAGATTGGTTTGGATCAGTTCACAATTCCGCCAACAGTGCCTTGGTGTTCCTGTTTTACCACAACTTCTCCAGCATTTATAAATTTCCTCTTTTGTCATGTTAGCTGATCTGATAAGTGTGATGTGGTGTCTCAGAGTTATTTTGATTTGCATTTCTCTAATCCATAGTGATTTGGAGCATTTTTTCAATGAGAGTTTTATGTTCATATCAAAATAGAGAACTGGAACTGGAATTCAAGAAGATCTGAGTTCAGATTTAACCTTTGATAACTTACTAATGATGTGACCAATGACAATTCATTGTGACTTCTTTGCCTCATTTTCATCATCTGTAAAATGGGATAACTAGTAACACCTATTTCTCAAGTTTGTTTTGAAGATAAAAAGGTAATACTTGTAAAAGTATCTTGGAAAATTTAAGTCATTATATAAATACTAGCTGTTATTATTAATTTTTTGCTCAATGTTATGCTCTTTTCAGGAATATTAAATATATTCAGAATCTAAGGTCAGGTCCTGAGAAATATGCAGAGGGAACGCCATATTTCACTGCATATTTATCACAGATTTTATTCCAAATATTTTTACAAAAAATGTGGTGCAACTATTATGTGAAACTTTTTTTAAAATTATACTGATATTACTTAAAATTCACTTATTACTATATTGTCTTTGGTGCAAGATTAGGACACATGGAATACTTGTAAATATATGTTAAAATTGAATACTGCCATTGTGTGTGCGCTGAGAATTCTAGGCTCACAGCTTGCATTGCACAAGAGATAAATGCACATCCATATAATACTGGTGAATACATTGCTGCTCTGTTTGCCTTTTAAGTGGTGTGATGAACAGAATTATACTATGTGATAATTACGAAATGAAAAGTCATAAACCACTTTTTGGATTGAAAAAAACAGGATGTGACAGTTATGGAGTGGCAATGATTATGTGATGAAATATGATAAAAATTTGCTTCTGATGCCCTCCCATCTCCATCTCCCTTCTTAATATCACCAGACCTACCTCCTTCCTTAGTGTTCAGGTGAACTAGCAAGCAGAATATTAGACTTCAAACTAGAAAGAACTGAATTCAAATCATGACTTAAAAAAGTAGTTGTATCACCCTAAGTCATTTAACTACTTAATCTCAGTGCCCTCATTTTAAAAATGGGGATAATAATAGCATCTACCTCCCAGGGTTGTTATCATAATAAAAGGAGATAATATTTATGAAGTGCTTTACAAACCTTAAAATGCTATGTACATGTTAATTATTTTTCCCTCCTACCACCAACAAATCTTCATGTCATATTTCCTATTCTGGTAAGATAATAATTGTATCCTGAAAAAGAACGATAAAGAAATTGGAACTAGAGTGTTAATAACTTACCCCTATTACTACAAAATGAGAACCTGAAATAATAATTCTCTCATTACTAAGGACTTTGATGAATTAACCTATAATAGCAATTAATTGATTCATTTTAATAAAAGGTGATTTAGGGCAATATAGGCATACCACAGAATGACTTTTTTCCACTGGGTGTACTAATATAAATAAAAAAAATACCTACTCTCCAGGAGTTTACATGGTAATGAGGGAAGACGTGATGGCAAGCAAAGTAGGATCTTTTGCTGTTTTATTTTAGTATGATCAAGTACCTCTGATTGAATCTTCCCTTGATCAACCAAGAGTCTTCACTAGGAGTAAAGTATAGAAACAAGAATTTCTTTAACTAGAAACAGCATATGTATTTGTATTGTTACTTATTTTAATGTGATTAAAGATCTTCCTCACCCATTAAATGATGACTGGGAAGATTTGTAGGAAGGCCCACATTTTTTGTTAATGAGGCTGGTTCTCAAGGGTTGTGATGCCCTCTGGCTCTAAAAAATCTGTAAAAGAACTCTGAGGGTGCGGTTTTACTTTGGGGCTTAGTTTTTGGAAGAAGCTTTGAGTGTCAGATGAGACTCTGGGAAGCCTCTAGGCAGCCCCCTGACTTTGAAAATCCAGATGTTGGTGCTTCCCTCTCTGGTAACTATGTATGTATTGTTAGACAGTTGCATCTGTCTGTTGATATATCAGGCAGCTGGAAGCCTGTTTGTTGATCTTTGATTTCTCTGTATTTTCTCTGAAGTTCAGGGTACTCACTTTTTCCCTTGAACTAAGTGAATGAATATCCACTTGATTAAAGTGATTGTTGACCCCTCAAAAGTTGCCTTCTCTTTTAGAAATGCAGATATAATAATCTGTGAGAGCAGGCCCACCTGTGTATGTTGGGGTGCCTATTGATACAAGACAATACAGAAAGAGGACTTATAAAGGTAGGTATAATACTTACTATCAGTCAGGCACTATGCTAAACTCTTTATATTTTATTTATCATTTGATCCTCACAACAGTCCTGGGAGGCAGGTGCTATTATTATCCCCATTTTTAAAAAGGAGGAAAATGATTCAAGCAGAGACTAAGTGTCTAGCTGAGGGTCACATGGCTGGTAAGAGTCAGAAACTGGATTTGAACTCAAGCCTTCCTAACTCTAGGTCCAGTCCTTTATTCATTGCCCTTATATAAAAGAAGCCCCAACACAATCCAATACTTGTGATTCTTTCCTTCATCCTCTGACACATTCCCTGCCCCCTGCTCCACCCTTCCCCCCCCCCCCCCCACTGTACCACTATCACCTTGTTGTAACATGCTGAAGCTTGGCTTCAAATACAGGCATCTACTTCAAACTTTACATGCTGGTTTCAGTTAATGTAGGATCTTAAAATGCTAATGAAATTAAAGAAACAAAAACAACCTGGAGTAGAAAGAAACATTTTATTTGAACTCAGAAATCCTGAGATGCCATTCTCAATCTAGCATTTACAATGTAATTTAATTTCTCTGAGCCTTAGTACTATTATTTGCAAAATGGGTACAATAGGAGAATCATAAAATTAGAGCTGGGAGGTGCCTTAAAAGTCGTCCAGTCTAAACTTCTATTTTACAAATGAAGAGCCCAAGACCCAGAGAGTTTCTGGGACTTCTCTAAGATTAACAAGTAGTAAGAGTCAAGGCTGATATTGGAACTCAGCATTTATTATCCACCAACCCACTTTACATTCCCTAATATCTTCTCTACCTCTCTCATAAAGTTGTTAGGAGATTCAAGTTAAATATATACACATGAACTCTAGATTTGTAAGGAATTTTTAAACATAAAAATAATTTTTTTTACAAATAGCTTGCAGAAAAGTATTCAACTCCTTTGCTCTTCTATTATATGCATCTTTACAGCTGCTTCTGCTCACATCTGTCCACTTTCTTATGAATGTGGATTACTCCATTCTCTTGTCAATTTGGCGTTATTGTCAATTTCCACCTTTTCCCAAGTCCTGTTACCAGGTATCTAGAGAGCATAAATCATTTTTTTTCCTGCTAGGTTGCTGCTGCTGCTCTGATGTGTGATCTAATTTAGCTTCAGAAATCCCTTCCAGAGCTATCACCCCAATTGTATTACTAAAGCTCCTTCATGGCTTCATTCTGCCACTAGTTTTACTCTTAAGACCTTCCAGATGAAAGATATCTCATGAATCCATGAGATATTGAATATTTTATTACTGTTACTTTTCATCCAGCTCCTCATTCTCTTCACTGTAAGAGTTTCTCTTTCTACTTCTATCTCAATTCACCTAGAACTGAGGACTAAAAATGGAGTTTGTGTCTTTTAAGGTTAAACTTGTCTCTGATATTATTATCCTAGAGAGCAGGCAGAGGCTAAGTGCTAAGTTCTGGGCATACAAATATAAAGAAAATAGGTATATACCCTCCAGACATTTATATTTTAATGAGGGAAGACACTACAGAAAGGGGAGTTGTAAAGGTAGGATGCCTATGTTAGGCTACTGGGGGCCATCTCCAGTCATCTTTATCCATTTCTTGTCACTGGATCCAGGTGGCCCTGGGGGAGATAGTAAGGCTGTGACTTTATCCAGCTCTGCCTCACTTCAATTAACTTGCAAGTCAAGACGTCACTTTCCTGATGTCATTAGTCTTCTTCAAGAATGAAGGACAAATGACAACTGGTGAGAAAATGGGGAAATTTGGAGAGTGAGGACTAGAACCAGGTGTGATGCGCTCAGGGCCTTAGTCAATGGTTCCAGTCAAGGATTCAAGAATTTGATTGTTCGTCCTTTATTTTCAAAAAGGACAAGTAACCTCACTGGGTGATTTCTTGACTTGTCTGTGAATTGCATTTAAGTGAGGTCGAGTTATACAAAGTTGTCAGCCTCACTCTGTTTTCCAGAGCCATGAAAGTCCAGTGGCAAGAAAAAAGTCAGGACAGCTGACAATGACCTGGGATGCAGCAGATGACCTTGGTGTCTTCAATGTCTAACCAAACACTAAGCAGTCCACAGCACCTGTTTCATCTACCTTCACTGCTCTTGCAACAAGGTGTTCTCATTCACCCATTTGCACAGGGGATATCTTCACATGCTTGGAGTAGACATTCCCTAAGTCACCAATGGGTGAGGTCCCTCTGGTGTAACTTGTCAGCTGAGATAGTTTTACCTTAGTATGGCTACCACACATGCTACAGCTTCTTGGAGTGACAAGTGAGAGTGGGTAAGCAGCCCTTAAAAAGACTGAGCAAGCCTCCACAGAGATGCTAGTCCTCCCTGGGCACCTCAAACACCCCAATTTAATTATCACAAGAGAGTTTGCAGGACAGAAGCAGATTTAGGATGAGAAGGCTGCTGGTCAGGAGCTAGAGAAGTCCACAGAGTGAGGAGTATATCTGAAAGTGAAGTGAATTTGAGCAAAATGCCAACTCTTGAACTTGAGATTAAAAGTCCTCTACAATCTGATATCAGCATACTTTTCTTACTCCATTTTACATTAATCCTATTCAAAATCACTATGTTCTAGCAAAACTGTATTATGTGCTCTTTCAACTCTCTCTCTCTCTATATATATATATAGATATAGATATAGATATAGATATATAGATGTATGTATGTCCTCTGACACTAAACCCTTCCACAGGCTGTACTGCATATCCCTGGAATGTCATTCCTCATTTCTAAATTGCATTTTACTTCTATAAAAGTTCGAATCAAATCCCACTTTCTCTTGTGACATTTCCTGAGTGCATCAGATTTTAACATTTTCTTCTTCCTCAATTAGTTCTAGGGTGCTATGTGTTTTCTCTTCCCCCTTCTTTATTCCTTTCCTTGTATTATATTTATTGGTCTCCATGTTATAGAGATCCTCAGTAGAATGCAAAGTCTTTGAAAGCTGAGACTATATCATTTTTGTCTTTGGTTCCTATTGTTTAGCACAAAGCATACAGCAGGTGCTTAATAAATGTTTGTTGAATCTAATTTATTGAATTGTTGAAGAAGTATAAGGTGGTTAATAGTGTTAAAAGAATGCTAGAGAGAGGTAAAGAAGAAAGAGGCCTCAGCAAAGATTTGACGATGAGGTCAATGATGACTTTAGAGAAGGTAGCTTTGGTTGAGTGGCAGAGAAACCAGATTCTAGGGCACTAAGGAGTAAGCCTAATGGATGGATGGATGGATGTGTACATCCTTCATTTTTTAAGAGGACCATGACATCAGAGAAGTGAGGACATGACTTGCACTTGACTTTATTTTGAGTGAGGGAGGGCTATGCAAAGTCACAAGCCTCACTTCCTCCTCTTGAGCCATCTGGATCCAGTGACCAGATATTCATCAAGATGACTGGAGATAGCCCAGAATGCAATGGGAGACCTTGAACTTTTAGGATAAGGCCTTTTCAGGTACTCACTTAGAGTGAGGTAATGCTCATTCAGTGAATAGGCCTCTTTAAAAGGTAGTCAGGGGGATGGCCCCTTTAATAGAAAAGATAAAATAAATAGATAGATCACTCTGGGAGAGGCAGGAGCTTCAGGTTTGTTGTTTGGAAGAGAAACTGTTACTATTGACATTCACTCTAAGTCAGGAGGGTCCAAAACCAGCCACTGAGTGGAGGTTGGGCAGGGACCCTTCACTGTTCAATCCATGGGCTTCAGAGAAGTTGGAAAGTGATAAGAAAATGAAGGCAATACATATAGAATACTCAGGAAGTATGACTGTGAATATTAACTCCTTGAGGACAGGTCCTAAATCATTTTTGTTTGTATCTGCAGGATCTACACTGTGCACATAATATATATTTAATATTTTTAATATATATTTAATATATTTAATAATATATAAAATATAAAATAATATATTCTAATATATATTTAATATATTTAATAAATGTTTGTTGAATTGAATTGAAAGGAAGGAGAGTAAAGAGTTGGTAGCTAGAGGGGCTTAGCAACTGGATCAAATAAAGAGTGAAAGTACGGGAAAATCTCTTTGGGGAAAGAAAAAAACAACACAGATTTTTACAAACCTTTTCAAGTTCATTTAAAAAATATATCATTTATATGGTGCTTTATTGCCTGAATAACAAATTTATAAATTGACATTCATTCAATGCATACTGGTTTGCTTTGGAATCAAGGCCTGACATAGATCTTTATGGTGAAGAATATTTTTCTTGGGAATTTGATGATAATAATTGAGACTCTTGGAATTTTTCTTTAAATTCCTTCAACAGATGCCCCATGGTCTCCAAGTCCTCAAACTTGAATCCTCTCCCAAGAGGAAGATATTGAATATGCTGCATTTACACCTGGATGTCAGTAAGGGGGCCATAGCTTATACCTAATATCACTGTGAGTGATTCCTGTAGCCCATTTTTCAAGCTGTGTTCAAATACACTTTTTTTTCTTTTCCCCAAGATAACTCGAAGCTTAATGGTGGAGCTTTTCAGGCATTCGCAGGACCTGAAGAAACCCTGTGCTTTTGTCTCCCCTGAGAGCTATAACAACTATGAAGTGACAACACTCTACAGGGGATCAGTGAGGAAAGAAAATCAATAGTGATATATGCAATGTGTGCCTTGCCTCCAAAGAAAATTGAAAATCGGTTGTAAGGTTTCCAGGCTGGGTGAAGTACTCAGTCTGTTTTCTAAACAAGGGCCCTTGGAATATGTTGTTGGTCTCTTGTCATAATACTTTGTATGCTCACTCTTGAGGTCCTCCATGATTTTTGAGACTTTGATTTCCTCTTTACTATTAGACATTCAAAGAATATCAATCATTTCTTTTAGGGTACAATTCTCAGGCAGTTAATTATAGATTTACCATCCAGAGGTTGTGACGAGCTTGGGCAGAATTTGGTGGAGTTGACCTGTATTTTTCTGTAACAGATCAGTAGACATATTTGGGAATAACTTTTTTATTGGTTTATTGGTTAACTTTTTTATTGGGGACTTATGTCTTCAAATCATCCTTGACTCCTCACTCTTCCACATAACTGTACACAATCAGTTGCCAAGTCTTATTTGTTCTACCTTCCCATTTCTTTCATATTTATTCCATTCTCTCTGTTCACATGGCCACCAAACTAGTTCATGCCCTTATTGCATCTAACCTGGACTATTATAGTAGTCTCCTGATTAGGCTCTCATTTTCAAGTCTTTTCCTATTTCAATCCATTCTTCACTCAGCTACCAAATTGATATTCCTAAACTATAAAACAGACCATGTCACACCCTTGCTCAGACAGCTTCAGGGACTATCTATTAGCTTTAGGATAAAGTACAAACTCCTTTTTGGTGGCCCTTCGTAATCTGACTCTCACTTATTTTCTAGACTAATGTCATATCACTGTTCCTCTTGCCCGATATTTTAGCCAAACTGATCTACTTTCTGTTCTCCACATAAAACACTGAATCTCTGGACCTGTTTCCATACATAAGCTGTTCTTTTCATGTCTACAATGCATTCCCTTCTCATTTCATTCTCTTAGAATAACTAGCATCCCTCAAAACTCAGTTCAAATGCCACCTCTTACTCAAGATCTGTCCAGTTTCACACAAATTGTTGCTCTTCTCCCATAAAATTTCCTTGCAATTGCTTTCTGTTTAATTCTCTGTGTACTTATTGTTTTCTTATATTTATAATTTTTTTCTTTTCTTTTGTAAATTTAACAATCATCCATAAAGGAATTTTGACATTTATTTAAAAAATATTTATTTTAATTTTTGATATTTCCACAAAATTTTGAGCTGCAAATTTTCTCCCCATCTTTCCCCTCCCCCCATCCCAAGACACCGTGCATTCTGATTATCCCTTTCACCAATCTGCCCTCCCTTTTATCACACCCCTCCTTTCCCTTATCCCCAACTTCTCTCTTTTCTTATAGGGTGAGATAGATTTCTATATCCTATTACCTTGCATTTCTTATTTCCTAGTTGCATGCAAAAACAATTCTCAACGTTGATTCCTAAAACTTTGAGTTCCAACTTATCTCCCTTCCTCCCTCCCCACCCAACCCCACTGAGAAGGCAAGCAATTCAGTATAGGCTATATATGTGTAGCTACGCAAAAGACTTCCATAATAATCATGTTGTAAAAGATCTATATTTCCCTCCATCCTATCCTGCCCCCCATTTATTCTATTTTCTCTTTTGACCTTGCCCCTCTGCAAAAGTGTTTACTTCTAATTACTCCCTCCTCCCATTTTCCTGCCCTTCTATCATCCCCCTATAGCCCACTTATTCCCTTCTCCTCTACTTTCCTGTAGTGTAAGATCAATTTTCATACCAAAATGTGGGTCTATGTTGTTCCCTCCTTAAGCCAAATGTGATGATATAAGCTTCACTTTTTCCCTCTCACCTTCCACCTTTTCCCCTCCACTGAAGAAGCTTTTTCTTGCCTCTTTTGTGAGAGACAATTTTCCCTATTCCATTTCTCCCTTTCTCCTCTTAATGTATTCCTCTCTCATCTCTTAATTTTATTTTTTTAGATATCATCCCTTCCTATCCAACTCACCTTGTGCCTTCAGTCTATATGTATATAATCCCTCCAACTACCCAAATACTGAGAAAAGTCTCAAGAGCTACAAATATTATCTTTCATGTAGGAATTTAAACAGTTCAACTTTAGTAAGTCCCTTAGGATTTCTCTTTCCTGTTTACCTTTTCATGCTTCTCTTGATTCTTGTTTGGAAGTCAAATTTTCTATTAAGCTCTAGTCTTTTCATCATGAATGCTTGAAAGTCCTCTACTTCATTTAATGACTATTTTTTCCCCTGAAGTATTAAACTTAGTTTTGCTGAATAGGTGATACTTGGTTTTAATCCTAGTTCCTTTAACTTCTGGAATATCACATTTCAAGCCCTTAGATCCTTAATGTAGAAGCTGCACAATGCTTGAATTGCTTCTTTCTGACTGCTTACAAGTTTCTCCTTGACCTGGTAACTCTGGAATTTGGCTCCAATATTCCTAAGAATTTTTCTTTTTGGATTTCTTTTAGGAAGTGATTGGTGAACTCTTTCAATATTTATTTTACACTCTGGTTCTAGAATATCAGGGCAGTTTTCCTTCATAATTTCATGAAAGATGATTTCTAAGCTCTTTTTTGATCATGGCTTTGAGATAACCCCATAATTTTTAAATTGTCTCTCCTGGTTCTGTTTTCCAGGTCAGTTGTTTTTCCAATGAGATATTTCACATTGCCTTCTATTTTTTTCATTCTTTTGGTTTGGTTTTGTAATTTCTTGGTTTCTCATAAAGTCATTATCTTCCATCTGCTCCATTCTAATTTTTAAAGAACTATTTTCTTCAGTGAACTTTTGAGCCTCCTTTTCCATTTGGCTAATTCTGCTTTTTAAAGCATTCCTCTCCTCGTTGACTTTTTGAACTTCTTTTGCCATTTGGGTTAGTCTATTTTAAAAGGTGTTATTTTCTTCAGCATTTGTTTGGGTCTCCTTTAGCAAGATGTTGACTCACTTTTCATGATTTTCTTGCATTGTTCTCATTTCTCTTCCCAAGTTTTCCTCCATTTCTCTTATTTGATTTTCAAAATCCTTTTTGAGCTCTTCTATGACCTGAGATCATTGCATATTTATTTTGGAGGTTTTGGATGCAGAAACCTTGACTTTGGTGTCTTCCTTTGATGGTATCCTTTTTTCTTCCTCCTCCAAAAGGATGGAGGAAAATATCTGTTCATCAAGAAAGTATCCTTATATAGTCTTATTTTTTCCATTTTTGGGACATTTTCCCAGTCTGTTACTTGACTTTTTAGTGTTTTGTCAATTGGAGGGTATACTATCCTAAGTTTCAGATGTTTTGTGCAGTGCTTTCTGATATACCTCTAGGGACCTGTAAGTTCTCAGTTCCTCCACGGTGGCATAATCAAGGGAAAGGAGTTTACTCTTCTCCTGGCCTGCACTCTAGTCTGGGAGCAGCCTCAGGCTTTTCCGCCCAGTATCTGTGAGTAGGATTTCCTGTCTATAACTGCCTCCAGCTGTACCATGCCAGTATTCTTCCTCACCCCAGGACTGCCACTCAGTACTGAGATCCAAATCAGTCCCTTGATTCCCCTGGGAGCTTTCAGCTGAGAGCTCCTAAAATGCACACTGTTGCCTCAGCAACTGCCTCAGCGACCACTCTGCCACTCTGAGTCCAGGGCCAGACCCAGTTCCCTTCTATCTTTTTCATTGACTTTTGAAGTTATCTTTGGCATTTGTGGGTGAAAAATCTGGGAGCTGCAGCTGCTGTCCTGGATTCATCCCCTGAAGCCTACTGTAGTTCTGTCCCTGCTGGTGCCTTGTGACCAAGGCTGGGCTTCACTCTTCTCTGAACCTGGGAGTGAGGGACCCTTCCTGTTGGCCTTCCAGGCTGTCTTGGGCTTAAGAACTCTTTCACTCTTTTGTTTTGTGACTTCTGCTACTCTGAAATTTATTTGGAGTCATTTTTACAGGTATTTTATGGGCATTGAGGGAGAATTAGAGTAGGCTCATCTTTCTCAACATTTTTTTAAAAAAAGAGGCTTGTGTAACAAATTGGGAACTTCTGTTTGAATGGGTGCTTTGACATCTTTTCCCCTCATTCTCTTCTTAACTTGCCACTGTTTGGGTTCTAGTTTCCTATCCATTTCTATTTCTTTTTAAAAAATGCTGCTAGAAATATTTTGGTGAATTAGGGGATGTTCTTCTTATAAACAGCCTTCTTTGAGCATATGCCTAGTAGTGTAATCTCTTGTTCACTTTTTTTCATAATTTCAGATTGCTTTCCAATCAATATGTTTGTACTGACTTAATTTTTGCCAAAAATGCACCAGTGTCTATCTTCTCACAACCCTTCTAACACTGACTTTTCCTAGCTATTTTGCCAATTTTCAGAGTATGAAGTAAAATTTCTGAATTGTTTTGATTTGCATTTCCCTTATTATTAGTGATTTGCAAGATTCTTCCTTATAATTGTTAATAATTTGCAATTTTTCATTTGACAACAATTGGTTCATATGTTTTGACCACATATAGATTAAGGAATATATATATATATATTATATATATATAATATATATATATTATAAATTTACATACATACCTTTTTAATATATCTTGTATAATAAGCCCTTATCAGAGAAATTTCATATGATGATATTTCTCCCATTCAACTGCTTCACTTTCATTCTTTGGTGCATTGATTTTTGTTTCTGCAAAACTTTTACATTTTGTGTAATCCAAATTATCTATTTTATCTTTTGTAATTTTCTTCATGATTTGTTAGGCTAGGAATACATCTCTTACCCATAGCTGTGGAAGGTATATTTTCTGATTTTGATATCTGAAAATTACCACATAGTGTTGCTAATCACTCTCTTGTCCTCCTCAACAAAAAAATAAGTCCACTGACTCTGGAGATTATACATTCCATGATATTGAGAAGGAGAATTAAAAAAATTATCAAAGTCTCAGAGAATCTTACATTAGTATCACCTCTATATGACCACTCTTGTCTTTTTAGTCTGGAAATGTGATTGATGTAGATTTACCCAATCAGATTTAACTCTGAGCCCCCAAATAATTTTAGAAATATCACCTCCTTCCTGCAAAGGCTCATTGAAATCGTTGAGGTTCACTGAAAAGAGCTTGGGAGAATAGAGTTGTTCTCCCATCTGAACAGACAGATATGCCTCAGTGCTATGTATGGTGTTACTTTTTCTGCACATAATAAATTAAAAGGAATAGATAATACATAACATCTACTACTGTGGTTTGTACAATTTTTCTTGGACTTGGGCTACCCCAAAACAGTACAAAGTATTATTCACAGTACAGCAATTCTAGGAAAGACTTTTTTTTTAACTTTGTTTAATTTATTTAATCCCCAAAGACCACAACTCCTTTGAGCAGGAAAAAGGAACTTAGGGAACAATGTAGTTTGCAATTGGGCTTATAGCCTCCAGTAGGATCAAATATCAGCTCTGATAGGACTTAGGACTCTGGATCTGGACCTTGGTTCCTCCTCACACAAAGAGATATAATCTTGAGTGATCTCTTTACTCCTCCCTTACTATCTCATTGTAGGCTGAAACTCCTTTGACCAATACTATTTTTCCTCAGTGTCCTGTGCCTGGCAAAGACTCCAACTGCTTCTCATCATTCAGGTAGGCCATGAGTCTTCCTTGGAATCTTAACCTGGGATTTGTGGACTCCACATAGAGATCTTTAGATAGATTCCAGTGGTCCATGAACTTGTAAGGAGAAAAAGGACATTTTAATTTTCACTAATCACTAGCTGAAATTTAACATTTCCTTTCATTATAAATGTAGATAATAAACATTACTCTGACATGAACTACATAGGCTTCACCAGCTTGCCAGAGGGATTTAGGGCAAAACAAGGTTAAAAATTGTTATTCAGTATTCTAAATCTGAAGCATTCAAGTCCTTCCCATTTTGGCTGACTGAGAGGGATATCATATCCTCCTGTGAATCTTGGATTTCAGATTTTCACCTTTATTCGTAGACCTGATTTAAGACAAAGAATTGCATTCATCATGTAAAATATGGATACATATTTTGTTGGGTTTATTGTTGTGTTTTTCTTTTTATATCATAGATATTTTCATATATTACACTCTCCCAACCTACACAACCATCTTTACCATCCTTGCTTGGTAACAGAAGAAAACAAAAATAAGTTAAGCAAAACTAGTTTTCACACCAAATATGTCTACTGGAATATGCAAATTTATATATAGGACATAAATATTTAACCTTCAATTACACTTTGAAAGATCTGTGATTTCAGAAACAGATCACAACTTTTCCATTCCTGACCATCTTGTTCTGTTCTCAATCCATGTTTTCATATAAATTATTTAGAGAGGAGCTACCTAACACTTTAGAAGGTAGAACTACAAGTAATGGATAGAAGTAGAAAGAAAGAAATTTAAGTTTGATGTAAGGAGGGAAAACAACTTCCTAATACTTAGAACTATCCAAATGTGAACTGGGCTATTTTGGGAGGTTTCAGTTTGCTCCTCTGATTGGAGATCTTTGTGTGAAGGATGATTGCCCATTTGAAGGCATGTTGTTAGATGAGATGCTTTTGGTGGTGGTAGGTGTTGTACAGTTTGGACTAGGGAGTTTCTGTTGTCTCTTCCAATTCTGAGAATGTAGGGTTGTAATAGCCTGTGGAAATACACCTTTATAGGCAGAGGAAGTCTTTGGAAAACTGTGTTATTTCTATTTCTGAACCATCAGGGGCCCATATAGCTAGCCCCTGAAGGCTTTCTCTGCTTGCAGACATCTGTCTCCAAAAGGTCACTAAGTTGTACTTCTGTGAATTCTTTTAACATCAGTTATGTAACTATAGTCTCTCATTCTTAATTCATTACCAAACATTTTCCTTTCCTAGTTGTATATAATGTCCATGCCTTGTATGACATTAAAAGTGTTATTGAAATGTTGTATTTTTATGGCCATTTCCTGGTGTACTCTCCTATCTTCCAATGGAGCCATGCCTTATAACAAAGAAAAACAGTTAAACAAAATTTTAAAGATCATGCCACATATATGCAACATTCAATTTATGTAGTTGGCCCTCCTATATCTTCCAACCACAAGAAAATACATTTTATCTTTTATGGTATTTTTTACAGATGCCATGTTTGCAAGCATGCTGCAGTCTTCAATATACTACAAATGATGAGCTTGGTTTATATAGTAGATTTGGTACCAGAAAATCTGGGTTGAGTTCCTGAATTAGCACTTATTAATTATTTGATCTTGAGGAAGTCATTTAACCCTATGGCCCTATTTTATTATCTGCGAAATGAAAATAATACTTTTAGTGCCAACCTCAGAATGGGGATCAAATGAAACTAGTTATATGACATGCTTTATAAACCATATAAATGTGACTTATTATTGTACTTTATTATTTGCTACTGTTTATTTTGTTGGAAGTGTACCTTCAATTAATTTATCAGAGTAGACTTTCCATTGTTTATGAATGAATAAAAAATAAAGGAAAAAATGAATGAAAAAATATTGATGAAGTACTAAGCATACACCAGGCACTGTACTAAGCACAGAAGATCCAAATACAAGTTAGCAAGGTAGTCCTTCCTCACAAGAAGCTTATATTCTAATATGAGAAGTCAACACTACATGTGTTTTAGGAAGTAAAGAGAGGAGGGGATATTTTGGGCAGAAGAGTCAGAAAAGATGTGGCCCAGGATAGGAAAATAAAAACAGAGCGATCGACTGATACAGTCATTGAGACATTGGCTGGTTTAGGCTGAAGGGCAGAATTTTTGAAGCTGATGACCATTCCTTTTAACTTTGTCATTTCCTCTAACTTTTGTCATGTCTGGGTTTTTTTTTTCAGATTTTGAACTCATCCATCATTAAAATCATAGCTGTTTCAATGTACAAAGATGAATAAGAAAGAATATATGAGAAACTGTGAATTCTTTTCCCATTTAACAAAATGTCAAATGATATGAATCCACAGTTCTCAAAGGAAGAAATTCAAAATATTAACAACCATGTAAAATTTTCCAAATCACTAATAATTAGAAAAATGCAAATGAACAAAGTTCTAAGTTTCTGCTTCCTACTCAATAGATTTTCAAAGATGAAAATAGCAATTGTTGGGGATGTGGAACAAGAAGTATGCTAATGGACTTGGAGCTAAGAATTGGTTCAACAAGTACAGAAAAAAAACATGAAACAAAACCAAACTATTTGGGAATATAGCCCCAAATGTAAATGTCTCTGTTATCTGTCATTGATAATAATGGTATCTTGCAGCACATGCTACCCATAAATTCAAGGAATGTAACATTTGGATGGAGATTCTTTCGAACAGTGATTGGGGGTTTAAAGACATTAGTATACCCAACATGCATTATCTAGAGAGCTTAGAAGTAAATAATTAGAAGCACTGTATTCACCATGAAAGATTATTATGAAAAACCATGAGTTCAAAGGAAGAAAGTATCTTGTTTTCTGGGATGATGGGTGAGACTCATGGAGAGAAACAACATCATGAAATAAGCTATGTTATACATTTGGTACAAGGCAACTCAATAAAACCAGTGAAGCAACAGAGAAAAATGCTGAGACACAAAGTACAATTTCAGTGTGAATTCAGCTCATACATCAGTCTCCTACTGAAGTTTTCAGGGCAGAGATGTGGTTTACGGTTATTTGCAGGTTTGCACCTGCTGAATGCGATTCTACTTCACCCATTAGGAAAACAGAAACAAAAAGTCAGTTACATTCAGTTCAGTTCAATTGCGCAGCATACTGTGCTAGGTACTGGAGATATAAAGATAGAACAAGGGAGAATGCTAGAATATTAGGGCTGGAAGACACTTCAGAAGTCATATAGACCAACTTGACAAGGTTATTTTGAGGCTCAAATGAGACTGTGTATGTAAAGTACTTTACTAACTTAAAGTTCATATAAATATGGCAGTGGTAGCAGTAAGAAAGGTCCTAGATGTAATAGGAGTGATAGCAATGATTATAGTAGCTATAGTTGTGGTAATGGGAATAGTATTAACAACAATGGTAGTAGTAATGATGGTGGTAATAGTTATAGTGGTAGCAGTGATTATAATGGTAGTAGTAGTGGTGGTAGTAGTACCAGCAACGCTGGTTGTAGTGGTGGTAGTAGTAGAAGCAATAGTGGTAGTCATAGTAATGGTGGTAACAGTAGGACTAATGATGATAGTAGTGGTAATGGTACTAGTAAGGAAGCCAACATATACACATAAGACAAAAAAATATAAATCTTAATATCAATATGAAAGATTAGTAAGCCAAAATTCCTCTTCTTACTAGAAGCAGGACTCTGAGTCAGGCAGTGCCTATAAGGACCATTCTTTAGAGGCACCTAAGTGGTTCAATGGATAGAGTGATCTGCCTGGAGCCAGAAAGACCTGAATTCAAATCCAACCTCAGATAATTATTAGCTGTGTGACCCTGGGAAAGTCACTTAATTTGTTTGCCTTAATCCACCAGAAAAGGAAATGGCAAACCATATCAGTATCCGTGCCAAGAAGACCTCATGGATAGTATTGGTGTGCTATGGTCCACAGGGTCACAAAGAGTTGGACATTACTAAGTGACCAAACAACATGGTAGTAACTCTAGAAAGGAGCCACATCCACCCAAGTGATGACAAGATTTGATGGACTTGAGTGAGCCCTGTATATATAGTACAAGCAGTGATGAATAGTTCAGATCCCATTCTCAGGTGGAATCCTGGTGTGATAACCCCTGAAGTATAAATTTGAGAGTCATCTTACCCTCAAGAAGCAAGTGCTTTAACATCTAAAGCACAGTCTCTCAATCAGGTGTGCCCTTTGATCTAAAGAATACCTCTGGTCTCAGGCTCTTAAATCTACTCTGCCTTCTAGGAGGTTCATTCATTTTCAACCTTCTCCAGCAGCAGTAGCAGCAACAGTTCTCCCTTTTTCTTCACAACAGCCATCTCAATAACCTAGAACCTCTTGTCCAATATACTCTGTTGGAGAACATCCAGGACCCTGAGCCCATGAGCTTTGGGAATAGCAGTGGCCCTAAACCACCAGACTTGCCTCTAGTTCAACTCTCACAACTCTCATTGGGAAGAGAAATTAGAAGTGCCAGTGGGCTCATATACCTCAGCGGCAGCAACAGCAGTAGCAGCAGCAATTGCCAGCTAACTGTCGTCTGCAGGCAGAGGGGCAGAGGAGCACAAGGAGTGGCAGTAAGTCATCCTGTAGAGAAGGGGCCAGTCATTCCTCCCCTCTCCCAAGTGCCAATCAACCTACCACACACAGGGACTAGATGACACATCAAGGGATCCTAAGGGAGAAATAACACATGGCATATGTAGACAAATCAAATCCCTCCTCTCTCTGGGGGTGAGACCCGGAGATCCTTCTGGAGACAGCCGAGGAGTCTGAATCCAAGAACCTGGGGAATCGCAATGCTTCTAACCTGGTACTCTCAGCCACTGTCCTGGCAAGCAACCTGTGCATCTTTCCTACGTAGATGAAGTTTCCATAGTGGGTACTTAATTCATTATTATTATTGCTTACTGCAGTTGTTGTGGCTTATTCTGCAATCTGGAAGAGGGTCAATTACATCAGGAAGGCAATGTTGACTTGTAAGTGAATTAGTTTTAAGTGAGGCAAAGTTGAGCAAAGTTGTCAGCCTCACTTTCTCCTCAGGAGTCATCTGAGCAAGACCTAGGTCAGGAACACTGGTGATGGTCCAGGATGCAGTGGGAGACATTCACCTTTTGTCTTTCCCAGGTCACAGTTTGTCTGAGACAATACTCTTTCAACAGTTCAAGGCTAAGTTAGAATTACTTTGCCTTTATAGAAGAATCAATCAGGGAGGGGAAGACCCTCAGAGTTTTTGGCTAAAATACGAAAAATTGCTATTTACATACATTCTGAGCCATTACAATCTAAACAATGAACAAGTGAGACTTGAGCTGGGCCCTATTATTGACCAATCAATGAAAAAATCATGAAAGGGTCTGTCAAGGAGATGGCACCTGCCCTGTGTCATGGGGGAGGGAAAAAAATTTATAAAGGCAGACAAGAGATAAGCAGCAGATTCTAGTTCAGGCATGAAAATTTCTATTTCAAATTTCTATTTCATTACATCTAAAGGAATTCAGAGGCAAGAAAAGGGAGGACAATATTGGAAGAATAATCAATAGTTCAACTGAGTTGGAATGCAGAGTGTATAGAGCTGAGTAGTGCAATAAGCCTGAGAAGGTAGGTTGAGGACACCGTGGAAGGCTTTGAATGCCAGGTGGAGACTTTTGCATTTTATTTGGTAAACAATGCTAATCTTCTGAAGACTTTTGATTGGAAGAGCTATGTGGTTAGACCCACGCATTGGTAAGAACATTCAGGTATCAGTGTGAAGGACTGATTGGATCAATGAGTGCCAAAGGAGATAAATATCTGGAAGGTCTTAGAGTTTCATGGAAAAAGTGAGCTTGCCAGGTTACTACTCTTAAAGTTGGTGAAATGATATTTGGAGGTTCTTCGATTACAGTGGGCCAGTGGAATCCTTTAACTTAAATACAATCCTTTCTAAAAGTCTGGAGTCCAGTCTGGCCATTTGGATTGGTCTTCATTAGCCTTAGTGTTCCTGGGGCCCTCTAGGCTGGCATTTTGGATCAGTGAAGAGGTAAACAGAACATATGCTGTCCCTTTTTCGATAGTACTGGAACATATTTTCTTGCGTGTAAGAGTCCAAACCCCAGAGGAGCAGAGAAGACTGGAAGAAACCAGTGGGTAAGCAGCATCAAGAAGAAGGGAAATTCAAGGACTATAAAAAGGGAAAAGTAAGAGCCAGATCAAGCTGATCAAATGGAGTTCCAGAGTTCAGGCAGTAGGGGTTATTAATTCTGACTCAGAAATATTGACAAACATGGGTCAGAAACTTAGAAATTAAAATGTGTAAGTATATACATATGTATATGCTTATATGCATATATCTATATATACATAATGATTTTATACATTTATACATGCAAATTATTAATGCCCACATGTTATATCTACATGGATATTGTTCATAACATATACATAATATATTATAATTTATACAGTAAATTATACTATATGCCTATGTGATATGGGCATATTATATGATATGCATATTATGTAATATACATTTATGTGCATATTATATAGATGTGTATATAGTATTGTATATTTGTATACATGTACCATATATGTATGCACGTATATATAGCTATATAATCACATACATACATAGAGATATGTATATACATGCTCATGTTTATGTATATGTAGAATTCCTGAAATGAAATATTATGGTCTATAACCCCAATAGGCCTCTAATAGAAAAACAAAGCATGTACAAGAAGACAGTATGGTACAGTAGAAAGAATCCTGCATTTGGACTTTAAAGAATCTGGTCCTCCAATACCCCTAGTGAGGTTATCATTAGTAAGTTACTTAAACTCTCTTAACTTCTAGTATTCATCTGGGATTAGACTTACTCTGCTTGGACTCCAGAGGGCAGATCACCTAGAATCAGTGAATAAAATTTACAAAGAGGAAAATTTTGTTCAATACAAGGGGAAAACAAACGAAAAAAACGAACAAAACAAAACAGAAAAATCTTACCACCATTTGGAGCTGTCCAGCAGTAATGTGAACAATTTCAAGGAGGTTCTAGGTCTTCAGGCAATGGCTGAATGACCATTTGTTGAATATATAGTAGGGAGAATTCCTTTTGTCTATAATTATAATTTGTTTACTTTAACATTCATTTTTTAAAAAATTGAATTCTTAATTCTCTCTCCCTTCAGCCCTCCCCCCACCTATTGAGAGGGCAAGGAATATAATATCAATTTTATATGTGAAGTTGTGCAAAATATTTGCGTATTAGCCATGTTGCCCCTCAAATAAAATTAAAAAAACTATGCCTCAATTTGCATTCAAAGTTAATTAGTACTCTTGGTAGAGAGGATTCTTGGTCAAGTATGGGTTGAAGCAAGACTTCTGACTCCTGAATAGTGTGATTTATGATTATCACTACCTGAATTCTCTAGAGCTTACTATCCTCTATCTTTTCCTCTTGGGCCACTCCTTCATATTTTCCTCACTGGTCCCACATTCTTTATATTATTTTTGCTGTTTATCAATCATCTATCTTCATCTATCTATCTGTCTGTCTATCTGTCTGTCCATCTGTCTGTCTGTCTATCTTCAGTTAGAGACAAGATTTATTGTTTCACCAATAGAAGCAGTTCATACTCTTAACAAATCTGTGCAATTGGCCAGATTTTAAGAATCTGAGCAACTTGGTAGATGAGACTGACCTTTTTAATAGAGTGGCCAATAGTTTGGAGTTACTATGCGGTAACCGAGAAAGGTTTTAAAAGGATCAAAGGTGAGAAATGGCTTGGGGTGATTCAGACAAAGAAGGGCTGGGCAGGGTTAGAGGTAACAGAGAATTGGAGATTGGGGCAAGGTCAAAGCCACAGTGCCAGGAGAGTTGAAAGGATTATACTGAAATGAGTTTCAGGCAAACACCAGGGCCATGTGGGAGAATTCAGGGGAAGTTCAGGGTGGAGAGGGTTCCCAGGGCGTATC